>CM069904.1:116821122-117421122 GCA_036172215.1 Camellia granthamiana
ATTATGATTCAGACACAATTCCAGTCAAAAATACAAATTCTAAAGTCTGATAATGCTCGGGACTATTT
The DNA here is from genome assembly GCA_036172215.1 of Camellia granthamiana. NCBI lineage: Eukaryota > Viridiplantae > Streptophyta > Magnoliopsida > Ericales > Theaceae > Camellia > Camellia granthamiana. The sequence goes on from CM069904.1 coordinate 116,821,191, forward strand.
CAACTCCATTCTAGGAGAATTTTTAGCAAAAGAAGGGATAGTTCACTTAAGTTCATGTGTTGACACCCCACAACAAAACGGCATCACTGAACGGAAAAATAGGCATTTGTTAGATGTTGCTAGATCGCTAATGTTTTCCATAAATGTTCCACAATTCTTCTGGGGGAAAGCTATTCTTACAGCAGCCTACCTTATTAATAGGATGTCATCTAGAGTACTACAATTCCAAACCCCTTGTCAACTTCTCCTAAAATCCTTTCCTACTACTCGCCTCATCTCCACCATCCCACCAAAAATTTTTGGGTGGTCTGTCTTTGTTCATATCCATCAACAGTATCGAAGTAAACTTGATCCTAGGTCGCTCAAGTGTATCTTCATTGGGTATTCGTCACATCAAAAAGGGTATAAGTGTTACTCTCCGGTCACAAGGAAATTCTACAATTCCATAGATGTCACATTTTTTGAAACCCAGTCTTACTACCCTAAAATCGTTATTTATGGGGAGACTCCAACCCAGGAATATCAATTTTGGACCCTTGAGTCATTTAGTGAGCCATCCATCACCACCAAAAATCACACACCTCCAGAGTCATTTAATCAATCTTTACCTACCGAAAATTCTGAGTTCATTGTTGACTTGCGGGATAATGAGCACATCCAAGAGGAAACGGAGGAAGGAGCACTTTCTCAACAATCCCATGAGGCTGAACCGGGTTATAATCCAAGCAACAGTCCAGGTAACAATATTCCTACCACAGATAGTACTATTAATTCTGAGTTAGAAAATAGTATTCTTAATATGCCCATAGCTTGGAGAAAATGAGTTAGATCATGTACTCAGCATCCCATTGGGAACTTTATTTCTTATGATAAGCTATCACCTTTGTTTCGTGCCTTCACTTCTAGCATCACGGAGATACCCATTCCTCGGAATATTCAGGAAGCTTTCAAGTATCCGAAGTGGAAGGCGGCTGTCAATGAGGAAGTTCAGGCTCTAGAAAAGAATGGTACTTGGGCAATTACTGATCTTCCAAGAGGTAAGAAACCAGTTGGGTGTAAATGGATTTTCACAGTAAAGCACAAGGCAGATGGTAATGTGGAACGTTATAAAGCTCGGTTGGTCGCCAAAGGATTCTCCCAATCCTGTGGTATTGACTATCAAGAAACCTTTGCTCCAGTTGCCAAGCTCAACACTGTTCGTGTACTTTTATCCTTGGCAGCTAATCTCGATTGGTCACTTCACCAACTTGATGTGAAAAATGCCTTCCTCAATGGTGACTTAGAGGAAGAAGTTTACATGGACATTCCTGCTGGACTTGAGACGACATCAAATTTCAACAAAGTTTGCAGACTCCAAAAATCCTTGTATGGTCTCAAACAATCTCCCAGGGCCTGGTTTGAACGGTTCACTAAGGCAGTGAAAGGGTACGGTTTTGTTCAATGTCAATCCGATCATACATTATTTGTGAAGCACTCCCTAGGAGGGAAATTGGCAATTATCATTGTTTATGTGGATGACATAATTCTAACAGGTGATCATGAAGAGAAAATTGGCTTACTTAAAAAATTCCTAACAAAGGAATTTGAGATTAAAGATCTTGGAAACCTTAAGTACTTTCTTGGAATGGAGATTGCTAGGTCAAAGAAAGGTATAGTAGTCTTACAACGTAAATACGTTCTAGACTTACTGAATGAAACAGGGATGCTAGGATGCAAGCCGGTAGAAACACCTATGGACACAACTATCAAACTGGAAGAAAGTGACGGTAGTGCATCAAGTGATAAAGGGAGATATCAACGTCTTATGGGCAAACTCATTTATCTTTCTCATACAAGGCCAGACATCGGCTTCTCTGTTAGTGTGATCAGTCAATTCATGAATAATCCAACCGAAAAACACATGACTGCTGTGACCAGAATATTGAGGTACCTAAAAAGGACACCGGGAAAGGGTCTCTTCTTCCAAAGAACAACAAATAGAAAAATTGAGATTTTTTCAGATGCAGATTGGGCAGGTTCAGTGACTGATCGAAGATCAACTTTTGGCTATTGTTCGTTTGTTTGGGGGAACGCGGTTACATGGCGAAGCAAGAAATAGTCAGTGGTAGCCCGTAGTAGTGCTGAGGCAGAATTTCGTGTTATGGCACTAGGTATCTGTGAGGGAATCTGGTTGAACAGGCTGTTAGAAGAATTACGGGTTCCATCTGAGCATCCCATGGTTTTATACTGCGACAACCAAGCCGCCATCAGTATAGCTAAGAATCTGGTTCATCATGATCGAACTAAACACATGGAGATAGATCGATACTTTATCAAGGAAAAGATTGAAGAAGGAGTTTTTCAAGTCAGCTACACTCCAACAAATTGTCAAAAGGCTGACATTCTCACAAAAGCTCTTGCTCGAGTTAACTTCTAAGATCTGACGGCAAAATTGGAAATGATTAACATCTACAACGTAGCTTGAGGAGGAGTGTTGGAAATCAAGCTTCTTTTTCATGTGAGCAAATAATGATGTCTGGTGAATAGTGCTCTGTTAGTGCTCAGTCTATTATATGTAATATATTAATATATGTATACAGCTGCTAGCCCAGATAGATAGAATTGTAATATAAGATTCCTTTCTTTTGCTTTTCTGCTTTCGGTTGCTTTCGGTCGCCTTTCATTATTCTATTCCATTTGTATCATCATACTGTTTTGTAACAACTCCTATATAATGGAGCTTCCATTTGGTTTCTATAAGATGGAACACAGAGTGTATTTGCTCTTTCAATCACTCTCTCAATATTTCTTTTCAACATCTATAATTAAATATAACACCATAACATGACTGATATGAAATAAACAAAACTGATATGAAATATATAAAATACACAAAGTAGACAATTTCATACAAGGGTAAATGGAATAACAACCTGAATTAAACAATCAAGTCAGGCCACAACAACTGGCAACCTAATATTGTAACAACTTTTCCTTCACTCATATTTTCCTTCTCTTTTTGTTCTTCTCCAAATCCATTATTTTTCATACAAATTGGAAACTTTCTTGGGTTTTGAATCCTTTAATAGCCCTGCCCCTCAACATTTTCTTTCAGAGGAAAAAAATGGACCACCTTGGATTGATGGATAAATCCAAATTGCACATGCTTTAGAAACTCATCCATCCACTCCTAGTTTCTTTCATTAGACCACCCATGGGAGTAAAACCACTTCCGGTGAATACCCATATCAACCATTCCGCATACAAGCATAAATATTTAAAGGCCACCACCTTGCACAAGAAATTTGTACATTTCAGAAACAAAATTTGAAAGACACACTTGACAATTTTCGGCTGGAGAGACTTGTGCTCCTAACTCCCAATCCATCTGTCTCAGTCAAAGAACAACATATCACAATCCATCAAAGTTGTGCCAAAAATTCCTCTCTCAAATCTTCCCGAAGGAAATCTGTTTTGATATTTTCTAAACTCCTAGCCATTGACATGGGAATAACAAAGAGAGAAAATAATAGGAAGTCTCAAGACAAATCTCTCTTCCATCCCACCAACCTCTTCTAAAACTTTCCACCTATGAATCCCAAACTGCTTTTAAAAAACTTCCCACCTATGAAACTCAAGTAAGTGGGAGGAAAGAAACCTGACGTTACTTCCAACAATAAAGGCTAACTCCTCAACACTGGCAACCTCACCAATTGTGATGAACTCTGTCTAATGCTCCAGCAGAGGGGTTTTTTCGATGCTTGGTCCAGCAGAAGTAGTGATGGTGCTCTGTCTAATGCTCTGTCTAGTGCTCCAGCAGAGGGGTTTTCTGGGCTGCTGTGGTTGTAGTTTTTTTGGTTGTTTGTTTTGTTTTGTTTTGCTCTGCATGTTGGTTTCTCACCAACTTGGAGCATCGAGTGTGTGTTAGCAGATGATTTGGTGTGCATCAAGGTGCCAATCTAGTTGGGATCTGAATGTTTCACTGTGATACTTTTTGCACCATCTTCTTTATTGATGTATGTTTTCATACTTGTTATGTTTTTCCATCAATAAAGCTTCTTTTTTGCTGATAAAAAAAAAAAAAAAATTGCGATCAACTCTAACTTCCCAAATTCACCACACTTTCCGACATTAAAAAAAAAAGAAAAAGAAAAAAAGAATCACAAACGATAATTATCTAAGCTACCCCCCTCCCTCTTCTCTTATCAACTTTCAAAGCACATGAGTCTTGAAAACATATGGCAAAGTTCATTAAAACACAGGCATTTTCTCCTTAACCTTTATGCACAAGGTCATGGACTCATCAATACCAACTTCCTACACCAGCAACTTTCTCCATTTTGCTCGCTCCTATTTCATTCAAACTCCATCCATTTTTGGAATTAGCCACAATCGCATGGCAAAGTTGCTAGATAAAAGGACCCATCTCCTTCAATGAACTGTTGACTTGTCTCCACAAGTGAGTAGCTGAAACCCACAACAATTAAAATTTGATGGATACGTCTCCTAAATTGCTTTGGCTCTAATAAATTTTTTTTTTTTTTTAAAATTTTATTTGTTAAAGTCAGAGTTGATGTTTTTTGCATTTCCCTCTTCATCAATGAAGTTCTTTTTTGCAGATAAAAAAAAAAAAAGGGGCTAAAATTTGGCTTTTAAGGTTAAAATTGACAAAATAGACTAAAATAGTCAATAAGACAAAATTTCACATCAAACTCATAATTATTTTACTTTTTGTCTCATAAACATTACATCCAATTACAAAAAAATCTAACCATCTTCTCAAATGCCAAAACTTTTAAACTACTAAAATAGCAAAAAACTAAAATAGCTAACTTACCAAACAAGGTAACATTCTTGTAATCCAACCAAATAAAGCAAGAGCTCATCCATCTGTCAGAACACTACTTGTTAACTAAACACACGAGTATAAATTCACAGTGATAGTTCATAAATTAATAAAGGTAAATTACAAATACACTCCGAGGGTTGCTTAAAATATGAATTGTCTCATGTGGTTTGAAAAATTAGAAATATCTTTCTGTCAGAAATTTTCATTTAATAGAATTAATTTAAAAAGTGAAATTTCTAACTGTTCACCTATACAATAATAAAATTATTTGAATTTTTAATTGAAATAAAATTTTAACATTATTAAAAATGGCTAGTTAACTTGATAATTTATTAATAAAAGGACCTATTTGTTATTAAATTAGAAACCTTATGGGGCAAAATATAATTTTTAGAACCACAGGAGATAGTTTATAATTTAAGTAAATTTCAGGGAATGTGTTTGTAATTTACCCAATTAATAATAAACAACTTATAACCCCTGTGGCACAAAAATTTGGATTTTATTGACAAAATAAACACAGCATTTTCATTGCACATTATATACCGACAATCTAAAGTACATAAAAATAACGCACGACGTCAAAATTCAAAGCCTTTTTCTTCTTGACTTTTTCTAAATTATTTGGATCAAAACACAGTCTACCCCTAAAAACACATGAACCTCATCTTCTATCTTCTATTTTATATCTATCTGTACTAATATATAATAGTTTTTCCTTTCTAAAATGCGGCAAAACATAGTAACTAACTGCTATTATAAGGAGAAGGCTTTTGTTGGTGTTTGTCTGAAGTGAGGATATGGTTAGGGGGCTTGAGTATATCCATAGATGTAATTAGATAAAAGTTAAATTAGACCTGTAATCGTCGGAGCTATCAGAAGAGTGACGCCTACAGCGAGGCTTCGTGTGGTAGCGACTCATCTTGCCGACCTTCACAGAGTCTCTGTCACTGTCTCTGTCTTGGTGGTGGCAGCGGCCGAAGTGGATAAGGCAGCCATGGAAGAGAGAGAGAGAGAGAGGGTACGGAATACAAGGGCTCGATTGCGTACTTGTGCCTGAGCATCAGTTAGACGAGTCATGATACATATCTCAAAAATTCTATCAAAATTTTTATTAAATATTTTATTTAGATGTGAGATCACACAATGTGCGTATCAAATGTCTCGGAATCCACACAATATGCCTCTCGTGAGGATTTTACACTCGTGTGCGAGACATTTGATAAAATTTGTAACCTCTAAAACATTTTTACAATTCGCCACATTTTTATGGGAACTGCTTCTCTCCTGTAGGGTTTTTAACTGAATACGTATCCCAACTGTTCAATGCATGCGTTTATTGATTAATTTAGGTCTTATTTGACATGTGATTATTTTAGTTTAAAATTTTAAAAATTATTAAAAAAATTAAAAAATTAAAATTTATATCAAAAAGTTAAAAATTCTATTTTCTCTCTACTTTTTGTATTTTTTTTGTCAAAAATTAAAAAGTCATTCCAAACATACTAGTTTTTTTTATCTGATATTTTAGCCAAAAAATTAAAAAGTTACTAAAATAGCATGTTCCTAAACGAGACCTTATTTGCGTAAAAAAATTATGTTGATTGGATATTATTAAGCACTTGATTAAATTATATTTATGTCAATAATTTATTTTTTAAATCATAATTATCGTTGATATAAATATGATTTGATCAAGTGGCTAGTGATATGATTTGATCAAGTGGCCAGTGATATCGAATCAATATGATTTTTTGTAAATATAAAGTATTTGACAAACTTTACCTATTTTAAATTATCAATGTAAATTTTGTTGTGAACTCACATAGTCAAACAGTATACTAATCCCATCTAATTCCAAAACAAAACACTTGCAAAACTTAGTCCTATATATTTTTAATTATTACCAGAAAATCCTTTTTTTAAATTTTTTTTTTTTTTTACAAATGTTGTTACATCCTACTACCGTTGGACTTCCGGCATGCGGTCACCGAAGACTTGTCGGAATGTTCAACATCATCGAAAAGTCGCCGGAATATCGCCGAAAGTTCACAAGAGTATTCTAAACTTCAATGGAAGTCGCCGGAATATCCAGAACGTTCGCTTGACGTTAAGAATATTATTGGAGACTCACTGAATGTCTAGAATATTGTTAGAAAAAAAAAAAAAGGAATAAATGGAGAATTTAGAGCGAAAAAATATAGCAAAATGTGTCAAATATTGATAAACTAAAAGAAAAAAAAAAGTAACGACAAAAAACAGCAACAATGGGAAAAAACATATGTTATTTTTCAATTTTTGTAGGGTTTAAGCAAATAATTTTTAATATTAATCAAACTGAAGAGTAAGTTTTAAAACTATAAAATGTTACAGTTTCAAAGAAAAAATCTATTAATCATTTATCCTTATTAATCAAACTGAAAAACATATTATGAAACTGTAAAATTTTATAATTTTAAACCATGATTCATTTCAGCACCAAAAAAATTTAAACTATAAACATTTTACAGTTTTCACCGCCTGTAATTCAACTCCAAAACAACTTATTTAGAATTTGAAAATTTACTTCACTAAAACAGGAAAAGGGAAGTGTATAGCAGATAAAATGTAAAAAAATTAAGAGATTAAAAGAGAGAGGCAAATATAAAGAGAGGATTGTACTCTGACAACTATTTTTTGTTTAGATCTATATCAGATTTGAGTAGATCTACATCAGATCTGAGTAGATCTACTTATCTTTTTATCGGAAACATATCTTCTTCATCGTCAGTGAGGGTGAAGTAAGAAGTCGGTGATCGGTGGTTGCTGGTGAACCCTAATCGATGGCAATCGTCGGTCTCTAGTAACTATATATTAGAAAGAGAAAGAGAAGAAGTAAGACGTGGTTGCCCGTCGATGATCGCCGGAAATCAGAAAGAGAAAGAGGCAGAGAAGAAGAAAAACGTTATAGGACTTTTGAGTATAAACAAAAGGTTCTGGGACTAAATAGGCCACACCTTTTTCAAAGAGGACTTCTTGGTAATTTGCCCCTCTTTCAATATTAATGCCGGCCTTGTTTTGATAAATTTTTTTTTTTTACAAAACCAACCTTTTATTTATTTATTTATATTTTTAACTTTAAAATTAATGTGTTAGGGCATCTCCAAAGCTTCATCAAATATTTCATCAAATCTGAGTAAAAAAAGCACGAATTCCTCTATTTGATATTAGTTACTCCAGTGGTGAATTTGTAACTGTCATCAAAACACAGGTTGACCGGGAGACGATCGGCAAGAGCAAATGAAAAAAAAAAAAATTTTGCTCTGTGTTCCATACATTGTATGATATTACAATAATAGATCAAGAATATAATGGTAATATGATTAGTAGTACTTCAGGGGTGCTTCTTGGGTAATGTATGGAGCCAGAGATTAGGATTTTTCTTTGTCCATTGATGATAATGGCCTTTCTGTTATAATTCACACTACAATGTATCAACTGAGAACTCAGATACAAGGTAAAGCAGAACATGAACAAGCACTTGTTGGTTTCCATGACTTTCACTCTCAATTTCAGATTGGTCGAGAGACAGAGAATAGTCATCTGCTCTGTGTTCCATACAGATTTGCTTCGGAAACAAACAACTTTGCAAGCCAGTTTTGTCATCCAAACCATGGTTGTGTTCTGGGAATTGGTTAGTTAATCGGATGACCGGGGGGATAACCGGCCGGACGTCCGGGCGATCGTCTAGTGGGTCCTACTCCTAACATAGACGCATAGTAAACTGGTAAAAACTGGCCCAGGTCCTCAGTTTGGTAAAAAATTTAGGATATTCTCAATTTGATATAGCTTTGATGAAACCATTGAAGGCCAAAATAGTATACTTTTTTTAACAAATTTAAATTGGGTGATGAATTTGGTTAAACGTTGGAGATAGCCGTACTGGCTTCATCAGTGGTAGTGTTAGTGGTGGCACTAGTAAAGGTGGTGGCAGGGATTTTAATTTTGATATGTATAATATTAGCTTGTCTTGTCAAATTAGAAAAAAATAATAAAAAAAAGTGAAAGCAATAGAAAGTTAGATATAAAAAAAAAACATATTTTTGCAAATATTGGATTAAGATGGAAATTTGGTTAAAAAAAGAGTTGAAAATAAACATTTTTTTTAAGTAATTGCTTGCAAGGTTAAATTTAATTTCTTTTTTCTATGTATTTTGTAGAATATTTTGCTCTCGGTTCACAAGTAATTTTTGTTTGAAGTTAGTGACTTTTTATTATTCATTTTTTATAATAAAAATAAAGGATCAAACTGAAACTATAACACATGTTGTTTCAGTTTTAATAATTTGGTGCCTATCTTTTCTGTTCAATTTTAATTTAGTTTTTTCGTTCAACTATCGAATGTTAAAATTAGCAATTTTATAACACATATCAGTCTCTTGAGGTGTACACGTGAAAGAAATTGGTGGTTATTTGGATAAAATGACCAAACTAAAACTAAAATTGAAGTGTAGAAATCAAATTATTCAAACTATAATAATAATAATCAAAGTAAAATTTGAGTCAAATAATAAGGTTAAAAAATGTTAATCATGTTGTTTAATTTTAATGATATCTAAAATATTAATTGAAAATTTGTAAATAATGTACATATTTTATATTATTTGACACAAAATATTATCAATTTAAAATATATATTGTATGAATCATTTGTTATAAATATTATTTAAATAAAAACATTTTGAAAATTTTACTATTCATGTTTTGAATAATTCGGTTGATCACTATTTATCTTTTGACAAATTTGATGTAATTGTCTCTTTTGAGTAAAATTATATTATATCTTTTTGATATATATTGTACCGAATTCAAAATTATTTTGCATCTTTTTTGTATGTAGGACATATCCACATAATGAGTATCATGTGTAATTATTTTACATACTTTAAATATATTATGTAAATATATATTATAATATAAAGTTAGCAAAGTTGGGAATTGTATCTTATATAAAACATAAAGTGGCATGGCGGAGCGGTGCTTTATATTTTTTAAATCCTTTGCTTATATATATATATATATTAATATAATATAAAAACAAAAAGTTGAAAAGTTGTAACACATTTCACATGTTGTAGTTTGAAATTGAAATGCTAAAGATACATTTTCTAAATAAATTAATTTTATAAAAAAGGAAAATGTGGACTTTGCAAGCACATTATTTTTACCTCAATTCTTTATATATATAAATATATACAATGGTCAAAATCCACATGTTAATAAGTTTATTCAAATATCTAGTCACAATTTTTGACAAAAGAAAAGGGTGCCACATGTTGTATTTATTGAAAACAAAATAAATGCCTTTTGTTCTGTCAAGGAGCGTGCCCACGTAATCCATAACGTCAGCAAAGAGCGTCCTACCTTTAACGGGTATGTTTTTGTGTATAAATAGAAGTGTTTTGTGTAGAGAAAAATCAAGAACTTGAAGAGAAAAATCTGTGTGCTCCAAAATTTTGAGTGTATTGTCTTATACTCTTTCATTTTCAGATCTAAGTGTAATCTTTGTTCTTACACTTTCATATTTATTCTTTGTGAGAGAATTATTGTAAAAGAGGGTTGAGTACCTCTTATCTTTATTTATTATTTTGTGAAGGAATTTTGGGAGAGTGAGGAATTTATTGTTGAGTGAGGCTCAATAGATAAAAATAAGACCTGTGCAAAATCCATATGCTTGGTGAAGCCTTGGTGGTGTATTGATTCATTTTGATAGTAAAGAAATTCTCAACGAGGTTCCTTGGGGAGTGGACGTAGGCCCGGTGTGCCGAACCACTATAAATCTCATTGTTTGATTTTCTCTTACTATCTCTCTTGTTTTTATATTGATAATTATTGTTCTGTTTTTTAATTGTTGAAATTCTAAATATTGTGTTTATTATTTTTTAATATTGTAAAATTTTTAATAACCCAATTCACCTCCCCTCTTGGATTGCCTGCTTGGGATAACAATTGGTATCATAGCCAGACTCTAGTTTGTGTGACTTAACCGTTTTAGAGTAGATCATGGCAACCACTAGTTATTCCTTACTTGAGGGACACGCATCCAATAAGCCATCACTGTTTAGCGGCACAAATTTTAGTTATTGAAAAACTAGAATGACCATACATGTTCAATCTAATGATTATGAATGCTAGAAAATTATTTGCAATGGTCCAAAAATTCCTACCAAAATTGTAGATGGCCTTAAGGTACAAAAACCTGAAGATGAGTGGAATGAATCAGATATTAGAATGACCCAAATTAATGTCAAAGCCATAAACATGTTGTACTGTGCCTTAGATGCCAACAAGCTCAACAGAATCTCCACATGTAAAACCACAAAAGAAATTTGGGATAAGCTTATAGTGACTCATGAGGGAACTGAACAAGTTAAAGAATCTAGAGTCAGTTTGCTAGTCCATAATTATGAACTATCTAAAATGAAGCTTGATGAAACTATTCCTTAAATGTTTACTCGCTTTACTGATATTATTAATGGTTTAACTTCTCTTGAAAAAATATATACTAATGCTGAAATTGTAAGAAAAATGCTTAGGTCACTGCCAAAAAGTTGGGAGACAAAAGTCATTGCCATTACTGAAGCCAAGGATTTATCAAAGTTAAGTCTAGATGAGTTAATGAGATCTCTCTTAACTTATAAGCTCATAATGCAAGAAGGAAAGGAAGAGGAGGACAAGAAGAAGAAGAAATGAATAGCCTTCAAATCCACCTCAAAATATCAAGAGGATGAGGAAGATGATTTAGATGATGATGAGGAAATGGCGTTCATCACTAGGAAGTTCAAAAGGTTTGTGAAAAAGAAAAAAGGCATGCGAAAATTTTTCAGAAAAGGCTTCAACAACAGGGATTTTCAAAGGGGAGAAAATCACAAAAAATTTGAAGTTACCTACTATGAATGCAACAAACATGGACACTACAAATCAGAATGTTCGGAACTTAAGAAACAATTCAAGGAGGACAAGAAGAAAGCCATAATTGCAGCACAGGGAGAAGATATTGATGAAAGCGACTCAGAAACCGAAGTTTATAAAAATGAGGTTGCTAAACTATGCTTAATGGCATTTGAAAACGAAGATGAGGTAAATGATGAATCTTTTACGTTTGATGAATTACAATCCACTTTTGATGAATTACATGTTGAATTTAAGAAACTTAGTTTGAAAAGTAACTGTCAAAAGAAAGTGATTTCACGTTTATCAAAAGAAAATGAATCTTTAACTTCCAAAATAAATGCTTTAGAAAATGAAGCCATGAAAATGAGAAAGGAAAATGAGATTTTAACTCTAAAAGAGTCTTCAATTTCTGAAAAAAAAAATTAATTGTATTGCAAAAAGAAAATAAGTCTTTAAAAAAGAAGCAAATTGTTTTGAAAGAAAATATTGAAGACTTGAAAAATACTCTTTCAAAATTCACTTAAGGTAGAGAGACTTTAGATAAAATTCTTAAAAATCAAAATGGTACTTTTAGTAGAGCCGGAATTGGATATAAGCCTTTTTCAAAAGTAAAAATTGTCAAAAATGGTTTTGTATATGCATCTTCTAGTCACTCTCATCTCATATGGCATTTTTGTGGTATAAAATGTCATATTTCACCTTCATGTCCTGTTAAAAAAAAATCTTTTTGCTAAAATAAAAAAAATGTGGATCCCTAAGGACAATTCAAAAGTGTTAAATTCTAACTTTTATGAACCCTAGAAAATATGGATACCAATAGAAAAATCAATTTTTTGTATGTATGTTTCAAGACAAAATCCAGTAACGATAGATGGTATCTCGGCAATGTATATTTGAGGCACATGATCGAAAATAAAGCTATGTTCGCCATACTCCAACCAAAGGATGGTGGATATATGATTTTCGGCGACAATAGCAAGGGTAAAATCATTGGTGTAGGAAGTATTGGTAAAAATCTTTCTTCTATTATTGAAAATGTTTTACTTATTGAAAGTTTAAAACATAACTTGCTTAAAATTAGTCAATTATGTGATAAAGATTATAGAGTTATTTTTGAAAAACCTCATTGCACTATTAAGAACACCCTAGAAAATAAAACTTTATTTGTAGGTTATAGACATTAGAATGTGTATGTGTTTGATTTGCATGATTTGTCTTTGATAAGGAAGAGATTGAAGAGGTTCATTTAGTGTAATGTGCTGGTCCATCAAGTGTAATGTGCTGCAGGTGTAGGCAATCTTCCTTAACATATTGTAACAGTTTTAGTTAGTTTGTAACAGCTTTAGTTAGTTGCTTAGTTAGATGATGTGTAGTTAGTTAGAGGTGTGGTTAGGTTAATTAGTTGGTTAACAGTGTATTGTTGTATAAATATCATTTGTAATCTCTTATTATAATTCAAGGAAGATATTTTCAGAATCTGCTTTACCTTTTTTCATGGTATCAGAGCACCAAGAAGCTCTCGCGAGCAATTCTCAAGGTTCATCAATGGAGTCCTCTTCTATTCCTTCAAATCTCAATCTACTGCTATCGAATCTCAGTTCTCTTGTAACAGTGAAGCTGGATGGCTTGAATTTTGTTATTTGGAAGAATCAAATGCAGAATCTCCTTCGAGCAACAGATCTACTCGCAATTGTTGATGGCTCAAAGAAATGTCCTATTGACACAGTGCGACAGTCTGTAGGAATAGAGATTCAAAATCCAGAAGCTGTTAAATGGAAGATGATTGATGCACATCTACTCAGCTGCATCACTGCTACTCTCTCTCCTACGATTTTCACTTCTGTGTTACATCTTCACACCAGTGCTCAGGTCTGGCAATTTCTTGATAAACGCTTTACCTCTCTCTCTAGGTCTTATATCCACCAATTAAAGAACAAATTGAGTTCTATTTCAAAGGAATCAGATTAAATGGAAGTGTTTTTGAGCAAAATCAAAAATATTGTTGATCAGTTGAGTATTGCTTCGTCATCTGTGGAAGATGAGGATATTGTTCTTCTTACATTGAATGGATTGCCTTCTGAATATGATGCTGTTAAAGTGGCTATTCGAACTCGTGTAGAGTCCATTTCTATGGAGGACCTTTCTGCTCTACTCTGTTCAGAAGCTATTCACATTGAAGGAAAATTAAAACAAAATTTTGATCTAACTGTTGCTTATGCAACTGTGAAAGATTCTCACACTTCTAATACTTCTAGAGGATTTAATTCTTATCATCATAACAGAGGTTATTCTCGTCGTGATTCTAGAGGTTCTCATAGAGGCACTCGATTCTATTAAGGAAGATCCTCTCGTGGCAGATCTTAAGGAAGAGGACAATTTGGCATTGTTTGCCAAATATATGGCAAAGCCAATCACATAGCTCTTGACTGTTGGCATAGGCTAGACACTCAATTTCAGTCTTCACAAGTGCCTCCATCCCAACAATCAAAGACATATCAGTCTCACTCTCAGCCATATCAATCTCAGCAATCAAAGGCATATGTTACCTCTTTAACTGAGGACAATGGTTCTTGTTCTCCCTGGTTTTTGGACTCAGCTGCTTCTGATCATATCACTAATAATCTTCATCAGCTTAACTCCATTCAACCCTACACTGCTGGTGATCAAGTCACTATTGGTAATGGTTCTTCCCTTCCTATCACTCACACCGATCAAGGTATACTACCTACTCCTCACCATTCTTTCAAACTAAACAAAGTTTTGCATGTTCTTTCTATTAACTCTAATCTTGTCTCTGTGCATCACTTGGCTAAAGATAATAACTGTTCTATCACATTTGATCATTCTTCTTTTACTATTCAGGACAAGCTTTCCAAGGCCATACTCCATAAAGGTTTTTATGCCAATGGACTATATCAATTTCACACTCCAACCACTACTTCATCCCATGCCTACAATAGTTGAGTTACATCTACTGATTCCACTGACATTTGGTATCAGAGATTAGGCCATCCTTCTTCTCTTAAGTTTCATTTGCTTAAGTACAAATTACATCTGTCTGTAGCTTCCAATAAAAGCACATTTTCTTGTGTACATTGTTCTGTAGCCAAATGTCATAGGCTACCTTTTACACTGTCGAATTCCACTGTAAATAATCCACTGGCTTTGATTCACAGTGATGTATGGGGTCCCTTTAATAAATCTGCTTCTCCTTACAAATACTATGTGTTGTTCATTGATGATTTTACCAGATTCACTTGGCTTTATTCACTTGGCTTTATCCTCTTGTTTATGAAAGTGAAGTGTGTGCCAAATTTATGGAATTCAAAGCTTTTGTGGAAAAGCAATTTGGTTTTCCTTTCAAAATTCTTCATAGTGATGGAGGTGGTGAATACAAGAATCATCCTCTTCAACATTATCTCCACACTCATGGCATTCACCATCAGTTTTCCTGTCCACATACTCCCTCTCAAAATGGAGTGGCTGAGAGGAAGCACTTACATCTCACTGAAACTGCTATTTCTCTTCTTCATCAATCCTCTATGCCTCTTCTTTATTGGTTTGATGCCATTGCAGCTGTCACATATTTGATCAATCGTTTACCTATTGTTTCTCTTGATAATTGCTCTCATTTTGAGTTGCTTTATCATACTTCTATTGATTACTCTCTACTTAAAGTCTTTGGTTGTCTTTGCTTCCCCTGGCTTAAACCTTATGCTTCTCATAAGTTGGCTCCTAAGTCTACTCCTTGTGTTTTTCTAGGGTATCATCCTAGTGTTAAAGGCTATAGATGTTTAGATCCACAGACTGGTAAAATTCATTTATCTAGACATGTTACTTTTCATGAACATGAATTTCCTTTTTTCTCTTCTACTTTTGTTTCTTTTGTTTATTCTCTTCCTCTATTACAGGACTTCTTTTGGTCACCTTCTCCTCAACACAGTTCCTCTCATCATTTGTAATCTCTTATTATAATTCAAGGAAGATATTTTCAGAATCTGCTTTACCTTTCATCAGTCTTCTCATTTTAATATTAAATGTTTATCTGCTATAAATGATAATGGTTGGCTTTGGCATAGAAGATTAGGACATGCTCATTTTGATTTAATTTCCAAACTTTCAAAAAATGAGTTAGTCATTGGTTTACCAAATTTTTTTTTTTGAAAAAGACAAACTTTGTGATGCATGTCAATTTGGAAAGCAAAGTAGAATTTCTTTTAAATCGAAAAATATCGTTTCAACTACTAAGCCGCTTCAACTCTTGCATATTGATTTATTCGGACCATCTAGAACATTAAGTTTAGGAGAAAAATCATATGCTCTTGTTTGTGTTGATGATTATACTAGATATACATGGGTATTATTTTTAGCACACAAAAATGAAACTTTTTATAATTTCTTAAGACTTTGTAAAAGAATTCAAAATGAAAAAAATCTTAATATTTGTAATATTAGAAGTGATTATGGTAGAGAATTTGAAAATGATGATTTTCTCATGTTTTGTGATGACTTAGGAATAGATCATAATTTCTTAGCCCTTAGAATTCCTCAACAAAACGGTGTGGTTGAAAGAAAAAATTGAACTCTTGAAGAAATGACCCGTACTATGCTTTGTGAGAATAATTTGCTTAGATATCTTTGGGCTGAAGCCGTTTTCACTGTATGTTATGTTGTAAGCCGTGCCATGATTAGACCTATTCTTAAGAAAACCCCTTATGAACTTTGGAAAGGTAGAAATCCTAATATTATCCACTTGTGCACTTTTGGTTGTAAATGTTTTGTATTAAATAACAATAAAGATAACTTAGAAAAATTTGATGCTAAATCGGATGAAGCTGTATTTATTGGTTATTCGAATTCTAGTAAAGCTTATAGAGTATTCAATAAAAGAACTTTACTTGTTGAAGAATCTGTACACATTGCCTTTGATGAATCTAACAATGTTGTTTCCAAAAATCTTGTAAGTGATGACACTGCAGAAACAGATCCAAGAATTGAGAGCATTTACATAACAAATGAAGAAAATCCATCTCCTGAACAAAAAACAGAAATCACAATGAAAAATCTCGAAGAAGAATATGCTTGTCCAAAAAATGAATCAAATCTACCAAAGGATTGGAAGTATGCTCATGGCCACCGTAAAGGCCTTATCATAGGTGATGTAGCGGAATGTATAAAAACTCGCTCCTCTATTAGAAATGTTTGTGGTAACTTAGCATTTGTTTCAGAAATTGAACCAAAATTGTTTTTAGATGCTGAAAAAGATAAAAATTGGATTTTAGCAATGCAAGAAGAATTAAATCAATTTGAAAGAAATGAAGTTTGGTTTTGGACTCCTCGGCCTAAGGATCATCTAGTTATTGGAACAAAATGAGTTTTTCAAAACAAAATGGATGAATCCGGAGTTGTTACTAGAAACAAATCTATATTAGTTGCCCAAGGTTATAATCAAGAAGAAAGCATTTATTTTGATGAAACTTTTACATTGGTTGCTAGACTTGAAACTATTAGACTATTACTTGTTTTTACATGTTTTAAAGATTTCAAATTGTATCAAATAGATGTTAAAAGTGCTTTCTTAAATAGATACATTTTGAAGGAAGTTTATGTTGAACAACCTCACGGTTTTGAAAGTCATAAATACCCGGATCATGTTTTTAAACTTTCAAAAGCTTTATATGGTTTAAAACAAGCTCCTAGAGCGTGGTATGAAAGATTAAATAATTTTCTACTTGACAAAGGATTTTCTAAAAGAAAAATTGATGTAACATTTTTATAAAAACCAAAAAGGAAGATATACTAATTGTTCAAATTTATATTGATGATATTATTTTTGGTGCTACTAATGAAAATTTGTGCAAAGAATTTACTAAAGATATGCAGGGTAAATTTGAAATGAGTATGATGGGGGAGTTAAATTACTTTCTTGCTCTACAAATTAAACAAATTACTGATGGAATCCATTTAAATCAAATGAAATATATCAAGGATCTACTCAAAATGTTTGAAATGAAATCATCAAAGCCTGTAGCAATTCCAATGAGCACATCAAGAAAAATCGACAAAGATGAGCAAGGTAAACCCGTAGACGAAAAGAAATATCGAGGTATAATTGGTTCCTTACTCTATCTTACTGCAAGTAGACCTGATATAATGTTTAGTGTTTGTATGTGTGCACGTTTTCAATCCACACCAAAAGAGTCACATATCACCGCAGTCAAATGTATTTTCAGATATCTTGTTGGCACTCCAAATTTGGGATTATGGTATCCTAAGGGAACTACTTTTGAATTTTTTGGTTACTCGGATGTCGACTTTGTGGGATGTAGACTTGATCGAAAAAGCACAAGTGGTACTTGTCACTTTCTTGGACATTCAGTCACTTTTTGGTTTTGCAAAACAAAACTCAGTGGCTCTGTTAACTGCTGAAGCAAAATACATTGCCGTCACTGGGCGTTGTGCACAATTGCTTTGGATGAAACAATAACTTCAAGATTTTGGACTTCACTATGATTATATTCTTATAAAATGTAACAACACAAGTGCCATTAACCTTTCAAAAAATCCTATTTTGCACTCATATACTAAACACATTGAAATAAGATATCATTTTCTAAGAGATCATGTATTTAAAAGTGATATTGAACTCAAATTTGTACCTACAAATCATCAATTAGCTGGCCTATTTACCAAGTCTCTTCATAAAGAACAATTTTGTTATATTAGAACTGAACTTAGTATGATGAATACTCCTATATGATATTTATTCTTTTAAATATAAATAAATAAATAAAATTTAAATTAAAAATAAAAAAAATTAATTTTTTTTTATATATTCTCTCTCTCTCTCTCTCGCTTGTTCGCTCTGGTTCTCTCTCTCTCTCTCTCTCTTTCTCTCTCGCTCGCTCTTTCTCTCTTTCTTTCGCTCTCTCTTTCTTCCTATATTCCTCAGACACCATCTTCATCCTCACCATCATCCACCACCAGCTCCACCAGCTCCACCATCCACAACATCATCCATCACTTTCATCACTACCATCATCCACCAAAATCCCTCACCGATCTACCGAGATCCATTACTGCTCTCCACAAAATCTTCATCACCAATCTTCGACATCATTTCTGATTCCTCAAGATCCGTAACTAATCCACCAAGATCTATCACCGATATACAAAAATTCATCCCCAATCTTCTCCATTATTTCCAATCATCAATATCATCGCCGATCAACATGTTAAAATTATTGTTGCACTGTGCTATATTTTTTATATTATTGTATGTGCTCCAAACTCTCTTGGATTTAATAATAATTGCTTCTATCTTGTCTGAAGAAATTGTTTTTATCTGTATTTTCTATTTTTATGCTAGTGCACTTGGTATACTTATTTTTGGCCGGATCTTAATGGCCCTTGGTATTATAAATTGATAATCTGTTTTTTACAATTTATGTAATTTTTTTTGTGCATTAATTTAGGGGGAGATTCGTATTATGTAATCTTTTGAGATTACATCAATGAAATAAAAATAAAACATAAAAATACGAGTAATCTTAAGAGGGTGTTTGTATATTCTGTGCATAATTTTAGAGAGAGTATATATAATTTTTACTCTATCTGCATCAACAATTCTTTTGCAAAGATAGAAATTTTTTTCAAAGAGAAATGCCTGTTTTCAGAAGAAGAAAATATTACTCAATTACATATAAGTTTTCAGAAGGCTTCACAGATTTTTTTCGTTTCACTTCTCTCAACAACTTCTCATGAGCCTCCTTTACATGCCTCTCTCTATTTTCGATTTCTTTGAATCTTGGCATTATAACTGTTGCATAATATTGCACCGCATTCTCCAATTGTGAATTTTTCCTTTCTAGCTCTCTCTTCTCTTGACGAATATTAGCCAGTTATTGTTTTAACAAGCACACCTCATCTCTCCATTGCTGATTTTCTTATATTCTTTTTGTTGGATTTATTTTCTAGTGTGGCCCAATAGCCTACATATTTTTACATGTTTTATTTTATTTGGACTCCACAATTAGATAAAGCCAATATTATATATAAAGTTCAGTAATTAGAATTTTAATATAATCACTCTTCTAAGATAAGAAGGAAACCTTGATGGATTAGGAATTCTTCTGATAGAGTTTATCTAACCCTCTTCTCTCCTCTATATAAAGATGGGTGACTCCCCTTCTTTTGATAGTATTCCATCACTCAAAGTTTTATAGTCATCCTAATTAAGAGAGACAGAGAGAAGAAGGTGAGCCAAGAATTAAAGGTTCAACTCTAAGGGGTATTTTCTCAACTTCTCTAATTCAATGGCTGAGAAATGTATGTTCGTTTTATTCTTGAGTTGTATTGAATTCAAGATCCTGTTAAGTTTAATTCCGCATTATTATTATGGTTACATGTATTATTAATACTTACATGTGGTATCAGAGCTTCAGTTTTGTGAATCAATACACCTTGGAATAATAATATATTTATGAATATTATTATTATAATTATTCATAACACATACTTTTATTTTTATTATCGCCATCGTGTTTTTAAATGGTGTTTTCATACCACTCGGTCAGTTAGTTCTACGGACCGCGTGAATAATTGTAATGGGCCAATCTACTACTTCGGCGAGAGTCCAATGGATCACGTGAATAATTGTGTAAACAACTGAATAACTGTGTAATTGGCCAATGACTGTGTAATTTTTATAATCATCATAATATATGAAATTGAATTGAGTGTATTGCTTGCTGTTATGATAAAGTAATTTTAGAATTCTGTTAAATTGTTTCAGTCTATTAAATAAATATATTTATTTGATTGCATCATATTAAAGAATTATGATTTTTACCTCATCTGATTATATACACTTATTGTCTATTATTGTTGATATTCAAATATTTTCATGATTTAAATTTGATATCATGATATAATTTTATGACATTGAATATTAAATATTAGAGTGGTTAATTCATATTAGGTGTAATTCTTATTGACCATTATATGAGATGTTCATGATTGTTATATTACATAATTTGATATATAAATATTCATGTTCGTCCAGAGTTATTATTATTATTATTATTATATTGGTAATTGCAATCACATAAAAGAAATTCTAGAAATCATTAAATAGTGATTGAATTAATGATAATTAAATAACTCAAATTAATGAATAGAGAATATTGTTGGTTAGTTTCGTATTCATAGGGTTTACTAATTTAGTAACTGCCAAAGTGGCCTAGATTTGTAAAACTTATGAATATAGAACTACATAAAAGAATTGTTAAAGGGGTAACATTAAGGTCGATAATATTCTCAATTGCAGTTATAATTAGGAGATTGAGACTAGCCAAAAGGAGAGTTACTTTCAAATAATTATGAACTGGGTAGGATAATGTAACTTATGTAATTTGACAGATTAGAATTGAATACCCAAAGGTAACATGACTAGCTGAAAAATTGCATAAATTACTTTAGACCTACATAAGTGATTGACAAGCCACTTGCTGGCACTATTATGGTTGAATCAACAACAATGAAATATAATGGCCACCGAGGAGTTTAGGATCACATCCTCAATATGGCAACAAAGTTGCAGAACTTAAAACTTTAGGGATGCAGGTTGATGAAACTTTCCTCGTGCAGTTTATTCTCAACTCACTTCCATCACAGTTCGGTGCATTCAAAATTCACTATAATACCAATAAAGATAAGTGGAGTTTGAATGAGCTGACTAATATGTGTGTTCAGGAGGAAGTGAGGTTGAGGGAGGAAGGATGTCAAACTGCATTGGCTGTAACTCATGGAGCTATAAAGAAAAAGATGGGTAAATTTGTAAAATCAAAGAAAAACCACCAAAGAAAAAGAATGAACCTGGGGAAGAAAATCAGGCTCAGAATGGTTTCACAGTCAAGTACTACTTTTGTGGCAAGAAGGGACATGTGAAGAAAGACTGCAGCAAGCGAAAGGCTTGGTTCGAAAAGAAAGGTAAGAAATTTTCTTTTGTTTGTTATGAATCAAATCTTGCTGAAGTACCTTCTAATACGTGGTGGATTGACTCTGGGGCCATAACCCACATTACAAATGACATGCAGGGATACCTCTCAACCAGGAAACCGAAGGAAAGTGAAAGATTTGTCTATATGGGGAACCGTCTCAAAGCTGAAGTCATAGCTGTAGGAACCTATCGACTGATCTTAGAGACGGGTCATCAGATGGATCTAGAAGATACTTTTTATGTTCCTTCAATTTCTAGGAATTTAGTTTCATTATCCAAATTAGATCGTGTTGGATATTCAGTTTTATTTAATTGTGGAAAACTCAATTTAATGTTTAATTCAAAAGTGATTGGTTCTGGTCATTTATGTAATGGTTTATATAAAATTACCTTAAATCATGAGTTTGCACAATCATTAGTAACTCTGCATTCGAATATTGGTTTAAAACGTGGTCTAATTAATGAAAAATTGTGGCATAGACGGTTGGGGCATATCTCTAGAAATAGAATTGAAAAATTGGTGAAGAATGGGATTCTGGAAAACCTAGACTTCACTGATTTTCAGATATGTGTGGATTGCATTAAAGGAAAGCAAACCAAACACATAAAGAAAGGTTCCACAAGAAGTAATGAGCTTCTTGAGATAATTCATACAGATATTTGCGGGCCACTCAACATCCCATGGCTTAGTGGTGAAAAATATTTTATCACATTTATAGATGACTTCTCACGTTATGGATATGTGTATCTAATTCATGAAAAGTCTCAGGCTGTTGACATCCTTGAGGTGTACATAACTGAAGTCGAGAGACAATTAGATAGAAAGGTTAAAATAGTGAGATCAGACAGGAGTGGTGAATATTATGGTAAATATGATGAGTCAGGCCAAAATCTTGGCCCATTTGCCAAATTCTTAGAAAAGAAAGGCATTTGTGCTCAATATACAATGCCTGGTACGCCACAACAAAATGGAGTTGCTGAAAGGCGTAATCGTACACTTAAAGATATGGTTAGGAGTATGTTATGTTACTCAATTGTACCTATTTCAATGTGGGGTGAAGCTTTAAAGACTGCAATGTATATCTTAAATAGGGTTCCTAGTAAGGCGGTCCCAACAACTCCTTTTGAGTTGTGGACTGGTAGGAAACCTAGTTTGAGACACTTACATATTTGGGGTTGTCCAGTAGAGGTAAGAATCTTTAACCCACAACAGAAAAAGTTGGATTCAAAAACAATATCTGGATATTTCATTGGTTATCCAAACAAGTCTAAAGGGTACAAATTTTATTGTCCTAATCACAGTACGAGGATAGTGGAGACTAGTAATACTAGATTCCTAGAGAATGGTGAAATTAGTGGGAGTGAGAAAACACGAGTGGTGAATTTCGAGGAACTTAGGGTGGATGTCCCAACATTTGACCCTTATCGAAAAATTGTTGTACCTCAGACTATTCCACAGGCTGAGGGAAACGAACAACATAATGAAAATCCTTCACCACCTCATGTTTCACCACTTCATGAAGATACCACCATTGAAAATATTGTAGAACCACCACAACCGGCAGTTCTGAGAAGATCTCAGAGGGAAAAAAAGCCTGCCATTCTAGATGATTACATGGTGTATTTACAGGAATCTGATTTTGATATTAGGATTAACAAAGATCCAGTCTCATTTTCACAAGCCACGAATAGTGATGATTCTTCTAAATGGGTCAATGCTATAAATGAAGAGTTAAAATCCATGGAACAGAATAGTGTTTGGGATCTCGTCGAATTGCCTAATAATTGTAAAAAGGTCGGGTGTAGATGGGTCTTCAAGACCAAGCGTGACACAAAAGGCAATATCGAACGATTTAAAGCCAGACTTATTGCCAAGGGTTTTACTCAAAAAGAAGGCATAGACTATACAGAAACCTTCTCTCCAGTATCTAAGAAGGACTTGCTTAGAATCATCCTAGCATTGGTAGCTCATTATGACTTAGAGTTGCATCAAATGGATGTGAAAATTGTTTTTTTTAAATGGGAGTTTGGATGAAGAAATTTATATGGAGCAGCCAGAAGGATTTGCAAAGAAAGGTAAAAAATATTTAGCTTGCAAATTAAAGAAATCCATATACGGCCTTAAACAAGCTTCCAAGCAATGGTATTTAAGGTTTAATGATACCATTATCTCTTTCGGATTTAAGGAAAATGCAGTTGATCAGTGCATATATCTGAAGGTTAGTGGGAGCAAGTTCATTACTTTGGTGCTATATGTGGATGACATTTTGTTAGCTAGTAATGACCTTGGCTTATTGCATGAAATCAATGAATATCTCTCCAAGAACTTTAAAATGGTCGATATGGGTGAGGCAAACTATGTTTTTGGCATAGAGATCTTTAGGGATCGATCTTGAGGATTGCTAGGACTATCACAGAGATATATTGATCGTGTTTTGGAGAGATTCAATATGCAGTTTTGTTCAGCCGGTGATGCACCCATCATGAAGGGTGATAAATTAAGTGAAAAACAGTGTCCAAGGAATGACTTGAAAAGAAAAAACATGAAGGACATTCCATATGCTTTGAGGCTACAAATCATGCTTTATGGTTGCGAAATTTCATCTCAGGACTTGGTGTTGTTGACTTAATTGCCAGGCCGCTGAAGATATATTGTGACAATATCGCAACAGTTTTCTTCTCTAAGAATGGAAAGTACTCTAGTGGTTCCAAACACATGGAAGTAAAGTACTTAGTCGTTAGAGAAAGAGTCCAGAAACAACAAGTGTTAATTGAAAACTTAAGTACCTCTCTTATGATTGCTGATCCATTCACAAAGGGATTGCCACCAAAAACATACAAAGAGCATGTTATTAGAATGGGCCTTTTAAGCAACCCTTGATGTGTATGATTAATCGTGAGTGCTTATTTTTCATTTGACACTATTTGCGCAATAATAATTTTGTTTCTGTTTTTCCCGTTTCTAAAAGTGTGTGTGCACATTAATTTGAATATTGATAAACAGGGAATGTCCTAACAAGACAAATTACAGGGGCCTTTCAGGAAAATAATTATATATCCCGATAACGGACTGGGTTGGTGAAGGTTATCAATGGTGTAGTGCATAGAAGGAAATATGACATAAATGTTATATAACCGCTATGACTCACATTGGTGATCTGAAGTAATCACAGTATTATAGTTTCTAATATATTTGAACTTATTGGCTATTTTTAAAATTCGTGATCACGTGTCAAAGTTTTTAGTGTGGAATCCAATGAGTCAAAATTTTTTATAAGTTGCATATTTTTTGGAAAAACTCATAATTGCATCATAATCGGCTTAATGGGCCAAGTGGGAGAATGTTGGATTTATTTTCTAGTGTGGCTTAATAGCCTACATATTTTTACATGTTTTATTTTATTTGGACTCCACAATTAGATAAAGCCAATATTATATATAAAGTTCAGTGATTAGAATTTTAATATAATCACTTTTCTAAGATAAGAAGGAAATCTTGATGGATTAGGAATTCTTCTGATAGAGTTTATCTGGCCCTCTTCTCTCCTCTATATAAGGATGGGTGACTCCCCTTCTTTTGATAGTATTGCATCACTCTAAGTTTTATAGTCATCCTAATTAAGAGAGACAGAGAGAAGAAGGTGAGCCAAGAATTAACGGTTCAACTCTAAGGGGTATTTTCTCAACTTCTCTAATTCAATGGTTGAGAAAGGTATGTTCGTTTTATTCTTGAGTTGTATTGAATTCAAGATCCTGTTAAGTTTAATTCCGCATTATTATTATGGTTACATGTATGATTAATACTTACACTTTCTTGTAGCCGTCGAGCCATATTATAAACTGCAATCATTGCCTCTGTACTAAGAGTCATAGTGTTATTAATAGCATCGATATCATTCTGATTACCAACAACACTAGGATTCTCGTTTACAGGAATAACGTGTGACTGTACCATTGGTAACCTCTCATTTGCCTGCATTATAGGCACCTCATGCATGTCAAAACGATTGATAGCTAAGGTAATGGATGACATGATTACATAAGAAGGTAAAACAAAATTTTCTCTAACAATACTTGACGATTTCGCCTCTCTGCCTATACTCTTTGTCACTTTTTATACAGTCCACCGATCCAATACTCGATGCATATCTGCTCAAATCTCTTGTTTGTCAACATTTCGGGCGCCAGAGATGCTCCAAAATCCCCACAATGATCTCAACAAGACCTAAGGACCATTATTATATTTTTGACATCTCAGATTATTTTATCAAATGTGTTTGTTTTTTATTTCCATATTTTATTTTGATGATGTCAAAGGGGAAGAAAAAAAATATGATTTTAAATTGCTGTGCTTTTTTTTTTTTAAATTGCTATGCATGCATGTGTTTTAAATTATCAAATATTTTATATTACAAATTTTTCAAATAAGTTGTTGATTTTTATTTTGTGTCAAATCTATACAAATATTGCCATCATAAAAAAGGAGGAGATTGTTAATCATATTGTTTAATTTTGATGATATCTAAAATATTAATTGAAATTTTTTAAATAATATACATATTTTATATTATTTGACACAAAATATTATTTGTTTAAAATATATATTTTATGATACATTTGTTATAAATATTATTTAAATAAAAATATTTTGAAAATTTTATTACTAATGTTTTGAATAATTCAGTTGATCACTATTCATCTTTTAACAAATTTGAGGTGATTGTCTCTTTTGAGTAAAATTGTATTATATCTTTTTGATATATATTGCACCGAATTCAAAATTATGTTGCATTTTTTTTGTATGTAGGACATACCCACATAATGAGTATCATGTGTAATTATTTTACATACTTTAAATATATTATGTAAATATATATTATAATACAAAGTTAGTAAAGTTGAGAATAGCATCTTATATAAAATATAAAGTGGCATGGTGGAGCGGTGCTGTATATTTTTTACATCCTTTGCTTATATATATATATATTAATATAATATAAAAGGAAAAGGTTGAAAAGTTGTAGTACATTTCACATGCTGTAGTTTGAAATGGAAATACTAAAGCTACATTTTCTATATAAATTAATTTTATAAAAAGGAAAATGTGGACTTTGCAAGCACATTATTTTTACCTCAATTCTTTATATATATATATATATAAATATATACAATGGTCAAAATCCATATGTTAGTAAGTTTGTTCAATTATCTAGTCACAATTTTTGACAAAAGAAAAGGGCGCCACATGTTGTGTTTATTGAAAACAAATGTTGTGTTTATTGAAAACAAAATAGATGCCTTTTGTTCTATCAAAGAGCGTCATACCTCCAATAGGTATATTTTTGTGTATAAATAGAAGTGTTTTGTATAGAGAAAAATCAAAAACTTGATGAGAAAAATCCGTGTGCTCCAAAAGTTGGAGTGTATTGTATTATGCTCTTTCACTTTTAGATCTAAGTGTAGTCTTTGTTATTACATTTTCATATCTATTCCTTGTGAGAGATTTATTGTAAAAGAGGGTTGAGTACCTCTTATTCTCATTTGTTATTTTGTGAAGGAATTTTATAAGAGTGAGGAATTTATTGTTGAGTGAGGCTCAATAGATAAAAATAAGACCTGTGTAAAATCCACATACTTGGTGAAACCTTGGTGGTGTATTGATTCATTTTGATAGTAAAGAAATTCTCAAGGAGGTTCATTGGGGAGTGGACATAGGCTCGATGTGCCGAACCACTATAAATCTCAGTGTTTGATTTCTCTTACTATCTCTCTTACTTTTATATTAATAATTATTGTTCTATTTTTTATTTATTAAAATTCTGAATATTGTGTTTATTATTTTTTAATATTGTGAAGTTTTTAATAACCCAATTCGCTCCCCTCTTGAGTTACCTACTTGGAATAACAAAAAATAAAATTTATCCACACACAAAAATAACAAAAAAAACTTGTAATACTTTACTTTTTTGGGAAAGTCTATGTTGTGCATCTCTAAGACCTAACGAACGTATGGTGAAAGTTATACTTTTCGTGATAAAAAAAAATTACATCATTTTATAATTTGTTACAAAATTTTGTAGTGTTATTTTGAAATACATACCATATATACCTTTTTATGAGTTTCTTATTCTAAAATAAAATTTGTGTTTGTTATTTTTTTTTTATCTTTTTATTTCTCAATGAGATTAATTTTGCTTGAGGGTTGTTAAGAAATGATTCATTGGTTGGTCAAGTGTGGGTTGAATGGATTGTACCTCCCCTCTAATAAAAATGACTAAGGCTTAACTACACTTTAATTTCTTGCTGTTATATGAAATTTTTCTTTGCCGATCAAAAAAAAAAAAAAAAAAACATGCAACTGTTTTTTAACCAAAAATGTACAGTTAAGGCCATATCTAACTCAGACTCAAAATTTTCATCAAATTTAAATTTGATGAAAATTTGATAGAAACAGTGTTCCAATCAATTTACCAAATTGGTATGAAAGGAAAGGAGTTTCACTTTTTTTTAATCAAATTAAGGGAGCGTTTAACCTTTTATCAAATCTCCCAAGTGATCGTTAGTGGATGGTCAGCCGGTCAACTGGGTGGACGACCAACCGGACAACTTGGTGGATGACCAAATTGACAAAAATTTGAAGAAAATTTACACTAGGTTAGATGATTGCCCAGGCATCCTTTCAGTTGACCGGTTATTTAATGAAAGTTGAAAATTTAGACTTAGAACGCTTAGTATCAAATAAAAATCTTAAACTAAATCTTTATTTAAATTTAATAAAAAAAGAAAGAGTAAGAGTTCTAACCACTCATAATTTAGATCAAGACGCAAAGCTAATAGAATTCGATAGAGATAATCGTACATTTTGACCATGCTAAAGTAAATTTTGTGAGTATAAACTATAGGAGATAATTTTTCCATTTTTAAACTACCACTCACAATAAGGGTTAAAGTATAATTATAAAAGAAATATGGAAAAATTATAACAAAATGGGATGGTGAAAAAAAATTATAAAAATATATGAAGTGTAAGTGGTTTTATGGTGGGGTGCAAGTATAACTTGTATCCTTCTATATTTGTGCAAATTTTTTTTTTTGTCTCACCAAAATATAAGTCCCTCTCCAAATATAGTCATTTAATTAATTTTTATAATTTTATATGCATTATAAACATTGTACCTTAAAGAAAAACACTTGTACATGTGACTGTGAAGAAAAATGTAAGAGTAATTTATGTTGACATTCTTTGTGACTTCCTTCAGTTTTTAATTCATAAAATACTTTAATCACTTTTTATCACTATTTTGCTAGTCACATGAATTAGGGTGTTCACCGGTCAAGTTGGGTCGGGTGACCTCTCATGTGCTATCTGTATGAATTTAGACGGATTGAAAGAAAAAATCAATCGGCATCCATTTACTCAGTTAGCAGATGTAAATTGAGTGGGCCATACAGGTTGGAAGTGGATGTAGATCGGTTTGATGGTTAAGCTTTACTGTTTTGAGACTTTTTTCAAACTATTTTTCAATAATTCTTACTTCGAGTCCAAATTTTTTATTATTCATTTTTTATAATAAAAATAAAGGATGAACTTTTATATTTTATAAATAACAAATATAATTACTAAATAAAATGTCTTTTTTTTAACACACGACATAAAAGCATAACATCATTTTCTTAGAGGTGTTGGCGGATTGGGTTGGATCGGGTGGCCTCTCGCCATCCATCCAAACTTAAGCGGATTAGGAAAAATGTATCCGCATCCGTCCGCTTGAACTATTGAAATCGTCCATTTTGTGGCGGATTAGTTTGGGTCATTCGATTTTGACAAGTTGGATAAATGCTTGTTCAACCCTAATATGAATAGAAAAATGATGTTGTTATTTATTTTACTTTGAAATGTATAGTTTACTTTTTTTATGACTATGTTTTCACACCATTTGCATTAATTACGGAGTCCTTAACCTTACTAAAAAAAATGTCTATGTAATTATGTCAAAATTATAGAATTTATTTTATTCTTTTTCAAATATTAGTGTAAATTAAAACTTTAATGAATTTATTTAGAAGCTCCCTACGTGGCACATTCTCAACTGACAACAATAATGTTAGTGCATAAATTTGCACATCAAACGTGTTCTATTGTTTCTTTAATCTTTTTAGAGCAGGCATATTTTGCTTGTTAGTTATTTACATTGCATGTTGAGGATCTTCCAGGAGACCAAGAACAGATGTTTTGTCTTGAAGTTTTGTGTTGATTGTTAGAGCTGCACCTAATTTGTTCTTTGTTTCAAGTTTTTTTTTTTTTTTTGCTCATGGAGGCTGGAGGCTGGAACCCAGTTTTGAGAAAAAGACGGGTGGGTAACCAAGGTAATAGATCAGTGGAAAATGGGTTGTTTACCATCTTTGTGAATGAGCTCCCAGACTTAATGAGTTCTAGGAGCCTGTTTACTCTGTTTAATAATTTTGGAGTAGTTAAGGATGCTTTCATCCCAGCAAAAAGTAGGAAAGCAACGGGATCAAGGTTTGGTTTTGTGAGATACGATTGCAAGGTTGCTGCTGAAATGACGGTGCTGAAGGTGGATGGCCTATGGTGTGACAACAAGGCACTGAAAGTGAAGAAGGTAGAGTTCAAAAAAGGTGAGAAGAAGCAACCTGCAATCGCAACCAGAGGAAGTGATAGGATGATGCAGCGTCAACAGAGGAGTTTCATGCAACAAAGGGTGGAAAGTGTAAGCAGAAGATCTTTTGCAGAAGTATTACAGAGTGGAGGTAGTGCTGGAAAGGCACAGCTTACTATAAAGGCCTATGAAACTGGAAATGGGTGGCTTTATGACAGTACAGTAGTCAAACTTAAATCTCTTCTATCATTTAATGAGTTTAAAGAGGAGGTTGCTAGAAGAGGTGCAAAGGATGTAAGAGTCAGAGTTGAGGGAGGAAGGCTAGCTGTGCTAACCTTCAAATTACAACAACATAAAAAAGAGGAAAGGCCAAAGATAGAAGAATGGATGGTCCACTGGTGCGATTTTGTTACAGATTATTAGGAGAAAGGAAAATATATTGCACAAGAAAGATGTGTGTGGATCACATGTGTAGGTGTTCCATTCAACTTGTGGAGTGTTAGTACATTCAGAGACATTGGCAAGTTGTGGGGCGAGGTTGTTCAGCTAGCTGAAGATATTAACAGTCAGAGTTCTTTTCAATGTGGGAAGGTAAGAATAATCACTAATCGATTGGAGTTCATAAACGAGGTGATTAATGTTGAATGTAATGAAATATTTTCCCAGTTAGAGTGTGTGAAGAGCTCCCAACAGTAGTATTGCCATGTCATTGCAAAAGCTTTTGGGTGGACAATGTGGGCACTGAATCTATGGGTCAAGAGAAAGTAGATCAGCTGTCAAAAAATGGTGGGAAGGACACACTGGAGAGAGTTTCAGGGGCCAAAAAGAAGAGTAATGAGTGGATATCTGCATCAGCCATAAAAGAAACTATGGGTGTCATCGGTAATCCAAATGTTAGAGATGTAGGTAGGGAGGCTAGCCAGGTGCATATGGAAACTCCAAGAAATGAAATTCAAATTGTTTAAAGGCCTATATGCAATCCTGAGATAATCCGAAGCACTAGTGGGCCTGAGAAACCAAGGCCCAAGCTAAACTTAGAGGTGATTTTGAAAGTTCCTCAAGCTGGGGTATTGGCAACTGGGCTCATAACTGAACCCTCAAATTTAAGTGACTGTGTAGCCCAAACTTAACTTAGATCTCATGCTTTGATTTCAGTCGAAGAAAGAGTGGCAGAAATAGGAACAACATCATGGAATGGGTAGATTACAAAACCAGAGATGAGTAGAAGCAAAAAGAAAGGAGTTGATCTGAGGAATAGGGCAAAGCTTAGTTGAAAGCAGACTAAGCATAAAAGAGCAGTGTCCAACAACTGTTTTAGAAGAGGAGCTATCTTTAGAGCAGCAGCAGCTGCAATATCACTGTCAGTTGAGCAAAGTATTAACTCAAGGAGAAGGAATAAGTTCTTAAGTGAAGCTCAAGCTACTATGGAAGTTGGCAAAATCCTAGGTTTGAACTGTGAAGGTAAGGAGCAGGAGGTGATTAGCAAATTAATTGAATTTGAAGAGAAGGACCTGGAGAGAATTGATGGGGAGGGCATTACTTCTTAGGCCAAGTCAGGGAAAATAAGAGGGGATTTGGGATCTGTGAACAGTTTCTTTATGATTATTTTATCCTGGAATGTTAGAGGTTTGCGAAGACTTGAAAAGAGAAGAAAAATTAAAAACTTAGTTAGGGAGAGGAAGATTGATGTCCTGCTGCTGCAGGAGACAAAGAGAAGTAAAATAGATGAAATGTTTCTTAAGTCATTATGGCTATGGGAGGAGCTATAGAGCATGGAGGTGGGGGCTGAAGGAAGTGCTGGTGGTTTGTTGTGCTTATGGAATCCACAAATTTTTGAGCTAAAGGAGTGTTGTAGCAATAGAAATTTCATACTTTTATTTGGTATGGGTCATCATACTTTTAGTTGCGTGATTATAAATATATATGCACCCAATGATGTGTTGAAAAGAAGACAATTACGGGATTCTTTAGCCCAGATTAAACCAGCTTTCTCAAGTCCCCGGTGTATAGGTGGAGATTTTAACGAAATAAGACTCATGAGTGAAAGAAAAGGATGCTCTAGAAGGGAAAGAGGGATGAAGGACTTCAATGAATTGATTGACAAGTTGGAACTGATGGATATACCAATGTTAGGCAGAAATTTCACTTGGTGTAATGCAATGGATGGAGATAGATGGAGTAGGATTGATAGATTCTAACTCGATCCTAGGTGGTTAGAAAGATTAAAGTTGAAACAGTGGGGGCTTCCTCGAAGCATTTCTGACCATTGCCCGATACTCCTTATGGAAGATGAGCGGAATTGGGGCCCAAAATCATTTAGATTCATAAATGCATGTTGTTTGCATCCTAAATTCAAAGAAGCAATAAAGAAATGTTGGGAAGGAACATAGGTCAATGGATGGGCCAGTTATAAGCTATTGAAAAAGCTAGGAAATGTGAGAGTACATCTGAGAAGGTGGAACTGTGAAGTGTTTGGTAACCTTGATGAGCAACTGAAACAAGCAGAGGATGAAATTCATGAATGGGATTTAAAAGCTGAAGACAAGATTATCTAAGATTCTGAGATTAAAAGAAGGGCAGAAGTTAGAAGTTTAGCCTGGGATTTGAGCAAGAAAAAGAAATGGTTGTGGCATCAAAAATCTAGAATGGTTTGGACTGAAAATGGGGATAAAAATACGAGGTTGTTTCATATAATGGCAATTAACAGGTAGAGAAAAAAACTTATTGAACTCAGTTAATGAGCATGAAGTACTGCATGATCAGCCTGTGATGATTAAACAGGTTGTGGTAAGTCATTTCAGTCAGTTGTTCACTGAAGGATAGAGGTGTAGACCAAAGTTGTCGGGTGTTTTTGCCTCACTTAGTCAAACAGATTCAACTGAATTATTGGAGGTGGATTTTTTAGACGATGAAATTTGGGAAGCAATCAAAGACTGCGATGGTAACAAAGCTCCGGGGCCGAATGGTTTTAATCTAAAGTGTATCCAAAAATGCTGGAATATCATGAAAGGGGAGATTGTGCAGATGATGTATGAGTTCCACTCCAATGGTAAGTTGGCCAAATGAGTGAATAGTTCATTTATTACCTTAATTCCTAAGAAGGAAAATCCTGTCGGTCTGAGTGACTATCGACCAATCAGTTTGGTTAGGTCCATGTATAAAATAATTGCCAAAGTCTTATAAAAAAGGTTGAGGCAGGTCTTATCCAAGATCATTAGTGAAGTACAAATGGCATTTCTAAGTAGAAGATACATTCTAGATGGAGTTCTAATTGCCAATGAAGTAGTGGTGGATTGGTAGAGAAGGTCAAAAAAGAAAGGAATCATCCTAAAATTGGATTTTGAAAAGGCATATGACTCAGTAAATTGGGAGTTTTTGTATTCAATGATGGTTAATTTTGGTTTTGGTGAGAAATGGGTGGGATGGATAAAGATGTGTATATCTACAACTAGAATTTCAGTACTAGTAAATGGATCACCTATTTCAGAGTTTTCCCTTATGAAAGGCCTTAAGTAAGGTGACCCACTTTCACCTTTCCTTTTTAATATAGTAGCAGAGGGCCTTAATATACTCATGGAAAGAGCAAAAGAAGAGGGTTTGATCAAATGAGTCACAGTAGGGCCAAATGAGTTGAAACTACCACACTTGCAATTTGCTAATGATACTATTATATTTTGTGAAACTGAATGGGAGGAAACTGTTGCTATGAAAAGGATTTTAAGATGCTTTGAGGTGATGTCAGGACTCAAAATAAATTTTCATAAAAGCAAAGTGTGTGGGGTGGGTATTCAGGATGACCTAGCGAAGGTCTTTGCAAAGAAACTTAACTGCCTCAGTCAAAAGTTGCCCATGAACTATCTGGGACTACCATTAGGAGCAAATCCAAGAAGAAAGAGTTCATGGAAACCAGTTGTGGATAAGTTCAAGAGCAAGCTAGCTTCATGCAAGAGAAGGTATCTGTCTTTTGCAGGAAGATTAACACTGATAAAGTTTGTTTTGACAAGCTTGCCAGTCTATTTCCTATCCATCTTCAAGTTACCAGTGGGTATTGCAAAATCACTAGACAGAATTCAAGCTAATTTTCTTTGGGGAGGTTCTGAAATCTAGAAAAAAGTGCACCTAGTTAACTGGAAGGAGATTTGTCTAAGCAAAAATCAAGGTGGGCTAGGTGTGAGAAATCTAAATCAGGTTAATGAGTGCCTTCTAATTAAGTGGTGGTGGAGATATGGCAAAGAGGATTCAGCTTTGTGGGAATAAGTGGTATGCAGTAAGTATGGAGGTTTGGGTGGCAGATGGAGCCCATTTTTAGGAGAGTTGCTGTCCATGTCTAATTTGTGGCAGGGTATATTATCAGTGGATGTAGAAAATCCTGACTTGCGAGATTTCTTTTTACAAAATTTTAAGGTAATTGTTGGAAATGGTAGAAGAGTGCTGTTCTGGATTGATAAGTGTATTAATAATCAAAGTTTGAGTGAGGTATTTTCCAGATTATTCTCCTTGTCAGTTGAAAAAAGGATGGCACTCTGTTTAAGTTTTTTCATAGCAGAGGAGTGGGTGCAGACTGGAATATTGCCTTTAGAAGGCCTCTTCTTGCTTGGAAAAATGAGGAAGTGTTGAAACTTAATGATTTGTTACAGAGTGCTCCCAGACTAAATGAAGGGGTTGAAGACTATTGCTCTTAGTTAGCGCACCTCTCTGGAGTCTTTAATGTGGCATCAATTTGGAAGTGGGTGGTAGCATGTAAAAGGCCAACTATCACAGTCACTAAACGCATTTGGAATAATTTAGCCCCTCTCAGAGTACAGTTTTTGAGCTGGTTGGCTTGGAGAGGTAGGATTAAGTCCTCTGAGTTTTTACAAAGGATTGAAGTATTGAATTCTAATGTTAGTGCACTGTGTATGTTTTGTAAATCTGAGGTAGAGTCTTTAAACCATGTCCTTTTTCATTGTCCTAAGATCTGGAGAATATGGGCCAGTATTGTGAGTTGGTGGAACTTGAGTTGGGCTATTCCTGGTTCATTGGAGGCAGTACTTCATTGTTGGTCAGGTCCAAAAATGAAGAAAAAAGGTAAAGGAGATCTGGAAGACGATACCATTGGCAGTAATGTGGTCAATGTGGAAACTCAGGAATGAGTGCATATTTAATGAAACACAACCAGCTTTGAATGATTTGGCTGATTTGGTAAAAATCAGAATTGCTATGTGGGCTATTTTATCCTTGAAAGAGTTTAAATAGTCAGTGCACGATGTGTTATATAACCTGAAGCAGGTCTGCTACTGTGTAGAAATTGGGACATAAGGATGCTGAATTGCTGCTAAGTATGCTGGTGCTGGTTTTGATGCCTACTGGTGTAGACAGTGGGTAGACAATGGGACACAAGGAAATTGAATTGCTGATCTGGTGCTGGTGTTGGTCTGTTATGCTGGTGGTTTTTTTGCTTAACTAGATGCTTTGGTGCTGGTGTTGATGCTTGCTATGCTGGTGGTTTTTTTTTTTGCTGTTCTGTTTTGGTGAAGTTTTTGTATTAGATATGGAGGTTAAATGAGTGGGCTCAAGTCTGGTGGCATGCAACTGATGCTTGGTTAGGTGTAGAGGGGTAATATAAGCTTTTAATGGTTCCTCAGTCTATAAATGGTGTGAATCCCTTATGGGACCTGAATCAGATGCTTTACTCAGCAAAGCTTCTAGTTGTTATGTTTAGCTGATTGGCTCAAAGATTGGTTGCTGCTATATTCTGTGCTATTTGTGTTGTGTGATGCTTTGCTGAAATATGATGATGTTGTTGCTGTTTTGTGGTAAAGAATTGTGTCTAAGGTTAGGCTTTTGTTTATAAGGTTGATGGCTGGGTGAGACTTAGGATGAGATGATGTTTTGGGCCGAAAGAACTTAGGTGTATTGATGTATAAGGTAGAGGTGTTGTTGGTGTGTGCTACTGATATGAGCTGCTGATGTATTGGTGCTCTTGTTCTGCTTTTTTGTTCTTTCTTTTGTTGGTTGCTTTGATTGGTTTCTCACCAATCTGGGTCAAGCGCTAGCAAATGATTTTGTTTCCTTTGTGGTGCCAATCTAATTAGGATTGTTGAAGTTAGCTATGATGCTAAGTGTACTTTCCTGCTTTGTTGTTATATTTTTGCATGTATATTATTTTTTTCATCAATAAAACTTTATTTTTGCCGATCAAAATTTATTTATTTATTTTTTATTTTTTATGTGTGAATTAGTTATTTTGGACAGAATGAATTTACACCATATATATTTATTTTTTGTGTTTATTTTTGTGATTTTTGTTATACTTGTGTTTAATGTTAATTTGGTAAGAAAATGCCATAAACAACCAATAAGGAAAAGTAGGAATCATGTAATTAACCATTGTAAAACTCCAATAAAGAAAAAAGAAAGAGAAGGATACAAAACAAAGGAACAATTAAATATGCCTTTCCTAGCCTAGCCTTCTGTTGGCTCCAAAATTCATTGGCCAAGGTCTCATTTTTTCTTTTTTCCATCGGCATATCCTTCTTTACTTTTCACATTGATCTTAAGATGCAAGCTCAAAGAAGCACATTGATCGGTGAAATAATGAGAAAATTGGTTGTCTTTCCTTATCATGATGGGAAAATTTCGGTCAATTGAAGTTAGACCGAATCAAAGACACAAGCACCCCAAAACAAAAAAAAACAAAAAATTAGAAAAACATACAAGCAGAAAACATACGTGCTACTAGCAAGAAACAAATTACATAATGAGATATAGATACTCACCAATAAGTGAGTGCCTGTGATCCATTTTGTGATTTATTTCTATATTAGTAGAATTTTTTAACAGAAAAATTATTTAACAAAAATATTAGTATTCTAAAAAAACATGGATAAAAAGCTTTTCGATTTGGCCACTGGGTTCTGGCTAGGAGATGGCGAAAAAGCCGGGCTGGGTGCTGGAGTGGGAGCTGACATCTCGGGCGGCAAGGCTGGGCCTGCAGTAGTAAGTGAAGCACCATGATGTAACTTCTTGTTATGCTGATGCTTTTTCTTTGATTTTTTATCTTCTGAATCTGATTTTTTATTATCGGATTTTTTATCATCAGATGTTTTGTCATTTGAAGATGCATTTGAAGATGTATTTGAAGATGTTGAGCTGTATTGAAAATCCGAGTATTCATCGCCAGAATCAGAAGTATCGGAAGAAGCATTTGCACTATCCTGCGGTGGTGGGTAAATAAGGCCAGGAGTGTAAGGCACACCAGTCTTTGGTATCCATTTATTTCCAGTCAGAAAATTGGAGGCTACGAAACGTTCAATCCGGGTTTTCGTAACTTCCTTGACACCTTTCCACTGAACCCTTTTTAGTTTCGAAGAAGCGGGTCCTCTATTGTTATACTCGGTATAAAAACATGTGTCAAGGGCAAAAGTGTCATTCCATGGCATCCACCCGTCTGGCTGGATCAAATCGTCGATGTAAGACTCCATGATAATGGTTCTTGAGTATTCCTTCCAAGGTCTGCCAAGGTACGCTTTGAGTATGTGTTGGACAGGCCGGTATGCTTTGTCAGCCTTGATGGTACAGTTTTGGAGGACAATTCCAGTCGGTTGGCGACTTTCCTTCCTGCCTTGTGCTGTTACTATGGTTGCTTGATTTTCCATTGGTTTTCGGACCATGAATGTACAATTTTGAAATAACGCAGCGCTATCTCCAAAAACGAAATCAATGGTGCCTGAGATGACACAGTCGCGATAGAATTGACGATAAGTGTGCGCGTAAAGGGTGTCTTGGTATCCATCCATTTGACAATTATAGAAAGTTGCCATGTCTGCACCAACTCGCAATGCCACGGCTTGATGCTTTTCTGGACCAGCTGAGTTCTCAAACCCTATGTCTTTGGCAACAAAATGGTCTCCAAGTACAACTACAACAAAAATTTAAACATGTTGGACAAATAGAGATGTGCAAGTCATTAAATGTAAATAAAAGAAAAACTCCACAAAAATAATATTTACTAGAAAAAGAGGAGTGTCCAATGAAACTATTTTTTTTTTTCAAGTTGACTTTTGAGAAATGATAGTTTCTTACTATTAAATATTAGCACCAAAACAAAAAATTAATATATTTCAATGATTTCTTTTTCCTTATCTCAATTATTTTGTACAAATTTTTGAGCTACATAATTAGAATATTTGTTTGAGTGTCTTGTTAAGTCATTTTATTAAGATATAATTTATGTAAATATATATATATATACTTGTATGGATTTATAATAAAAATAACAAAAAGATATAGGAATCTATAGAAAATGGATAAATGTATATTACATGAATAGAATATATATAAATATAGAATATTGTATTTAAAATTAGAATGTATATCATTTAAGCTTCTAATCCAAGCTCTATTTCGTTGAGTATTTTGAAATTTTCAAAACCTATAATTTGGTGAATTTTTTTTTTTTTTTTAAAAAACAATATTTTCATATGATTTTCTTTTTTTGGGTGGAAACATTTTTTGAAAATATAAAATATCTTTTCTAAGGTTTATTGTTTCAAACAAGTTCTAATTTAAAAAAAAAAAAAAATCTGAAACTCAATGAAATAGAATAATTTAAGCGCATTCAAGTTTTAAATATCGTTATATATAGCATCGCCTATTATATATGGAAAGTTATTCGTCAATATATCAATCGATAATGGGTGTTAGATGACTGTATTGCCAATACAGTTATTAAAAACGATAGGCACATACCAACAGTTGCAGAATGGAAGGTGGTTGTTCCATCAATGAAGTTGAGTCTGCCAGTGATCCTAGTCTTGGTTGGACCATCTCCAATAACCATCAAATGGGTCATGCTTTTATTAAACTGCACTTTCTCCTCATAAACACCCTCCTTGACATACAACACAAAGGTCTTGTTTTGATTTTTGGGTATATCCTTCAAAGCTTCATTAATGGTGTTGTACTTTCCACTTCCATCCTTGGCCACAATAAGGTCTGGTTTGACCTTCTTCTTGTGCTCTGATGCTTCAAGTAGTCTCCGTATTCCTCCATTGATCCAAACCGGGTACTCTTCTGAGAGTAGGCGGCGACTATATGCCGGCATGTTCAAAGACGATAGCCCTCTGGAGATCTCGGTCACCATGGCAAGGGCATTACTAGTCAATTGCATACCAAATTTTAAGTACTCCCTCATTTTGTCTCCAGCATTGCCTGTCGTGTTCTCAAACCCGTCTAGGCAAGTTTCTTGGTAAGTGATCGCACCGCTTAGCCAGATCTTTAAATCGCTCAACAAGTCATCGAAATTGCTAGAATCGATCTCACTCATATGATCAATCGATCTCTGGAGGTCATGGGCCGCAGATTCACCCAATTCCCGACAATTATCAAGTGCTTCCCTACTTCTGGGGTCCTTCTCGAGTTCTTTCAAGATGGTTGAGTTTTTGGCTGCTTCTTTGACTTTCTGCACCGCCACTTGGAACGCGGTTTTAACGAGTTCTTGTGGGTTGGTGGTGTTCCCTGCTGACGATGACAGGCTTTCCACACAGACTTGCTTGTAATCCACGGTGTCACAAACGCTATTGATGGCTTTCACGGAAGTCGATACGTCTTGACTATCGAGATTCGTGCCATCAGCGTTTTGAGTGACTCCAATTGTTACTGCCACCACCATCGCCACCAAGAACAAAGAAGAGACGCCAATTATTGCTATTCTCCTTTTCCCTTCTCCCATTTTGCTTTTTTCTCTAGTGTCAAACACAAGATCTTCTTTTTGTTTTGTGTTTTGTTTTTTTTTTTTTTTTTTTGGTTATTTGAAATATTTTCTCTTTTGATAAGCCCAGAGGGACTGGATAGATGTTAAAACGTCCCTCAAAGCTTAGAAAGCACCCCTTTAGGGTTTGGCTCTGCAGATCTCCTTGGAAGGGATCCTTTAAATAGAGGAAGATATAGGTTGATTAGTTACTTATTTCTGTTGAAAATATGAGGGAAGATAGAGTCAAAGTGACAAAAATAGATAGTTGTTTGTAATTTCTGCCTATAAACTAGGTTGACCATGTCATCACCACAGGCTTTCCATTCAATTTAGAAAAGAGCAACACTATTTTGGCGGTGTTTGGGAACACGAAGACAGGCTATTTTAGCCTCAACTCGAAAAAAAAAAAAAAAATAAATAAATAAAAAAAAAAAATAAAAAAATCTTTTAGCCCCACCAAACCCATTAATTTTTTTTAAAAAATAATAATAATGAAAAAGCAACGGCTGTCCAGCAGCACAGCAACAGTGTAGGCTTCAGGCAGTTAAATGATACTTGTATCTCTATAGATCAATTTTGAAAAAAATTAAGGTAGGGATAAATTTGTCATTTCAACTTTAAATATTATTTTAAACATATTTTTCAATACAACAATCAATCTAAAAATTTAACCTAACTTCCCAAACACAAAAATTAAAATAGCCTACTAAAATAGTCAAAAAATCAAAAAGTCTAAAAAAAAGCCACTTCCCAAACACTCACTTTAATTCAAAAGTTAAAATTACTTTAAAGAGGGTAAATTACATTTACCTTCCCTGAGGTTTCTGACAAATACAGGGATCTCTCCTGTGATTTGAATAATTACAGTAACCTCCCCTATTTTACCTGACAATGTCAAGATTTCCCCTTCTGTCAAATTGTTCCAAGCGGTGTTACTTTCTCTATATTAAATTACCTTATTGTCCTTCTTTGTAAAAGATTAAAAAATGTTTTTGGATTGGATAGCAGGTTTGGAAGAAACAAACAGTATTTGGAACAGTATTTTTGGATTTATTTTTTTAAAATATTAAAAAATGTTTAAAAAAACTTATTTTTTTATTTTAAATATACAATTTTTATTTAAATATTTTATTTTATTTTGTAAATATTTTAATTTTTTTAA
The DNA here is from genome assembly GCA_036172215.1 of Camellia granthamiana. Classification (NCBI taxonomy): domain Eukaryota; kingdom Viridiplantae; phylum Streptophyta; class Magnoliopsida; order Ericales; family Theaceae; genus Camellia; species Camellia granthamiana. The sequence goes on from CM069904.1 coordinate 116,862,465, forward strand.
ATTTTAATATTGTAAACTCAAAACACAACTTCACACTCAAATCGTAACCAAACACATAATTCAAAACTCAATTAAAAAAATTATTTTCAAATATCATAACCAAACACATAACTCGACACTCCACACTACTTTCAAAATTCTACACTCAAATCGTAATCAAACGCATAACAAAAAAAATAAAATATTTAAAAATATATTTATAAAATAAAATAAAATATTCCAAAAAAAATGATATATTTAAAATAAAAAATAAAAAATAATTTTTTTTTAATATTTAAAAAATATATTTAAAATATTAAAAAAAAGAAATACAACACATAGATGTATGAAATATAATGCACATTAAAATAAATAAATAAATATTTAAAATATAAAATATTTACCCTAAAAAAATAAATTCAAAAAATTTCAAAATTTATAACCAAACAAATTTTTTTTTTTTAAAAACTCATAACTCAAAATACGACTCCACACTCAAATCATGATTCTAAAAATAATTTTTTTTAAAAAAATAATTTTTTTTTTGAATTAAAATAGAGTTTTTGAAAAAGTTTGATTTTGAGTTTTGAATTAAGTTTTAAGTTTGTGTTTGGTTATGAGTTTTGAAAATAATTTTTGAATTGAGTTTTGAGTAAAAACATGATCCGAAAAAAGATTTTTTTCAGAAACATGTTTGGTTCACTTATAGAGTCACAATTCCAATTAGAAAATTTTAAAAATCTTTTCAAAACTCATAGTCTTAACCAAATACAAAACTCAAAACTCAATTCAAAAATTATTTTCAAAACTCATAATCAAACACAAACTTAAAAAAATACAAACTTATGTTAAATATATTTTTTAAATATTAAAAAATTTTAAAAATTTTATTTTTTTATTTTAAATATATAGTTTTTATTTTAAATATTTTATTTTATTTTATAAATATATTTTTAAATATTTTAATTTTTTTGTTATGCGTTTGTTTACAATTTGAGTGTAGAGTTTTGAAATTAGTATGAAGTGTTGACTTATGTGTTTGATTATGAGGTTAGCAAAAAAATTTTGAATTGAGTTTTGAATTATTTATTTGATTACGATTTGAGTGTGAAATTGTGTTTTGTGTTTAAAATATTAAAATTAAAAAAATTAAAATATTTACAAAATAAAATAAAATATTTAAAAATATTTAAATAAAAATTATATATTTAAAATAAAAAAATAATTTTTTAAAACATTTTTTAATATTTAAAAAAAATAAAAATATTGTTCCAAACACTGTATGTTTTTTCAAATCTGTCCTTCAATCCAAAAATATTTTTTAATATTTTAAAAGGAAGGGCAATAAGGTAATTCACTATAGAAAAAGTAACACCATTTGGAACAATTTGACAGAAGGAGGGAATCTTGACATTGTCTGGTAAAGTATGGGAGATTACTGTAATTGTTCAAACCACAAGAGAGGCCCCTGTATTTGTCAGAAATCTCAAGGGAGGTAAATGTAATTTACCCTTTTAAATATAAAGATATTAGCATATCACTTGTGCTATACATTGGATAAAATAATATATTATCTATTAAAAATACGATAATTATATTTAATTTTTTTATATTTTAAAATGTTATATATAAGTTTTTCAAATATTTCTTTACTATAACATATAGTATAGATATATTAAAATTGTTGTATTGACAATTAATAATTAAAATTATGCTTTGTTAAAAAAAAAAAAATGATATAGTTCTAATATTTCACTATTTTAGAATAAAAACATATGAATTTTAAAAATTTGTCATATTAGTTTTTGAAAGGGAAATAATTAAAGAAATTTTAAAAATTTAATGAATAAGAAAGAATTATTAAAACATGTAAAACCGCTAAAATTACGATTAAACCAGCAAATCACTCAAACAAAGTTTAGCTTAATCAGTTAGGTTAAAAGATCAATCAGCTTACACAAAAATTAATTAATTAAAACTTTAGATTTTATTTTATTAAAATTTAAATTGTCATTAAATATGAAAAACAATCTATTAATTTAAATTTAAAATTGACACAATATAAATTTGAAATTATAATAATCTATCCCATGATTTATAAGTTTTAAATACAAATTTAAAATTATCATAATTATTTCATAATTTTTGTATTAAGGAGCAGTAAGAAAGAGTGACGTTGGGATTATCTATATATCTATATATTTTACAAAAGAATAATTTTATGGAGGGATATTATGAGAGTTTCAAAACCTCTATGTGGGATTATAAAATAAAAGTTAATGGAAGCTAACCAATGAAGATTTTCTTAATTGTTTAAAATTAAGAAAATCAAAAAAATTAGTATAAGATATTGATCATAAGGTTTCTCACTAAAAATCTTCTTTTGTTTATATAAATTGGAGTATAAGATTTACTTTATATAAGTGAAATAATTTATTTTTTCTTTCTTTTCTTGATGTGGGATTGTAAAATCGAAGGTAAATGGAAGCTAGTTAATGAGAATTTTCTTAATTTTTTAAAATTAAGAAAATTCAATAATTTTATAATGAGGGTTTAGAACTTCTAGAAGGTTTTTCTCTAAAAATTTCATTTTCCTTAATATTTATATATATAGATAGATAGATAGTGAAACAAACTTTACTTTTTCTTCTTCTCCTGATGTGGGATTATAAAATAAATCAAAAACTAAAACTTTTTAATTGTTTAAAATTAATAAAATTAGTACGAGAAATCGCGATTAAACCGGCAAATCGGTCAAACCCAAATTGGTTCAACCTAATCGGTTAGGTCAAATGATCAACCAACTTATACAAAAAATTAATTAATTAAAACTTTTAAATATTTTTTAAATTTTAAAATTTAAACTGTCTTAAATTGAAGTATATACAGTACTATACTATTAAGATTCATTTTATATAAGTGAAACAACTCACTTTTTTATTCTTTTTCCGATGTGGGATTATAAAATAAAAGTTTAACAATTATTTGGACGGAAAGTTTATTTCTAATAAAGCAATTTCACTCTTTCAATATTTAATCAGACCAATCTTTAATTTATTTTAAATTAAACAAATCTAATCAATATATTTTGATAAAATTGCTAAAATCGCGGCTAAACCAACAAATCAATCAAATCAAAAATGATTTAGCCTAATTAGCTAAGTCAAAATTAATTAATTAAAACTTTTAAAATTTAAACTATATTGAATTGAAATATGCACAACATTACAATATTAAATCGGATGATAGTATAAGATTCACTTTATATGAGTAAAATAACTTATTTTTTTCCTATTTCTCCCGATGTGGGATTATCAAATAAATGGGATACTATTAAATGGGAAGGGAGTATAAGATTCACTTTATAAGAGTAAAACAATTCATTTTTTTCATTTTTCTCCGGATGTGAGATTATCAAATAAAAACTAGCCAATAGATATTTTTTAATTATTTAAAATTAAGAAAATTAGTATGAAATATTGAATCTCTCACAAAGCTCATCACTAAAAATTTAATTTTCCTTATATAATATATAGATAGTAGTCTATTAAAATATTTAAAATTATTATTATTATATATATATAACCTCTAATTATGAGCCAAACATTTTTTTTTACATATCAATGATTCTAGAAAATGGACAACACCCACATTTTAATTAGAAACAAGACTAACAAACATAAAAACTAAATATAAGGATAATACTTGAGACCCCCTTTTGGGGGCACCCCCTCACCCCCTTTGCCATGTGTCAGGGGGTGATTGGATGTGCAGGAAAGGGGGACCAATGAGAGAAGAGAGGGGGTCAAAAGGGGGTGAAAAAAAGGGGGTCTAAATCACCACCCTAAATATAAACCAAATACATAATGTAAGTATAGACTGACAAGATTTTTTTTTCGTAGGTAGATCTCCTTAACAAAGTTAAATATACACAATTTTGACATATAAAACAGGGTCTTGTTATGGTGTGTAACTTACACCTTATACCTTACACCTTACACTTACACCTTATACTTAAAATTACACCTTATACTTACACATTTTTTGAGGTTGCATATGGTGTGCAACCCACTTACACCTTACACCTTACACTTACACCTTTTGTGAGGTTGCATATGGTGTGCAACCGTAAGTGGGTTGCACACTTAAGAAAAGTCCTATAAAACAACTCTTATAAAGTTTGCGGGATATTGTGCGTCTGGCTTTGTAGGAGTAATTATTGAATAGTTTATATATATATATCAAAAAGGAAGCTTTATTGATGACAAAACATACATTATATATAAAATTACATCAATAAAAGAGTGGAAGAGCATAAAGCATCATAGCAAACTATCCAATTCCAACTAAGTTGGCACCGAGTAAAGAGCACAATCATCTACAAACTCAACCACAAAGGGTCGGTGAGAAACCCAGCAAGAAAAATAACGCCTAATGAACCAAACCCCAATCTACCATCCGTTAGGATCAACCAATGACCAAACACCCCTTTGAACTTTGAAACTCCACCCAGCAACCATCAGTAATAGCAACCAAGCATAAACAACATAACAAACCAGAAACAGCCAACAACCACCCCACCAGCAGCAGCAAAATCAACCGAGCAGAGCAAAAAAAAACCCAGCAGAACAAAAACACACTAGCAGCAAAAGCAGCAAGAAAATCAGCAATGGCAAACAAACCAATAGCAAAACAATAGTAACATCTCAGTAGGATCTGCAAAACCAACACAACAAAGCAGAAACGACCAACAACAACCACCCCACTAGTGATAGCAAATGAACCGAACAGGGCAAAAACCCAGCAGAAACATAACACAACATTAGCAAAATCAGCAAAAATCAGCAACCAATACACATAGCAGTAGAAAAAATAGCAGCACCTCCACCTTCAACTCATGAAGTCCCAAGACAACTCCGGACTTGTTGAAAGTTGAAGACAACATCATTCACCGAGAATGGGGCACCACTGATATGAGATCTCAACCATATTGCCACTCTCGCCTTGATACACTCATACAGCTCATGAAAATTGGGCTGAATTGCCTGGAAAACACATTCATTCCTATACCTCCACACAGACCACAATATTGCTACAGGTAAAGCCCTTCAAACCTGATTAACTTTCTTTTTAAACTTCCAACCCAACCACCAAATTAACTGATCTTCAATGGAACTGGGCATAGCCCACTAAAAATCCCACCAAGAAGTAATAGCGGACCATATTTTCCAAACAAAAGGACAATAAAGCAAAATATGATCAACTGATTCAGTTGACTCATGACAAAAAATGCAATTCAGAACATCAACATCCTCAAAAATTCCAAACCTGTGTAACAGTTCTTTTTTTTTCAGTCTTCCTCTCTAGGCTAACCAAGAGAAGAATTTGGCTTTTGGTGGAGAGAAATTATTCCATATTAGTTCAACTGATCTCTGAATAGGGCCATCATTCACCAAACCCCAATCATAAACAAAATGGACCTTGAAGCTACCTATTTGAGTAGGTTTCTAAACCAAACAATCAATTCACTACAGGAAATTCCTTTTTTAGCGGCATTTTTAAAACGCCGCGAAAAGCTTGAAAAACGCCGTAATATCTTATAGTGACGTGTAAACTTTCGCCGCTGATAGCCGCCGCAATAGCTACCCAACGTTTAAAAAACGTCACTAAAAATATTAGACGGCGTTTCTTGAAATGCCGTAAAATCTTTGACGACCGTCTCAACCTTGTCCCAAATTAACGTGTGATGTCACAATGACGTCATTTAGTGGCGTTTGTTTTTTTTTTATTTTTTTAATTGAGCGAGCGAGCGAGAGAGTGTGTGTTTGAAACTGAGCGAGAGAGAGTGAGAGCTTCAAATCGAGGGTTTTGGAAGAGAGGGAAACTGAGTTGTGGTAGAGACTGAGAAAGAGAGACTGAGTTCAAAGAGACGGAGGTTTTGACGGTCAATACATTGACCCAATACGGCGCTGTTTCACTGAGATCAGACACAACGTTTTTTTAAAACGTTGTGTTTCGTTAATTTATAGTGGCGTTTCCCTAAACGCCACAAAAAAAAATGTTGCTATAGACCATTTTTCCTGTAGTGATTGAATCAGTTCGTAAAACAGGGACAGCCCCCAAAGCAGTGGTTAATCTGGCTAACTCATCTTCTTCCCAAGCCCGAAGTGCTCTTTTGAAATTGAAGGTCGACCCAGATTGATTAGATCTTCTAGCTATTTGAAAACTCAAGGACAACTCTTTGTCTTCAACCAACTAGAACAATCTTGGAAATTGGCTTAAAAGATTTGTTGAACCCAACCAAGGATCTCTCCAAAAACTAACTCTATCTCTATTCCCTATTAAAATTTCCACATTATCCTATAGAAATAAAAAAGTTTGCCATTTCTTTGAGCCACTGATAATATGTCTTCCCGTATCTTAGATGTAGACCCATTAGCAGCCATCACATGGAACCACTTGCCTTCTATAAAACCATACTTTTCACAAATAACCAGCTTCCACAGAGCATCATCCTCCTGACCATACCTCCACCACCATTTTAATAGCAAACTATCATTGGCCAACCTAATATTCTTGATCCCCAGATCCCCTTGTTTCATACTCATACACACCTTTGACCAACTAACTAAATGGAGCTTCTTATTATGCTATGAATCACACAATAAGAATGATGATTGAATCTTATCAATCTCTTTTGCAACACCCTCCGATATTTTAAAAAGAGACATATAATACACATGTGAAGCAGACAAGATAGACTTGATGAGAGTAACTCTACCATCAAATGACAAAACTCTTCTCTTTCACCCAGATAACTTCTTCTTGAATTTCTCCACAACTGGTCTCCAAGTCAACCTTCTTCTAGGACTGGCCCCCAAAGGTAGCCCTAGATACTTCAATGGCAACTTTTGACTTGAACAATTCAATTTTGCAGCAAACTCCTCGACCACCACATTTACCACATCCACTCCACACACAACACTTTTGTAAAAATTAATCCTAAGACCTGAGATTACTTCAAAACACCTAAGGATTCTTTTGACAGCCATAATTTCAGACCAATCAGTCTCACAGAAAATCACTGTATCATCAGCAAATTGCAAATAAGATATATTCAACGCATTAGCACCTATTGATATACCTTTAAATAGACCCAACTCCTTAGCTCTTGATATGAGAATATTCAGTCCCTCAGCAACAACATTAAACAAGAATGGAGATAATGGATCACCTTGCCTTAGACCTTTTTAAGGGCAGAACTTACGTGATTGTGACCCATTGAGAAGACTAAAACTCTTACAGAAGAAATGCAACCCTTCATCCACTTGGTCCAAGTAGAACCAAAACCAAAATTTTCCAACATTTGAAAGAGAAAGTTCCAGTTTACAGTGTCGTAAGCTTTTTCAAAATCAAGCTTAAGGATCAGTCCCTTTCTATTAGACTTCTTCCACCAGTCCACAATCTCATTTGCTATAAGAACTCCATCCATAATATTCCTCCCACTTAGGAAGTCTGATTGAACTCTATCAATAATTCTTGGCTATACTAATTTAAATCTGCAGGCCAGCACTTTAGACAACACTTTATAGATGGAACTAATAAGGCTGATAGGTCTAAAATCTGTAATTGATTCAGGACTATCAACTTTGGGAACTAGGGTCATAGAGGAGTAATTAATTCCATTACCCAATACACCATTATCATGGAACTCTTTCATAAAGTCCATGATATCACCCTCTATGAACTTCTAGCCCTTTCGAATGCAAGTCAGGTTAAACCCATCTAGACCTGGTGCTTTATTTCCATTGCATTCCTTTATTGTATCCTAAACCTCTGCTTTTGAGAAATCCTTCACCAAACAATTCTATAGCTAACCTTGATTAATGCATATAAACTCACCCCTAGTATTGGCCTAATTTCCAACCTTCAGTGAACAACTCTTTAAAGTGAACCCACACTGCCATTTTCATCTCCACAGGATCTTCATATAAAATACCATTAATCTTAAGAGAATCAATAAGATTCCTACTTTGCCTTCTAGATGCCATTATGTCAAAGAACTAGGTGTTTTTATCCCCTTTTAAGGCCCAATTCAATGTTGATTTTTGCAACTAGATCCACTCTCTCATTTTTCTAAGCTTCCATACTTCATCTCTGACTTCAATTCTTTTTCTAACTTCTGTTTCTAAAAGATGTCTTTCTTCATCAATGAGATCCTATGAATGTAACTCTGCTTCAGCTGCTTTGAGCTTGGACTCCACATTCCAAATCCTCAAAGCCTGTTTAAGTAATCTCAGTTTGACCATAATTCTGAAACCAGCCCATTCCACCACTTGTGAACCAACCCAAGCCTTTTTAACTTCTTTGATAAAGTTAGGATGTAACACCCAAGCATTTAAAAATTTAAATGGCTTGGGACCCCAATCGCTGTCATCTTCCTTTAATAAGATTGGACAATGAACAGAAAAAGTTCTAGGAAGGCCCCATAACTTAAAGCTAAACCATTCAAACCACTCCGGATTTAAGAGAAACCTATCAATTCTACTCCAGCATACTCCTGACTGCAAATTACTCCAGGTATATTTCCTTTCATACATAGGAACATCAACCAATTCAAGATTATTTGAGAACTCATTGAACTCCTGCATCCCCCTATCACATCTCACACAACCTTTCCGTTCCCCTATATTTTTGATTTCATTGAAATCCCCCCTCTAAACACCAAGGTTTTGGAAAGAATGCTTTTAAATTAGCTAAGACCATCCAAAGATGACTTATATCTCTATTATCATTAGGGGTATAAACATTGCCAATGACACAATCAAGCCTATGATAAACCGAACCTGATAGCAAAATGAAATTCCTAGAACCGCAACAATCCTTAATCTGAAAAACACCAAGCTTCCACAAGCACAACAAACCCCCTGCACTTCCTTATGCATCAACCCCTATATACCCCAGATTATCTTGTGGCCAGAGAGATCTAACAAAATTCTTATCAAAACTTGACTTCTTCATTTCTTGAATCAAAATCATATCCACCATTTTTTCCTTTATAAAATTTCTGAGACTCCTTCTTTTCTCAGGCTTACCTAAGCCTCTAACATTCCAAGAGAGCACTTTCATTGTGAAACTACTTAATCCCCAAATCTCCTCAGGTGTAGGCTTAAGCACCACCGCAAATCCCCTTTTTTGTTAATCTTTCCTCATCTTGATTCTCCATCTACATAATTTTGCAAATAACACTTTCTTCATCATCCCCAAATTTACTACCCAGATCTTTTCCCATCTTAATGGTTGCTTTAGCTTTATGTCAGTGCAAAATCTGCCTATACGCACCACTACTAACTGACATGGAAGAAGAAAACGCAGATGCCGCTGCTCTAAAAATTGCTCCTTGTTGAAATACTTTGCAAAACTGAGTTGTGCCTTTTAATTTCTTTTTCCTTCTTAGCCTTGACCCCTTTCCTTTACTAGTGGAAGCTTGATCAACTTTTTGATCCTTGTCTCTCTTCTCCAGAACTAATCGCCCCCTATTTGAACCAACAAGTGCCATAGAACCATTTTACCTTGTAGCTGTTCTTGTAACTGGTGCTTTCTCAAGAACTGAGATGTTAGGGCTTACCATAACCTTTTTCCCTTTATCAAGTCTACTATGAATTGGATGGTCAAGGCTAGGGACAACATGGGCTTCAAGGAGAATATTTGATTGGGCTTCAGCCACTGGGTTATTGTAGACATCCCATTTTGACCGCCCGCAAGACTTAGGCGCTTGGTTCGATACACTCAATGATGAAAGTTGAATTGTGTGCTTTGAATTCACAGTGATTCACAGCGATTTAGATTAAGTCAGGCTCTCGAAATAACCTCAAATCGTTAACATTTACCTTGTTTGAATCTCTGAGTCTCATTTTTGGACCTTTTGCCACCTTGAGCTGAGTTTGAACCAAAAAAACAGGGGAGGGCATGCATGCCCAGTTGTGCCTCAGTGAAGGCCGATCGTGGCTATGAATGGACGGCCGGGTCTTGGTGGCAAAAAACACTATACTGGGCGGGAGCCCGCCAACTGTCCATTTTTTAAGATATTTATCACCTTTTGAGCTCAAATTCTATAAAAACGAGGTCCAGCCTCTGTTTTGGAGGTTGAAAAAAATTCTAGAAAGCTTATATACACCTTAAGAGCTCCTTCTTCCTCCTTCTTCCATGGCAAGTAACCTTTGAGTTAACCTACCTCCTTTGTGTCATCTCCATACACCATACACAACCTTGTCTCACCATCTTAGAGCCATGGTTGATCTTTGAGAAGCCTAATTCAAGCTTGAGAGTGTGTCAAGAGAAGTTTGATCATCGACCAAAGCTTACTCCCTTTTGAGAGGTATAAGCTTGTAACTTGTGTTCTTGCTTTTGATTTCTTCATTTCTACTATTTTACACTTATTCTAAGAGTTGGAACTTGGGTTTGGACAAGCTACCAAAGGTGGTAAGGTTAACACCCTCACTTGCATCTATTTTTGTAGCTTAACCCTTGGCTCCTTCACACTCTCTTTCTTTGTTTTTTTGAACTGATTTTTAGAGTTGAATTGAGGCCAAAAACATGATTTGAAGTCTTGAAATTGGAGGGGTTGGCCATCCCTCATTGTTCTTTTGCTTACATAGCTTTAGTGTCTTTGCTTTTGCTTAACTTTTGAGCTCTTTTCTTACATTTTCAACCACTATTTTAGGCTTATTTTAGACTGTTTTAGGGTTGTCTCATTCTTTTTAATTGGTTCAAGCTTTGGTTAGTTCCTTTGTTGTCTCATGAATTGGCATACATAACTTGTTGCACGTTGTTCCAAACTTTCCTTTACTTACTTTTCATGATTAAGAGTCTTCCTCTAAAAAATCATCTAACCATCTATCTCTTTCATTCTTGAGAATGATTTCAACCAATTGAGGTTGCTCAAAACATGTAAGAGAGACTTCTACTTTATGGCTTAATCTTTTCGGAGATTCATTGTCAACGGTATAGTGTATCTCTCTCTCTCTCTCTCTCTCTCTCTCTCTCTCTCTCTCTCTTATGCTTTAGAAGAACCTCTCGTTTGACGTTACTTCTTGTTTAGCAGACTTTAACATCACCATGGACAAATGAACTAATGAATGGCAATGACTAAACAAATTGGTTTAAAATTGGATCAATGCACATAAAGAAAATGACTTAAATTGCTTAGACTTGGCTAGACGTTATGCCAAATTTATTGAGTCAAGAGTGATCATGCGCTAATTCATGGCGTTTTGATGATTCTTGAAGCGTCTTTACCACCCTCTTTGAGTTCATTCCATGATGAGAGGAAGGGGTGGTCATATTCATCGCATTTCATTGATTTTTGTCCAAAATTATATTTGAAATGATCAAGCAATCAATCTGCTCATTGATGGCTTTGGAATCAATTTCAACCTTCTCTCGAGGCTTTCCCATGATAGAGAAGGAAGAAAGGGACAAACAGAGCTTAAACAACTTTGTCTGCAATGTTTTCACTCTAGAACACAAAACAGAGTTTTGCACAAAACTGAGGCACGACCGACCTTCTCTATGCCCGGCCAGGCTTTATTAAGGGCCGGTCGGCCCTCCAAGTTTGGTCAGTAGTGTATTTTTGCAGAAAACAGAGGGCAGTGATTGAGGTGAAACAGAGCAAGCTTGGAACAGACAAAGTTGATCTTGAGCACTGTGCATGTGGATGTATACAATTCTTGCGCATCCTCGCTTATATTGATTATTAGTCTCATTAATTATTAAGTGTTCATTATTGTCTATTTGTAATTGTTGTACTTAATTAGTTTAAATAGCGAGTTTTCTTTATTTTGATTATCCTTGTTGTAATAGCATAGATAGCCTAATTAGCTAGTTAATTAGCTTAGCCTATTCTATTGATTTAGTTTTGTAATAATTAGTTTAATTCGGACTTTCGGACATTGATTCGCACCCTCCTGCATGAGGGATCAAATGTTGTAATAATGTGTATGTCTTCCAACCCCACGTCTTTCTCCCTTTTATTTAATCGCTTACAATGGTTAGTATAGGGCATCACATTTCATTGGCATTCTCATGTTTCACATCCATTCGTCTTGCATGCACCCAAGGTTCGGCTCATCATGCTAACCCAATATCAATGTCCAAATTCATTTCTTGAATACGTGCCTTATCGCATGTCTTGAATGAAATCATATGCCATGCTCATAGCCGAGCCTATAAAATACATAATGTGTGTGTTACATTAGTCATATTGCATTAATTAGGAACATGCATATCTTTCTAATCGCTTTGCTTTGTTCTGGCTCGGAGTACTAGGTAAGCTATTTTGAGCTTTAGCATATTGCATGAATGTTTGTGTTACCATGTCAAAACATACTCCCATGAGGCTACTTGCTTAAATGATATACCTGTTTGAATGCCTGTGGATAAAGGCTAGTTGCTTGAACTGGGACGGTTTGATTAAATGTCCATTTTAGCCCACTTTTTTAAGTGGCAAAATCACAAAACAATTTCGAAACAAAACATGAGATCAAGTGTTCAAATTCTTGCAAACTAGTCTATACCTTGTGTGCGCATCACATAGTAAAGAATAGCTAAATAAATCGAAACAGGAGCATATAATGTAAATAAGAAACACATCATGATTAGTAGAGGCCGATCTTTGATCGGGTGAGTGGGGTGCTCAATTTATGACCTGTCCCTCTCATACCTAAGTTCTCGAGCCGAGACACTTTGGGGATGACGGACTAATGGCCTTTGGCACGAGTCTCGGGTTTCCTCAATTTCTCAAAAATATTTAGGTGGCGACTCTGAAATTTGGCAAAATAGTCCATTTTTGACATTTGGTTCAAACATCGATTTTCCAAAAAGAATTGCCGGATTTGGACTCTTTTTGATTTTCACTATTTCACATTGCAATTGTGAAATTAGATTTAGAACTGCAAGTGGAGTCCGAACTGTAGGGCTATTCGCTTTCCGAAATGAGTGCAGAAAATCGAGCTACAGTTATGTGTAGACACTAAAGCAACTAGGCCAAGGTCCACCACATTCTGCCTTTCCATACCCAACTCCAAACCATTACAAAAGCCCTTTATAATGGACTGGACTTAATACCACCTCCAAGTTAATATTGGGCCTAACAATACCATTATCACTAAGACTTCTCATCAAGCCAACAGGTCCATAATTCTCAATGACTCCATAGTTTCCCACTACTTGCCTCTGTATTGATTTGCTTTGTACGCTTATCTTGGAACTAGAAGGGACTATAGTCACAATTTGGTTTTTTAATTCTCCAGTCGTTTCCTTCACAATTGAAACGGGGAAAGAATTACAGTTGCCACCATGCATTAATCCCTTCTCCTCTACGTCAACCTATTGATTATTTGCTACCTCACCTTAAACATCCAAGTCATCATGACAGGCATCCTTGTCAGCATCATCTTTCTCTTTGCCTAGCTGTCTGAACACATAACTCTGATCAACTCTTCCATAGCTACCATCATTCACCCATGACTTACTACTAGTTACAACCTCTTCAGAATGATACCCATGGCTCTAACGAATACCCTCCACAACTCTTATTGGATACGAGATGCCCCTGCTCTCCATGTAAACCATATTATCTATACGTTCCATCTGTGATGTGATAATTTCCACCTTACCATATTTCAATGATGCTATACTCAATGTTTCATCACGAATACCCACCACTTCACCCCACAACTCGCCAATCCTTTTAAAGTTTTTAGAGTTCCACAAATTTGGTGGAACTCCATAACAATACAACCATGTCACTTTTTCACTATAGATTTTCATCCATTTCTCCCACTCCACCACCATTTCACACCAGTCCTCAACCTATTTGCTAAAGATAATGCTTCTGCTCCTCATTGCTTGAACTGATGGAAAAGTTACAAACGCTAATCTACCCCAACCTTCATTCACTTCAATATTTTGGAAGCCTCTGTTTTGTAGATCCTCCTTAAAATCTCTGAATGAAACTTGGGTTTTCAACTTAACCACCAAGCTGCTGAATAACCACCTAATCTCATATTCTACATGCAGTTTTAGTTCCTTGCCCTTTTTCAGTGCTTAATCTTTCACCACCTCAGCATACGTACTCTTCCTTCTTGGCTCCTCAGCTGCTTCTCTGATAACCTTTGATGGATTATATGTTTCCTTTGACATTTGTTCCTTACCAAAATCAGCTTTTTTCACTTTCAGGATTTTATTATCACACTGTAGCTTGCTTTTCGTGCTCTTTTCGGATATGACTAGCCCTACAGTTCAGACTCCCGTGGTTCTGAATCTGATTTGACAAGTGTAACAAGCCCGCGGGGGGACCTCGCTACAGCTCGGACTCGATTTGTTGTCACGGTTCTTAATCTTGAACCAAAGAGTCCAAATCCGGCAAATCGTTTTGAGAAAACAGATTTTTAGAAAGAAGTGCCAAACATGGACTGCTTTGCCAGATACAGAGTCGCCACCTAAATATTTTATTTTTAGGAAATTTAGGAAACCCTGACTCGTTGCCTAAGGCCACGTGTCCGTCATCACCAAATTTGCCTCGGCTCGGGAACTTGGGTACGATTGGGGAAGGTCACTTCGTGAGCACCCCCGCTCGCCCGATCAAAGATCGGCCTCTACTAACCATGATATCTAGTTTTGAAAACATTATGCGTTCTTATTCCGGTTATTAGCCTAGATTTACTACGTAATGCGCACAGCATACAAGTATAGACCGGGTCGCCTGAATTGGAACAAAGCACTTCATGTTTGTTGTTAAAAGATGGTTTGCTACCCGCAGGTAGGCTTAAAATGCAGATTTTGCCACCCTCAGGTGGGCTTAGAAAAAGATGGTTTTGCCACTATCTAGTGGGCTTAAAACTCACGGTTGATGATTTGTTCCAATCCAAATAACCCAACCTTCACCCACAGGCATTCAAGCAGTTATATCACATAAGCACGTAGCCTCATGGTAAGCATGCTATTCATGGTAGTCACTCACACGCATGCAAGGATGTTAAAGCATAAAAACTTACCGAGTACTCCAAGCCAAAACAGAAGCTAATTAGAAATCCATGCATGATTCTAACTATACAGAAATGCCTAACGCAACACATGCAAAAATGCAACTATAGCAGGCTCGGCTATTCTAAACATGGCATATGGAATGCTACAGCTAACATGTATTCAACTTGGAATTGAAATACAAATGCAGTTAGTATGATGCACCAAGCCCGGTGCATGCAAAACAGATGAATGAATGCAAACATGCTATCATACTGTATGCTAATTGAAATATGCCCTAATCTAACCATCATAAGCGGGTAAATAAAAGGGAAGAAAGACGTGGGGTTGGAAGACATACTTCACACACACGCACACTTATTACAATTATGCCCTCGCACAGAGGGTCCGAATAAATAGTACAGTCCAAATAATACAGTCCAAATATGTACAAATCCCTAATTAATTTACAAATTAACTAAGAAAAATAATAAACTGGCATGCAAGCCAGGGACTGTCTTGACTCTTCTCCAGATAATGAATGATGCATGTCCGGGTTGCCTTGTGCAGAAATCCACTGCGATGCCCCAATTAGCCTCTGTTTGCAATTGTTTTTGGAATGCGTGCTAAGCTCCGGAAGGCTGCTGATTCTTGATTTGCTGCAACAGAGAGCAAGAAAGGGGCATGGCAATGTATTTTCACGTATGTATGCATACCTCGATCCTCGTGCCACCAATCACGCATCTCGATGCATGATGGCCGAGGAGTCGAATTGCACAACTCAATATGAAATGAATGCACATATGAACACAATAAGACCTAACTCCATCATGGATAATCCGGAGTGTCGGTGATTGGGAATTGAGACACGTTCCGTCACTCGGAGTACGAAACGTACCTCGTTTCCCATGCTCGGGCTAACTCCTATCCCAAACACTATGCAAGATGCATGACATGCATGAATGCAACTAAGATAAAACCTAACATGCACAATGCTATGAAATGGCATACACGATGCACGAGGTAACATGACATACACAATGCGCTAACATACAATCTAGCATACACAATGCTATGAAATGAAATGGCATACACAATGCATAATGGGCTTACACCAACACAAGTGGACCTCAGCCACACTCATATAAGAGGCCATTAGATGAAAATGAGACACTTGAAATGCGTGCACACGTGCACGCAAATCGAGGATCGAACCTAAGGCACAAATGCCACTCTAACAAGGCATGGCAAAGCATGGATCATGGCATGCAAACAAGCAAATTTCAGTAGCAAAATAAGATGAAAAACAGCCCCGAAACATGAAAGCATGGCACCCGAAGCATGGAATGAGACCCGAAACATGAAATTAGGCGCATGGAATGACCTATGGCTATGCAACGCATGCATTATTTGAACATGAAGTGTGAAGAAAGAATCAAGACAGCCCCAAAAAAAGCATATTTACAGTTTTAAGCAAGGCCAAAAAGTGAGCACAAATGGGGCTAAGCTAGCATGCAAAAATGGCCCCGAAAGCGAGATAATGAAGAAAGTAGCAGCTGCTGACCTCAAAAAGAGAAGGGCCCTTCTACAATGTTGAAGAGGGGCCCAAAATATGGTACTTTACAGTTGATAACAAGCCACAAAAACAAACACAAGTATGGCTAAGCTCTTATGCAAGAAATGGGCCAAAAGAGGGACAAAGAAGCAAGTGATGCTTTCTGGCCTCAAACACAGGAGGGCCCTTCAACAATGTTGAAGAGGGGCCCAAAATATGGTATTTTACAGTTGATGGACAGACCCAAAATAGTGCACAAGCATGCTTAAAATACTATGCAAGATAAGGCCTAAAGAGAGGTTTAAACACAAAGTACAAAAAGGATGCCTCAAACAGTAAAATACCCTTGACAAAACATGAAGAGGGGGTCAAACTAAGGCCATTTACAGTTCAGACCAGAGCCCAAAAATATAAGCAAAAAGGGCTAACAAAGCATGCAAAAATGAGGCCAAAAGAGGGGTAAAGAAGCAAGTGGCAAAAGGGAGCCTCAAACAATAAAGAGCCCTTCAACAATGTTTAAGAAGGGCTCAAAATAAGCCACTTTTCAGTTTATGACAGAGCTCAAAACAGTTTATACATAGGCCAAAAATACTACACAAGAAATAGGCATACAAGAGAGGTAAAGAAGCAAGTGCAAAAATGAAGCCTCAAACAGTGAGAGGCCCTTAAACAAACATGAAGAGGACCTCAAAAAATGATTATTTTCAGTTAGGGTTGGAGCCCAAAAATGCAAGCACAAGGGGCTAAGATATAGGCCAAAAAAAATGCACAAAAGAGGGAAAATGAAGCTTACCCTTGAAGATCCAAACTTCAGCAACTTTTGGTCCAAAATATGTTGCTCCTAAGCTCTGGAAATGGCCTTGAAGCTGCTGGAATGGAGTGAGGAGGAGTGGTACTATGGGTTGGTGTAGAAATGGTCCAAGAACAAAAGGGTTTTGATGCTTGGAATAGAGAGGGAGAGGGATTGAATGCAAGAGCCTCAACACAATTTTTGTAACCCCCAAAACCAGACCTGGGGTGCTGGTTATATAGGCAAAAAGAGGGGGAAAAATGGGGGGACAACAATTCAAGTTTCCCCCCAAAATGGCAACCCCCTCCCGGATACAAAATCTGGGGAAAAGGAATACAGATTTGTAATGTACCAACCCTGAGGATCATGGCCAGCCAGTTTTCTTGGGCTTAGGTGGCCGGCCAGCCTTCCCCATGGCCAGCCGGCCAAGGGTCAAAAAGGTCAATGAAGATTAGTGGCCGGCCATGCCATATTAGTGGCCTCCCATGTGTGCACAACACAACTATGTGGTCAAAAACTGGAGAAAGTGAACCAAGGGAGAGAAAAGGCCATTTTTAGGAGGGGTTCAAAAGTGTCAAACACAATTACTAGCCGACCATATGAAATTGGTGGCCTCCCAGGTGTGTACAACACAAATATGTGGTTTAGAGCTGGAAAAAGTGGCCTTAGGGTGGTCAACATTGGCTTTCAAGTGAGAAAAACGGGCGACGGAGGGCGATGAGGAAATATAACTGGTTGCCGGAACAATTACTGGCCTCCTACCCTTCTACGACCTTCCTAGTGATGAAAATAAGGTCCCTGCCAAAAATGAACTCAAATCGATGCAAAATGAAGGTTCGGGGGCCGAAACGCGTAGCCTGGGGCCCCGAAAACTGACTGTTAGGCACCAGAAGTGGTGTTCAACCACGAAGTTGGTCTCTCGGACCACAGTGTCCCTCAAAAGGGAGTAAATAAGATGTATGCCAAAAACTGGAGCAAACGGAGGTGGTTAGGCGGTCCCGAACCGAGGCACTCGGCCTGACAGCTCCGAAAACCGGGAACCGGGCTCCGAAATGGGAAAAATGGCCTACGACCACGAAACGTAGCCTACGGCCACTGAGAGATGATCTACGAGACCTCTCCTTCCCTTCGGGAAGAGAAAATAGAGAAAACAGGGCCTGGCTCGCAAACCGAGGCAAAGCACAAAAGAGTCCGGAAGTCTGGAGGCAAGGCTCGCAGCCAGGACTCCGCAACCTCAGAACGAGCACAATATGCAACATCACCAAGCGCTCAATCGGTGACAGCTGAGTCTTAAGGTCAGTCAAAAATGGGGTGTCTACAACAAGTGCAATGTGAAATAGTGAAAAACCAAAAAGAGTCCAAATCTGACAATTCTTTTGAAAAATCAATTTTGAATCAAATGCCAAAAATGGACTGCTTTGCTGGATTATAGAGTCGCCACCTAAATATTTTTAGGAAATCTAGGAAACCCGAGACTCGTGCCAAAGGCCATTAGTCCGTCATCACCAAAGTGTCTCAGCTCGGGAACTTAGGTAAGAGTGGGGAATGTCATGAATTGAGCACCCCACTCGCCCGATCAAAGATCAGCCTCTACTAATCATGATGTGATTTTTAGGTATATTATATGCTCTTGTTCCAATTATTAGACTAACATTACTATGTGTTGTACACAAGTATAGACTAATTTGCAAAAAATTGAAACACTTTGACTTCATGTTTGTTAGAAAATTGTTTTGAATACGCGTCACTTAAAAATGTGAGTTTGTACATTAATCAATTAGTACCAATTTTACCAATTAGCCTTAATCCACCGGCATTCAAATAGGTATATCATCTAAGCATTTAGCCTCATAGAAAGCATGCTCGACATGGCAACAATCACACGCAATGCAAGATGCTAAAGCAATAAATGCTCACCTAGTACTCTAAGGTAAGCCAAACAAAGCAAAATAATTAAAAAATATGCATGTTCGTAAACAATACAATGTGACTAATTCAACGCACACATTTATGCAATTTTATAGGCTTGGCTATGAGCATGGTATATGATCCGATTCAAAACATGCGATAAATCACGTATTCAAGCAATGAAATTGAATTTTGACATTGGTTAGTATGATGAGCCGAACCCAAATGCATGTGAGACGAGTGTATGCAAACATGAGAATGCTAAGTAAACATGATGCTGTATGCTACCATCATAAGTGGGTAAATAAAAGGGAGAAAGAAATGGGGGTTGGAAGACATACACGCTTATTACATTTTTTTGCTCTCGCGTAGGAGGGTCTAAATAAGTGTCCAAATGTCCGAATTAATTAACTAATTATTACAGAACCATGCGAATAAATTGAACTAACACTAGCTAAGCTAATTTAATTAACTATCTAATTACAAGGTTGGAACAAAATAAATAAATAAATAGCTAAACTATCTAATTTTTTACAACAAAGGCATTATATCAATAACAACTGCAACAAGGACAATAAGAATTATTTACAACAATTACAACAATACTAATGAGAATAGTAATCTAAGTAACCATGAGTCATCGCATGCACAGTGCCCAGAAGTAGCTTTGTCTACCTAGACTTCTCTGCCTCACCATCAGCCACTGCCCCTTGTTTTTGCCAAAAGCTCATTACTTACCAAACATTGGGAGCTGGCCGGCTCAAAATGAGATCTGACTGTGCCAAAACAGTGCCGGCTGGCACCAAATTTTATGCCAAAAAGTGTTTTGTGCTCTGAGGTGAGAACGGTGTAGACAGAGTCATTCTAGGCCCTGTTTGTCCCTTATGCCCCTCTCTGTCATGGGAAACTCAAGAGAAGGACAAATTTGCATTCGAAACCATCAATTAGCACAAGTTGATGGCTTGATGATCCCGAGCATGTTTGGATAAAATTGATAAATGTGATGAAAAACCACCATTTCCTCTTATCATGAAGGCTCAAAGAGGGAAGTAGACATGTTTTAAGTCTTATCAACATATCATGAATTGATACGTGACAATTCTTGGAATGATGGACTTGGCATAACGTCCGACAGAATCCAACCAACTCTAAGCATTTTCTTTATGTTGATTTAGTTCATTTTTCATTTGATTTCATTAGTCTTTACTATTCTTTAATCAATTTGTCCAAAATGATGTTTAAGTCCACTAAATGAGAAGAAACATCAAACGAGAAGTGATTCTTGGCATAAAAGAGAGCCTATGCCTTGATGATGAACCTTCGTAGAGATTAAGCCATTGAGTATAGGTCTCTATCCCATGCCTTGAATAACCGTCGATCGGTTGAAGTAACTCTCAAAACAAAACAAAAAGGAAAAAAAGAGAAAAAGAGAGGTGGCAGAAATGACTTATGCAAAATTGATTATTTAAAATGAGACTCTTGACATGAAAATTAACCAAATAAAAAAAAAAACTATCAAAACATGGGTGGCATAACACAACTAGCTAGATATGAAGATTTGCAACACAACAACAAGCTAGATATTCAAAGCATACCTTAATTAAATAAATTATAACAGCCCTTAAACAGCCCTTGATATGCTAAAAACAGTGGCTAAAAATATGTTAAAGAGCATAAAAAAGGTAGGAAAGAATAAGGCAAAGTAAGGCTAGTGAACAAAAGCAAGGAGAGGAGGCTAACCTCTCCATTTTTGAGACCTCAAACCATGTTTTTTAGCCTTTATTAAACTCTAAAAATTAGTTTAAAAAAAGCAAAGAAAAGAGGGTACAACAAGGGTGTGAGCTATGAAATAGAGAGCAAGAAAGGGTGTTACCCTTTCTACCCTTTGGTAGCCATTCAAACCCAAGTTCCAACACTTAAAATAGGATCAAAACAATACAAAAACACAAGAAATAAACAAAGAAAGATAGAAATGAAAGCAATACAAAGGTGGTGAGCTTATATCTCTTGAAGAAGGTAAACTTTTGTTTGTGAACCAAACTTGGTCCAAGCACACTCTCAAGCTTGAATTGTGACTTACAAAGCTCAAACAAGGTTCTAAGTTCTTGCTCTAAGGTTGGCTATGGTGTATGGATATAGTATAAGAATGATCAAATATCTCAAAGGTAGCTTGTACAAGAAGAAAGAGCTCTTAAGGGTTATTTAGCTTCTTTGAAATTTTTCTAAACCCCTAACACTGAGATATATGCTCACATTTATAGAATTTGAGCAAACTAGGTCATAAATATCTTCAAAAATGGACAGCTGGCCCATTCTCGCTTAGAACAGTGTTTCTCGCTATCGAGAGCTGGCCAGCTCCCAATGTGTTCCCCTGTTCCACTGTTTCAAACTCAATGTAGGGTAGCAAAATGGTCAAAAATGAATTTCTGGGGTAAGAACAGTATGAATATGAAAGGTTTGGAATTGGTTTTGGAGCGCGAGCTTATGTTCCTTCGTTGAGAACTCGAATCACAATCAACACAACTTCATCATCGAGTGCAGAGGACAAAGCGTTCTAGTCTTACGAGTGGTCAAAAATCGGATGTCTATAGTTGCCCCTCTTTGGCAGAACTCAAAGTCATGAAATGACGTGAGTGAATGTCAAAGCCTAGAGATGACCCATTTGAAAAGGCCCTAAGACTTGGCAAGAAAACAAATCAAAATACAATTATCAAAGGTTGCACCCGAAGGTTGCCTACGTATATCTTTTTGTGAGAAATCAAACCAGTATAGTTCAAGGGCAAGGTATGCAAGAAACATAACTTATGATCATGTAATGAAACAAATGCAATGAAACAAGATTGTGAATAACAAGCGACGAAACAATGCCACAAACAAAAGCAGGTATGCAATGTTTGAATGAAAGAAGAATAACTCAAGCCGTGTCTCACACGAAGTGAAGTAAGTAAACAAACACGGGGACAAAGAAAATGCGAACCAAACCATGTCCCGTGCAGGAAAGATGCCAGCCTACCTACGTCCCACACAGGGAAGGTGGAGGGCAATGTAAACATTGGGCACACCTAAGGTTTAACTGAAGAACTTGAGATCCTAGCACGTCTCACGCGGAAGGAGGAAAAGTGGCATGAATAGATAGGCGAGCCTGCTGTTTTTAACCAAGGAAAACAATAATCCCAACGCGTCTCACGCGAAAGGAGGGAATGTGGTGTGAACAAACAGGCGCACCTGGTGTTTTTAATCGATTGAAAACAATCCTAATGTGTCGCATGCAAAAGGAGGAGAGGTTGGTGGTGTGAACACCAGGGACGCCCGATGTTTCTAACCAATGAAAACAATCCTAACGCATTGTACGCGAAAGGAGGAAAGGTTGGTGTAAACAAACAGGCGCATCTGCTGTTTTTAACTGGGGAAAACAATCCTAACGCGTCTCATGCGAGAGGATGAGAGGTTGGTGGGAACACCGGGGACACCCGATCTTTTTAACCAATGAAAACAATCCTAATGCGTCGTACGCAAAAGGAGGAGAGGTTGGTGTGAACATCGGGGACACTCGATGGTTTTAACCGATGAAAACAATCCTAACGCGTCTCTTGCGAGAGGAGGAGAGGTTAGTGTGAACACCGGGACGCCCAATGTTTTTAATCGATGAAAACGAATCCTAACGCGTCACACGCGAAAAGAGGAGATGTGGATCAATGAAGAAGCAGACAAATCAACAACAGAAAAGCTGACAATCCTAACACGTCTCACACGGAAGGGGGAGACTCAAATCAATGAAAAAGAAGATGATTTTCCGAATGGAGCAAGATTATCTCACCCCTGGGAATGCCTCGGACAACAAAGCCAAATAACAGTACAAAGCATAAACTTGAGTAATGCAAAAAGAAACGCGCGAATCCAAAACCACGCTCGGATTAATGAAGTTTTGGCGCAAGTTTGCCAATTTATCTTGAACAAAGAAACACGTTACAAATTCTCAAAACAACGAGATGATGGACCAAAGCAACGAAATAATTATGACCTCGGAACAACTTTTAAACAAAACAAAATACTAGCTCAAACTAATCAAGACATTACCCAACTATGAATTGATAGAATTTGAACTAAACAGCTTATAAATTTTAAACACTTGTGGCTTAAACAAATCAAAATAGAGCAAAGTACAAAAACTTTCCCTTTTTTTCCTTTTCTATTTTCTTTTCTTTTTCTTCTCTCTGTTTTTTACTTTTCATATATGCTTTCTTGATTTTTCTCTTTTTTGTTTTTCTTCTATTTCCTTTTTTCTCTTTTTGCTTTTCTTTTTTCACTTTTTTCCCCTCTTTTTCCTCTCCTTTTTTACAAACCAAAATGAAATCCAACATTGAAACACACACGGAGACAAACAAAAACAACACTGGGTTTGCATTTGGAGCCAGCCGACACTCAACAAAGTACGGTCGGGCTCAAATAGTGCAGGCCGGCTTGCAATGGCGACAAGGGTAGATTCGGTAGATACCGCGTCCATGGTCGATTTAAATCAAACCCAATCCTCCTTTCACACAACCCTACATTTGAAAAACCTCTATATCTCTTTCTCTAAGCCCTCCATCTCTCTCTAGATTTCCCTATTTTTGCAAAACCCAACAACCCTTACGAATTTTTCATCGAAAGCCCTCTCATTCCTTTACGTTTTGAACCAAACAAAATTTGATTTCGTTGAGTTTTGGGATTCTTCCTTGGCTTTTCTTGCTTTCTCACATCTTTACCCACACTTTCCCCTCTTCCTTTTATTGTTTCACTTTCTCTTTATTTTCTCTCCCATAGGGTTTAGGATTTTGGGGTTTTTCACCTAATCTCACTCACCCACTCATTTTTCTCCATTTTTTTCCTTACTTTCCTCATTTTCCCTCCATGGCTAGTGGTGAACTTCCTATCCCCAACCTCATTATTGGTATTGGAGCTGTCCTAGGTGAGGAGGACATAGAGGCCGAGGATGTCCTCCCTCCCATTCCTAAGCCGGAGTTGCCTTCCCTTGTTGAGAGACCATTTGATGTGGCCACCTACCAGCCACGTTGTGATAACTCTATCTTGTGTTAAGTTAATTAATTGTGACCATGTTGTGATTATGTGATTAATTTGAATTTGGGTGTTAATTGCATGATTATATGTAGATTTAGCCTTATATCTGTTCACCATAGGAAAATTTGTTCAACTTACTGTTGTGAAGTGAAAATTAAAGGCTTTATCAGCCACGAAAATTGAAATTGACTATGCCATAGTGAAGCGTAATTTTTAGAGCCTACGGTGAGATTTAATTAAAAATTCATTCGGATCAAAATAATTAGATTCAAAATGATTAAATTAGAGCATCATTACTTAACCTTATTCAATTTGATTAGCCAAGCCTATAAATAGGCCCATATACACTTAAATTCCTTCTTTTGAACTCATCTTGGCTGAAATCACACTCTAAAGAGAGAGAGAGAGAGAGAGAGAGAGAGAGAGAGAGAGAGGGCTGGTTCTAGAGAGAGAGGATGAGGAAAAATTGTAGAATTATCTCAAACCTTGAAGATTTGGAAGGCTAGGCTCAAGAGCTAGCTAGAACTTGGAAGATTTGGACTCCTAGGTGAGTAATTGAGCTCAACTCATAAGTTTTAGTTTACAATTGAGTGAATTCAAACAAGATATGTATTCAAGAAAAAAGAACTGAGTTGATGATAATGAATTTGAAGATATTTAGTACATGAATGTGAGAGTTAACCATAAATTTGCATATTTGAATATGAAGCATGTTGATCATGATGAAATTGAGGTCAATATGTGCATGCATGTAACAATTTGCTATGAGTCTTCATGTTTGTGTATAAGACATGTTAAATGAGTTGAATTGGAAGTCATTTAAGACATGCATCCATGAATAATGAGGTTATGAGACTCAACTACATGTTTTGAAGATGATGAACCCATGTAAGATCATACATGCATGAGTCTCAAAGTTATGAACATGGAATTGAATGATTTGAACTTGATTTTGGACATTGGCCCATGATTTTGAGTAATTGGTTCCAAACTAAAAGTGTTTCCATGTCATGTAATGATTTTCCATGTTTTTGTACCAAAAATTCAAGCTTTGGGCCTTTGAATACTAAGTTTGAGCTTCAAATGCAGTTCTAGAAATTTTAGAATTCGGCATGTCTGCTTGAGCGGGGAAAGCATAGCTCGAGCGTGAAATGTTAGCTCCCAGAAGTTTTGCTGACATTGATGTCCGCTCGAGTGGAAGGAGTTACGCTCGAGTGCCTAGTCACATGTTTGACACTCAGCTCGAGCGTCCGAAGTCACGCTCGAGCGCAAAAATGAGGTAACCAATACTTTTGCAGACCAAAGGGGTCTGCTCGAGCAGCCAAAGCTGCGCTCGAGCAGAGAGCCCTGTTTCAAAAATTTTAAAAATGTGTTTTATGATTTGTTTTCTGTTCCCTTTCATTTCTAACCACTCTTAGGCATGCATTGAACATTATAAATGAGTTAAAAAGATAAGGAAGAAGCCTAAGAAGGATATATGAATTGAGAACAAATTGAATCGCTTGTGACCCATTATGTTTATGTAATGTGTAGGATCAAGCACAAGAGCAAATCATCTGGTAGATCACTGTGAGTAATGTCTTAATAAAGATATGTTCAAGTACATTATTTTCCACAAGGTTACTTCTATGTGAGCCTTATGGGTTTGTAATTTGAATTATGGATGAATAGTCTGAATGACAGTCTTTTACACAAGACTAATTGAATATGAATGTGATTACGATCATGAGTATGACACACACATGGATACGAATATGGAAAAGAATGATTGGGCCAAAGGCCGTTTGATATGACTGATTGGGCCAAAGGCTGTTTGATATGAATGATTGGGTCAAAGGCAATTTGATATAAATGAATGGGCCAAAGGTCATTTGATAAGAATGAAATGGGACTGAGGCCATTTGATGTATTAGATCGAATCATGAATGGGCCTAAGGCCGTATGATATGACTTCTACAATTTCATTCATGTACTCCTTTATTTTGATATTATTCGCTAGGCTATCACTCACTCTCATTTATGTATGTGTAGGTGAGCAAAGAGATGTCCAAACCCAGCCCCAGTGAAAGACATGAGAGGAGTCAAGTTTTTGTGGAGTCAGCCTGACCGTCTCATGCATGAGACTTTGTTTTGTTTCTTTATTTTTGATTCCCTTTTGTTACATCAATGAACACGTGGGATCACTGTGTATATAAGCCCTTTTGTTGGTCTGGCTACATGTTTGAAAGTTCTTGGACATTTAAGATGTTATTTTTTTGTCTACATGTGTAAGTTATTATGGATTGTTAATGGAGTGTTTTGCTTTACCATGTAAGCATAGGTCATTGGACAAAATTTTTAAGTCTGCTTTCGTTTTGGCCCCTTATTCTATTGAAAATATGTTTGATCAGGTTTGAGGCAGTAGATAATCCCTTGATTACTGGCCGGTTATGACCTTAATCTATAGGGGCGGGTTCGGGTCATGACATACGTATACACGCTCTGACCCTGAGCTGTATTCTGCGGTTTGAGGGCCTTATTCTGGGGATTGACGAGGACATCCTACTGTGGGAGCCCACTGAGTACTTGTTCCCCGATGCCTCCACAGTAAGCCCTATTCTTTTCTTGTTTGAGTATATTTGAATTCTTTTCAAGGTACGATAGATACTGACAACATTCCCATACTACAGGTGATGGCCAGGAAGATTAGAGGTTACGGGTCTATTTCTGGCCCCAGGCACTAGTACAAAAGGCTTCCTATAGAGGTTCATGCATTAGTTGATGTGGCTGGCTTCGGGCCCTTTTGCTTAGAACTAGTGCAGATGAGGGCTGACTCATTTTTACATGGGGCCCTGGTGGAGCGCTAGTAGGACACCACAGATTTGTTCTACTTCTCGTCGATTGGGAAGATGACTCTGACCCCGTTTGATTTCTCGATGCTCACTGGCCATGGAGTAGGGGTTGGCGGCCCGATCCCTTTTGATCCAGATATGGCATAGTGGAGAGCTGCCCAGCTCCATCTCCTTGGAGCGATCCTCGACACTGCCAGTCCTGGGATGGCAAGGTACAGTTGGTTCTTGGAGTATTTTTCTGATCTTCAACCAGCTACTTCGAAGGAGGTCACCTAGTATGCTCGCGGATTTCTGATGTATCTCCTCGGTACTACCCTATTTGCAAATAGGGAAAATACCGTGGGGCTTTATTTCTTGGGAGCACTAGTGCATTTGCAGCAGGTGAGAGAGTATAATTAGTGTGACACCGACTTGGCCACCCTATACTGCTACATGAGCTTTGCTGCCTGCCGAAAGGAGGATTTACTCGACGATTATTGGCGAGTTTGGGAGGTACATTTCACACTTCTTCTTTCCTGCTTTGCTTTACATTTCCTGTGGATACCTGCTTATCTGCTCTGTGCATAACTGCTTATCTACTTTCTTATAGCTATGGGTTTACATATATTTCACCTCCTTTGCTCCGGTCCTAGTACAGCCACTTGAGTTGTCAGTACCCCGCTCTTGGTACTACAACTCTTAGTTCGAGAGGCGCCGACGCGTAGATCGGGACTTCTCTTATTTCCGCTGCCTCTTCGACACTGTCACCGCAGATCGAGTACCAATACTAACCTTTAACTTTTACATACTGTGTGCATACTACATTGTTTCCATACTATTGTCCCACATTGCACTGTTTCCATAGTACTGTTTCCATACTGTTGTTTTCACATTGCACTGTTTCCATACTATTGTTTCCATACTACTTAGACCTTTGATGTGTGACACCTACTTCCATAGGTTGACTGGCACCCTTGGGCGGGCATCCTTCAGGCAGAGAGGACGACCTATGTTGCTGCATGGCACGCCTTTATGATGAGGATTTTGTTTGAGGGTCCTTTCGGCCAAGCTTATTATTTGGGAGAGAGGTTCACCCATTAGACGTGAGGCGTAGCAGATCCTGACATTCTACGTCCTCCTCCTTTTGGCATGAGGGTAGTCGATGATCTCCATGACAAACCCTTGGTTGACTTCCATATGTTGAGGGAGAATGGTGACTGATAACACGAGCTCGGCGACTTTATCACATTCTTATAGACCCAAGTGATGGCTCTGCTTACCAAGGGTGTGGTCTGCATGCTTCCCGAGGCTGTTGCCATTGTCAGAGATGCTCCTGCTTCCGGAGGTGGTCTTGCTGCAGCTCTTATTCCTGGGCTTTCCGCGATTCCTACCGAGGTCGTGTACATGTGACCAGATGGAGTGATCGAGCAAATCCCTCTTGAGTATATTGAGGAGAGGGATCGAAGACTGGGGATTGCTCCTAGCATCGAGCAGGTATACATTTCTTTCCATTTCTACCTACTGCACTTCATTTTTTCTTGCATTTGCCATTTCTGTTCACTGTACCCTGTTATTTCTGTCCACTGTTCTCAAATTCTCTTCCTTTTGTAGGTACTCGCGGCATATGCTAATGACCCCCTTCGGATGATTGATCGACTGTTCCTCATGGTGCGGAGAAGACAAACGACTCTGGCTACTTACGGGATTGAGGTACTTTTTATATCACTAGTTCACTGTTGTCGTCATACTGTCTATACTCTTGTTAGTCCATACTGATACCTATACTCTTTTTAGCTCGAGCCAGTGCAAGCAGCACTCGCAGGACCTTCTCTAGCTGGGAGGAGAGGAAGACGGGGCCCAGTGAGAGGCCGAGGATGGGCTGATCGGGGGAGAGGTTGAGTGAGGTAGCACTCACCTTCTAAGGAGTCTTTTGATGGATCTATGACCTCTGAGGATGAGGGAGATGAGGTTGACTTGCAGTCTAGCAGCCCCAGTGATGATAATGATGCATCTCCTCCGCAGCCGAGGAGGAAGAGGGCCACGATGGGTTGATGATTCACTTTTCTTTTCTTTTTTCTTTGTAGTTAGGAACTATGTAGTTTCAGATAGACCTATGTATTTTATTTATTTTTTTTGAAGACTTTTCTTTTGTTTTTGGTCTTTGTAAAATAATGATTGGGGGTGAACCCTCTAGTTATGAAAAGAATATTTTGCACAAGTTCTTTTGCATGATGTGACATGTAATGAATGAATGGCACTGGCACGATAATCTTGTACATGACTGTTAACAAATGTGAATGCTTGCTCTTGAATTGATTCTTGAATCGAAAACAACTTACAACCGATCAAAATACAAAATACAACTCGATGACAGAAAAACAAAATGAAAACAACCTAAAAACACTAAACAACACTCAATACAAACAAGACAAGACTCAAAACACAGCTCCAGTACGCCAAGGTGAGGACCTACCCTTTCTGCAACTACTCTGATCTAGGCAGTTATTAAGAGCTGGCCGGCTCCCAATAGATACGGCCGACCAGCAATGAAAGCCGGCCCGCTCTAAAAGTGATGTCAGTCAGTGCATTGCAGTTGTCATACACTGCTCCTTCTTAAAGTCTATAAAAAGAGATCCCAAGCCATTTTCCTGGCAGAACAACAAAATTTTGATATTTTGCTATCAAGATGGAGACTCTTCGCAACAATAGGCTCCGAGACTGGATTCCACTTTAGATGACTCAGAAAAGGTGAATTTTTTTAGTTTCGGCCTAAACGCTCTTTTTCCTTTGAGCCACACTATGCTTTGCTTTCTGTTCCTCCATGCCGCAGTCCGATGTTGGAACCCAATTACACATGTGCTTCGCTTCGGATCACAAGAAATGTGTCCAACGCTCGAAGATTTCCAAGCATTGATGGAATCTGGGCGTGACGAAGAAATTATGCCGCAACCTTATTTTGGCCATGCTTAGGCTTTGGAGGATGGATGTGTGGGCTTCCATTATGAGAGGCTCGGTCCTTGGCTCATGATGGGGAATTGGGCATTCCTAGTTTAGTTCATCGGTTTTCCGTTATTGGAGACAAAAGTGATCTTTTTTGGCGAGGCTACCGACAACATGCTCTCTGCTTGTGCTTGCTTGCGCAATTCTTTCTTGCCCCTAGTGTTGGTGTGGCCAGCATCTGGTTGATCGAAGTGGCCTAGTTTCTGAAAGAGGGCAAAAGCTCCATGGGTTTGGCTCTAGCCGAAACCTTGATGGGTCTTGATGCATTTCGTCAGCAAAAAACTACTCGGTTTGCTGGGAGTCCACTGCTTCTCCAGGTATCACTTTCCACCCCTCTTATTTATGATCCTCATGCACTCAACACCTATTCTTTGTTTTCCTCTTTAGCCCTTTCTTTACTTTTCTCTCCACGTACATCTCTCTATTCTTTAATCTCTCTTCTTTTTCATCCCTTCCTAGGTATGGTTGATGGATAAGCTAAAAATGGTGGACCCTTGCCCTGAGTACTCAGCTCGAGCTTACTTCTTTCGCCAATGGCTTGTGAATTTCCCTTCAGAAGGGTTGTGGTGTGACTAGATGTGCAGCAGATCTGCAGCTAACATAACTTGGCGTTGCCCCTGGCTTAATTTGATTGAGATGAGCTACAACATGTCCCGTCAGCCGGGTATACAGTTGATTAGCCTGACACACTGCGTGTTTTATTTCCCCTTTCGATTCAGACGCCAGTTTAGACATGATCAGACACATCCAGATGAGGAGGTGGAATACCCGGCTTCATTTCCTATTCGTGGTTCACACTTGCCTCGGTACCTCACTACTTGGAGGACGAGGGAGCTTTGGCCCTTGCCCCTAGCTTCAGTTACACCTTTTCTGGCGAGTGCCTGGCTTGGCTTGAGGACGAAGAACAAGTTGGGCCATCTTTAGCTGTAGAAACTTCCATGAGCACAAGCAGAAGACATAGAGCTACCTGACTTAGCTGTGCCCCTAGTTTTACTGCTTTGATCTTTCTTTTCAAGTTTTATAATGTAAAAGCAACTTTGATTTGATCAGAGAGTTTTAGAATGTACTTGTGCTGAAATCAATAAAATTAAAGTTGTGAGTACTGGAAAATTTCTCTTTGGTCCCAAAATGGTCTAAGTTGTAAAAAGGTAAAATTTTGAACAAAATCAACTTTTATTAAAACTTTTCAAAACAATTTTTGGAAATGGTGACTACCTGACACACTCAAAACCCCTCTTCAAAATGTATAGCCCCGAATCAACAGATCGTAACTACCCATAACTGCATCTGCCATACTGACCCTTATACCAACATAAAGATTACATAACCGTGCTATCTAATAATGGAAAAAGATGACCTGATCAAAATGAACGAATAGGACAGTTGAGTGAGAGATGATTATGGTCGAACTTTGGGATGAAGTTGCCTACGTATCCCAAGGATGGGAAATCTGGCCTTACATAGTTCGGTTCTTGTCACTGACAGGTACAAGATCAATGGTTTCCCTGGTTCTGGTGGTGATAACATAAGTAGATTTCGTAAATACTGCTTGACCTGCTCAAAGGCAAATTGACAGCAATCGTCCTATTGAAATTTCTTTCCCTTCTTTAGGAGACCAAATAGTGGTTCACAAGTCAAGGTTAGTTTTGAAATAAACTGCCTTATGAATTGCACTTTACCCAGAAAGCCGCGCACCTCCTTTTCAGTGCTTGGTGGTGGCATTTCTAAGATGGCCTTGATTTTGGACGGATCCACTTCAATTCCCCTCTGTGTGATTAGGAAACCCAGCATCTTCCCTGTTGTCACCCCAAAGGTGCACTTCTGGGGGTTTAGCCTTAATCTATACTCTATGATCTGTTGAAAAAATTTCTCTAGTGCGGTGTAGTGGCCTTCTCGTGCTTTGGATTTAACAATTATGTCATCCACATACATCTCAACCTCTTTGTGGATCATATCATGCAGAATGGTAGTCGCAACCCTCTGATAGGTAGCCCCAGTATTCTTCAACCCAAATGGCATGACTCGGTAGCAATAAGTGCCCCAAGGAGTAGTGAAAGCAGTCTTTTCCCTATCCTTGGGTGCCATCAGAATCTGGTTATACCCGAAAAATCCATCCATGAACGATAGCAGTGCGTGGTCGGTGGTGAAGTCTACCAACTCATCAATGTGTGGCACAGGGAAGTCATCTTTTGGGCTTGCTTCATTCCAATTCCTGAAGTCAACATGGACTCTGGTCCTGCCATCCTTCTTCGGAACTGGAACAATATTGGCCAACCACGTTGGATACTCAGATACAAGTAAGAACCCTGCCTCGATCTGTTTGGTAACCTTCTCTTTGATTTTCAACGCCCAGTCTGGACGAACTCTACGCAGCTTTAACTGGTCAAGCCTTAAGGTTAAGAGGAATCCAATGTTGTACAATCTCAGGATCGATCCCAGGCATGTCTTCGTAGGACTACGCGAAAACATCATTGAAATTTTTTAATAAAGCGATTAAACGCTCACATTCCTCCGAAGAAAATGTGGACCCGATCTGGACGAAGTAGGGATCCTTCTCGGTACCCATATTAATTGCAATGATTTCACCAGTATAGGGCTTAACACGCCTCTCCTTTTCTTGGTCAACCAAAATTTTTAAAACTCAAGGAATTTCTTCCTCTTCATTTAAGTCAAAATTTTGAAAATCAAGATCAGTACAACAAACTAAAGGCATAGAAAAATAGGCAAAGTCTACTGTATTCCCATTCAAATAGTCTAGATTCTCGGTTACAGTTGACTCAAAAGAAAAACGGAAAGACGATTGGGATAGGACCTTGGTATCTAGGTTACCACTTCCAGAGATACCAAATTCAAACGAACTAGAATCTAACTCTGACTCCACAGACTCAGTGGAATCAGATTCGGACTCTCTATCCGATTCAGAATTGCAGATGATGTCTTTTTCAAACTTCCAGACCAGGCGTGGCGCCTCAGACATGTCCACGATAAATTGGAGAAATCTGCTGCTGGTTTATCTCCGATCATTGAGATAGTAAAACTATCCCTCAAGTTGACGGACTCAGCTTCAGCAGTAAAAACTCGCTAGAAGGTTAGCCAATGCTTTTCCCAACAACTCTTCCTTTTCAAAATCCGAGCTTATAGTCCTGCCTTGATCTGTGTGGATGCTTAGGCCCTCCTACTTATTCTCTTTTTCTAGTAACTGGTGCTGGAAGAAGATCTCAAACCCCGGATACCTAGTTTTTGTCTCCTAATCATACCAAGGCTCTAGAAATCCACAGAAGGGGAAGTCTTCCCCTTGGTGGACAAAACATCCGTTCAAGGTTTCCCGTATTAGTTTGTGGACTAACTCGTATTGCCTCCCACTCCTCTTTGCTTTCAGCCCTCCTCGTAACTCCTTTCATTTTCTTTGCCAATCTATAGCGGTAGGTTTGTATCCCAGATCAAAAGCGTAGGGGTTGTGACTCATCTCTTTGGCAACAGTACTTTCCTACCTGCCACTTCTGCCTAGTCCTGTTCCCGGAATATGCCCCTATTTATTTATCATGTAGATAGACTGAGCGTTCACGTATTTCCCATCGTCCTCCGCCATGATGGTTTGGACCAACCGGGCCTCTGCCAGAGAGAAGCCAGAAAGGAACATGTCCTCTTCCCCGTGTATGATTTCCAATAATGGCGCGATAGTTCCTTGGGGAGGATGGATGAAGAATTGCCGTACACAGTAGCAGTCCCATTTTTAAAGGGGTACTTTACCAATTGATGGACTGTTGATGACATAGATCTCATCTGATGTAGCCAGGGCCTTCCCAGTAGTAGATTAAAGGTGGCCGGAACATCCATGACATGGAATTCCACCTCATGCTCAGACAGGCCAAGTAGGATATGGCTTTTGAACGTTCCCATAACATCCCGACTCGTATTGTCATAAGCCCGAACAACCTGAGTCGTGGGTATAAAGTCAACCGACCTCAAACCGATGGCGTAGGCAATCCTCACTAGACATACATTGATCGCTGACCCAGTATCTATGAGCACCACCAAAATCCACTTTTTTCGGCTTTCCAAGGTTACATATAAGGGTTGGTTGTGATTGGCACCCTCAGATGGTAACTCCTTATCTATAAAAGATATCACTGGCGTAACATCTCTGGATGTGACTAATGGCACCAATTGGTCAGTAGTGGTGTCGATAGGCAGTTTTGTCTAGTTCATTGCCTCTAGTAGTGCCTGTCTATGCTCCCGAGAAGCCATGATTAGCCCTCAGATTGATATATCAGCCTGAATCTTTTTAAGCTGTTTCAAGACCAGGTTTTCTTCAACATCCTTCTCTTTCGCTTTCCCAGCCTCCTTCCCAGAGGTCTCTGGCTGATCTAATGTTGTAGGTTTGAAGTACCGACCGCTCCGGGTCATGTGGTTAATCTTGTCAGTATACCAAGTGTCATCAGGGGTATTAGTTTTCCACTCTTCATTAGTGTATGCATGAGTTAGGTCGCTGTCTTCCCATTACTCTCCTGCAATCATGGTCGGACTTTTATTTGGTTTTATCAGAAAGCATGTTCACATCATGCCCCCCGTCATCATACCATTCCTCCTTCACCATAACTTTAATTTCTGCATTTCGATATTTTCTGAGCTTCCTTAACATCCTTTTTCGGTCCTTGGGCTCCCATTCGATCTTTTTGGTAGCTTGAATATCACCTACTGTTGTCTCGGGTTCTTCTTTCCCTTTTTCCTTTTCCCTACTCCAGAGCTATCTTCATCTGGATCTTTTCTATCATTTTCCTTTGAAATTGTTCCAACGCCTGTTTTTTTTTTTTTTAGTCAAAGATGCAACCTTAGCCTTGCTACTAGTACCAGTTTCCTCTTCTTTCCCAGTCTCTTCTGTCTATTCCTTAACATCTGACTCCTCCTTACTCAACCACCCATTGCTTGTTTCCGATTGGCTTGGATCCTACCACCCCAGTTGTACATTGCTTGTATCCTCTTCTTCAAAGAAGTAGAGGCTGTCTAGATCCTCTTCCAGCTTAGCCAGGTCTTCTTCCAGTTTGACCAAGTCATTTAGGCCCTGTTCTAGCCAATCGTTCTGATCTTGCCCTACTGGTCTTCCCCAATAGCGTTAATGCTGAGGAAGTTTGGCAATATGATTGCGAGCTTCGGCTGATCAACCACGATGTATAAGCTGGGGTCATATTCCTCTGCGAGTGAGGCCACTTTCTCTATAACTTAGGCATCAAGTAAGCCCTTCTCTAGTGCACTTTGTTTCTTTTCTGTCTCTACCACCACAGACTCGGGTTGGGTTTGTGGTGTTACATCCATCATGTACATGTCTGTGCCTTCTGGAATAATCACCTCTGGCTTGGGTAGATGGGATGGGGTAATGTATGTGCTAGGATTATAGAAGGGTAGTAGTGTATGTATTTGGTTAATGTTTCTGGGTGGGGGGACTTGGTTATGAGCAAGAAGTGGATTGGTGGTTATGTTTAGTTTGGCAGGTGGAACAATGACTTTGTTGTCAATGAGATCCTAGATCTCATAACGTAAGAGGTAGCACAGGTCTGTGGGGTGACCGTGTTGTTGGTGAAAGAGACAGTACTGGGTCGAGTCATGTTTAGGTGGTAGTGGGTTAGGGAGGGGTTGCGGATCAAGGGGCTTGAGATGCCCCATTTCCATTAAATTTTAAAGGCGTAGGCTGGGCTCATATGGAGAGAGGTAAAATTTCTTCGATTTCGGGGTGGGCTGGTATTTTGCAAAGTTTTTGAGGCTGTTACGTCAAACGGATCAGCCATTTTGGCCGTTGTAACAACAGTACTGACATCTGTAAGCTGCAGAATAGTGCTACTGCTAGCATTGGTACTTCGGGAGAGTGGCCTTCTGGCAGGTTCGCTAGTTCTATGGATGATACCTTTCTTGAATGCACTCTCAATCTGAACCCCCAACTCGTGTAGGGAAGAAAATGTGGATAGTGGTGTAGACACCCCATTTTTGACCGTCCTCAAGACTTGGACGTCACCGTTTGAACACTCGGTGATGATCCATGTTTGTGTTCGTTTGGAGTTCCCGGAGTTCTCGGCTACGCGCCTTGTCTCAGGATCTTCGAACTCGACTGTTTTGTGTCTGGTTTTGCACCAAACACTTGTGTTTTGCCTTGGGGGGGCAGGGAATGCCTTGTGAGGCTTCCCCACACACCACCGGCAGTGGCTAGAGGCCACCGGCTGTTGTTTATGTCCACCGGCAATATATGTTGCCGGTCGGCACTCTTTGTTGCCAGTCGGCAGTCAATTTTGTCAAAATGACATTTTTGGCCGGCCGACTACTGTTCAGCTGCTTTTGGAGATATTTTGAAACAGCTGGATGGCATTTGCTTCCCCTCCATACACGTGTATGGAGGGATGCCCCTCTTGTTTGCTTACTTGCTAAGCTTTACAAGATTGGATGCCTATAAGAGGAGCCCTCCTCTTTTGGCATTAGGGTTAGAGATTTTAGAGAGGAAAACATTGCTAGAAGCTCTGGTTCTAGGGTTAGAACTCATATACATTCTATCTCTATCTATTTCTCTCTTGAGTGTTCTAGGTGCATTTGTTCATAGTATTGCACACAAACACCTACCATTACACCTTTCCTTGGCTTTTGAGGTTCTAAGGGATTATTTGCAGAGCTTTGGGGCTGGTTTAAGCTCAAGGAGGCAGCTGGTCCTCCCTTTGTGAAGAAGGTCAACAAGGGTAAGAAACTAGTCCTTTATTCCCCATTTTTGCATCCTATTTCTACCTATCTTAGAGCTGTTTTTGTGTTTAGTGTATAACATAAAAAAGTTCTGTTTTTAGGCCCTCTTGATTGTTTGTTAAGAGTGTTTTGTGGTTTGGGTGTGTTTGATCACCTTTAGGCCTTGAAAGGCCCCCATTTTTGTGCTATTTTGGTGAGTTTCGAGACTTTGGTGTTTGGGCCTCTTCACCACTGAAATCTTGAGGGATTTCAGTGGTGGGGATGGTGCCTTGAAGTCTTCACAAGGAGAGGGCCACCCCTTCTCCTTGTTGTCCTTGCAAAGGGCACTTTTTGGCCTCTTAAAGAAGCCTTTGTTCAAGTGTGTGTTGAGCATGTCTTGGCTGTATTTCTTGCTTATATTGCCATAATATAACATGGTTTTAAGTTGGTTTTGGTATACCATGCATGCCTTGCATACCTACCTTGTAATGCCTTTTGATTGCCTTAACATGCCTTAGGTTGTTAGCCCTTGTTTGAGCATGTGTTAGGCTTAGATTCATGAAGGTTTTGTGCTTGTTTTGCCATGCTTGGGGTCTGTCCTTGATTGCTTTGGTCGGCCAAGACTTGCATTGCATGGCTCTTTTACATTTTGGCTTGTTAGCCTTAAGTTTTGGACCATTGTTGCATGTTTAGCTTACCTTATTGCTTGGTTTGGCACCATGTTTTATATGATTTCAGAGCTTTATAATGCATGCTATATGTCCGTACTTAGCCTCTTTTAAGTGTGCTTGAAAGTTGCTTGCCTAATGCTTAAAGTTGGGACCATCACATGTGCATGTGTGCATGTGTGTTTAGCCTTCATTTTTGGGCATTTTGGCCACTG
Organism: Camellia granthamiana; assembly: GCA_036172215.1. Taxonomy (NCBI): domain Eukaryota; kingdom Viridiplantae; phylum Streptophyta; class Magnoliopsida; order Ericales; family Theaceae; genus Camellia; species Camellia granthamiana. Next base: position 116,900,168 of record CM069904.1, read on the forward strand.
ATTTTAGGCCTAATTAAAGTTACCTAGATCATGTTTAAGACCACCATTTGCTTAGTTGCATGCTTACCTCATGTTTGCTAGTATGCTTGCACAAATTCCTTTTCATGCCATGTTGCATCCTTAGCTTACATGCCTAGGTTGCATTGCATCTTGCATGCATGCCTTGTTCCTTGATTTGGTGATAGGAATTGGGCCTTGTTTTGCTTGAATGGTTTGCATTTCATTTGACATGAAAGTGCACACTCGGTTCTTTGGGCCATTATGCATGGAAATGCGTGATTGGTGGTCCGAAAATCGAGACACATGCTCCTTTGAGTCACAAATATGATAGGGGGCATGATTGGTGCATACATTACTTGAGTTGTATTGCCATGCAAGTTTTGCCCTCTGCTGCTGTGAGTTGCAGGTTCTGCAGGAACTTATTGCCGGCCGGCAGTATTTAGTGCCGACTGGCAGTCAATCGATGGCCGATGGATCTATTTTGTGCCGGTTACCACAATTCAGTGCCGGTGGTCATTCTACTTAGCCGGTGGGATCCCCCAGTATCCTGAGAGGCATTCCTGAGACTTTAGCAGTCTTCAGAGGAGAAAAGCAGGGAAAACAGAGGCAGACTATGCATGGCAGTGCGATTCTGAACAAATCCCGAGCATGCGCTGCATCCGACCCGCTTCCCGAGGGCTTTACTGTTTTAATTAGATTAATTAATTTGTTAATTTAATTGATCTGTAATATTTAATTAGCTTGCGTAGTTAATTAATTTGTATATTCTTTTGGTCCCTCCGAGCGAGGGCAAATCTGTAATAAGCGTGTGTGGGTGGTGTGCATGTCTTCCAACCCCCATTTCTTTCTTCCCTTTTATTTACCTGCTTACGATGGTAGATTAGGGCACGTTTATTTTAGCATACCTTATGCAATGCATGCGTGCATCCATGCATTTGTCTTACATGCACCGGGCTCTGTACATCATACAAACCGCATTGTATCTTCAAATCTAACTTAAATACGTGCACCGAATGATTGCATTTCACATGCCATTTTAGGGTTAGCCAAGCCTATCCTAAACTGCATCTCTGTATGTGTTGCATTAGCCACTTAACATGAACTAGGACATGCATGTTTGCTAACTAGTTTCTTGTTTTGGCACGGAGTACAATGTAAGTATTTATGCTTTAGCATACCGCACGCGTGTGAGTGTTGCCATGACAGTATGCTTACCATGTGGCTAAATGTTTATATGAGATAAACTGTTTGAATGCCTGTGGGTGAAGGTTGGATTGCTTGAGTTGGAAAAACTCGTTGAAATCCGTGTTTTTGGCCTACTTGCGAGTAGCAAATTCCAAAGCCTTTTCAAAATGAACGGATATGCAATGCTTATTTCCAAATTAGGCAATCTAGTCTATACTTGTTTGCCGTGCGCACAACATAGTAATTCTAGGCTAATAACCGGAATAAGAACACGTAATGTTTTCAAAATCGGATATCACGGTTAGTAGAGACCGGTCTTCGGACCGGGCGAAAGGGGGTGCTCATAGCTGACCTTCCCCGATCGTACCCAAGCTCCCGAGCCAAGACAACTTTGGTAATGACGGACACGTGGCCTTCGGCACCGAGTCAGGGTTTCCTAAATTTCCCATTTTAAAAATATTTAGGTGGCGACTCTGTATCTGGCAAAGCAGTCCATGTTTGGCACTTCTTTTCAAAAAAATCTGTTTTCTCAAACGATTTGCCAGAGTTGGACTCTTTGGTTCAGATTAAGAACCGCGACAAACAAAACAGGGGAGTCCGAACTGTAGCATCGAGGTCCCTCGCGGGCGCTGTTACAAGTGGTGCCACTATCATTCTCTGTAGCATATCTGGCTCAAGGTTCTGGACCACCAGCCTAACTTGCTCTCTTTCAGAAGGTTTATTTGTTATCCGGGCTGCCTTGTCTCTCCACTGGGCGACAAAATCAATGAATGATTCTTTGGGGTTTTGGGTAGTGGCCTCTAGCTCATTGATAGTTACCTCTATCAGAATGTTAACAAATGCCTCAAATAGCTCTTCCCAATTCCGCTTTGTGGAGTCCTCCAGTTTAGCTTACCAGATGGCCACTACATCAGATAAGGTTCTCCCGAACATGATAATTTTTGTGCCCAAGATAGGCCCATTGGTCTTAGCACATCTGAAAACAAGCGAACGTGCACAATCGGATCCCTATTTCCATCGAATCTGTTGATGTGGGGCATCTTAAATTTCTCCGATAATTTGACCGAAGCCTTAGTGTACCCATCTTCAATATCCGGAATGGAGTTGAAGCCTTGGGATTTTTTCAGCGCTTTCTTTAGCCTGGCAATCTTGACCAAGGCCGAATCAATTTCATTGATATCAAAAGGAAAAATTCCCGCAGGGGGTTGAACCAAAGGCCTATAAGCCGGAGCCAGGGGAAGCATTTCCCGAGGATCTGGGATTTCGGGATTTTCTATTGGTGGAGGTGGATCCGGGTTTGGCTGAGTAGTCGGGATCGGAGGTACGGTTGATGTGGATGGCCCAGATGTACGTCATAGATCAACAACGATTTCATCCTGTGTAGCCATCCTTTGCTTTACAGTATCCATGGTTCTCTGGAAAATTGCCATCATGGAAGCAAATTCTTTCGTGTTTTGTGCATTACTAGTCCAGGTGAGTTAGATGCTGGTGAACTACTTGAGTGAGAACGGATGAGTGTTTGCTGAATGCTTTGCACTGGTGCTGCTGACTGTCTGTTTCATTTTTGTCGAACAACTGGCGGAAGTGAGGCTAACACTGGTTGACCACCAACAAGGTCTTGAGCTTTGTAAAGCCTGCCAGAGTGAGTCCACGTAGCTTGGGAAATATCGGGTCTTTTTGAAGCTATGATGGTAAACTACCTAGCAAATGATAGAAAGGAAAAAAACCATCGATCAAAATCGGATGGCATTTTGGCCTAATTCACAGCAGATAAAAAACACAGCTGAAAAACCACAATCCCCACTGAACTTTGTTCTCAAACAAATACTGATATGAATCATCCTATACAGTCTCACTGTAAAAGCACATACCAAGTAAAAGAACCAAAACACCCCTATGAGGGGGGAGGGTTATCATGTCCTAGTTTTTGTCATGAACTAGGATTCATTACTTCAATCAATGAGCCTTACAACATCCTGCATATGGGTGGCATCCTGTCCTAATTTGGGATAGTCACTATGGCTTACTACATAAAACTAGGCCAAATGGTCAAATGGGTACCTCGACAAGATCGCCTAATATACCTATCACACCTAACACTGAGAAGTGAAAGGAGGATCAAATGGTATAGCGGTAATCCAGATCCAAGAGTTGTGTTTCCAACATGGTAGAGCCCATGATTAGTCAGCCTTTTGTGCAAGCCTCCGGCAAACTGTCCAAAAATAGTAGATGGAAAACACAGTGACTTGTAGTAACAATGCAAATGCTATGCAAAGAACATATATATGTAGATAAAATTTTACATCATGAGCTTCAAGTCAAGCTCCCTAAGTCCCCAGCAGAGTCGCCAAAAATTGTAGCTTGTTTTTTGTGCTCTTTTTAAATATGACTAGCCTAATAGTTTGGACTCCTGTGGTTCTGAATCTGATTTCACAAGTGTAATATGAAATAGTGAAAACACAAAAAGAGTCCAAATCCAATAATTCTTTTAGAAAATCGATTTTGAATCAAATGCCAAAAATGGACTGCTTTGCCAGATTACAGAGTTGCCACCTAAATATTTTTGGAAAATTTAGAAAACCCGAGACTCGTGCCAAAGGCCATTAGTCCGTCATCACCAAAGTGTCTCGGCTCGGGAACTTAGGTATGAGAGGGAAAGGTCGTGAATTGAGCACCCTACTTGCTCGATCAAAGATTGGCCCCTACTAATCATGTTGTGATTTTTAGGTACATTATATGCGCTTGTTCCAATTATTAGACTAACATTACTATGTATTGCATAGAAGTATAGACTAATTTGCAAAAATTGGAACGCATTGACTTCATGTTTGTTTGAAAATTGTTTTGAATACGCGTCACTTAAAAAGGTGAGTTTGTACATTAATCAATTTGTCCCAATTTTAGGAACTAGCCTTAATCCACCAACATTCAAATAGGTATATCATTTAAGCATTTAGCCTCATGGAAAGCATGCTCAACATGACAACAATCACATGCAATGCAAGATGCTAAAGCAATAAATGCTCACCTAGTATAACAAGGCAAGCCAAACAAAGCAAAATAATTAGAAAATATGCATGTTTCTAAACAATGCAATGTGACTAATGCAACGCACACATTTATGCAATTTTATAGGCTCGGCTATGAGCATGGTATATGATCTGATTCAAAACATGTGATAAATCACGTATTCACCAAGCAATGAAACCATGCGAATAAATTGAACTAACACTAGCTAAGCTAATTTAATTAACTATCTAATTACAAGCGTGGAACAAAATAAATAAATAGCTAAGCGATCTAATTTTTTACAACAAAGGCATTATATGAATAACAATTACAACAAGGACAATAAGAATTATTTACAACAATTACAACAATACTAATGAGAATAGTAATCTAAGAAACCATGAGTCATCGCATTCACAATGCCCAGAAGCAGTTCTGTCTGCCCAGACTACTCTGCCCTACCGTCAGCCACTGCCCTTTGTTTCTGGCAAAAGTTCACTACTTACCAAACATTGGGACCCAACCGGCTCAAAATGAGATTTAGCCGGGCCAAAACGGTGCCGGCCGGCACCAAATTTTATGCCAAAAAGTGTTTTGTGCTCTGAGGTGAGAACAGTGCAAACAGAGCCTTTCTAGGCCTGGTGCTTTGTTGCTATTACACTCTTTAATGGCTGCCAAAACCTCTACTTCAGAGAAATTTGCTATGAGATGATGAGAAACATAGCTTGGCTCTATTGTTTTGTAATCCCTTCCCAAGATTGGCCTTTTGACCCAGCTTTCAGCGAATTGTCTCTTAAAGTGAAGAAACACCTCATGCTTGACCCTACTAGGTTCCTCAAGGGCCACCCCATTGACTAATATGGAGTTAATCATGTTTCTACCTTGTCTAGAACTAGCAAAAACATGAAAAAAAAACTTGGTGTTTTTGTCCCTATTTAGAGACCAATTTAATATAGACTTTTGGTGCCATAACCACTCTACCATTCTATATAGCTTCCACATTTCACCTCTTGTCACTCTTCTTCTTTCCTTTTTTAGATCAAGCAAAGTTCTTTCTTCTGCAATTAAGTCTAATGCATTCAATTATTCTTCTGTAGCCTTAAGTTTAGATAAAACATTACCAAACACATCCAAGTTCCATTTCTTGAGTTCCAGCTTTAGATACTTCAGTTTTTGTTGAATTATAAACCCAGCCCAACCATCAAAAGTATTGTTCTTCCAGAAATTAACAAAAAGATGAGAAAAATTAGGATGTAAAGTCCAAGCATTAATAAACCTGAAAGGTCTGGGGCCCCAATCTCTAACATCCTCCATCATCAAGAAAGGGTAATGATATGAAACTATTCTGGGCAACCCCCAAAGTTTCATTTTGAAATTAATCAACCACTCAGGACTGAGCATCATTCTATCAATTCTGCTCCATTTCTCTGCTACCTGTGCATTACACCAAGTGTATTTCCTTCAAAAAAATGGGTAAATCATTGAGTTCACATTTGTTAATAAACTTATTAAATTGTTTCATCCCTCTGTCCTTTCTGGAGCATCCTATCCTCTCCCCAATGTGCCTAACTTCATTGAAATCTTCTCCCATGCACCATGGATTAGGGAAGGTAATCTTGAGCTTAAATAGTTTGTCCCAAAAAGCGAACCTACTACTGACATCATTGGGTGCATAAATGTTTAGCAATACACAATCAAATGAGTTGTATAATGAACCTGAAAGTAAGATGAACCTCCTGTTGCAGCAGTAGCTAGATAGTTGGAATACATCTGGGTCCTAAATACATAGAAGCCCTCCTGCAATTTCTTCAGGATCCACTAATATAAACTCCATTTTCCTATTCCCCCAGAGCTTTCTAGCAACACTTTCAGAAGCAACTACTTTTTTAGTCTCTTGAAAAAATACAACATCAATATGTCTATCTTTTAGGAGCTTTTTTATTCTGCTCCTCTTCTCAGGCTTTCCAAAACCCCTAATGTTCCAGGACAGTAACTTCATAGAGAAACAAAAAGAAACTTTGAAACTCCCATCTAAGGCTTCTTACTACTTTGCCTTTCCTTCCTCACTGATTCTCTCCTTGTCCTTTAGCTCAAGTTCAACAATCTTGCCAAGAACTACATCTTTCCCTTGATAGTTGATACCAAGATTTTTTCCCAATTGTATAGTGGCTTTTGCTTCATTAAGGAGATATTTGTTCATACTCGAATCACCCTCAGATGAATTAGAAAGAGCTATTACAGCTGCAGCTGGTCTGAAGATGATAGTCTTGGAAGGATGCTTACTGGTGGATGCAACTTTGTGACCATGAAGTCTAGCAAAACAAGGGAAGCCCTCCATCTGTGCCCTTTTTTTTCCCTTTTGGCTTTTCTTTCCGCAGGGGTTTAGGATTAATGGCAGCAAGTCTAACTTGGCCATGGTTATTAGAACACATAATGCCCATACTATTTGAACCAGCATTGTCATGTAGCCCAAAAGAGTTGATGGACTTATGAGAGTGGCACAAAGATAAAAGCCTACTATTACCAGGCTTGCTAATTAAGTGTTTACCAGGTGAGTGGGCCAAATCCACCTTAAGATTGATTCCAGGCCTAAGTACATCTCCAGATCCACTTAAACTTTGGATGAAGCCAGGTGTAAAAACTTTCTTAGCACACATGACTTGATCAGCACTCTTACTTTTTGGGCAGTGTGCTGACTTTTCCATTATTGTTTCCTTCACGCATGCATCCTCATCTCTACTATAGCCCTAATCGTAGTTTGACACCTCCACTACTGTATCCCCCTCCTCACCCACACTGGAACCAGCTAGCACAGTAGCAGACCTACCAAACCCTTTTGCCACCTTATCACCTTCTTCTTTGTCCTTGCAACACTTTTCTAAAATCTTTTCATTATCCTTATTGCAACAGACATCATTTGAGCTGCAATCTTCCTTAACAATGAACTTCTTGCGGCTACAATCTGGTGCAATTTGGAATTGCTCTTCGCAAACTAGTATTGGGTGTAATATACCCTTACACTCCAAGTTTATGGTTTTGTTGATGAGCTCCATACATGATGTCACAACTCTGATTCTGGAATGGAAAAAGGACTTTGGTTGACAAATATCACCATCCAAGTTTAGGACAGTACCCCATATGCTTCCAATGTTGTTGAGTGTGTTCCTATTCCAAATATTCAAGGGTATGCCATAACACCTTAACCACACACATCTCTCCTGTTCAATATGGAATTCTGGGTTCCATTCCATTACAAACTGGCTCCAGTCTTTGAACCATTCTTTAATCTTGCATATATTTGCTTTTAGCTCCTCTTGGGATTTGAATGTCAACACAACATCACGACCTCCCCCATTTCTAACCATCACCTGATCCAACCCATTTTCCTTCAAAGCTGTTTTGACATTTTAGATGGAGTATTCAGTCTTGAACCTAATTATTGCACTTTCGGATGGCCAGCCATGGCCATCTTCATTGACTTTAATGGTCATTCATGCTTTCCCAACCACTATTGTTCTATCCCCTTTTAGTACCTCAGTGAAGGATCTCTGACCAACATATGATATTTTGCCCCTGCTTCTGGTTTTTTCAAAGGTTCCTGTGATGGTCTGGGGCCTTCTCTTGTTATGCTCCTCTCTGTTGCTTCTATCATATGTAGCCATTTTGACTTCTAGCACTTCGTCGTCTAGACAAAGTCCATTTGCTTCTTGGATTGCATATCTGTTAGTACATGACAATCAAATCTCACAAACCCAAATCTTAAGTTAGACACTTTTCTTGTTTTGAAAGGGATGAAGACATCCTTCACTATACCAAACTTTGTGAAAAGTTTGAACAGAGATTTAACATCCATTTCTTTTGGTAGGTTGTCCACAAATACAGTGAACAGCCAAGAACTAGCTTCTTTTCCTCGAGCTCCACCTTCTCTACTCTGCTTCACGACCAGGATCCAACCTCCTCCGCCTCCGTTTCATGTGGCGATCACCATCAGAAACTCCTCAACTTACGAAAGATTAAGCTATTTGTTGATCTATATCTGGTGAAAGTTACTAATAAAACATGATGTTCAACCTAGCCTATGGAAGAATCCAAACATTGGCTAATCGAGTTCCACATCTTCAAGGCTTGATTCATCACCAACAATTATGTTATTCATCATCAACAAGGCTTGATTCATTATCAAGTTCTTTTGTTCTACCCTTTCAATATTTCTTTTGTATATTTATTATTTCTAGTATTGTGCTTATTTTTATTTATTTATTTATTTTTGTTGATTATTTTGAGAGAAAACAAATACGCCCAATATAACAAAAAAAATTAGACAAAAATTCTATACATGAACAAGTAATTGATACAAAAGAATTAGAACATATTGAAATCATACAAAAAAGAGATGATAATACAAAAATTCAGGTGAAAGTTCCATAAATGAATGAGTTACAATAACGATCAACTATGTTACAAGAAAGATTAAGTGGATTAGCTATATTATCAATTGAAAAAGATTTGTTAGCAAAACTGGAATATAAAGATTTAATTAATATTTTGCATCTCAAAAAGCTAGAAAAATAAATTTTCAATAAATATTTTATTAAAAAAATTATTACATAAAAGGCCTCATTTTTAATTATTGTTTTAGGCCACGAATTATCTAGAGCCAACCCTGCCAAGTGGTTTGGGAACGAAAGAAAGTGAAGGAGCAATAGATACCATATGAGCATGTATATTGTATACATTGTTGAATACTGGTGTTTAGTTGTGGGAGTTCCCAAGCCAAATCTTAAATAACACTAGAGACTGTTTAAATTAAAACAAATAAATTATAACTCATAATTAAGACATTTTCTTGGCATTCTTACATCATGGAATGTTATTTTGGAAGGGGGAAAAAAGTTGAAAACAAATTTAATTAAAAAATGAAATGATAAAAGTGTCACATTATAGTTTTAAATAATGATATCATGATACTTATCAACATTGGCTATATATATTAGGTAGTATGTACCAATATTTAAAACCATAACTCACATTAAACCACTAATGTAAGGGACTCCAGTTTGAGGTAACCAATAATCTCCAAATATGAAGTTAGAGACTGTAAAATTCACTGCATCTATTGCACCAATCACATGATAACCAAGCCATGTGACCCGATTACTAGTATTGGAGCTCGGACCATAGTTATTATACTTTGCATAGTACGATGTGTTCAATGCAAAATCTTCGGACCACGAGGCCCACCCAGCAGGATTAATCAAGCTATCCATGAAGGACTGCATATAAACTACCCTCGAGTAAAGCTTCCATGGCCTGCCTAGGAAAGTTTGCGTCGTGCCATTGCTTGACGCCAAGTCCTGGGTAGCAGTAATGCTACAATTATGAATTGAAGTCTTGGTGTTTTGATTTATATTAGTCCTACCTTGCGCGGTGATTGTATTAAATTGGCCTAGCAAGGAAAGCCGCAGGTATAAATTGCAATCTTGAAGAACAGTCGCAGCGTTTCCATAGATGAAGTCAACGGTGCCATAGACATCGCATTGTCGGTAGAATTGCCGGAGGGAATGGGTGTAGAGGGTGTCTTGGTATCCTTCAAAACTGCAGTTGTAGAAAGTAGACAAATCGGCATCGTTTCGAAGCACCACCGCTTGGAACTTTTACGGTCCGGCGGTGTTGCGGATGGTTTGGTTGAGGGCCACAAATCCCTGGCATTCCACAGCTGCAAGAAGGTGTTTTCATTCAGAATGTTAGGTTTAGATGGTTTTGAAGTGCTATGCATGTATAAATGAAGTGTACACACTCTATATATGGTATAGAGTTTTCTTTTTCTTTTTCTTCTTCTTCTTCTTCTTCTTTTTTTTTTTTTTTTTTTGTGTGTGAAATTGTCACGACCCAAACCCGCCCCTATGGGTTTAGTACCGTAATCGGCCAGTAATCCGAGATTACCGAAGGCCTGCTTAACAATGAAACAGTAATACAGAGTACAGGGGCTGGCGGAAGCCAAAACAGTAATTAAAAGATGTCCAATGAGCTGTGACAGTCTGTATGCAAAAGACTTTTTATAACATATATACAGTCAGTACCAAAACAGTATTTATAATAATCCAAATCAGGGACTTGATCCCTATTAAGACAGTACAGTACAAAAACATTCAGTCTATACAGATCAGAAACAAAAAGGGGAAACTAAAACACCCCTAAACAGCCTTGGCTTGAAGGACTTGGAACCTCGTAGTGAGGCACGGTAGTTGGCTTGACAAAACTGGAGTTTACCCAGATGCTCCTAGCAACGGTCAGGTGCCTGAACACCTACATATATATATGAGTAGTGAGCTAAAACCCAGTGAATAACATATGCGTAAAGAGGTTAAGAATGAATGCCCTTTTAGTATTGAAAACAGTCAATTATCAGTATATCAGTCATAGCAGTCATAAGTGGTATATCCAATAGCAAAGCAGTACAGGAGGTCTTAACAGACCGAACAGTCAGTTGATGGCCATCATATCAGTAAACAGTAGTGGTTCCAACATGGGAACCGATAGAGATCTCTGTGACAGTAACAGTACAGTACAGTAATAGTAAGTTGCTATGGATGCCACGAATACAGTTCACAAATAGGACATCATTCATTCAGTAACAGTATCATTTCAGAAAACAGCACAGTTCAATTGTTCAGAAGATAATCATTATTGAACATATCTTTACAACATTGTTACTCACAGAGTTCTGGGCTACAGATAAGCTAGAGCGTCGCCGGATGCCAACCCAACACAGTTACAGAGTGAACACACACTAAGCTACACAGTTGGGAAAAAATAATAACTTAATCCCTAATTTGCCTTGGTGTGGTTCTACATCAATATCCTCCTTAAGATGCCTTAAACATGCCCTAGAAATGCCTAGGATGGAAAGAGGATGCAAAGATGCACTTTTAAACACTTTACAAAATTTTCAAAAAATAGGGGTCACGCTCGAGTGTGGATTTCTACGCTCGAGCGGACATGCAGACAAAGGTTCCCCGCTCGAGCGTCACTTCCCACGCTCGAGCGGACCGCAAAACATGGCAAAAGTACTGGATGTGTGAAAATCACGCTCGATGGGCACTCAACACTTGCTCAAGCGTGTGACACGAGTCCCCGCTCGAGCGTGCATTTCCCCACTCGAGCGGACTGTAAAACAATGCAAAGTACTGGGAGCACGTATTCCACGCTCGAGCGCCAATTTCCCCGCTCGAGCGTGAGTCCAAATTCTGGAAAATCCAAATTTGAACCTCAAGCTCAAAACCAAGTTTTAATGCACCAAATTCAATCCTCTTGGGCCAATTTTCTGGAAAACTCTTCAAAACTCATAATATAACATGTTTCAAAGATCAATTTGAGAAATCAAAGGCCAAAGATAGTTCAATTAAATCCAATTTCAAACCAAAGTTCAAGAACATACTTCCAATGTGACATGCATGAATTTAAACCAATTCAAAGCTTCAATCACTAGCTCAAATGAGCCAATCTTTTCAAAGCAAGATGAAATCATGGACTATAACCGCAATATGGACATGCATGAAACAATTTTCCATGGAAACAACTTTAAACTCATCCATATAGGCATGCATGCATGATATATGCCACAATGCAACATGCTAGGTCCAATTCAAGACTCAACTCTTCAATATAACATGAATGTAACGTGAACCATGCAAGAACTATCTTAAATACACAATCAAGAAGGTAATTACTCTACCTTAAGTTTCCAACTCCAAGGATAGAAGCTCAATTTTGCAATTATCTTCCAAATCCCCTAAGCCTCCAAGCAAATTCAAGATAAAAACAAGTTTTCCTCACACACTCTCTCTCTAGTCGGCTATGGCTCAAGAAATGGGCTAATGAAATGTTGATTCTAAGTCTCAAAATATGATATGGAGTGGGCCACTAAGTGGGAAGGTTCTAAATAAGGCCAACTCTTGTAATTTATCAATATTTAATCTAATTTAATCATACCAAATCACATTTCACATAAATATACCATAAAATCACATTAATCCTAATTAGCATAAAACATTAATCAATTTCAGATTCGGCCACCGATAAGGCCTTCAATTTGCAGTTTAAAGCATGAAACATGAACAAATGCATTTAACAGTCAACAGATAGAATTGCATTCAAACTAGCACAATCAATCAATCAGTTTAGTAATTCAGTCAGTCAGTCAATTAGCATGCTTAATCATAGATTAGCACTAATCGGTAGTGTTATCAGTAAACAGTGGTGAGGGTTGTCACAAAAATATAGTTTGCTCGTAAGAAAATAAAATGTGTAGATCAGATTTATTCAAAGTATTATTTACATCATATTAAATTTAAATATATATTGTACACTTTATTTTTAGGACATTTATTTATTTATTTTTTTGACTACGGAGTTTTTTCTTTATCAATACAAATCATATTGACTCAACTTTGTTTTTAAAATAATAGAACTCAAATTTGTCACATAATTGTAAAAAAATATGTATAAATTTTATGTTTATATAATATTACGCTACATAAAGTAAGATAGATTTCATTTAGAAACTTTGTATACAGTAAGTTAAATTTTGACAAAATATAAAGAAATTGTAATGTTGTAGTGGCTAAAGTTTCAAATTTCTTGCACATGGACATAATTAATTGCATGTGGGTATAATTTATTGCATTGCTTAAATTTGCTAATTTTATACCTCCAATATTTGCTTATGAGATGAAACACATATTAATCAATATAATTAATTGCATTGGCATTGCTTAAAAGAGCTTACCAAATACAATAGAATAAAAGATAAAATAAAAATTTACCAAATGTTGCAGAATTGAAAGTAGTCCACCCATCCGCCACGCTATGGTTACCAGTGATGATAGTCTGGTTAATCCCATCTCCGATCATCATCAAGTAAGTTTGGTGCTTCGCAATCGCAACATACTCTTCATAAACTCCGGCCACCACATAAATCACGAAATAGCCATTGCTACTGTTGCTATAAGTAGGCACCGCTGCTGCCGCCGCCGCAGTGGTGATGTTGGTGAAGTTCCCACTACCATCCTGGTTCACCACTACCATTTGGCTCACATTCACCCCTCCACCACCAACACCGAAAAATAGTTGTGTCATTAGCCCCTGCCCTTGTCTTGCGTCATTTTGGGCCCAACCTTACTTGAAAAGCGCTAGCGACACGCTATACGCCATGCTTCCATTGTTTAACGGAGGTAGCAGTGCATTTTGGATGTTTGAAGAAGGCAAAGTCGCAACTCAAAGCCCGTCTGAGCAAGTTTGTTGTGTTGGTTAAGACTGTGCTTAGTAAAGTATGCGTGTCATCAACTTGTGAACTTTGAAGGGTGTCTGTAAAATTGACGGCTTCGATGACGTTAGATAAGAAATCTAGGTTTAAGCTGATAAGGAGCTGGCAATCCTCGAGAGCACGAATGGCGGATTAAGACAACGTATTTTGGCTACTAAGGTAACTATTGATGAAAGAGAGAATATTTTGTGTAAGAATAATTGATAGAGAGAGGAAATAAATGGAGTGTATTGATTATGTTGAATGTGTGTAATTTACAGTGTTCAGAGAGGCTCTCTTTTATAGAGGAAGAGAGAGTGACCAAAAAGGCTTTTGACCGAAAGTAAATCGAAAGCACAAAATAGCATGAGTGCAACTTACATCTATGATATACAATATACTAATGACAGCTAATGCTATGCTATGCTACAATGGAATATAATATACAATGTACTAATATAATATTAACATCCCCCCACAAACTCAAGAAGGGTAAGCATCAACCAACTTGAGTTTGGAAACAAGAGCACTGAAGCGGCCAGGACGATGAGCCTTAGTGAAGATATTAGCAGGTTGATCGGCAGAAGCAATAGGGAGAAGAAGAACAGTGTCGCGTGTAATATGCTGGCGAATGAAGTGACAATCAAGCTCAATATGCTTGGTGCGGTGATGAAAAACATCATTGTGAGCAATCTGAATGGCACTTTGATTGTCACAATAGAGAGATGTAGCACTAGAAGAAGAAACACCCATATTAGCAAGGAGCCATCGAAGCCAGAGAAGTTCCTGAGTAGTATCAGCAAGAGCTCGGTATTCAGCTTCGGTACAAGAGCGAGCAGTGAGGGATTGTTTCGTGCTCCGCCAAGTAAGAAGAGAATCCCCTAGGAAGAAACAGAAACCCGTGGTGGAGCGTCGATCCGTAGGATCCCCAGCCCAATCAGCATCAGAAAAAGCACACAGTTCAAGAGAAGAGGAAGCAGAGTAGTGGAGTCCATGGAACAGAGTGCTTTTGAGGTAGCGAAGGATACAGAGTAGAGCAGTATAATGGGGAGTGCGAGGAGCCGACATGTACTGACTAATAATGTGAACAACATAGGCAATGTCAGGGCGAGTCACAGTGAGATAGACAAGACTACCGACGAGTTGGCGATAAAGAGTAGCATCTGAGAAGAGATCCCCATCGAGAGGAGTGAGACGAATCTGGGGATCAACTGGAGTATAGGTAGTTTTGCAATCGGTAAGACCAGCACGAGCCAGAAGAACGGATGCATATTTGGCCTGGGACAAATTGGAGCCAGTAGAATTATGGGAGACTTCAAGGCCTAAGAAGTATTTAAGATTACCAAGGTCCTTCATCTCAAACTGACGGTGGAGAAAACGTTTGAGGTGAAGAATACCAGCTCCATCATTTCCAGTGATAATCATATCATCCACATAAAGAAGGAGAAGAGTGGTACCATGAGGAGTAGTCCGTATAAATAAAGCAGAGTCATAGGAGCTAGAGGTGAACTCGAAGTCATGAATGGTAGAACTGAACTTAGTAAACCAAGTACGGGGTGCTTTCTTGAGGCCATAGAGGGCACGTTGTAGTTTGCAAACCTTAGTAGGTGGAAAAGTAGACCCAGGTGGGGGTTACATGTAGACCTCCTCAAGAAGATTTCCATTAAGGAAGGCATTCTTGACATCCATCTAAAAGAGCTCCCAGTGGCGAGCAGCAGCAACAGCAAGCAAACTGCGAACAGAGGTAAGTTGAGCAACAGGGGAGAAGGTCTCCTCATAATCAATGCCATATTCCTGGTTGAAACCCTTGGCAACAAGACGAGCTTTGTAGTGCTCAATAGAACCATCAGAATGAGTCTTGATTTTGTAGACCCATTTGCAGCCAATTGCAGTCTTGCCAAGAGGAAGATCAACAAGATCCCAAGTATGAGTTTTGTCCAAAGCCTGGAGTTCATCAGTCATAGCTTGCTGCCAAAGAGGATTAGTACAAGCCTTACGATAGGAGGTAGGTTCATGAGTAGAAAAGGTAGCAGACCCAACAATATAATCACGAAGATGGATAGGTGGTTGAGTTACCCGGTGTGGTCGACCCATAGGAGGATCGGTGGGAGGAAGAGCCGGTGTAGAAGGAGGAGAAGAACGAGGTGGTGCAATGAGAGGTGGACCTTCAAGAAAAGCAATCTGGACGGGATCAGGATTCAACGAGGGCATCTCGATGAAGGAGGAACCTGTATCAAAGTCATCAGAGAAGAGATCTATGGAAGGATTAGTAAACAGGACATTAGTGGAAAGTGCAGGTAAGTGAAAGCAGGATAGGGAGGAAAACATTTTGTGCTCCTAGAAAATGACATGTCGGGAGATACGAAGACGCTTAGAGAGAGGATCCCAACAGCAAAAGCCTTTATGTTCAATTCCATACCCAAGAAAGCAACAAAGACGAGAATGCGGTTCAAGTTTGGTGTGTTCATAGGATTGAAGCAGAACAAAGCAGGCAGATCTAAAAACCCGAAGATTGGTGTATGGAGAGGGAGTTCCATGCAGGCGTTCAAAGGGAATTTGATTATTGATGACAGGGGTAGGAGAATAATTGATAGTGTAGACAGCAGTAAGGGCAGCTTCCCCCCCAAAAGTTTTCAGGGCAGGAAGAAGAGAGAAGGAGAGCACGAGTAGTGTCAAGAATATGCTGATGTTTCCTTTTAGCACGACCATTTTGTTGGGACGTGCCAGCACAGGAACGATGAGGCTGTGTACCGTGACTCTAAAGAAAGGAAAGGAAATCAGAATCCCGATATTCCATAGCATTGTCAGAGCGAAAAAGTTTGATAGTTTTGGAAAATTGGGTGTGGACCATTTTGGCAAATCTATAATAAAGGTGTTTAAGTTTAGACCGAGTTTTCATGAGAAAAATCCAAGTAAACCGAGAAAAATCATCAATAAAAACAACAAAATAACGAGATCCCCCCATGGTAGTAGTAGGGGATGGTCCCAAAATATCCGAATGTATAAGATCAAAAGGTGCATGGGAAACAGAAGTACTTTTATTGAATGATAAAGCAGGTTGTTTGGCAAGTTGACAAGGTATACAATCAAAAGTATGTGGAATTACATGACCCAATTGATCACTAGAAACTAAGGACTTTAAGCAACTAACAGAAATATGCCCTAAGCGACAATGCCAAAGATGAAAAGGAGATAATGAGGAAGCAGATGTAGGAGCAGCGATCTGAGGGGAGTCAGGAACATGAAGGTGAATGAGTTCATAGAGACGTCTGTGCTAACGGCCGATCCCAATAGTCTGCCCCGTCTGAGGATCCTGCACCAAAAAATCAATAGTAAAAAATGTGACAGTTAGACCAAGCTCACATAATTGACCAATAGAAATAAGGTTTAAGGTAAGAGCAGGGATATGATAAACTTGAGGTAAAGATAAAGAAGATGTGGAAACAGTACCAACATGATGGACAGACATGAGAGAACCATCAGTAGTATGAATTGAGGGAATATGAGTAGATGAAGAGATGAAAGAAAATATAGTAGAACTAGAAGTCATATGATTACAACAAGCGGAGTCAAAATATCAAGAAGAGTTACTTGGGATCACAGACAAAGCAGTAGGAGGAGGTGTACCAGACGTGGATAGAAGCTGTTTGAGCATGGCCTCTACATCAGTTTGAGAAAACAAAGGGGTAGATGGAGCAGGAGACTCAGAGGAAGCCTCAGAGGCAGCAGCAGCAGTGCGATGAGTAGGAAAAGACTGATTCCCGGGACGATGAGAGCTCCACCGGGAAGAACCACCGTGAGAGGAGTGGCTAGTGGACAATGATCGGGATGGATTGCGAAAACAATCCTGCTACAGATAGCTAGGACCAAGTTTGTTACAGTATCGGCAGGATCTGATAGGGTAATGAACCAGGAGATGAGTTGAAGGAAGGCCCCGATTTTGACAATAAAGGCAGGCAGTGGTCCACTGGGTCAATGATGGCCGTGACTGAGGAGTGGCAAGAACAGAGTCCACATGATGAATTTGGAGAGTACCAAGACAAGTCTCCTCAGATAGCAACTCAGAAATAGCTTGTTCAAGAGTGGGCAACAGAAGGCGATGAAGCAGAGAGGCACATACGGGCTCAAAAGAGGGAGTAAGAGCCATGAGAAAGTGAACCAACCGCTACTGATTACGATATATAGTAAATAAAGTAGCATCTTCTCGGTGAGGCCATGCCGGTTCTAAGAGAGCAAGTTGGTCCTAAACAGAATACATTTGAGACAGAAAGTCATTAATAGACTGACTGGATTCTTGGCGCATGCGGTGAAGCTGACTTTGAAGTTGATATTGATGGGCAAGACCAGTAGTCTGGTATCTTTCTTTTAAAAAATCCCAGATGTCTTTTGCAGGGGTGGCTACAGAGTCAAGCTGAAAACAACCAAACTGAAGACTGATAGAGGGAATAGAGGTATTTCGAAACCAGGTATTGATCTCGTAGTTCTTACTGTCCCATTCTTCAAGTCGGTCTTCATATGTAGTAGTAGTAGTAGTAGTAGCAGTAGTAGTAGCAGCAGTTTCATCGGTGTCTTTTACCGGTTGGATCACATCCCCGGTGATAATACGCCAGAGCTTCTTTCCTTTGAGGAAGGAAGACATGGCTTGGGCCCACAGAACATAGTTGGAACCATTAAGAATAATAGAAATTGGATGGAAGGCATCATGACGATCCATAATAAGAGCTGAGTAGGGCTAAATAAAATAAGAACAGACATGTGGGAGCAAAATTAGGTAAAACAGAGTGTACCAATGAGTCCGGAAGGTCGAAAATAGCTAAGAAATGTGTGCTGTGCAGAGATGACGTCAGCAGAGGCTAAAGTGAGGTCAGCGGCGCACAATAGCAGGGTGCAGTGAGGCGCACGATAGCAGTAAGGTTGTCCGTCACGACCCCATTCTGTCCCTAGTAGAATGGTGCCGTGATGGCCAGTAATCCGAGATTACCAAAGGCCAACTTACAAAAATTCACACACAATCAAAGTATATATATATGGGGCTTACATGTGTAGAAGCAATAAATTTAAATCTAAGTAGTCCATAAGAGCTGTGCATAGATCAAATGAAATGACATACATCTTAACATGGTTTTACAACTTGCATACAAATAAAATAAAGTACATGTTACATCTTGATCAAAAGGCTTCTCAAGCTGACATATACAAAAGAAATGAGTTACAAACTAAGAAGCATAATCTTCAAGATAATACAAAACATGAATCAAAACATCTTGCACATAACATCTTAGGAGTCACCGCCTTCTTGCTCGTCACCTACATATATATAAAGAGAGGATGAGCTTGGATACTCAGTGAATGATATTAGTAATAAAGGTTTAAATGAATGATATCCGAGATCTTTATCAAAACAATACATATAATAACTTGTACAAAACGTGGGATAATCAAGTTCAGCAATCAAAGTTTTTCAAAGCTTCTTGGATGTTAATAACATCTACATAATACCAAAGGATGACATTTCGGACAAAACAAGGGAATAACCATCCCGGAATTGAAGCACACCCGTTCACGACCGTCGGTGGCCAACCCGGAATCAGTTAGACAACCCACCTGGAAAATCGTCGGTGGCAAAACAAGGGAATAATCGTCTCAGAATCAAAGCACACCCATTCACGACCGTCGGTGGCCAACCTGAGATCGATTAGACAAACCCACCTGTACAAGACCGTCGGTGGCAAAAGAGATATCTCAACAAAGGTGCTACATAGGCTTAACGTCCCCTAGCACGAAAGGACGTTCCAAGAATGTCATCAAAACAAACATAATACTTGATACAAAAACTAGGGATAATCATTCACGCTTGATCAAATACTTTTTCAAAACAAAGCAAAGCAAAGCTTTTATCAAAACATTATAACATAGCTTTATTAAAAATACCACTAACATAGCTCTTCGGGTGCAGGGATTAAGGAGGATCCAAGACCTACAAATCACATAACAAAGACTACTAAATGCATTTCAAGAAGGCAAGAAGGAATGCTTAAAGATGGCTATGCAATGCATTCTTAAAAACTAAGCTTTACATGAATGAAAATGATCCCGGCATTTCTTTCCAAAACCAAGTCAAGACAAAGCAAAACATGTGCTGGGAGTTAAAACATTGTTTTTCTTCTAGGGAAAAAATGCTGGGTACCAACCAGGTCTTGGAATGGATGCACAGAAATGATCTAGGCAAAAATGGCCTAGCTGGGTGAACTGAGGGAGTCTTGGCCGAGGTCCCACACCTATTGGCCGAGGTGTGGTCTCCTAGGCCTAAGTGTGCGGCTGCCTGCCGAGATGTTACAAGGTGCCGGCAAGGGTGTACCATGGTTGGCCTAGGTGTGCATGCAGGATAGGCTAAGGTGCGAGTGATCATGCAAGGTAGGCCAATGTGAGATACGATGCTTGGCCTAGGTGTGAGATCTAGGCAAGAGTGGTCTCAGTGACCACACTTAGGCAAATGAAGTCTGGAAATCTGGGTTTCTTCCTTGAAGGACATGAAGAACATGAATGCTAAAATCATAACTTGTTATTACAAAATCTGAGCTTTCATGGCATGAGTTCAAAAACATGGACTTGGGTACCCATACTTGGAGATTTCATGAAAACAAACACAAAAACATGGATCTTGATACAAACTTTCAGATCAAAACAAGGATTTCCTTCAACAACACATGAACATCATTTTCTCTTTCTAAAACAAACTTTAAATCAATGCATGGCTCATGAATCATGCTAAATCATGCAACGTGATCATATATACATAAAGAATAACCAGAGTAGATCAAGAATCTAACCTCAAAACATGAATCTAACAGTTCAAACTCTAAGGATCAAGCTTGGAATCTAGCTTTCTCACTCTAAGAACTTCTCTTTCTCTTCCTAGAGCTTCTCTCTCTTCAAAGGAAAAGATATGACAAATGATGTGGGTATCTCACTGCTAGCTGGCTTAACCCTCTGCTGGGACACGTGGCATCACCGGATTGGATCTCCTCAAAAAGGTGCCAGAATGAAAAGACAAGGATATGACAAAGTGTGTACAACAAGTAAGATGACATGGACACTCTGACAAGGCAATGATCTCGGATTAAGACATAGGCTTCGGCAAGTAAGGTTTCAATGATCTCGGCTAGGAAGGATAACACTTGACCTAGCTGTGCCACACCTCAGCCTAGATGTGCCACACCTCGGTCTAGGTCATACCAATCCCGGAACAAGATCGCTAGGTGCAAGGATCAAAGATCTAGGACGCCTAGATGATAACATCTCGGCCTAGGTGATGCACACCTCGGCCTAAATGATAACATCTCGGCCAATATACCAGGGTGAAGGTGGAGGTCAACCAAAGTGGTTCCAAGATGGTCCTAAATGTTGGCGTGCAATGGCCTAGGTGTGAGAGGTTCAAAGGTGTGACCTAGGCTTAAGACAGCAAAGATAGATGACCTAGGCTTGAGATGACCTAGGCTTAACATGACCTAGGCTTAAGATGACATAGGCTTGACATGACCTAGGCTTAAGATGACATAGGCTTGACATGACCTAAGTTTAACATGACCTAGGATTGACATGACCTAGGCTTAAGATGACCTAGGCTTGACATGACCTAGGCTTGAGGCAGCACCAAGCAAGGAACAAGGCATGCATACAATACTTGGCAAAACATAATAGCATCAAGACAAGACAAGGACCTTTACCTAGGCAAAACAAGTCTAAGTCTCCAAATGCAAGCTTAACAAGACAAAATCATGCAAATGCACATGAACATGACTAAGACAAGAATGTGGGTTATTACAACATAGTTGGATTCATTAAGAATAACAGAAATTGGATGGGAGACATCATGGTGATCCATAATAAGAGCTGAGTAGGGCTAAATAAAATAGGAACAGACCTGTGGGAGCAAAATTAGGTAAAATAGAGTGTACCAGTGAGTCCGGAAGGTCAAAAATAGCTAGGAAATGTGTGCTGTGCAGAGATGACGTCAGCAGAGGCTAAAGTGAGGTCAGCGGCACCCAATAGCAAGGTGCAGTGAGGTGCACGATAGTAGTAAGGTTGTGCCACGCACCGTAGCAGGCTGGCGCACGCGCGGCGCACGGGAGCAGATTGGTGCACGTAGGTGCACGATAGCAGAACGACACATGTAAGACGCACAGCAGCAGGCGCAGTGTACGAAAGATCAGGGCTGACGTCAGGCGCTAACGTGAGCAGGCAACGGAGGGCGCATGAAGGCCTGTGTGCGAGTGGCAGCGGAAGCTGAGACGCGCCGAACACAAAGGTGGCGCGTGGAGGCGCGTGACGGCATTTTTGGTGATGAGCTTGGTGTCGTTGGAATCGTGAGGTGATTCCGAGCTGTTTGGTGATGGGCTTGGTGCCGTTGGAATCGTGAGGTGATTCCGAGCTATTTGGTGTAGTGCCACTGTCTACGGGACTAAACACCAAAAACTAAAAATGCCAGAAGTGTGTAACTGGGCTCTGATACCATGTAAGAATAATTGATAGAGAGAGAGAGAGGAAATAAATGGAGTGTATTGATTATGTTGAATGTGTGTAATTTACAGTGTTCAGAGAGGCTCTCTTTTATAGAGGAAGAGAGAGTGACCAAAGAGGCTTTTGGCCGAAAGTAAACCGAAAGCACAAGACAACATGAGTGCAACTTACAGCTATGATATACAATATACTAATGACAGCTAATGCTATGCTATGCTACAATGGAATATAATATACAATGTACTAATATAATATTAACATTTTGTGTTGTTGCTAAGGATTGGCGGATGAAAAAACGGCCATAGTCATATATGGTATTGCTAGATTGGTTACCCGGCAGCATGGGTTTATGGAAGGAAGGAAAAGGAGTTGAACTACAAAGCATGTCGGGTGAGGAAGGTGTCGAGGAGATTGCCAGGGAGAGAGAGAAGAGCTGGAAGATGAGAAAGAAAGAGAAAATGCAAGCAGAGGAATACATGGAAGCCATGTTTGTTTGTGACACTTAAGATTTGGAGGTATTGTGTTGTGAGATGGTATATATATATGGTGTCATAGGTACCCCACCTTTTACTATAATTTTATCATAAAATTTCTTAACATCAATTATAAAATGCATAATCTCATTATAAATTGACATAACAAAAAATGTCATTACTATAAGTCACAAATTTTTGTAACAGCAACTACACAATTTTAGATATTGTATTACTTTAATTTATGACAAGATTACACATTTTATAATAAATATTACAAAATTTTATTATAAAATTGTATCAATTTGTTATAAAGTGCATATGATAAATACGCTTAAAAAGTGTACGCCATACATTTTCTCATAATATATATATATATATATATAGTTGTACTTGAGGAAACACTTTAAAATTAAATATGCCAAAGTCAACTTCGTATGTCTGATCCAAAACGTGTTGATCTTGATTGTTTGCCTCCGAAGGGTGTCTATGAAATTAGGAAATCACTGTTTAGGAAGGTTAAGGAAAAAAATAACAGAAATATGAAGGGATGTAATTTTGAGTTGCACTTTTATAATTTTAACTTGCATTTTATCACAGAATAAATTGCACCTCATATATTTTTATAATTTTTTTTTATTTCTTTTTTTGCCTTATAATTCTCCCTATAAGATTTTGAAATTAATCCATTAATTGTCAGTGGGAATAAACCAGATCAGCCCTTTCACCATGACCCTATAATTCTAGGTTATTTAGCTGTCCATAATTGATGTCTCAACTAAGGGCCATTTTGGGAATAAATTTATAAATCAATTTATTAATTTACTTACTTATTTGGGTTATATAATTTTTCTAATTTTTACACATTTTTTTTAAAAATAATAAATCAAAAAACTAACTTATAAGGAAAAAATTGTACAAACCTAAGTGAGTGACTTATTACGCAAAGCCCACGAAGAAAAAGTTTTAAAAAATTTATAGTAATTTGTGTACTTAAAATTTATTTGAAGTGTGAGAATTATCAAACTATTACATAAGAATTGATTTAAATCACATATCAGTATCACTGTATTGAATCTAAATTTATAATAAGGTTTTTAATTTTTTTTTTCATCAAACTAGTTTTTGGTATTTTAAAAAAAAAAATAGATTCTGAGAACTCAATCAAACATAGTCATATTTTTTGTATAAGGTTCATATCATATACACCATTTTTGGGATGATTTTTCATCAACTTTTGTATGTTATAAGGTTATTATATGTGCACTCATAAACAGATGCATATAATATACTAGCGATTTCGGTTTTGCCCCGACCTTCATTGCGTCCTGGACTTGGGTTCTGTGGTTGAATGTTGTATCCATGTCTTGTTTTACACCTTTGACTCGTTGTATTTGAGTTTTGGAACATGATGGGTTAGTTTGGAACAGGTTGGTTGTTGCCTAGATTTTGGCCTCTTCGCTCGAGCGATCCTTGTGTAATTGCTTCTTCGCTCGAGTGAGGTTTCTTCGCTTGAGCGAGGTTTCTTGTGCTCGAGTGAGGTTTGAAGGTCTTCAGGTTTTTGTCTCCCAAACGCAGTTTTTCTGGGAAGGGGAGAGTTTTTCGCTCGAACGAAGATTCTTGCGCTCGAGCGAGCCTAGTGAACTTGTTTTTTTGCTCGCGCGAGACTTCTTGCGCTTGAGCATGCGTCTACGTCTGTGGCAGACCTGAGCTTTGCATTCTACACTCGAGTGACGCTTCTTGTGGTCGAGCGAGGTCACTGTTGTGTCTAGTTGCTCGAACGACGACTCCTTCGCTCGAGCGAAGACCGCATATATCAGTTCGCAGCAGAGCTTTTCTGCATCACTTTTTGATTTCTTTTCATCCCAAAACCCTAATCCGGCAGCTTTTCTCTCTAAAACTCTCTCTCTCTACAAATACCCTTTGATCCAAACACCATTACTCCACCCCCTTTGAGAAAAAGGTGGAGCAACTCGTGGGTTTCCATTTATCCGAGAAAAGTTGAGTTTTGGGCATCTTCAAGTTTCTCCTTCTTCCTCTTTGAGCTTCTCCACTTGAGGTAGGGGACATTCTACTCTTTGATATGAGTTTTAACCTAGGTATTTGATATTTTGTATAAATGTTGGGATTTGGGTGAACTAGGGTTTGAGTTTGAATTTTGAAAGAGGGGTTTTCCTTATTTGGCCTTATATATAGATGAGGGCTTGATTATGATGTTATATGAAAAGAAATTGTGAGATTGGGTCCCGGGATTAATATATGAAAAAGAGGGAGAACTTGCCCTAATTTGTGATAAATAATTATTTTGTATAAATGATGAAATTGACATGGGAAAAATGAAATTGGAAGGATGTATGATTGAATGGTGTAGTTGGATTTGTAAATTACTCACCCTTGGTAATTTGATAAATTATATGTTGATAGATTGTATATCTATTTAGAAATATCTGTTTTGGGCTATCGATGGAGGATAGCTATAATTGTTGTAGAAACTGCATTTGGATTAGGTGAATTGAAACTAATCAATTGAATTATGTCACTGAATATGACGGTTTGATTTAACCATGGAATATGTGATTTGATTAGTCATTGTATATGGCAACGTTTTTAAATACATTGTATATGTATCGTTGTTTGGGAGGAGATAGGGGATGTACTCAATTATTTGGGAGGATATAGGGGATATACTCTATTGTTTGGGAGGAGATAGGGGATGAACTCCATTGAAAATTAAGTTGGCCGGAGTGTCCAGGGTGAAAGTCCCGAAATCTTATATATACATGGGTGTCGATTCCCTCGGATGTGATTCCGTAAAATGGCAAGAAATAGAAGTGTTGAAATGTGAACCATTGAGTTGTAGTCTCATTTTGGCTGTTTTGATAATAATGAATTTGGTTAATAGATTTACCCGAGATGGACGAATGGAAATGAATTGAGGTATTGGTTATCCATATTGAATGATCTTGGAAAGAATATGTGTTGGTTAAGAATATTACACATTTATCTGATACTTATATCTTAGTTAAATCTCATATATTGTTTTAGCGTATCTCTACTGGGCTTTGGTTCACCCTACTTTGGAAACCATTTTCAGGTACAGGTGACAGCCGCCTCCAAGGACATAGCTTGGGAGGTCTAGGAGTTGAAGGCTCCATTTGTTGTTTTGTTATATGTTAAATGTTTATTCAAGCCGAGGGCTTTGCTTGTATAGAGATTTAGACTCTTCTTTTGTTATAACCAAGCGAGGTCTTGGAAAGATGTAAGCCCGTAGGGCAATTATTTTGTTGTTATCAATTAGAGTTACATGCTATAGTTTCAAGATGAATATTTATGAAAGTGTAATGCATGTAATATCTTTTGTAATGTAGACTCTGATGAATGAAGATATAACATTTCTGTCATGTTTATAGATCTTATAAATGGTTGGTTTATCATATTATTTTGAGGGCGTTATAACTTGGTATCAGAGCGTACCGGGTTTGAATACTTTGGATACATGGGAAGTGGTTAGTACCACAGTGGGTTTGTCTCGCTTATTAGAGACATAAGTATGATGTTATGCGCTTATATGATAACATGTTTATGTGACTATATGGGCATAGGATTTAATTTCTGTGATGTTGATCGGGTCCATGGGTTTCTGGGAGTCTTGTTGGAAAGGCACTTGATCACTGCCGTTTCTAACTGGAACTCTGGCAACGTCACGGGATGTCATTATCCAAAAATGAAATTCGTATATGTTTATGTGATTATGTGCTTATGTGGAGTGAATTACAGTTGTCCATTGTATTAGGACGCGAGTGAGATAGCTTCGGCACATTTGTAAATGTGTTAATCTCTTTTGTTACCTTTATTAGGACATCGGGACGAGGTCGTAGTGGTAGGTGTGGTAGGCCTAGGAGGCATGAGATGCCTATACTGGATGAAATTCCGGCGCAGGAGGAGAGAGTTGGTCAGGCCAACATGGCCGAGCCAGTAGGTCAACAAGCCATGGACGCCTTAGCCTGTGAAATGGCCGGAGCATTAAGGGAATCAATGGACATTCTCAGGGCTGAGAATCAAGTCCAGGCCCAAGTAGCTAAGGTAGGGCCATCTTTTCTGAAGTGGGAGTTCTTTCGGTCGAATCCGGACAAGTTTTTGGGTGATCCTAAGGAGCCACTAAAGGCTGATGAGTGGCTTGAACAGATAACGAAGACGTTTGAAATGCTCGGCATCGAAGACAGAGGCTTGAAAGTGACCTTGGCGTCCTTCCAGCTGAAGGGAGACGTGGGTTAGTGGTGGAAGTATGTGTGGGGGCGCATTGGTGGGACTTGGGAAGCTTTTGTTGAAGCTTTCCAGGACAAGTACTTGCCTGCTATTGTGAGGGAGAAGTTGAGGGATCAATTCTCCAAGTTAGTACAGTTGAACACACCGGTGGCTGAGTTTGAAGCCACTTTTACTAGCTTATCGAGGTTTGCACCAGAGTTAGTGGTGATTGAGAAACACCGTTGTCTGGAGTTCGAAAAGAGATTGAGGACCAGACTCATATTTAGAATGGCTGGGTCCATGATTAGGGACTATGAGCGCCTTGTGGAGGCTGCAGCCCATCTTGAGACTATTATGCATGCCGAGGAGGAGAGGATGAGGGGCTCCAGGAGGAGTCAAGATGGTTAGGAGGACAGTAAGAGACAGAGGGGTTCTAATCCTCAATAGTTCCAGGGAGTGCATTCGAGATCTACCTTTCCAGTGCTGAGTTTAGGTTCTGGGAGAGGCAGTCAATAAGACATCACCTGTTTCAAATGTGGTTAGTTGGGCCACAAGTCTCCAGCTTGCCCACAGAGGGGAGGAGGGTAGCGAGCAACTTCATCTTCGACTCATTCTCAGGGATAGAGTCAGGGCAAAGGCCAGTCACTCACTTGTTATCAGTGTGGGCAGGCGGGGCACCTAAAGAGGTTTTGCCCACAGTTGGGTGGCACACCTGGTGCGTTTGGTTCGAGGCAGACATAGAGTCACCAGCCAGTGCAGTCAGTACAGGTCTCGAAGGCCAATCAGGGAGCCTCTTTGGCTTAGTCAGTGTAGCAGTCTTATGCTCCGAGGGGTGAGCAAGTAGCTCAGAGACTTTCGGGACGCGTGTATGTTGTTACCGCGCCAGATGTTGTATTAGCTCCATCTATTGTAAGAGGTACCTTTTTGTTTTGCAACTTGGTTGCTAATGTATTGATTGATACAGGTGTATCCCATTTATTTATTTCGTCTACATTTGCATCTGTTTTGGGGTTGGAGTTAGCACAGTTAGCATCTTCTATTTGTGTTGTATCACCTGTTGGGGGTGAGATGATTTTGGAACAGGGGTGTCGGGGCTGTGATATGGAGGTCGCTGATCGCCGGCTTCCATTTTCTTTTGTATTGATGGACATGTCTGGTTTTGATGTTATTTTGGGTATGGATTGGTTATCGTCATACCAGGCTATTATAGATTGCTACCGTAAGAGGGTTACTGTATGTACTTTGAGCGGTGATTGCTTTTATTTCTTGGGGGACCGGGTGGATAGAGTCTTATCACCGATGTATGATCCACACAGGCAGAGTGAGCTTAGTTGTCTTCTCGCTAGCTTTATGAGTAGTGAGTGTGATGAAGCCCGGGTGGAGTTGTCAAGAGTGGTTTGTGGATGTCTTTCCCGAGGATCTTATTAGTTTACCACCTCACCGAGAGATTGAGTTCTCTATTGATTTGGTGCTTGGCACGGCACCGATTTCCATGGCACCATATCGTTTTGCACCAGCTAAGTTGAGTGAGCTGAAGGTTCAGCTCCGAGAATTATTAGATAAGGATTCTATTCGCCCTAGTACTTCGGCTTGGGGAGCACCGACTCTCTTTGCTAAAAAGAAAGATGGGGCCTTGAGGCTTTCTATTGACAATCAAAAGTTGAATTGGGTTAAGGTTAAGAACAAGTATCTGATGTCTCGTATAGATGACTTGTTTGATCAGTTGAAAGGGTCTTGTTGTTTCTCCAAGATAGACTTGAGATCTAGTTACCACTAGTTAAGGGTAAGGGAGGAGAATATCCCGAAGACGGCATTCCGTACATGGTATGGCCATTATGAGTTTCTGGTGATGCCTTTCGGGCCAACCAATGCACCAGCTGTGTTTATGGATTTGATGAACTGAATCTTCCGAGAGTTCTTAGACCGTTTTGTAGTCGTCTTTGTGGATGACATCTTGATTTACTCATCCTCTGAGGAGGAGCACGAGGAACACTTGCAAGTGGTGCTTGAGTTGCTTAGAGACCATAAGCTGTATGCTAAGTTCGGGAAGTGTGAGTTCTGACTAAAAGATGTTAAGTTCTTAGGCCATGTAGTATCCGGGAAATGGGTGACTGTAGATTCATCCAAAATAGAGGCAGTGCATGATTGGGCACAACCTAAGAATGTTTTCGAGATCCGTAGTTTCTTGGGATTGGCCGAGTATTACCGTCGGTTTGTGAAGGATTTCTCCAGAATAGCTTCGCCTTTGACTAGATTGATGAGGAAATGGGTCAAATTTGTGTGGAGTGAGACTTGTGAAAAGTCATTCCAAGTGTTTAAGGCTAGACATACCACCGCTCCAGTCTTGATTATTCCGAAGAGGGGTTTGGGCTATTCGGTGTATTATGATACCTCACGAGAGGGTTTGGATTGTGTATTGATGTAAGAGGGGAAGGTAGTAGCCTATGGCTCACGGCACTTGAAAACACATGAGAGGAACTATCCTACCCATGATTTAAAGTTAGCAACTGTGATCTTTGCCTTGAAGATTTGGAGGCACCATCTATATGGTGAGAGATTTGAGGTGTTTTCTGACCATAAGAGTTTGAAGTATCTGTTTACACAGAAGGACTTGAATTTGAGGCAGAGACGGTGGATGAAGTTCATAGAAGATTATGATTTTGAGTTACATTACAATCCGGGGAAGGCCAATGTAGTGGCTGATGCCTTGAGTAGGAAATCTATCGGCAGTGTGGCTTGTATTGCCATCCAAAAATGAGAGATGTTGGGTGCTCTTGGGAAATTTGACTTGCATTTGGGCGAATCTGTTGAGTCTGCAGCCTTGTTCTCTGTGGCTGCACAACCTACACTTGTGAACCAAGTGTTAGAAGCGCAGAGGGGTGACCTTGAGGTAGAATCCCTCCGGGAGAAGATCTCTAGTGGGAAGGTAGAGAAGGGTTTGACCGTGTATCCTGACCTAAGTGTGAGATACCATGACTGCTTGTTTGTACTGGAGTCTTGCCGAGAGGAAGTACTCCAAGAGTTTCACCGTTCACACCTTGCGGTGCATCCGGGAGACATAAAGATGTATCATGATCTAAGTCGCCAGTTTTGGTGGAGGGGTATAAAGAAGGATGTGGCAGTGTTTGTATCGAAGTGCCTTACTTGTCAGCAAGTGAATGCTGAACATCAAAGGCCAGTGAGTTTGTTGCAACTTTTGCCTATAGCTGAGTGGAAGTGGGAGCATGTCACGATGGATTTTGTTGCGGGCCTTCCGAGGACTCAACGGGGTAGTGATACCATTTGAGTGGTAGTTGATCTACTGACTAAGTCACCACATTTTATTCCTATGTGCGTAAGAGATTCAGTAGATTACCTTGATGACTTATATATTCGGGACATAGTGAGGTTGCACGGGGTCCTTGTGACAATCGTCTCGAATAGAGATCCGCGTTTTACTACTCGGTTGTGGCAGAGCTTGCAGAGTGCCTTGGGTACTAAACTGACTTTTAGCATGGCTTACCATCCTTAGACTGACGGGCAGTCCGAGAGTAGTATTCAGATCCTTGAGGATATGTTTCGAGGCTGTGTCCTTGACTCTAAGTGGTCATGGGAGAGACACTTACCCTTAGTGGAGTTTGTTTACAATAACAGTTTCCAATCGAGTGTTGCATGGCACCATTTGAGGCCTTGTATGGCCGACCGTGTAGATCTCCAGTGTGTTGGGCCGAGGTGGGTGATGCATCGTTATTAGGTCCAAAGTTGGTTCAGGAGACTACGGAGAAAGTGGCACTTATCCGTAAGATGTTAGTTACAGCCCAAAGTCACCAAAAGAGTTATGCCGACCGTAGGAAGAGACCTTTGTCATTCGGGGTGGGTAATTATGTCTTTTTGAAAATATCACCTAGACGGGGTCTGATGAGATTTGGGAAGAGTGGGAAGTTATCCCTTCAGTTTATTGTCCCTTTTGAGATCCTTAAGCAGATTGGAGAGATTGCTTATCGTTTGGTGTTGCCGCCACAACTTTCCGGGATGCATGACATGTTTCATATTAGCATGCTTTGGAAGTATGAGTCAGATCTATCGCATGTGTTGGATTGGACTGACTTAGAGGTAGACGAGAATGCCTCGTATGAGGAGAGACCGGTGCGAGTCTTGGATAGGCGGGACCAAGTCTTGCAAGGCAAGACAATTCCCTTGGTCAAAGTATCGTGGAAACATCACGGGGTTGAGGAAGCAACTTGCGAGCATAAATTAGAAGTCCGAGAGAAATATCGGGACTTATTTGTTGATGTTTGAGCATATGTTGGACTTTTAGTTTTGTGTATGAACTATAAAACATTGTATATGTTTGGATTATAAAAGTATTGTGAATGTTGAGCAGGTTTCTGAAACACAAGTTTAATTTGAACATTGCATATGTTGTTTAAGTTTTGGAAATGTAAACTTGTTATAAACATTGAATATGTTTTGGAAACATGAGATATACGTATTGAAATTAGCTAAATTTTTGGAATGTGCATATTGGTAAAAATATGTTCGGCTATGTATATATTGTGGATTCGTTCTCTTGTGAAGAGATGGAATGATCAGTCGGTGGGTCATGGTGATGAAAGTGGAATGGTAATTATTTTGAAAATGGAAAAATCTTGGTTATGAAACTTGTACTAAAATTTTAGGGACGAAATTCTTTAAGGGGGGGGGGGGGAAGTTATAGCGATCTCGGTTTTGCCCTGACCTTCATTATGTCCCGGACTTGGGTTCTGTGGTTGAATGTTGTATCCATGTCTTGTTTTTCCCTTTTGAATCTTTGTATTTGAGTTTGGAACGTGTTGGGTTAGTTTGGAACAGGTTGGTTATTGTTTGGTTTAGATTATTGTTGCCCAGATTTTGGACTCTTCGCTCGAGCGAGGCTTCTTGCGCTCGAGCGAGCCTTGTGTAATTGCTTCTTCGCTCGAGCGAGGTTTCTTGCGCTCGAGCGAGGTTTAAGGGTCTTCAGGTTTTTTTTCCCAGACGCGGTTTTTCTGGGAAGGAGAGAGTTCTTCGCTCGAGCGAGACTTCTTGCCCTCAAGCGTGCGTCTGCATCTGTGGCAGACCTGAAGCTTTGCATTCTACGCTCGAGCGACGCTTCTTGTGCTCGAGCAAGGTCACTATTGTGTCTAGTCGCTCGAACGATTACTCCTTTGCTCGAGCGAAGACCGCATATATCAGTTCGTAGCAGAGCTTTTCTACATCACTTTTTGATTTATTTTCATCCCAAAACCCTAATCTGGTAGCTGCTCTCTCTAAAACTCTCTCTCTCTCTCTCTACAAATACCCTTTAATCCAAGCACCATTAATCTACTCCCTTCGAGAAAAAGGTGAAGCAACTCATGGGTTTCCATTTCATCCAAGAAAAGTTAAGTTTTGGGATCTTCAACTTTCTCCTTCTTCCTTTTTGAGCTTCTCCACTTGAGGTGGGGACATTCTACTCTTTGATATGAGTTTTAACCTAGGTATTTGACATTTTGTATAAATGGTAGGATTTGGGAAGATTTGGGTGAACTAGGGTTTGAGTTTGAATTTTGAAAAAGGGGTTTTCCTTATTTGGCCTTATATATATATATATATATAGATGAGGGCTTGATTATGATGTTATATGAAAATAAATTGTGAGATTGGGTCCCGGGATTAATATATGAAAAAGGGGGAGAACTTGCCCTAATTTGTGATAAATAATTATTTTGTATAAATGATGAAATTGACATGGAGAAAATGAAATTGGAAGGATGTATTATTGAATGGTGTAGTTGGATTTGCAAATTACTCACCTTTGGTAATTTGATAAATTATATGTTGATAAATTGTATATCTGTTTAGAAATATTTGTCTTGGGCTATCGATGGAGGATATCTATGATTGTTGTAGAAACTGCATTTGGATTAGGTGAATTGAAACTAATCAATTGAATTATGTCACTGAATATGACGGTTTGATTTAACCATAGAATATGTGATTTGATTAGTCATAATATATGACAACGTTTTTAAATACATTATATATGTATCGTTGTTTGAGAGGAGATAAGGGGATGTACTCCATTGTTTGGGAGAAGATAGAGGATGGACTCCATTGAAAATTAAGTTGGCCGGAGTGTCCAGGGTGAAAGTCCCGAAATATTATATACACATGGGTGCCGGTTTCCTCGGATGTGATTCCGTAAAATGGCAAGAAATGAAAGTGTTGAATATTGAACATTGAGTTATAGTCTCATTTTGGCTGTTTTGATAATAATGAATTTGGTTAATAGATTTACTCGAGATGGATGAATGGAAATGAATTAAGGTATTGGTTATCCATATTGAATGATCTTGGAAAGAATATGTGTTGGTTAAGAATATTACACATTTATCTGATACTTATATCTTAGTTAAATCTCATATATTGTTTTAGCGTATCTCTACTGGGCTTTGGTTCACCCTACTTGGGAAACCATTTTTAGGTACAGGTGACATGTCGCCTCCAAGGACATAGCTTGGGAGGTTTAGGAGTTGAAGGCTCCATTTTGTTGTTTTGTTATGTGTTAAATGTTTATTCAAGTCAAGGGCTTTGGTTGTATAGAGATTTAGACTAGTTCTTTTGTTATAACCAAGCGAGGTCTTGGAAAGATGTAAGCCTGTAGGGCAATTATTTTGTTGTTATCAATTAGAATTACATGCTATAGTTTGAAGATGAACATTTATGAAAGTGTAATGCACGTAATATCTTTTGTAATGTAGACTCTGATGAATAAAGATATAACATTTCTACCATGTTTATAGATCTTATAAATGGTTAGTTTATCATATTATTTTGAGGGTGTTACACTTCATAACAAAATCACAAAAATTTGTAACATAAATCATAAAATGAGATCAACTTTTATCACTACAAAGAAATACACACAACAAATTCATAACTTTTATCATAAATTAACATAACACACCATAAAAAATCATAATTTCCTTGTAAAATACCCATTTTAAAAAATGCTAGATTTCCTCTGTTTATAGTGTTTGAACTTCTTTGCAAATGGGTTTAAAGCATGTGAAGAACACACAGAAATGTAATACATATGCGCTGGCTAGTGCCCAAATGCGATTATAAAAAGAAGTCAAAATAAAATTATTTTAGGATAAATTATCGATAGGTCATACTTTTGAGATTTATTATCTATTAAATCCTATCAACCTCTCTTGTTTTTATGAATAACTTTATAAATTTATTAGTTAGGATCTGTAAATAAATAAGTTTAATTAATAAAATTGATTGATAAGTATCGCATTATTTTATTCTTTAAAAAAAAAAAAATTACACTCAATGAAATCTAAGAGGCTAGGGAAGGTTGTTTTTAGAAGTCATATGGGAATCTTTACAGTCTGTAGGACTGCTTTGTGGATGAAGCCATTATTGAAGGAGTTCAACTTTTCAGTCTAGGACTTTATTTTCAATCTAAGGCAGATTAGGATGTGCTTGGGGAATTGAATTTTGATCTAAAGTTGGGGCTAGTCCATGAATTTTCATTTAGAAGGAGTTTTCATTTCTATCTCTCTGTTCTCTGTGATTGTTTGTTTCTCATCAATATTTTGGTGGTGCTAGCATATGATTGGGTAGCCTTTGCGGTGCCAACCTTGTTGGGATGGCATGGGTTTACTGTGATGTTTTTTGCATTTTTTCCTTTTTATTGATGTATCTTCTCTGATTGTTTGAATATTCATCAATAAAATTCTTTTTTGGCTAATCAAAAAAAAAAAAAAAAAAAAGTCTTTAGAAAGTTGGACGTGTGTGCCTTAAACAAGGGTTTAAATTTTTTTTGATTGGTAAAAAAATAAACTTTATTGATTTAGAATTAAAATGAACCTTACCTCTAACATTAATAAAGGGGACAAAATGATAACAACGAAAACAACTTTAAAAATGCTATAAATATTAAAGCAAAGGATAAAATTTCAAATAGGTTGACACCATAACCTCACCCAAATCATCTACAACATAATCCAACCAGCTAGTTGATGAATACTACAACCAATTGGACAGCAGCCACAAAAACAAAAACAAAGATAAAAGCAAAAAGAGGCGACTACTCAGAGAGTTGGCTCGGAGAGCAAAAACAATGAGTTGGAGAGAGATAGCCACCACCACCAAGTCAAGCTCTCTCTAACTCTCAAAAATAATGTTCATTCATTTTGTTTGAAATTTTTTTTATTATGATAATTATGAAATTAAATATACAAGACGGTGAACTATATTGAGTGGGGATTGAATAGTGAAAAAACTCCTTATTATTGTAACTCGCACTCATATAATCAATCCCTCTGTCTTTCGAATTTAAAAAAAAAAAAAAAAAAGCAAAATAAAAAGCCAAGAAGTTATTAGCTATCCAACACACTCCACAAATGATTGAAGCACCAGACTTGCACCTAAGACTCCTTCTAACTCCATTAAGAAACATCTCCACTAATCTCCACATTACCTTTTGTTAGGTTTTTATTCTTGGCAATCCCGTTTGACAAAACTCTTTTCAGTTGTAATTTTATTCGATCTTTTATTTCAGTGAGACTATGAGTTTTAGATGCGAATCCAACCCGAATTGTGCCTATGTAGAGGAGTTTGTGATCTTAGTCCTATCATGTTTGCCACTTCGCTGACTATGTCGGGAATTGTGCCCATGCAGTTGAAGTTGTTTTTCCGCTCGAGCAGCTATTCCTACATTTGAGCGGAGATCACGACCTTTCAGAAGTTTCACTCGTTTGCAAAAGTACTGAGAGTTGTATTTTTCCGCTCAAGCGTAGACCCTGTTTAGTCACACGCGTTTTAGTCCGTCCGCTTGAACGACCATTCCTGCACTCGAAGCGGAGATCGTGCATCTGTTTTCTATAAATATGTGGTTCTATCAGTTTTTAGGGTTACGGCTTCCAAATCTTCTTCTTGGGTGTTAGGGTTTTCATCGGGAGCATCTTTGCTTGTTTTCCTTTGATATCTGTGAGAGATTATTCATGAATTGAGTGGATTATATTAAAGGGTTTGTTTAGTTTGTTTTATTCGAAAAAGAGAGAGTTGTTCATCGGTAGATTCCATGGAATTTGGGCCTAAAGCTTTGGTGGATTCTGGAGTGGCTCATAATCGTGGATTCGACGTCGGCGTTGTGGATTCAATATCAATCTGGTCAATTCTGAAGTGAAGATGGGGCTGAAAGAGGCATATAGGGTTCGGTTCAATTCGAGTGTGGATTCGCTAGGTAATTGAGAGTACACTTTTGTGTAATTCTTTTATGTCTTCTTAGTGGATTGTTTTGTGGCTTTTACCGTGGTTTTTATCACAATTGGAGGCACTCCAATTGTGGTTTTTTCATGTTAAATTCGTTGTATCGATTTGTCTTGATTGTTTGATTGGGATTGTTATTTACTAGTTAAAATTGATACATAATCACAAATCAATATCTAGGGGATTTCTAGATTTTTCACCTTTTAAGGACTCACTCACTAACTCAACTAACTTCAAATCACATGACACAAATTTGACCCATCACTTTTTCAAGCAAAAATATTATTATAGCTTTGGAATATGGTGAATGAGCAAAGCACTAAAAATAATCCCTCTTCAAATCCACTTCTCAAAAATAAATCTTCTACCATTTTCATTTCTTTGGACCCAGAGAGACGACATCAGTCTCCCTCACCCCTCGATGATTACAACTTCATTTCTTTCGATGTACAACTATGTTGATTTCACTTTGTTGTTCAGCTCAATCTCAATAATGTGTATTATATTGAACTAGTAGCAGAGTCCCAAATTGTGGTGAGGCCTCCTGATAGAGCCTCTGATCTGATGCCATAGCTTCCCAGCTGCAATTCCCATTATCCCAAAATGATGTGATTTTTGGCTCCAAAACCCACGATAGCTTTGTTTCTTGGATAAACACAACATCAATTTTCCATGACAAAATTGGATCTTTAGTTGTCATCTTCTTCTCTGTTTTCCCAAGGCCTCTTGCATTCCATGAAAGTATTGTCATTTCTTTCTTTTGGTTGATTTACAAAATCTTTCGCAGTTCAGAATTTCATTAGAGAAGAAGTCTTGGAAGAAAGCATTTTCATTACAATCAAAATCGATATCCAACTCCATGGCAACTTTGAAAGCTTTTGTGGCTTGATCATTAGGCAATGTTACAACATCTTGATTGATGGGCACAACCTAAAAGGGCCCAGTCTAGGGGGTCACGGCCTAAGAGGGCCTAGCCCACGGCCCAGGGACCAACTAGCCAATGCTGGAACAGAACCAATAGTATTAAAACACTTGTCAGGCAGGGAATTAGCCACATAAGCAAACAAAGATCCTGCAAAGTTATTGCACCCGCACATCAGCCATTTAATGAGACTTTCGTAGCATTAAATGCAGGAAGCCCTTCACACTGGAGGAGGCAGACTCACCATGAACGATGTTAACTAGACTATAGACTTTTAGCTAACAAGACAGCTTGAAATGGACAAGGAAATGCTAAGCAAAGGATATAAGGAAGTTTTCGAGATACGTTAGATGTTAAGTTTTCCATCCCCTTCTTCTCTCTCTCTCTCTCTCTCTCTTTAAAACCGGTTACTATCTACCCTAATCTAACTTCATCGTCGGAGTGTCCCTCGGGGGACTATTTCCCCCTTTGGACCTTTTTGCTGGCACACATTGAGGATTCAATAACCAGCAGACTCATAGAAGACGTGGGCCAGTTTGACCGATCCACCACTGATATCACACCATCATCAGCTGGTGCCGTCTGTGGGAAATCATCTCTGGTTGACAGTTATGCTCATTGTCACCGAAGGGAACTCCGTTATCACCCATCTCCTATGCCAGGGTGGATGGTCACGACAAGGTCCATGGCTTCACAATACAATGCTGGCAACCCTAAGGCCGAATCCTCCAACCCAAATAACCCACCTTTATATTTCGCAAAACTCACCAACAGCATCAACTAGCTGACTGAACAAAACCAAGCTCTGATCAACGCTCTGCTCCAACGCGACTTACCTATCCCTCCTCCACCACCATAAATAGTCCCCTCGAACCCGGAACAAACCCACGATCATCACCAATTTCCACCATATGTGTCTCAAGGAATACATCCACCTTTTGTCCCATGGCCTCAACCGTCGAATCTTGACGATCTGCACGCCCCTCTCCTAGGCTCGCAGTTTCACCAAGAAAGATCGCTGCCTTTCCATAACCACCCTCCGCCGCACCACGTTGCCGTCTATGAAGGTGAGGCTAGCAGTGTTCAACCCGATTCATATTTGTGGAGACAATGCCCCTATTTGGGAAGAAGAACTACGAGCCATGATGCTTCAGCTGCAAGGAGTCATGCAGAACATGCAGCACAAACCTTCTTCCATCGTCAACTCCCTTTTTACCGCTTTTATCAAAGATAAAGCTTTACCCCCTAAGTTCAAAATGCCATCGATTGACACCTTTGATGGCATCGCCAATTCGGTTGACCACGTGGAAGCATATGGGACACTTATGATCCTCCACGCCTTTCCAGACAAAATCATGTGTCGTCCTTTCCCCGTCATGTTGAAGGGGTCGACACGACTCTGGTTCAGCCAGCTTCCCCCAGACTTTTTACTAAGTGGATGGAATGAGAGCTCCATGTCAAAATTACTGAGCGTAATACCACCCAATTCATTTGGCAATCTATTGTGTGCCACTTCGCGGTCCCTCAAGCTATCGTCTCCGATAATGGCAAGCAGTTCAACAACACCAAATTCAGAAAATTTTGTGAAGAGCTCAATATCAAGACATGTTTTTCTTCCCCTGGCCATTCCTAAGCTAACGGCTAGTAGAAGTCACTAACCGGTCTTTGTTAAAGATTATCAAGACCAAGTTGGAAGCTGCTAAAGGACTCTGTGTAGACGAACTCCCAAATTTGCTCTAGACCTATCGAACAATAGCGAGAACACCCATTGGTAAAACCCCTTTCCGTCTAACATACAGTGCCGAGGCGGTCATCTCTATGGAAATCGGTCTTCCAACCCCTCAGATGATACACCCAAACATAGAACTACATAACGAGCTGCAACAGGCTGAACTGGACTTGCTTAAAGAATTACGAGAGTCGACTGCTGTTAGACTGGCCTCATATTAACAGAGAATGCAAAAACATCATAACCGCAGGGTCAGACCCCGAGAATTCGCAGTGGGAGACCTAGTCTTACGAGAAGCCACTCTTGCCACCAAAAACCTAATTGAAGGCAAGCCAGTAGCTAAGTGGAAAGGACCTTACATCGTCAAAACTAGGCCCCGCCCAGGCACTTACCGTCTCCAAGATATGGAGGGCAGAGACCTCTCTCATCTATAGAATGCCGAGCACTTGAATTGGTATTTCTAGTAAAACAGCATCTTCTACTTTTTGCATTGTTCAATTGTTGTATGGTTCACTTTGATGTTCGAAACACTTGTTCATTTTTTGTCCTTTCCATACAATATATAAATTTATGATCACAGGACTATGCTTTAATGACAAATATTTTCAATCCCCATTATTTATGTTTTACCTTTTTCCCTAAGCCTGAAGAGCTCAACTAGGCTGAGTCAAGCAAGTCTCAGCCAGACTGAGCATCACAAGTCTCAACTAGACTAAGCCTAAAGAGCTCAACCAGACTGAGTCAAGCAAGCCTTAGCCAGACTGAGCATCACAAGTCTCAGCCAGACTGAGTCAAGCAAGCCTCAGCTAGACTGAGCATCACAAGTCTCAGCCAGACTGAGCCTGAAAAGCTCAGCCAGATTGAGCATCATAAGTCTCAGCTAGGCTGAGCTTGAAGAGCTCAACCAGACTGAGTTAAGCAAGCCTCAGCTAGACAAAGCATCACCTAGCTAGACTGAGCCTGAAGGACTCAGCCAGACTGAGTCAAGCAAGCCTCAACCAGATTGAGCCTAAAGAGCTCAGCCAGACTGAGTCTAGAGCTTAACCAGACTAAGTCCAGCAAACCTCAATCCAGTTAAGTCTACTACACCTTCCAGTTCACGTATGATGTATATACAACAATAATCACATGTTTATTTAGGCAATTTTCAAAATTCACAAATCCAATTTTTATTCACCACATGATTGTTTTTCCAATTCCTAAAACTTCATCCTCATTCTTTCTTTCAAATAATATTCTTTCTCTCAAATAACATAATTTGCCCCCTTTTTGAAATAACAAAACCATGCACAAAGCTCCAAGACCTCAACTCAATTATTACAAACATAAATTCAAACAAAATAAAACACCTAAGCCTAGGTCAAATCTTTAATTCGCTCTACCTTCGCCTCCATCGTTGTAGCTCGACTTTTCACGCCCCTTTCGGAAGATGAATGGCCTCACAGTTCGGACTCTACCTGTCGTTCTGAATTTGATTTCACAAGTGCAATGTGAAACCGTGAAAAAACAAAAAGAGTCCACACTATAACAAAATTGAATTTTTACGGCTTGCAATGCATGTTGTAAAAACTCTTTCACGACATGCACACAAATGCCGTTATATGACATGCCGTGGAAAGTTGAGTATCATTTACGGTATACAGGTAAAGTTGTAAAAAGTAATAAATTAAACGTTAATGACAAACTTTGTATGTTGTATGTAACTTTTTACGATATTTTTGTCATGCCATAAATCATCATACTTTCCATGGCATAATCTACTCTTTTTGGTAAACGGAATAGCCTCACAGTTCAGACTCTACTCTGTTCGGTTTCTAAAATTAAGAATCTCAAAGAGTCCATATGTAATCTATTTCCCTAGGGCCTACATTTTCTGAGCAACCAAACAGGGAAAAAGAATCCACATTACACATCAAAATGAATACTACCTTCAATCACATTACTTCCATTGATTAACTCACTCCTCAAACTTCAACAATTCTAAAGAAACAGAAAGGAAAAAAAAAATAATAATAATAAAATAAATAAAATTTTCCAAGACATTAACTAGCGGATTTCCTCAAGATGCAAAAGAAAATTAAAGGAAATTGAAATGAATGAATTGGAATTTGGATCCAGAATGAATAAAGAAAAAAAGAAAGATAAATGTAAGAAAAGAATATTGATTGCTTGAGAGAGAGGCTAAAGAAGGATTAAAGAACTGATATTGATTTCTTTTTGAATGCAATCTCTCCTTTAAGCTGATGATGATCACACAAACCACCAAGCAAGCAACCCACCTACTCAAACCCCCCCTCTCTCTCTCTCTCTAAAAACTATCACATTCTCTCTTTTGTGAATATCATAGCATCACAGATTGAATTTCACGATTTGACAACTATAAATTCATATTCATATTCAAATTCAAATCAAATTAACACATGGATTCAAATTCAAATCTCTCATAACAAATTTATAATTAAATATGAACTTCTAGATCAGAGAGAGAATTTACCACTTGAAATAGCAAAGGGCAAACCCTAGGAGGAGATTCAATATTGTAAACCCTAGGAGGAGAAGAATTGACGGAATGAAGAGCTTGAGAGAGAGAGAGAGAGAGAGAGGGAGAGAGAGAATATGAAACTGAGATTGAATTGAAATCGATGAAGATGGCTGACCGTAGTAGATAATGCAAATGGCGGTGGCGGTAGAGCTTCGAAATCGAGAGAGAGAACTTTGAAATCAAAATCACCGAGCTACGTATTGATTTATGAGAAGGGGACAAGGTGTTGATTTATGAAAAAGAAGCTGCTCACCAAGCTAAAGTAAATAGAGTGAACGAGAGATTTGAGGGAGCCCAACAGAGATTGTAACACATTTGGAGGCGTTCATATTAGCTAAACGGTAACGTTTTAATTAATACAAAATGTGACCCTTATAAAACATCGTTAAATATTGTAAAAAGTTTAAAAAAAAAACGTTGTTAAAACAAGCATTTCCTGTAGTGCTATGTAATTTTTTTCAAAATCCCACTGGGTGCAATTATCCCTTAAAAGAAGACAC
Organism: Camellia granthamiana; assembly: GCA_036172215.1. NCBI lineage: Eukaryota > Viridiplantae > Streptophyta > Magnoliopsida > Ericales > Theaceae > Camellia > Camellia granthamiana. The sequence continues at coordinate 116,941,858 of CM069904.1, forward strand.
TAAATAATAAAATAATGTATAAATTATTTTTTACATTGTCCTTAATTAGGAAAATTTAAGGTGAGAAGCTTGGTTGGAAATTGTTAGTTTTTTTAAATCATAAAAAAAAAAAAAAAATCAGATTGAATTTTTTTTTTAATAAAAGTTTTCACAGCATGCTAATGCATGCCGTGTAAAATTATAATATTTTTACGACATGAAATGTATGTCGTCTTAAGTGTAAATATTTTACGACATATTTTTGTATGCCGTGAAAATATGTATTTTTTACGACATGCTTTTTTGCATGCCATTAAAAAAAATTCGGATTGATTTGTTTTTTTTTTTTTTAAGAAGTTTTCACGACATGTTAATGCATGCTGTATAAAAGTTATAACATTTTACAACATGAAATGTATGTCGTTTTAAGTGCAAATATTTTACGACATATTTTTTAAGTCGTGAAAATATACATTTTTTACGGTATACTTTTATATGCCATAAATATATGAATTAACGATTTATATGGTATGTATGTCGTTATTGAAAAACCATTAACGGCTTGCAAAAAAAAAAAATTTGTCGTTAAATGTACTAATTACAACTTGCATTTGATGTACGCTGTAAAGTTGAAGCAGTAAATAGTTAGTTTTGTTGTAGTGCCAAATCCTGCAATTCTTTCTAAAAAATTGATGTTTTGAATAAAATGCCAAAAATTAATTGTTTTGCCAGATTTCAGAGTTGCCACCTAAATATATTTTTTGGGAAAATTTAAGAAACCCAAGACTTATGCCAAAGGCCATTAGTCCGTCATCACCAAAGTGTCTCGGCTCGGGAACTTAGGTACGAGAGGGGAAGGTCATGAAGTGAGCATCCCACTCGCCCGATCAAAGATCGGCATCTACTAATCATGATGTAATTTTTATTTACATTATATACTCTTGTTCCGATTATTAGTTATTTTTACTATGTGACGCACATAAGTATAGACTAATTTGCAAAAGATGGAACATTTTGATTTTATGTTTGTTTTTGAAAAATTTTTCATACGCATCACTTGAAAATGGTGAGTTTGTATGCACATTAATCAATTTGTCCCAATTTAAGCAACTAACCTTCATCCACAGGCATTCAAATAGCTATATCATTTAAGCAATTCGCCTTATGGAAATATGCTTGGTATGGCAACACAAACATTTGGTACAAGATGCTAAAACTCAAAATTGCTCACCTAGTACTCCAAGCCAAAACAAAGCAATATAATTAGAAAATATGCTTGTTCCTAATTAAATGCAATATGACTAATGCAACGCACTTATTATGTAATTTTAATAGGCTTGGCTATGAACATGGCATATGATTTCATCCAAGACATGTGATAAAGCACGTATTCAAGCAATGAATTTTAACATTGATATTGGTTTAGTATGATGAGCCTAACCTTGAATGCATGCAAGACAATGAATGCAAAGCATAAGAATGCTAAGTTGAAAATGTTCTATACTAACCATCGTAAGCAAATAAATAAAAGGGAGAAAGAAGTGGGGTTAGAAGACATACAACTTATTACATAATTGCCCTCGTGCAAGAGGGTGCGAATTAAAGTCCGAGAATCCAAATTAAACTAATTATTACAAAATCGAATGAATAAACAAGTGAAGAATAACTAGCTAGCTTATGTTATGACAACAAGGATAACCAAGATAAGTAAGCTAACTATTTAAGTTAATTAACTAGAATAATTACAAATAAGCAACAATAATAATTACAATACTAATAATTAACAAGACTAATTATAACAACAATAAGGAATAAATTAATTAACTACTACAATGATCATGATGTAAGCAAGAATGCGCAAGGGTTGCATGCACATGTACAATGTCTAAGAACAACACTATCTGCCCAGGCTTGCTCTGTTTTCACCTTCAACCACTGCCCTCTATTTTTTGCAAAATACACTGCTGACCAAACATTGATGACCGACTGGCCCTCAATGAAGCCCGGTCGGGCCTAAAGAAGGCCAGTCGTGCCTCAATTTCATGCCAAATTCTTTTTCGTGCTCTGAAGTGAAAATAGTACAGACAGAGTGTTTTGGACTCTGTTTGCCCCTCTCACACTTCTCTGTTATGGGAAAGCCTCGAGAGAAGGTTGGAATCGTTTCCAAAACCATCAATGAGCAAGTTGATTGCTTGATGGTTTCAGATACAATTTGGACAAAAATCAATAAATGAAATGAACAACAACCACCATTCCCTCCTATCATAGAGTGAACTCAAAGAGGGAGGTAGAGACGCTTCAAGATTCATTAAAACATCATGAATTGATGCAAGATAAGCCTTGACACCATGGATTCGACATAACATCCGGCCGAACCCCAAGCAATATAACCCATTTTCTTTATGTGGGTTGCTTCATTTGAATACAAATTCATTAGTCTTTACCATTCTTTAATCCATTAAGTCCAAGATGATTGTTATGTCCACTAAAGATTACATCCACTAAGTGAGAAATATGTCAAACAGGAGGTGATTCTCAACATGAAAAAGAGACTACACCGTTGGCAATGAACCTCTGTAGAGATTAAGCCATTAGGCAAAAATCGCTAGTTCATATTTTGAATAACCGTCAACCGATTGAGACAACTCTCAAATGAAAGAGATGAATGGCAAATTGACTATTAAAATGAGGTTTTTTAACATGGAAATTAGTTAGGTAAAAACTAAGAATAATATACAACAAGCTATGGAAGCAAACTTATGAGGCAATAACCAACCTAATCATAGCATGAATTATTTAAATAACTTAGAACAGTCCTAAAACAACCCTTAAGAGATGAAAAACAGTGGTTTAGAATGCATGAAAAGAGCTTAAAAAGTTAATCAACAAAAAGAGAAAACAAGATTAGTAAGCAAGAACAAGGAGGGGTGGCTAACCCCTCTACTTTTGAAACCTCAAAACATGATTTTTAGTCCTTTGTAAACTTTGAAAATCAGTTTAGGGAACAAAGAAAAAGGGTGTAAAAGTAAGGGTTTGAGCTATTGGTAAAGGTGTAAAAAGAGTGTAAATTCTCTATATCCTTTTGGTAGCTCCCCAAACCCAAACTTAAATACTTAGAATAGAACCAAAGCAACATGAACCTACAAGAACTATATAGCAAATGAAAGAAGAAGAAATAAAAGATAGGATACCAAGCTTATACTTCTCAAAGAAGTAAGCTTTTGCTTGTGATTCAAACTAAGTCTCAACAAACTCTCAAGCTTGAATTATGGTGTTCAAGGCTCAACCAAGGTTCCTAGGCTAAGGTGTGAAAGTGTATATGGTGTATGGATATAGGCTCAAGATGATGGGTTAGCTCAAAGTGTTGCTTGCACAAGAAGAAGGAGAAGAGGGAGCTCTCAAGGTGGTATAGAGGCTTTCTTGAAATTCTTCAACTCTCAAAACAGAGATATATGGTTGTTTTTATAAAATTTGAGCAAGAGGAGGCTTAAATATCTTAAAAAATAGACAGTTGGTGGCCTCTCGCCCAAAACAGTGTTTCTTGCAACTAGGGCACAGCTGGCCTTCATTATCCACGATCAGCCCTCATTAAGGCACAACCAAGCCTCAATGTGTTCCACTATTTATCTGTTTCAACCTCAGCATAAGGTGGTACAATGTGTAAAAATGGATTTCTTAGGTATAATCAGTAGGAATATGGAAGGTTTGGGATTGTTTCGGAGCCTCAAACATGGCCCCTTCGTTGAGACCTCAAAACATGCACAACACCACTTTCATCATCATCGAGTGTACCAGACAAAGAGCTCGAGCCTTGTAGGCGGTCAAAAATAGAGTGTCCATAATCGTCTTCATTGGATGCCAAATCTTCTTCCTTAACACCCTTATCCAGTGGGGTCTAGGAAATGTCACCCTCCCCTAGCCTCACGAGGCTAAAGTCAATGTCTGAGAAGAGCTCCTCTGCCCTATACTTGAAGCTCGTCTAGCCACTGTCTCAGTACATGTTCATCTCATGCTTTTAATAGTCTGACTGCTAAAAGCTCTAGATTATTTCTCCTTTGGCCTGCCCCTTCACCAGCTCAGCAATAGCCATGTTTGACGGCTCAACACCATATTCCCCCTCTCTGGCCAAGCTCCTTGCCATAGTTGTATCAACGGCCATTTGAAACTTAAGAGATAACTTAAACTATTCCACCACAGCGGTGCATAAATCTGGATTAGCACCCCTCTCAGACACCATCATCCTGGCTAACTCTACTGTTTTGGCCCTTTCTTCTTCCAAGGCCTTCTCTAACTCAGTAACTCGTGCATCTATCTCCTTTTTATCTTTCAAGGCTAGATCACGCAACTTTTTGTTATTTACGAGGGCCTCTTCCAATCTCTCGTTGGCAGTGGTGTAGGCTTGTTGAACCTTGTCAGTCCTCTTCTGCTCGCTCACCAGCTCAAACTCTAGCGATACCACCTTGGAACGTACCACTTCAAGCTCAGCCTTGACGACTGACAGCTCGGTAGTAACCTCAATCTGGCCTATCATGGCATGCTCAGCCAAGTAACTGTGCGCCACTAGCAACACCTCCATCTATTTTTCCCTTTGAGCATAGGCCAGGCCCTTCGTGCAGAAGCTCCGCGCTACCTTTTTTCAACCGGCTGTCTCCAGCCTTACATTATGTAATTGCGTCTGAACCTCTTCCCACTGGGCTTTAAGCGGTTTTGCCTCCACCTTTGCCCCCACTCCCTTGCCCAGCAGAGTGGCCGCCAAGGTCACTGCCTCCATCGGCGCTGAGTAGAATCCTCTCATGAGGTCAATCTCTATAAATTGTGAAACACCCTGCCAGCTGCGTCTTCAATGATCCCCAGCAGATGGTCTGCACCTGCCCTAACCTCTCGTTGCACCTTAGAGGGGTCGTCTCATCCACCATTAAGCGGTCAGCTACCGTATTCACATGATAAGTGGTAATCTCCAATGACCCCACAATGGTGCCCCTCTCTAGTTCACTCGCCCATTCTTTCCCCAACTTTTGGCTAGGGGGCAATTTTGACCTACGGGCAAGTTTGTCGATTAGTCCCTAATCGCTCCCCCTTCTTGAACTTCTATTTGGCTCCTCGATTTGACGATTGGGGGCTCTACCAGGACCCCCTTTGCACCCAAACCAGCCCTGGCCTCCTCCCCTTCACTTTCTGGAGGTGCCTCCGTCGCCTCCTCCTTCGTCTTCTTCAGCAAGGGCGCTTTTTCACCACCCTCCGCAGTCACCTTCCTTTTTCTTTTTCTTTTTTTTCTTTCTTCTTCTTCTTCTTCTTCTTCTTCTTCTTTAACACTATCTCCATCTGCTTCTTGATTCTCTCCTTCAGGGGATCCATCGATGCTCGCAGGGGCACAAAGTTTGTTAAGTCTTCCTCTTCTAAGGGCTTTGGTCATGGTCAAATCGACATCTTCGCGACCAGTTTAGGCGGTAGGCCTAATTGTTTCTCCTTGTATTTTTCTGTCATTATGAAAGCTCACTTGTCCTCTGTCTCTTACGCCTTCCTCCTCACCTCCACCTCCTTAAGAGTAGGATCTCCCTCGATCGACTCAGGCCCCAGATTCATGACAAACAACGTTGCGGGCTGCACGAGGTCGTCTCATTTCAACCCCTCCTTCTCCCTCCACTCCTTCACTTGCTTCACTCTCCTCTTCGCCGTCGCATCTAACTTAGGCTCCAACAACTTGGTGGGGACTTTCCACGTTGTGCGCACTCCCCTCTCGCCATTCACTAACACGAAAAACCATTTTGGCCTCCAACCCTTCACCGAAGAGGGCAACCTCGCCACCAGTCCCCTCCCTACTATCGCATGGAGGGACACCCATGTTTTCTATTGCCCTGAGGCTTTGTAGTATGCAAAAATCTCATCCACTATCATTACTTAACCCATAGTTGCCCGCGGCCACACAATTACACAGGTGAATAGAATCTTCCATGCATTCGATATTAGTTGCCTTGGCACCACCTCTAGGCAGTTCAATACATCAACCACCAGTGGGGGGAAGTGGCAACCTTAGGCCCCCACGTAACGCCTCTTCGTACAGTACGAACTCCATCAGCCGTGCATCAGACACTCTCAACTGCACATCCACTAGAATTTGATATCTATTCTGCAACTCCTTCAGATCCTCTGCTGTTAACATGGATTTGTCAACCTTGGTATGCCAGTGGTCAGGGGCCACTTGGCTAATCGGCTGGACTGCCGAGATCATTGTCGTTGGAAGGAGTCACGCTGGCCGCTCTGCGCCCCTTTCCCTAAGCCTCTCCGCTCTATACTGTTCCACCAACGCCACTCTGTCATCCTCTCCTAACATATCAGATGCCATGGCCAGCGCTTTGCCCTGCGCCATCTCCTTCATATTTCTATATATCGCTTCGATTACGGGGATGAGAAAATTTGCGATGTGAAAGAGGAGCGAGTCACACGAGATATAGGAGCTAAAGTCTGGAATGTGTCGATTTTTTATAATCAGGTAAGAAAAGCGCACAAGTCCAAATGCCCAAGGTTTGCCTGTATTCCAAGGATCACAGTTAAAATTCGCCAGTTTAAAAATCCAACAAGATAAAAACCCCGCCTGTCCAACATCCCCATCTCTACAAACCCTTCACTTCACTTCCTGCTACCGCTTCGACACCCCTAACTAGTGGCCTAGATTGCCCCACGTGTACGGACCCGATCCCTCTTTTATCCCACTAATTCTCTTTCCCTTCCCCCGTCTATTCCACTTCATATCATCACGTGTTCTCCTGTACCTTGAGCCCCGTGCAACATCAATGCCTTCGAGTCTTTCTTCAACGATCGGTCGATCACCCCAGTGGTCAGCCACCATGCCTGTCGGCTACCACGCTAGTCAGTCTCTCTCATCGTCGGTCAGCCACCTTCCTCGACGGACGATCAAGCCCTCAATCGAGCCCCGAGTCGGTCAGTCACCCTCCTCGACGATCAACCACCTTTCTTGATGGTCGGTCACATCCTTAATCGATTCCCTCATCAGTCGGTCTCACTTCAGTGGTTGACCAACCTTGTCAATCGATCGTACATCACAATCGACCACCCTTGTCGAATGGTCATTCATGCTCAGCCACCTTTGCAGTCGACCATCTTCACGGTTGCCCACCCTTGTCGGTCGGTTGTCACGCTCGGCCACTCTCGAAAACACATCTTCTCCGCCCACCCTCTACTATTTTCCTCGCTTTGGGAGACTACTTCCACCTTTCCTATTTCCTTCATTGGACTAAAACTGTACTAGGAAATGGGGGACTACTGATGGGCACAACCCAAGAGGGCACAGCCCATAGAGTCACGGCCCAAGAGGGCCCAGCCCATGGCCCAAGGACCAACCATCCAATACTAGAACAGAACCAATAGTATTAAAACACTTGTTAGGTAGGGAATTAGCCACATAAGCAGACAAAGATCCTGCAAAGTTATTGCACTCGTACATCAGCCATTTAATGAGGCCCTCGTAGCATTAAATGCAGCAAGCCCTTCACGCTGGAGGAGGAAGACTCACCATGAACCCGTCACTTGTAGTATTCTGGACTCAAGTTTGTATGGTTTTGAATGGTGATTCATATCCTATTTCCCTTGTCTCCCCTCTATTTTGGTTATTGGATTGTAGTTGTGCATTTGAAACAGGTTGGTTGCTTGTTTTTCCAAACCTTTGTTGTCCAGATTTTTGCTTTTTCGCTCGAGCAGCCATTCTTGTGCTCAAGCGGGCTTTGCAATCTTTGCTCCTCCGTTCGAGTGGCGCTTCTCGCGCTCGAGTGGGCTTTGCAAACTCTCAGTACTTTGCAGGTTTGCAAAACTATTGGAAGAGTGTTTTATATGCTCGAGCAGGTAGGCGCTCGAGCGACCTTTCCTGCGCTCGAACGTTGGTTCGTTGTCTGCAAAACTTCTAGATATGTATTTTCTATGCTCAAGCAGCAAATTCTTGTGCTCAAGCGGTGAGCGTTCGTTATGTCTTAGCGCTCGAGAGGCATTTATTGCGCTCAGGCAGAACAATTTTTTTGTGTTTGATGCTCGAGCGTCAACTCTTCCGCTCGAGCAGACTGTGCATATATCAGATCGCGAAAATGACATTTTATATCACTTTTTCATTCTTCTCTTTCTAAAACTTTCCAAAAACCTAGATCTTGACTCTCTGTCTCTCTCTCTCTACATTTTGGCCTAGATCCTTTGGGTTCTCTACCCTAGTGTCTTTGAGAAAAAGTTAGAGCATTCCAAGAGCTTCATTTTAATCCGATTGGAACGTGGTCACGGCATTGTTAAGGGTTCTACCTTGCTTTGCTTGGTCTTCTCTTGTTGTGGTAGGGATTTTCTATACTTTAATATGGCTTTTAACTTAGTTATTTGTCGTTGTGTAACAATGGTAGGATTTGGGGGTAATGAGAACAAACCTAGGGTTTTGGTGTAAAATGAAAAGAGGGGTTTTTGTGAATTAGAGGTAAATGATTGTGGGGTTTGAAAATGATGTTATATGGTGTCAAAATTGTTGATTTTGGTACTTGATTGAGACTTGAGAAGAGAGGGAGTTTGCCATAAAATGATTATGATATTTATTTTATATAAATAAATGAAATTGGTGTTGTAAACATGAAATTGGACGAGTATTGAAATACATGATGGAATTGAGTAGATGATATGTCTCATCTTTGGAAACTTTAAATAAATTATATATCTTGAGATTGTATATCTGTTTAGAAATAGATGTATTGGGCTATCGGTAGAGGATAGTTATGATTATTATAGAAATTGCTTGAGAATTAGGTGAATTAAAACTAATCCATGGTTGGTTATCATTGAATATGATCATGTTGTAAATATATTGTATATGTATAATTGTTTGGGAGGAGAAATGAGATGTACTCCATGTATAATTATGTGTTTAAATACATTGCATATGTATGACTGTTTGGGAGGAGAAAATGGATGGACTCTATTATGATTAAGTTGGCCGAAATGTCCTGGGTGAAAGTCCCAAAATTTATACATGGGTGCCGATCTTGCGAACAAAATTTTCATAAAATGGCAGATTGAAGTGTTTGTGTATTGATGGTGTCACTATAAGAAATTGCACTTTTGGCGACTACTTTTGGTGACAACGTCAATTTTTCGTAGCCAAAAGTATATTTTTGGCGACACAGTGATCAATTTTGTTGGGAAAAGTAGACCTTTACCAACGCAATTTACTATCGTCGCTAAAAAAACATAACATTGACTAGGCGTCAAAAATATTGGTTGGCGCCAAAATTTCAAAAATTTTAGCTACGAGGCTTATTTTTTAGCAACGCAATAAGCGTCACTATTAATGTGCTTACTTTTGGCGACGACAAGTTGGCATGGGCAAAGAGTTAAACATTTAGCGACGATAATACTATTCGTCGGTAAAAGTTTTGGTAGTGAAATGAGGTGATTTAGTTATTTGTATTTTTATTATAATTTTTCAAAAAGTTTTAAATATTATAATTATTGAATTGTAAAATTAAAGTGATCATCGAATTAGATTACAAAATGAACCCATCAAGCCCAAACACACTCTTAAGTTCAGATGCCTAATTTGAGATAATCTAAATTTTTTCAAAGAATGTGGTTAAATTATCGATTTCAATATGTTTGGTTTTATTTTCAGAAACTTATTTCAGATTTTTTTTTTCTAAAAAACTAAAAAAAAAAATTGGTGAAAAAATAAAAAAATACTTATTATTTTTGTATAATTTTATTTTTTAGGAGGTCATAAATAATTTTTTAAATTTTAAAAATATATTTTTAATTTTTTATTGTTCAAATTAGTTTAAATTTTTTTTTAGTTATAGCATTCATTCCAATTTTAATAGCCTTTTAAAAATGCTGTAAAAGATCAATTAAGTTTTCAAATGGCATTTTATTATTGTTATAATTGAAAAGATAAAGCTACGGAAAACATTAAAACCAAAATCCCTAAAATTTTGGCGCGAACATTCCCCGCTGGTTTGGGTTCCTTATTCTCCTTTGATCATGGACGGGTTCCCTTATTCCCCGCTAGTTTGGGTTCCCTTATTCTTCTCTCAGTTCTTAGGGTTTTTGAAGCAAATCAATTTCAAAAAAAACTAAAGGTAATACTCTCTCTCTCTCGATCGGTCGATCGATTTATTATATAAATGTATATTGATTATAGTTGTTGTTTATTTTGATATGAAGCATCAAAGACTATTTATTGATCTCAGGTCACATAGAGAGAAGAAAGAGATTCTAGAATTAAACAATGAGCATTTTTCAAAGATTTTATTGGAGTGATTTGGTACATGTTAATTTTTAGGTATATTTTATGCGTTATTTGATTTTGGTTGTGCATGTATATATTATATATATGTATGAATTATTGGTGGGTTCGTAAAACCCTTTTCTTTGGTTTGTAGAGAATTGAATTGAAAGAACATTGTGCTTGAGTTATTTGTCCCTTCCCAATAAATGAATAAACAAATAATTGGTGTGTTCTGTTCCTGAGCATCATTCTAAATGAACTGAATAAACCAGATTAATGTGGGTTTGACAGTCAGCTTGAATCAGTGTGGTTTTAAATTAAGAATGGTTTAAAAAAATCAGCATGTGCCACTTAGATTTGTTCCTATGACTGAACTATCTGTTATCCTCAGAGCAAAGTTGGTTATCCATGTGAGAAAAGAAAATTTAAACAACAAAATTTGTCGAAGTCAAGGTCTCGTTTCTTCCAGTATTCGTGACCTAATCCATACCTGCGGGAATAATCAAATTAATTCTTTTGTGAAAATAATTCAAAATGTATACCAATGGGAGTCTGTTGGGACCCTATTAATGTTACAAAAAATTTTGGTACAGGTAGGCTTAGAAGGAGAGACTAAATGTCTTGTGATATTTATCAAAATGATCTGTTAAGTACATGAATATATATACATTCTATATTTGTTCCAGAAAAAGTTGGATTGGATACTTAACAATTTGATGAGAATTTGGAGAATAGGGCTGAAATTCAAACTACTCTGGAGCTATCATATATTGACTTGTTATAAGACATGAGTATTGTCATAAATAAATATATTATTTCTTTTTGTATACGTAGATATTCTTGTTGTAAAATTATTAATTTAAATATGAAATATTTCTTACTTTTAGATGATTCAATGTTGCAACAGAGCATTGTTTTCTTGATATTTGTGCTGATCATTACAGGTACCATCTCGGGCACCTGCTTGCGTACTTAAGCCAGTTCCCAACATGTTTCCAACTTCTGATGGTGGAGCGAGTCTTCTTTGTTTCAAGAGAAAAGACCTCATCTGGGTACTAATAATTTTTCTTTGCATCATGAAGAGCATCATATTATAACTAAAAACTAATCTTTCATCATATTCTTACTGAAAAAGTAATATGTTCCTGATATAGTTTCATTGTTTAGTATTTGTACTGAATTACTGTGTAATGTCCATCAATTATTTTGTTTTCTCTGAGGTTTTACTTATATGATGGTTCATCCCACAGATGTGCCCACATGCGGCAGATGTGATTGAACCCTTCATCTATCTCGGGGAGCCTTGCCATGTTTGTCAGCTTCTTCTCACAATTTCACATGGTGCAGATGATTCAACTTTTCCATCAACAGTCGATGTGCGAACAGGACGCTACTTAGATGGGCTTAAACTTGTTGTTGAGGTATGGCTAATGTCTTTTGTAAGTTGGGAATTCAGGTCCACACTTGCACTTCAGAATTATATTTCCTTTGTTATAGAGGTGGTGGTCTTGCTTATTCAAGTCTTAAAAGGAAATTTACTTTTATATATATATATATATATGTGTGTGTGTGTATTTTAAAACTATAGTCTGTCTTATTTATCACCAAAAAAAAAAAAAAAAAAAAAAAAAAAAAAAAAAACACTATAGTCTGTCTTTGTGCCCCAAGCCTGAGAATTTACATTTGAAAGCAGTTTGTAGGTAGGTCTTGGATTCTTAATTTTCTTTTATTTGACAAGTCTTGAATTTCTAAATTTAAGTCTCAACAGATCACTTTCTCACTTTAAAAATAAAATAAAATAGAAGGTCAAAGTTCACTTCCCCTCATTGTGGTTTAAGGCTGGACCACTTTACCGCCTTATGATTTAAGGATAGGCAGCCTCAAACCACCCAATTCTCTCTCTCTCTCTCTCTCTCTCTCTCTCTACAATCCACATGTATGTCAATGGTGACCTGTGCGAGGGGGCATGGTTTTATAATTTTTTTTTTTTTTTTTTTTTTTTTTTGAAACAAAACAATTTATTGAAATAAAAGGATATAATAAGGGGAGGACAATGAACAAGCGTGTAATAAATATATGGATCTTGGTGGAGGGCAACTATAATTGTTGCGGGTTCGAATAAAAATCACCTCCTTTTATTTTCAATTACTTTGTTCAACTAAGATATATATTGTTCTACTAATCAACTGACATACTTAATTCTTGTAGATAATCCAGTTGTTCCAGGCATTGCTTACTTGTACTTGGCTGATAGAGCAAAACATGATGAATTAGCTACAGAATGGACCTTGCGATTTGCGAGGTAAATTTGATGAATTTCGATAAAAAGAAGCCTTTGTACTTGATAGGTTTTATTTACACAAGCAGCCTCTTGCATCATCATGTGTAGTGAGTGATGTCCCTGTTGTAAATAATAATTAAGCATGTATGACTAATAATTAATTGGTTTTCTTTAAAATTAGTGACAGCCTAGCAACTTCATATAGTTGGTATAATTTAAGTCTGTAAGTTTTCAACTTTTTGCTGCTAAGGCAACGGAGATTATATATTTGGTATAATTAATTGCTTTATGGTTCTGAAACCAATAAAACACATTCTTTCCTTCAATCTTTCCATACTGTCTCAACCTAGCAGATATCCTCTGAATCTGCTCAAAGACATTAGCAGTAGCAGTAGAGGATTCAATTTGCCCGACACACCTCACAAATCCCATGTGGATGATTCTCTTCAAGTGGTCCTCTTTGCTATTTGGAGAAATGTAGTGGATGCTAACAAATAATGGGCAAATCACTGGCAATGATTTGAAAGCAGTATAACTAACCATTTCAGGGGACTTTGTTTGATTCTTGTTTGAGGTCCTCCCAATTATACCCATGAATGATTAACACTTTTCTGCTACATTAACTTTGAATATGATTTTTAAAATTTTTTATTTTTGCTTTATTTCTGGGGTGATTAGTCAAGGCTAAATACCAATCAAGGTCCACTTGAAATAACTATTTCCCTTTAGTAGTAAATTCTCAATCTTATCTTATTCTTCTATTTTTTGATCGATTGCTCAGCAAAACAATATTAGTTTTCTACCTGCTGGTTCAGACATATACAAATCTTTACAACAAAGCATGAACCTAATAATTCCAAAGGGATCTTGCTTGATTTTGTTTGTATTGGCACTGATTTTAGACAAAGCTCCTCCCAAATGGGGGGGAAAAATTAGAAAAAACTCTTATTTCTTCCTAAATTATGCATGCTATTATAAATAATATTCAAGGGGGCTGATTATTTTTATTTTTTATTTTTTCAAACTGAGGCCTTGTCCAGTCTCCATATCGGTTTGAACAAGCTCATTAATCAATAACCTAAAACAGTCTGATTGTTTAAGAAACTTTTTTGATTGAATGATACTCATAGAGAAAACAATTCAGAGTGGCAAGCACCTCCTCACATAATTCACCATTAGACAGCAAATTGTATGTACTCTGTGTTGCTAATAGAATTCAACTGAGAAAATGGACATGAAAATACCAATGCAATGATGCTTTTGCCTTTAAATGTGAGAGAATTCCATAACTATCTAATTATAACCTAAGAAGCACGGACACCTCTCCGGGGGTTACGTATCAGTGTCAGACACGCGTTGGACACGGACACGCGTCGGACACGCGGTTGACACGTGTCCGACACGTCTGCAGAGGTGTCCCATTTTTTTTTGTTTTTTTTGTTTTCCGGACACGCTCCGGACACGTCCAGACACGCGACGGACACACGCGGGGTTGAAAACATAATTTTTGAAACTTAAAACAAGGCCAAAGTGCAAAATTAACAAAAAGAAAAGGAAAAGAAAAGGGAGACGATCGTGAGTCGAAGGGGAGAAGAAAGAGTCGAACCTGATCAAAGAGTCGATCAGAAACAAAGGACAAATTCTTCATTTTTCTCGTCTCTTCGATCTTCGTCGAACCTGATCTCTTCTTCGAACCTGATCTGCGTCGTCTTCGAACATACCTGAAAAGAACATACGCAGATCAGAAATCTCTTCGATTTTCTGTTGAAATGGAGCCCTAGATCAGGTGTCGTCTTCCTCGTCTTCCTCGTCTGTGTCGCCTTCATCGTCTCCCTCCCTGCTCTCTCTCTCTCTCTCTCTCTCTCTCTCTCGCTTTGGTGTTTCGGTGCCGTCGTTTGACCATCGGTCACTGTATAATAATAGTATATATATATATTATATTATATACTAGATATATATATTTATATACTAATAATAATAATAAGATATATATATATACTAATAATAATAATAATAATATATATATTATATACTAGATATCATCTTTTTTTTCTTTTTTTTTCTTTTCTTTTTTTTTAATTTTTTAGATATTATTATTTGTTTAAATAAATCATTTTTATTTATAAGAAAATTTTAATTTGTGAATAATATTTGATATTAAAATAAATACAAATAGTATATATTTTTTAATTTAACATATAATATATAAATAAAATTATATATATTAAACGTGTCCCCAGCGTGTCGTGTCCCCCATTTTTTGAAAAATTACGTGTCCACGTGTCTGTGTCGTGTCCGTGTCGTGTCCTGTATCCGTGTCCGTGCTACTTAGATTATAACATTCTTTCATTCAGAGATTCTCTTGTTATTTGCTCAAAGACATTAGTAGTAGAGGATCCAATTATGTAGGCTTATGTGACAGATGCATTTCCTCATGAAATGTTTTTTATTTGAATCTTCACAATCTTTGCAGCCCAATCTGCTGGTTGTTGACCTAGACAAATTCGTTCTGCCACAGCCAGGTAATTTTATGAAGAATGGCATTAGCTATTAGCACTACATGCATAATCACAGGAAGTGGGCCTGTTGCTTAACAAATACTTAAATTTCCCAAGGATTATAAATCCACAACTATGTTGATATAATATTTGGAATAGTAGAGGATATTATTTATTATACTTAGTTTGGGGCTAACTGCATCTAAAATATTTAGTGTTTTGGACCTTTGGTAAATGTTTCTCATTCTGTTTCCCCCTTTCATATTTGATTTGATTTGATTTTGACAAATTCAGTTTCCCTCTGGTGATTAAATGATCTATTTGATTTGTTCTTGAAGGATTACATTGATGGGAAGCTGCCTCACTTTGAAATGCCCCCAGGAATGTCAAATAATGAAGCTAGCTGGAGGTTGCAGATGCACTAAGCTGATCTGAGATGCATGAATCAGATTCATCTGATACCGAAAACCCTCCAAGCAGTGAAGATGAAGAAAGCACACCCAATTTAGAGCATGTGTTGAATTATTTGAATTCATTTGACATGGCTAATGGATTACGTTCTGGGAAGGTCCCTGCGAAGAAAAAGCGTGAAAATGCATCTCATAAACAGCATAGGAAGCCTCACAGGAAAAAATACCGGTCATGGAGGGTCGGGGGTGAGGATGGTGATGGAATGCCAGTAGTAAGAGTATTTCAGAAGCCAGTGAATATGGGTCCTCTCAAAGTTGGATAGGTCCTCTTGTGGCTAATTTTGGGTGCCACTTTTTACTTGCTAATCACCAGTATGGTTGCCTCTTACCTATGGTTTTTAAGTTTATGTTTCTTAGTGAATGTAATCATTTTATTTTTTTTTTCTTGTTGCCAAATTATTGAATGATGTGAACTTGATAATGATTAGGAGTTTTGTATTGTAATATCATCATATTGTTGTCTGACTACAGAGAATCTGAAACCTGTGTACATATCGCAGAGATAATGCATATGCCTTCCATATCAAAAATCATTGAAATGGACCTTATCTGAATATTAGTAGAGAATCTGAAATTAGTTTGCCTTGTGTAAATTATTGCCATTGTTGCAAGTGAATGATTTGTAACTTGGACAACATTTTTTTTCACTGGAGTGTAGAATGCATTGGGTCTACTGCTACTAATTGTTTTAGTATAGTTGGAAATCGAAGGTTTTTATTTTATTTTATTTTTTACCGGATGATGGTAAAAGCTTTATGTTTTGGCCAGTACTTGCGCTTGCATATCTATTAACTCACACACACACACACACAGACTGTTACCAGATCAATAAAAAAGCTAATGGACTTTGTGGGAATGGATGATTGACAATCTGTGGGAAACTAATGATTTGAAGGTATTTATAAAAATATTTACTAAACTAATATCCTCCTTGTATATTAATTAATGTTACCTATTTTTGTTTTTACTTTTAGGAAAAGTCAGAGAATGTGATGAAAGCAAGAGGTTGTGTGAAGTATAATCATACGAGCAGTTCGAGATCATTTGCATCACGGGCATCTATCCTTGTAAGTGTAGATTTACAAATTTGAACATACTAAACTCTAAATATAGAATTATTGTTTGACTACAATAATAGTGATTGCGTTGAAATTCAATTTTTGTTACCAAAAGAAAGGAAATATGGCTTCATCTTTACTGCTTCCACTTGGTAACACACTACAATAGTGATTTCGTTGTTGCTTAGATGTTCTTCATCTATTATTCTGCTGGCTGCTGCTGCTGCTGCAACGTTGCTATGAGGCGTGCATACTGCCAATCTATCTGATGAAGAACTTGCTGAATCAGCACTTGTGATACATGAAACTTCTGCAACATCCACTGAAGATGCTGACCAAGGTTTTTCTGATTGACTATGCTGCAGGAGAGGTAATCTAGCTTAACATGGATACTAGTTACCAAAGCTACCTGCTGATTATAATCTATTTATGGAATTGATATGAATTTATTTGTTAATGACCTATATATATATGCTTGAAAAAGTATGAGTATCTAAAAGCTCCTGATAGTGTATCATGAGCAGAGCTTCAAGGCGTCCACAATGTTACTGTCTACACATACAGGAGTTTGGTTCGGTTCCTTTGTAACTCCCCACCCCAATATTGTCACATCTCTTAAATTTCAAACTAAACCCAAATCTTTAAAGCTTCATGCCTTCTCCTCACTCTTCAATTTCCCTCTCGCAAGCAAGATCATGGTTAAAGTATGTTTTCATCTTCCTTTTCTGCTTTATATATGTAATTTATGTTGATATATATATATATATGTTTCTGTTATTTAGCTGGGTTGATTTATATTTTCTTCTTGGAATAATTGAGTTTCTGATTATCGTTCCACTTTATAATTTAGTTATGTGAACACTAGCTGTTTGTTTGATGTGAAAAATTAAAACTTAGGAAATGGGTTCTGTTAAGAAGAGTCATTTTGTCAATTCAATATTGTTTAGGCTAAATTGGATGTCTTTTATGTAGTTTTTGCTTTTTCCAGAAAATAAGTAAATAAAACCCAAATCAATTAAGTTGAATTATGGACTAGGCATGACTGCCTAAGATGTTTTGGAATAGAGCATTTCAAGCCTTTCATATCATTTTCCTGTATAATATTGTACAATAAAAATATTAAAGATCTTTCCTTTATCCATAAGTGTTCATTCTGATTTTATTTTTTTCAATGAAGTTTAGAAATTTTACTTTAGTGAGCACTTCATGAACATACTTAACATGGATTTTTGGTCACAATCAAACGGAATTAATTGGATTGATACGTTTGGATGTAGTATTGAGTAGTTGGGTGGATTATTATTATTATTATTTGCCTAATGCATTTGCATTAGGTTGCATGGATTAGATGGAGGAGAGACAATGCCTAAGAAGGTATGGTTTTGTAGTTAATAAAATGGAGAAAGATTCAAAAGAATGTTGGACTCAAATCTAACTCGATTTACAAAGACATTAAAATCTTCAAATCACTCAGGATTCCCATGGAAAAGGACCCAAGTGGTTACCTGACAGTTGATTTAACACCTAGGTGCCAATATTTTCTTTTTTTCACTTTATCGTTCATCTAACATTGATGTGGCGAGATTAATTTCCTGCAATATATGACTGATATATTTCCATGTTAGATGTTCATGATTGAGAAGTTGCATTGTAATGCATAATGTGGTTACATTAGCTTAGGTAAATGCAATAGGACATGGATGTCTAGTTCATAATAGTCTAAAAAGGGGCAAGGCTTCAATTTTACATGGACTGCACTTGGACTTCTATAATTAAGTGTAGGATCAACATGAGTGTTCATTTCATGTTTCTCATTAGTTCATGACTATATGACATGTTTATTTAGGCTTTATTTGGTTTAGTAGTTAAGGGTGGTTTTGTCACTTTCAATTTTGCTAGATTTGGGCTGTAGAAGTATGGATCCATCCAGGGATTTTTTTCATTTTTTTTTTTTTAGTCAAGCTATATTATTGGATTGTTATTTGTGATTTTATTGGGTATAGAAAAGTCTTAATGGTCAAAGAGCCAAAATTCTATATTTCTGAGTCTTTTTTCTAGTAGAATTAGGAGAAATCTAGTAGGCTGTAGATACGTATGTAATCTTTCTACCCTATAAATTAAAGCTAACATTGTGAAATTGTATTTGTGTAGTTTTGCTTAACACTTGCAAAAGAGTAGTTATACATATATTCAAATGCTTTCAAATGCAATGCACTCATCTCAACTTCTAAGTGAAAGACAATGGACTATTTAAGTGTATCTGTTGAATGCCCAAATTCTCTATTTCTCTTCAAGATGACATCAATTGTTGCCCGGACATAAATTCGTACCTTGCATCATGAATGACAGATTTATCATATTCCACCACCGAGACATGTTTAAGGAAGGAAAATTTTGGCCAGATAGCCGAAGGTATGTTTCATATATTTTTTTCCTTGGTTCATGAAAAAAAGAAAAAGAAAGTGTCTTGTCTACCTATTTGTTCCAGTACATGCTTCAAGTTTGCTAATTCTGTCTAGTTGCACTGACAGTTAAGCTTGTTATGGATGAAAAGGTGAAGAGGTCAAAGGGGTATGCTTTTATTCAGTACACTAGTCAAGACGATGCCTTGCTAGCTCTAGAAAGCATGGATCATAAGGTAATAGGCGTATATTTGGTTGACATATTTCCACAATAATGCTAACTTTATCATCATATAATAAAATACTAATTTATGGTCTTACTTCTGTAGACTAACACCTTGTTTTCAAATAAAATTTGCTTATCGATGGTTAGGGATGGCTTTAACATGGGAATATTGCTGCAATAAAGGTTCTTTCACCTGAATCAAAATAGGGAGTGAAGGAGTTCTTGACAGAGATTAGAGTGATTTCAAATATAGAGCACAAAAATTTAGTCAAGCTCTATGGCTGTTGCGTGGATGAAGATCATAGAATTCTGGTCTACAACTACCTTGAGAATAACAGCCTTGCGCAAACACTTATTGGTAATTCAATCTATCCGTTCTTAGTTTGGTACTCTTTACACTTGTTGGATTGGCATAAAAACACAAATTTGGCACCTCGATTTACGAACTTTAGCTTTAAAGCATCATCATCAGTATCATGACCTTGGATTTCAAGTGGAAGTTACAGTAGCATCCAGTTTAGTTGGCGAACACGAACTAGAATTTGCGTTGGGATTGCACAGGGACTTGCCATTCTTCATGACGAAATGCGACCACATATCATTCATCGAGATATCAAAGCTAGCAATATTCTCCTCGACAAAGACTTGACACCCAAAATTTCAGATTTTGGTCTACCAAAACTTATCCCAGCCAGCATAACTCATGTCAGTACCTGTGTAGCAGGAACGATGTAAGTTCTAACAATAATGCATCCATTTTTTTAATCCATCTAATCATAAGAGTTCATCTTCATTACGTTCTTAGAGAAATTACCAAAAACATACATTGCATTTGTACTCGAGATAGTGACTTGCACAAGATGGGTTATTAGTTTGATATCAAATAATCCCCAGTCATGCACATGATGTCTACAAAGAAATGGCAACTTAATCAGTCGTCTTTAAATCATGCTACTTTTTTGTTGTTGAATTGTCTAGATAGTAGATAGTTATTTTCTATTGATTTTGTTGGTGAAGGAGATTCATTGGTGGAATCGTTTGGGTAGAATTATGGATGGCAATTAAATCCGAACCCAATGGAAACCCACCCTGCCCCGCTATTATTAGAGCGAATTTCCCCAAATTCCCCCCCCCAATGATTAACTGTTTTTCTTCTCTCATTTTTCAGAGCACTGGTGGTTGATGGTTGTTGCTTGCTAGTCTGCTGTTGGTCTGCTGTTGCTACTGCCAGTGTGCTACTGCAGAATTTTGCTGGGCTGCTGCCGTTGCAATGTTGCTGTGAAGCGGGCTGCCACTAGATGCTGGTCTGCTATAAATTTGGGTTGTTGTTAGTTTCATGTTTTCATTTTGTTATCTATTGTTTTTACTATGGTTCACAATTTGGATGTATTTGAGTATTTTAGTGAGTTTACCCTTTCAGGTTTTATACACCACTTCCAAAAGCATATTTTTCAGCAGTGTTTTTTTGCCTACACATCAACTTTAGGTGGTTTAATATCAATGTTATTAGTTTGTAATAGTGGTGCCTGAGGGATGCCTCTTGTAAATCTATAAATTTTATAAAAAATATATAAATTATTTTCAATTATTTTTGTTGGTAAATGTGTCGACAAAAGTTTATTTTTGCCCACTCATATTGTGTTGCTAGAAGTGTATTTTTAGCCCATGCCAATTTGTCGTTGCCAAAAGTAAATCTTTATCAACAAACAAATCATCGACAAATGGTAATATTTACCGACGTAAATTTGTTGCCAAAAGTTTACTTTTGCCCACTCATATTGTGTTGCTAAAAGTGTATTTTTTGCCAATGCTAATTTGTCGTTGCCAAAAGTGAAACTTTATTGACAAACAAATCGTAGGCAAATGGAAACATTTACCGACGTAAATGTGTCACCAAAAGTTTACTTTTGCCGACGCATATTTTGTTGCTAAAAGTATATTTTTTGCCCATGCAAATTTGTGTCGCGAAAAGTGCCACAGAATCATCATATTTGAATGACTTTTACCGACGTAAGGTAAATTGCCGACGATGGATGAAGGTTTTTAACGACAACTATGTTCGTCGCTAAAGGCATTACTTTTACCAATGCAATGATAATTTCGTCGGCAAAAACTTTTGCTGACTCAATTTTGCCTACAGGTTGCCAACGTAGCTTTGTGTGTCGGCAAAACTCTTTGCCGATGAATTTTCCCTTTTAGCAACATATTTTGTTGCATTGCAAAAAATGCAATTTCTTGTCGTGTGTGATTGTAGAACCATTGAGTTGTAGTCTTATTTGGGTTATTGAAAAATAATAAGATTGGCTCATGTATTGAAATGAATTGAAGGAGAATGAAATGAAATATGGATTTGGTATTCTATGACTATATAAAAATGTGAATGTTTTATCCCTAGCATTGTATATGCACATTGCACTTATATCTTCGTTAAATCTCATATATTACGTTAGATTATTCCTATTGAGTTGTGACTCATCCTATTTGGAAAAAATATTTTAAGGTATTGATGGCATGCCTCCACCAAGGCAATAGCATTGGAGGGACTTTTCAGAAGCAAGAATGTCTTTGTTTTGTTTCACGTTTTGTATAGCCTAGGGCTTAAATTGTATGAGCAAGTCTCACTTTTGTTGTAACCAAGTCAAGGCTTGGAAAGGTGTAAGCCTAAAGGGCATTTATTTATACTGAACTCTTTTGTACAATTAATATTATGAAATGAAAGAACTTTACACTCTGATTCATGCCGTTATTTATATATATTTGGGTTGAACTTATGGTTATATTTTAGGGGCGTTACAACTTAGTATCAGAGCGTACCGGGTTTGAATACTTTGGATACATGGGAAGTGGTTAGTACCACAATAGGTTTGTCTCGCTTTACAGAGATGTTTGTATGCTAGTAATGTTGTGTGATAACATGCTTATATGATTATATGGGTATAGGATTTAGTTCCTAAGATGTTGATTGGGTCTACGGGTTTCTGGAAGTCCCATTAGAAGAGCACTTGATCACTGCTGTTTCTAATTAGAACTCTAGCAACGCCGCGGGACGATCATTATCTAAGAAGGAAATTCGTATATGTTTATGTGATTACGTACTTATATAGAGTGATTTACTGTTGTCTATCGCACTAGGGCGTGAGTGAGTTAGCTTCGGCACATTTGTAAATGTGCTAATCTTTTTGTTACCTTTATTAGGATGTCAGGACGTGGTCGTGGTGATAGGCGTGGTAGGCCTAGAAGGCACGAGATGCTTATACTGGATGGAATTCCGACACAGGAAGAAGGGGTTGGTCAGGCTAACGTGGCCGAGCCAGTAGGTCAACAGGCCATGGGCGCCTTAGCCCACGAAATGGTGAGAGCTTTGCAGAAATCTATAGACATTCTCAGAGCTGAGAATCAAGTTCAGGCCCATGTTGCTGAGGCAGGGCCATCTTTTCTAAAGAGGGAGTTTTTCCGGTCGAACCTAGATGAGTTTTTGGGCGATCTTAAGGAACCACTGAAAGCGGATGAGTGGTTAAAGCAGATGGTGAAGACTTTTGAGATGCTTGGCATCAAAAATGGGGGTTTGAGGGTAACCTTGGCGTCCTTCCAGTTAAAGGAAGACGTGGGTCAATGGTGAAAATATGTGCGGGAATGCATTGGAGGGACTTAGGAGGCTTTCATCGACGCCTTCCAGGACAAGTTTTTGACTCCCACTATTAAGAAAAAGTTGAGGGACCAGTTTTCCAAACTGGTGCAGTTGAATGCACCAGTGGCTGAGTTTGAAGCCACATTCACTAGCCTCTTTAGGTTTGCACCTGTGTTGGTGGCAACTGAGGAGCTCCGTTCTTTGGAGTTTGAGATGAGACTGAGGACCAGGCTCATGTTTAGAGTGGTCAGATCCATAATTAGGGACAATGGGTGCCTTGTGGAGACGGTGACTCATCTTGTGCCCATTATGTAGGCAGAGAATGAGAGGATGAGGGGCTCCAAGAGAAGTCAGGATAGTCAGGAGGACGGTAAGAGGCAGAGGGGTTATAACCCTCAACTGTCCCGGGGAGCCTAGTCGAGGTCCACATTTCCAGTGCCGAGTTCAGATTCTGGAAGGGGTGGTCAGGAAGATTTTACTTGTTACAAATGTGGTCAGTTAAGCCATAAGTCTCCAGCTTGCTCGCAAAGGGGGGAGGGCAACGGTCTGCATCGTCTTCGACTCGTTCTTAGGGCCAGAGTCAAGGGATAGGGCAGCCGCCTACTTGTTATCAGTGTGGGTAGGCAGGGCACCTAAAGAGATTTTGCCTACAGTTGGGTGACATATCTGGTGCGTCTGGTTCAAGGCAGACACAGAGTCATCAGCCTACACAGTCAACATAGGCCTCGAGGGCCAATCAGGGAGCCTCTTTGGCTCAGTCAGTGCATCAAGCATATGCTCCAAGGGGTGAGCAGGTTAAGCAGAGACCTACTGGGTGTGTGTATACTGTTATCGCACTAGATCTTATACCAGCGCCTTCTGTAGTGAAAGGTACCTTCTTGTTTTGCAACTCAATTGCTAATGTGTTAATTGATACGAGTGTATCCCATTCATTTATCTCGTCTGCTTTTGCATTGATTTTGGGATTGGAGTTGACACAGTTAGCATCTCCTATTTGTGTAGTATCACCTATTGGTGGTGAAGCATTCTGAAATAGGAATGTCGGGGTTGTGATATAGAGGTTGCCGATCGTCGACTTCCATTTGCATTTGTGTAAATTGATATGACTAGTTTTGATGTTATTTTAGGTATGGATTAGTTATCGTCATACCGGCCTGTAATAGATTGTTACCGTCAGAGGGCCACTATATATACCTTGAGTTGTGATTGCCTTTATTTCTTGGAGGACCAGGTGGATAGAGTCTTATCACTGGTGTACGATCCGCGTAGGCGGAGTGAACTTAGTTGTCTCTTTGCTAACTTTTTGAGTAGTTAGTGTGATGAAGGCCGGGTTGAGTTGCCAAGGATGGTTTGTGAATATCCTGATGTCTTTCCCGAAGATCTTACTAGTTTACCACCCTACCGAGAGATTGAGTCCTCTATTGATCTAGTGTCTGGTACAGCACCGATTACAATGGCATCGTATAGATTTGCACCCGCTGAATTGAGGGAGTTAAAGATTCAACTTCAGGAATTGTTAGATAAGGGTTTTATTTGCCCTAATACTTCACCTTGGGGAGCACTGGCTTTCTTTCTAAAAAGAAAGATGGAGCATTGCGACTTTATATAGATTACCAGAAGTTAAACCGGGTAACTGTTAAGAACAAGTACCCAATGCCTCGTATAGATGATCTGTTTGATCAGTTGAAGGGGTCTTGTTGTTTCTCTAAGTTAGACCTGAGATCGGGTTATCATCAGTTGAGGGTAAGGGAGGAGGATATCCCGAAAATAGCATTTCGTACGCGGTATGGCCATTATGAGTTCCTAGTGATGCCTTTTGGTCTAACTAATGCTCCAACGGTGTTTATAGTTTGATGAATCGAATCTTCCATGAGTTTCTAGACCTTTTTGTGGTTGTCTTTGTGGATATCATCTTGACTTATTTGCACTCCGAGGAGGAACACGAGGAACACTTATAAGTAGTGCTTGAGTTGCTTAGAACCCACAAGTTGTATGCTAAATTTGGGAAGTGTGAGTTCTAGTTGAAGGAAGTTAAATTCTTAGACCATGTGGTATACGGGAAATGGGTGACTGTACATTCATCCAAGATAGAGACAATGTAGGATTGGGCACAACCTAAGAATGCTTTTGAGATCTGTAGTTTCTTGGAGTTGGCCGGGTATTATCGAAGATTTGTGAAGGATTTCTCTAGATTAGCTTCACTATTAACTAGACTAAAGAGGAAGGGAGTTAAGTTTGAATGGAATAAGACATGTGAGAAGTCATTTCAAGAGCTCAAGGTTAGACTTACCACTACTCTATTCTTGATTATTCCAGAAAGGGGTTTGGGCTATTCAGTATATTGTGATGCCTCACGAGAAGGTTTGGATTGTGTATTAATGCAAGAGAGAAAGGTAGTAGCCTATGGCTCACAGCAGTTACCCTACCCATGATCTAGAGTTAACGGCGGTGATCTTTGCTTTGAAGATGTGGAGGCACTAACTGTATGGTGAGAAATTCAAGGTATTTTCTGATCACAAGAGTCTGAAGTATCTGTTTACTCAGAAAGACTTGAATTTGAGGTAAAGAATGTGGATGGAGTTCATAGAAGGCTATTATTTTGAGTTGCATTATCATCCTAGAAAGGCCAATGTAGTGGTTGATGCCTTGAGTAGGAAGTCTATTAGCAGTGTGGCTTGTGTCCCCATTCGAGAATGGGAGATGTTGGGTACTCTTAGTGAATTTGACTTGCGTCTAGGCGAGTCTGTTGAGTCTGCAGTATTGTTTTTAGTGGTTGCAGAACCTATACTTATGAACCGAGTGTTGGAAGCGTAAAAGAGTGACTTGGAGGTGGAAGCCTTCTGAGAGAAGATTTCCAATAGGAAGGTAGAAAGAGGCTTGACTGTGTATCCTAATCAGAGTGTGAGATACCGTGACTATTTGTTCGTACCGAAGTCTTACTGAAAGAAAGTACTTCGAGAGTTTCACTGTTCACTCCTTGCGGTGCATCCGAGAAGCACAAAGATGTATCATGACTTTAGTCGTCAGTTTTGGTGGAGAGGTATGAAGAAGGATGTAGTTGTGTTTGTATCAAAAAACCTTACTTGTTAGCAAGTGAAGGCCAAGCATCAGAGGCTAGCGGGTTTGTTGCAACCCTTGCCTATAGCCGAATGGAAGTTGGAGTATGTCATGATGGATTTTGTTGTGGGCCTTCCAAGGACTCAACAGGGTAATGATGCCATTTGGGTGGTAGTTGATAGGTTGACCAAGTCAGTGCACTTTATAACTATGCGCGTGAGCGATTAGGTAGACTATCTTGACGACCTTTACATTAGGGACATAGTGAGGTTGCACGGGGTCCCTGTAACAATTGTTTCGGATAGAGATCCACGTTTTATAGCTCGATTATGGCAGAGCTTGCAGAGTGCCTTCGGCACTAGACTGATTTTTAGCATAGCATATCACCCTCAGACTGACAGATAGTCGGAGTGTACCATTCAAATCCTTAAGGATATGCTTCTAGGTTGTGTCCTTGATTTTAAAGGGTCATGGGAGAGGCATTTACCCTTAGTGGAGTATGCCTATAATAACAGCTTCCAATCAAGTATTGGCATGGCACCATTTGAGGCCTTGTACAGCCGACCATGCAGATCTTCGGTGTGTTAGGCCAAGGTGGGTGATGCATCTTTGTTGGCCCCAAAGTTAGTTCGGGAAACGATGGAGAATGTAACACTTATTCATAAAATATTGGTTACAGCTCAGAGTCGACAGAAAACTTATGCCGACCGTAAGAGGAGACCCTTGTCTTTTTGAAAATATCATCTAGATGGGGTTTCATGAGATTTGGGAAGAGTGGAAAGTTGTCCTCTCAGTTTATTGGCCCTTTTGAGATCCTTGAGCGGATTGGGGAGGTTGCTTATCGTTTAGCGTTACCACCACAACTTTTTGGAGTTCATGACGTGTTTCATATTAGTATGCTTTGGAAGTATGAGCTGGATCCATCGCACATGTTGAATTGGACCGACTTAAAGGTAGATGATGATGCCTCATATGAAGAGAGACCAGTGAGAGTCTTGGATACTCGAGATAAAGTTTTGCGAGGCAATACGATTCCCTTGGTTAAAGTATTATGGAAACATCACGAGATTGAGGAAACAACTTGGGAACATGAATTGGAAGTCCGAGAGAAATATCTGGACTTATTTGTTGATGTTTAATTTTATATTGAGATTTTCATTATGCAAATGAAATGAAAAGCCATTGTATATGATATGGGAATTTCGGAAACATGGATTCAATATAAGCATTGCATATGTTTTGAGAATATGGAATATTTAGGGTGTTGTATCACTTTTGGAAGTATTGTATATGCTGTGTAAATTTTTGAATACTCGGATTTTGATTAAACATTGTAAATGTTTTGGGAAATTGTAAATTGCACTTTCAGAATGGGACTTGTGTATCGAGTCAATGAGAATTGATGAGCGAAGAGTGGGTCATGGTGTTAAATTTGTTAGATTAACGTTGCTGTGAATGGTTTATTAATGATGTTGAACTTGATTTGAAATTTCATGGACGAAATTCTTTAAGGGGGGATGTTATAACGATTCCGATTTTGACTCGTCACTTGTTGTATTCCGAACTTGGGTTTGTATGGTTTTGAATGGTGATTCATATCTTGTTTCCCTTGTCTCCCCTCTATTTTGATTATCGGATTGTAGTTGTGCGTTTGGAACAGGTTAGTTCTTGTTTTTCCAAACCTTTGTTGCCTAGATTTTTGCTCCTCCGCTCGAGCGGCCATTCTTACGCTCAAGCGCGCTTTGCAATCTTTGCTCCTCCACTCGAGTGGGCTTTGTGAACTCTCAGTACTTTGCAGGTCTGCAAAACTACTGAGAGAGTGTTTTCTACGCTCTAGCGGGTGGGTGCTCCAACGGCCTTTCCTACACTCGAACGTTGGTTTGTTGTCTACCAAACTTTTGGATATGTGTTTTCTACGCTTGAGCGGCAAATTCCTGCACTCAAGCGGTGAGCGTTCGTTATGTCTTGGTGCTCGAGCGGCATTTATTGCACTTGAGCATAACAACTTTTTTGTGTCTGAGGCTCGAGTGTCAACTCTTCCACTTGAGCGAACTATGCGTATATCAAATCGCGAAAATGACATTTTATATCACTTTTTCATTCTTCTGTCTCTCTAAAACTTTCCAAAAACCTAGATCTTGACTCTCTCTCTCTCTCTCTACATTTTGGCCTAGATCCTTTGGGTTCTTTACCCTATTGTCTTTGAGAAAAAGTTAGAGCATTCCAAGAACTTCCTTTTAATCCGATTAGAACGTGGTCTTGGCGTTGTTGAGGGTTCTACCTTGCTTTGCTTGGTTTTCTCTTCTTGAGGTAGGGATTTTCTACACCTTAATATGGTTTTTAACTTAGTTATTTGTCGTTGTATAACAATGGTGGGATTTGGGAGTAATGAGAACAAACCTAGGGTTTGGGTGTAAAATGGAAAGAGCGGTTTCGGTGAATGAGAGGTAAATGATTGTGGGGTTAAAAAATAATGTTGTATGGTGTCAAAATTGTTGATTTTGGTACTTGATTGAGACTTGGAAAGAGAGAGAGTTTGCCCTAAAATGATTATGATATTTATTTTGTATAAATAAATGAAATTGGTGTTGTAAATATGAAATTAGACGAGTATTGAAATACATGGTAGAATTGAGTAAATGACATGTCTCATCTTTAGAAATTTTAAATAAATTATATATCTTGAGATTATATATCTGTTTCGAAATAACTGTATTGGACTATCGGTGGAGGATAGCTATGATTGTTGTAGAAATTGCATGAGGATTAGGTGAATTAAAACTAATCCATGGTTGGTTATCATTGAATATGATCATGTTGTAAATACATTGTATATGTATGCTTGTTTGGAATGAGAAATGAGATGTACTCCATGTATGATTATGTGTTTAAATACATTGCATATGTATGACTGTTTGGGAGAAGAAATGGGATAGACTCCATTATAATTAAGTTGGCCGGAGTGTCTTGGGTGAAAGTCCCGAAATTTATACATGGATGCCGATCTTGCGGACGAAATTTTCGTAAAATGGCAGATTGAAGTGTTTGTGTATTAATGGTGTGATTGTAGAGCCATTGAATTGTAATCTCATTTTGGTTATTGAAAAATAATGAAATTAGCTCATGTATTGAAATTAACTGAAGGAGAATGAAATGAAATATGGATTTGGTATTCTATGACTATATAAAAACGTGATTGTTTTATCCCTGACATTGTATATGCACATTGCACTTATATCTTCGTTAAATCTCATATATTGTGTTAGATTATTCTTACTGGGCTGTGACTCACCCTATTTAGGAAAAACATTCTCAGGTATTGATGGCATGCCTCCACCAAGACAATAGCATTTGAGGGATTTTGAGAAGCAAGAGTTTTTTTGTTTTGTTTCACGTTTTGTATTGCCTAGAGCTTGAATTGTATGAACTAGTCTCACTTTTGTTGCAACCAAGTCAAGGTTTGGAAATGTGCAAGTCTAAAGGGCATTTATTTATACTGAACTCTTTTATACTATTAATATTATGAAATGAAAAAAACTTTACACTCTAATTCATGCCGTTATTTATATATATTTGGGTTGAACTTATGGGTATATTCTGGGAGTGTTACAATACTTTTGTTTTGGAGGATATACTTGTATTCGGGAAGTCATAATAATCATTTAAAAAAAAAAAAAACAAATACATAGACTGCAAAATAGTGCTAAAATGTTTAGAGGGAGAGATGAAAGTTACAAAAATAAGATTAATTTAAAGTTGAGATATTTAGATCTTATTTGGGAATAGTTTATTTTAATTGATTTTTATTTTATAAAAATATATATAAAAAATAAAAAAAATTAATATGATAATTTATAATAATTTTTTAATTTACTCTTTAAACAAGGCATAAATCTAATTAAAAATTTTAAATCACACATAAATATTTCTTGTTAAAATTTTATTTTTTGATTGATTTATTGTTTCAGTTCTGAACCATCACTATCAGTTATCGTATTAATTTGTCAATGTGCAGGGAAATTATTAGTGAGGTACACCAAACGCATCCCGTGTGGACATTGTAAATTGTCGTTTGGTAGCTAAGAACGACTGTGATACAAAGCTTTAGGCGTAGAGGTTTAAATTGATTTTTATACGGTTGGTAGGGGTAAAGATAAAAATAATAAAAATAAAAAATATAGAAAAAAAAAAAAGTTAGAAGACAAATTCTGATAAAAAGAAAGACAAATTAAAGCTCTTTTATAACTCCTATTTTAGAGGTCCAAAATATTTTTTTGCTAAGAAACATTGTTGCAAAATTCCTACTCCCTCTTTTTCCACCCTCTTTCAGAAAAGCAGACAAAAAGATGTCAAATTGAACTAAAGGAAAAAATTAGATTAAAATATTGAAGAGGAATGACACACCGACAGCCCAAAATACCAACCAAAATTATGAGTGGTTTATATTTGAAAAAGTTATGAAATACAAAAATCAAAGGGGAAATTTCTATGTAGGGTTGGTTTTGAAAAAATATTACAAATAAATGATAAATTTTATAAATATTAATAATTAAAAACATAAAAAAATTTCATTAATTTATAATAATTTTTTGATAACACCACTGATTAGTAATTCCCCAAAATCAAATTTCTCATTCTGTAATTGATTTTTATACAGTTATACTGATGTAATTATAATGGAACAAAGTGCCCATTGAATTGATATTTGATTACATAAGTATTATAGTCATATCATTGGAATTGGGGTGCAGCCGTAGAGCTTATTTTGGGATCATTTTAATGATTAGAATTGTTTATTTTTTTAAGATAGATCAAGTAAAATATATTTTTAAAAAATTAAGTCGATCGGATATTGATGGGCCTTCATCGAATTTCATTTGCATTTAAAAAAATAATGATAAATGTAATTTTAATTATAAAACTAAATATAAATATACTTCGATGAAAGAATTATCGATATTTAATAAGTCTAAATTTTACAAGTATATTCTACTTATCATACCCTAAAAACTAAATGGTTTCGATCATCAAAATTGGTTCACAGGCCACACATCACCCACCTTTGGTCCCATATTATTATGGTGATAATGTACGAAAATTTCGTATAAATGATTTATATATATATATATATTTAGGAGTTGTTTGGAAAGTGAGAAAATAGTTTTAAAAAAAACTAAAATAAAAAAAGTATGTCGTGAAAAGTGTATAACCTTTTTACGGCAAGTAAAATTATGTTGTGAAAAGTGTAATAATTTATGACATGCAAGAAAATATTGTAAAATATTATATACGGCAAACAAAGTATGCCATAAATATAGTAAAAATAACGTTTGCATACAAAATTATGTCGTAAAAAGTGTAATGATTTATAATATGCAAGAAAATGTCGTAAAAAATTATATACGGCATACATAGTATGTCATAAATATATTAAAAATAACCTTCTACGGCATGCAAAATTATGCTATGGAAAGTATGATGATTTGTGGTATGACAAAAATGTCGTAAAAAATAATATATGACATACAAAGTGTGTCATTAATATTTAAATTATTACTTTTTATAACTTTACCTACATGCCGTAAATGACACTCAACTTTTTACGACATGTCATATAACGGCATTTGTGTATATGTCGTGAAAGAGTTTTTACGGTATGCATTGCAAACTGTAAAAATTTAATTTTGTTGTAGTGACATGGCCTAATAGGATTGGTTGGAATTGAAAAAAAATTGACTTCTATTGGTAGGTGGAGAGAGTAGGTATAGTTAATTGCAGAGAAAAATGAACATGAACCTAACTTAAAATTGGAATTCAAATACAAAAAGTTATATGTTACAAACATGAAATAAATAGTAAAATAAAACTTGGCCTTTCTTTGTATTTTTTTATTTGTTTTTGGTCAATTGTTTACAATTTATTAGAATTACATTTCGACAATCCTAATTCAATAACTAAAAAATGCCAAACTACCAAGTAACTTAATAAATAGTTCTGTGTGGGTGATTTCCCGATCACACTGCCCGTTCAGTAATTCAGCTATAGAACACTGGTAGAATAGATGGCACCCTGCTATCCTGCACAGAAAGAGAAGGCTTCGGCGGTGGTTCTTCCACCCGGGGGCTCTCCGACGATCAAGTCAGTATATCTCTCAAAGATAATCAAGTGCTAAACTCACTACTCAAAGCATAAAATTGCGTACCTTATACCCACGGGGGTGCCTTTCTTTTATAGTTTACTCAATCCTAGTCCCACTAGAAGTCTGGCTTCTATGGACTCCAATTCAGTGCTTACTTTGGATTTCTCAAGAGATAAGGATAAACTCCCTAAGAGTATTACCCTTATCCATCCTGAAGTCTTTCTTCATCCTAGGACTCTTGTCCCTTATCCGCTCATCTCGGATTCCGGTATTCTCGCAGATAACCTTGGCAACTCCGAGATCACATCGGCATAACTACCACGACACGTGGCACCTCGGCCAACACGTCGACGTCACCTTGCCACGTGTTGGTACTCTGAAAATATATCCCCACAATTGCCCCATAGGTTCTATTACCTCGGCATTCTGAGGTGATGGAACCTATATCGTTCCTCTTTCCAGTACATTGGCATAAGAACTCTTCAGCCGAGATCGTTTATTTCAGGCCGACATGTCTTCTTCTAAGAACAAGAATTCTAATGAACTCTGCATGAGCTGTCATGCATCACTTTTCAACCGTTCTACTTACGTGTTTCACCTTCATTGGTTCGTGTCTGTGACGCGCTTGTAAGCCGTCTTACATCTGTCTGTGCCGTCTGACGCATGCGATATTCCAGGCGTATTAAATGCACTACTTTTGCCGCCGTTTCAAGTTTTTGACAAAACTTGTTTTCCCTCTTTTTGCCTCTTCACTTTGCGCTTTGATTTACTTGCTTTCTCTCTCTCTAAACTCTTTCTCTTGAATCCGCCATTGCTTAGGCTTCAAGCTCTGCAACTTCATTCGTCTTTCTGGTGAAAGCTCTCGCTACTTTGTCACTTTTGTAACCGTCGTTTGTCTTCGGCGAACTTTATTTCGGCCTTACTTTGCCTGGTAAGCCTCTGCTCATTTCTTTCTCAATTCTTCTATGTTTTTTGCTTACTTACTGTCATTACTGCTTTGTTCAAACCTTCGATTTGCTGAACTATTCACCTGGATGTGTCTATTAAATAATCTTGCTCATGTCTTGAACACTTGCATTGTTTCACCACTTTCTTGCCATTGTTCTTGACCCTGTTTTTCTCGTATTCTTTATGCTTTTGAGAACCCTACCTCTGTTCTTGATTCTGAAACTTCATTCTTTGTTTCTTGTTTTCTGTGTTTCCTTCCAGATCTGTGCCCCCAATCTTTATTTCCATAGATTTAGGTTTGGGATTTGTCTGTAGACTTCACCAATCTTTAGGAAAAACTGAAACAACCCTTACTAGTATTTACCTAGGTTTTTGCCGAGGTCCCAAAAACCCTTTAAGAACATCCCCTTTCTGAAGTTGAATACTTTTACGTCGACATCATGGGCATATGGAAACATAGGGTAGATACCCCAACCAAACTTGAGTACTTTAGGGAAGAATTCTCCATTCCTACCGATGTCCATCTGAGACTGGCTGGGGATGATGACTCCATTATGCCAACAGTTGATTCGATGCCCTTTCCCATTGTGGCTTTCACTGAATGTGGACTCCGGCTTCCACTTAATCCCCTTTTTCGTGAAGTTCTCCACTACTATAAGTTGAACCCCATGCAACTTACCATTAACTCCTATCGAGTGATTAATGGTATTATAGCCTTAGCTAAACAGGAAGATGTTAGGATCACCTTAGCTGATATCCAATACTGTTACACAATGTGTGCCCTCAATTTGAAAGAAAAAGGCTATGTCTATTACCTTAAGCCGAGGTCTACAGAATTCAAAATTGTAGCCGACCTCCCAGACTCCAACAAGGGAGCTGGGGATGACTATGTTATTGCTTCGGGAAATTGGGAGTTCGGCTCAGACGAGGATGCCCATCTATACCCTCTTCCTCGATCAGTTAAAGAGGGCAAGGGTAAGAGCCCAGTGTCAATACCTGTTTGTTTCTTTTCAAGTCATCAGTACTTTGTCTGTTTCTAATGTTTGTTCTTCTTGCAGATGTTCGTAAGCCACCTAAAAGCTTTCGCCAATCCTACGTCCCCAGCAAGGATTTGAAGAAACTTTTAGACTTGCCAGTCCAGAAAAGGAAAGCGCCTTTGCTTCTTAACTTCATTCCAACATACAAGTCGATTTTGCCCGACGTCCCTAAAAGGAAGAAGAAAAGCCTTTCTCCACCTTCTGCCACAACCCAAACTGCGTCTGTATCTCGAACAGATCAAGGATCAACATCGGATCCAGCTGATCAGCCATCAACTTCGGCTCCATACTTGATCCCAATACCTGAACGGAAAAGGCGGCGCAAACTAGTCTGAACTGCTGAGATGGGTCGCCCGAAACCTGTTGCCGAAGATCTCTTAGCCGACCTCCCTACCGATGTTGACGCTCAACCATCGCAAACCATGCCCCCACCGAAGCTGAAAAGAACCAAGAAAGCTCAGCCAAAGGCTAAAGTAACTCAGGTTGAATCTGAGGACACTTTATCTATCTCCAAACTGGCTGAGAGCGACAAGTCTTAACCCTCTGCTGGGAAGAGGCGTGCAGAAACCCAGCCATCAGAATCCACACAATCAAAGAGACCGAGGTCATCGTCTGCGACGACCTCGGGGTCAAAAATACCAAAAGTCCTCTGGACGCCTGAAATCACTCTTGAAGATAAACCCGTTTTTGCCAATGATAGCGCCGATGACATTAATGTCGATGTAGCCCTTTGTACTGCTCTCTTGCTCCCAGGCGATCTCGAACGGAATGCCAAGATGAGTGAGTACGAGAACTATGCCCTCATGCTTCAACGTTCCATTCAAGTAAGTCTCTTTACTTGGTAATTTGCCTTTCTGTTCTTTTTCCATACTTGTAAAATTCTTAATGACTCTTGCCCTGCATTTTTCCAGGCCATTCAGCATACTCATTCACTCTCCATCCAATCTTTTGAGAATAGGGAGAAGTTGGCCGACATGAAGAGGGAGTTTTCTGCCCTTCAAAAGATTAATAAAAGTTTCCAATCAAAAATGAAGAAGTTGGAGGACCAGGCTGAGGTTGCTCTCAAAGCTCAGACTGAGGCCGAGGAGAAGGCCGAATCTGCCAATGCTATAAAGAAGGTTGCTGAATCGCAGAAAAAAGAGGCCAAGGAAAAAATGGCTCAAGCTGAAAAAGAGCTTCAGGAGGCCCTGGCTACTAAAGATGCCGAAATCAAGGCGGCCGACGAAAAGGCTTATGCTCAGGGCATGGCCGATGTCATTGAGAAATATAAATTACAAGTCAGGCAGGCATGCAACAGGGGCTTCTCCCTTGGTTGGATGTCCCTGATAAAAAAACTTGATCTCCCTGCCGATTCACCCTTCCGCAATGCCGATGCTATCCCTCTTCCATTCCCACCACCTCCACCTCCAAGTCAACCTGAGGATGCTTCTGAATCTGAGGATGAAGATGGTATGAGGACGAGGATGAGGCCTTAGTAAGGAAATCCAAGGATGTTGCGGGGGCCAAGTCCCTTCCTTCAACCGAGCAAATCATGGACTTAACTCAAGATGAAGTGGGTGATGAGGTTGCCAAGGAAACTACTCCTGAGCAGGCTTCATCCGACGTCCCTCAAGTTGACAAGAGGATTGACGAAACTCTTGCCGAGATTGATGCAGAACTTACAATGGAGAAGGCGGACGAAGTAGTTCTTCAAGAATCTGCCGAGGTCCAAACCCAAATTACTCCTGAAGCTGAGGAATCATAACTTTGATGTCTTTTGTACTTTTTTGTTTCTTGGGCAGTATAAGCTTCTTTATGTGGCCGATGTGCCTCCTGTTTTTTTTTGTTGAATGCTTTAATATAACTATCTTTCTTCGAATGCCTACACTCTCTTGTCTTTTCTTTGACTGTCTCTGTATGATTCTATACTTAGAATATTTTGTATGCCTTTCATGCTTTGCCTCCTTTGTGCAATTTTCTCGGGCTTACATACCTCGGGTATAATAACTGATTATTTACCTCGGCAAGAACTTGACCTGTAAATTTAGCATAAATTTCAACAAGTGTAAAACATATACTGTTTTAAGTTTAACTTACTTTTCTCAAGTCTCAAACGACTATAAAACAATGATCTTAGCTTTCACCTTCAACCTCAGCTTAACTTCAACTTGTAAATTGCTAAAAATTTCAACAAGTGAAGATAAGGAATAACCTCAGCTTAACTTCAATTTGTAAATTGCTACAAGTTTCAACAAGTGGAGATAAGGAATAATCTCGGCTTAACTTCAACTTGTAAATTGCTACAAATTTCAACAAGTGAAGATAAGAAATAATCTCGGCTTAACTTCAACTTGTAAATTGCGACAAATTTCAACAAGTGAAGATAAGGAATAATCTTGGTTTAACTTTAACTTGTAAATTGCTACAAATTTCAACAAGTGTTAAGTGTCTTTGTATTCTTTCCGCCCCCAATGTGAACCTGAGTTCCACTTGGGTTCTCATTATTCATGTTTTCTAGAAACAATATTTTGTATCTTTATCAGTCATATGTGTTGAAGAATTCTGAAATGATTTTATTGATGACATCGGTCAAAGACAATGCATATCTAATGATAGAAAAGTTTCAAATTACAAGTGTTCCAGGGTCTAGGCAATGCTTTGCCCTCATTGTCTTGAAGCCGATAGGCTCCATTGCCTAATACCGAAGTGATTCTGTAGGGTCTTTCCCAGTTTGGACCAAGCTTGCCCTCTCTGCGATCCTTCTTGTTGCCGACGACTTTTCTCAGGACTAGGTCGCCAACTTGAAAATCCCTTGGATTGACCTTCTTGTTGTAAGCTCTGGCAAGCTGTTGCGGGTATGCTGTGAGCTGAATTGCAGCTTTCTCTCTTCGTTCTTCCAAAAGATCTAGATCTCGGGCTAAGAGTATATCATTAGTCCCATTCTCAACTCACTGGGTTCGGATCCCTGGGATGCCGACTTCCAGTGGAATGACTGCTTCTGTGCCATAAGCCATGGCAAAGGGGGATTCTCCTGCTGATCTTCTCGGCGTAGTCTGATATGCCCAAAGCACGTTCGGCAATTCGTCTACCCACTTTCCTTTTGCTACCTGCAGCCTCTTCTTTATTCCATCCAAAATTACTTTGTTGGATGCTTCAGCTTGTCCATTACTTTGGGGAAAACTTGGTGTTGAAAAGTAATTCTTGATCTTGAATTTCGCACAAAAGTTCTTGATGAGTTTGCTGTCAAACTGCGTTCCGTTGTCGGCAACTATTGCTCTTGGAATCCCAAATCTGGTGATGATGTTTCTCCATATAAAGTTCTTGACATCCATATCTCGGATTTTGGCAAGAGGTTCTACCTCTATCCACTTTGTGAAGTAATCTGTTGCTACCAGCAAGTATTTTCTCTGCCCAGTTGCCTGGGGAAGTTGGCCAACAAGATCCATGCCCCACTGGGAAAATGGCCAAGGGCTGGATACTAGATTCAGGTAAGCAACTGGCTGGTGTATCAAAGGTGCAAACCTTTGGCATTGTTCGCACTTCTTCACGTATGCTTCTGCATCTTTTTGCATGTAAGGCCACCAATACCCCTGGGTAATGGCCCTGTGAGCTAGTGATCTGCCCCCAGCGTGGCTTCCACAAACTCCTTCATGAATTTCATATAAAAAATCTTCAACTTGCAAAGGGTGTACGCACCTTAAAAGGGGTCCAGTGAAGGATTTTCTGTAGAGATGTCCGTCTGCTGTCAGACTGAATCTTGCCGATTTCAATCTGACTTTGTGTGCCTCCTTGCGGTCTTCTGGCAACTTTCCTTCTTTCAGGAATGCAACTATTGCATCCATCCAGCTTGGTCCCATGTCCACACACATTGCTTCCTGCTCTGTGTTCCGTGGTTCTATGCTTGGGGCCGACATATAGTCAATCATTATTGTCCTTGTTTTTCCAGTCTGTATTGAACTTGCCAGGTTGGCCAACGCGTCGGCGTGGCTGTTATCATCTCGGCTTACTTGGAGTAGTCGGCAGTTCTGAAATAAGGCTGCCAATCTGATGACCTCTTTTGCGTATGCCGACATCCTTTCGTCTCTAGCTGCAAATTCTCCTGTTGACTGGTTAACAATAAGCTGTGAATCACAAAAAACTATTACCTCATCTGCTTCTGCTACTGCTGCCAGTTTTAGCCCTACAATTAATGCTTCGTATTCTGCTTCATTGTTTGAGGCCTTGAACCCCAAACGGATGGACTATTCTATTATTTCTCCATCTAGAGATATCAGTAGCACTCCTGCCCCCGCTCCTTGTCGGTTTGAACTTCTATCGACAAACAGTCTGAAGGAGTCGCCGATGTAGATGCTGCAGGGTCTGAGTTTTTCCTTCCTTTGTTCTTTTGCCTTTGGCTGGGCTTCTCCTTGCTTGCTGGGACAACGTTCATCTTGGCTCAACGGAGCCCGATGTTCGTTGGATTCCGAGGTGAACTCGGCCACGAAGTCGGCCAAAACTTGGCCCTTAATTGCTGTTCTCGTCCTGAACTCCAGGTCGTACTGGCCCAAGGCCACTGCCCATCTTGCTATCCTTCCAGTTAAGTCTCCTTGCTATAACAAGGGTTTCAAAAGGCGCTCTGTTAGCACTACAATCTTGTGCGCCTGAAAGTAATGGTTCAACTTCTTTGAAGCCATCACTAAGGCTAGCATGAATTTCTCTAGGGGTAGATACCTTGTTTCTGCGTTGGCCAAGGTTTTGCTTACATAGTAAACAGCCTTTTGCTCCCCTTTTTCTTCTCGGACTAACACCGCGCTTACTACGTGTTCTGAAACTGCTAAGTACAAAAACAGCTCTTCCCCCGGTCTAGGTGTTGAGAGGACTAGAGCCGTAGTTAGATACTTCTTTAGGTCAGCCAATGCGGCCTCACATTCCTCTGTCCAGAGGAAATCCGTGGTTTTCTTTATCAGGTTGAAGAAAGGTTTACATTTGTCTGAGCTTCGGCTTATGAACCTGTTTAGGGCTGCGGCCCTTCCGGTAAGCATCTGTACCTGTTTTGCCGATGTTGGGCTCTATAAATCTAGGATGGCCTTGATCTGATCTAGGCTGGCCTCAATGCCCCTTCTTGTCACCAGGTACCCCAAGAACTTACCAAATCCAACTCTAAACGCGCACTTTGATGCGTTGAGTCGGAGCCGATATGTTTTGAGGATTTCAAAGACCTCTTTTAGGTCAGAAAGATGACCCCTAGGCTCCTTGGTCTTCACGACCATGTCATCGATGTAGACTTCTACCGTTTGGCCAATCAAGTGTCTGAACATCTTGGTTACTAACCTTTGGTAAGTTGCTCCTACGTTTTTCAGCCCAAAAGGCATTACTCTGTAACAGTACAGGCCTTTTGGGGTGATAAACGCTGTCTTCTCTTCATCCGGGGGGTACATGGCTATCTGGTGGTACCCCCTATAAGCATCTAGGAAGCTCATCCTTCCATGTCCAGATGTGGCGTCCACCAACTGGTCGATCTTGAGTAGAGGAAAGCTGTCTTTGGGACAAGCTTTGTTTAGGCTTGTAAAATCTACACAGACCCTCCATTTACCATTCTTTTTCTTTACTACCACAGTGTTTGATAGCCATGTCGGGTAATCGACTTCTCTGATGGCCCTGGCCTCCAGAAGTTTGTCTACTTCCTCTTTTACTGCTTCGACGTGCATCAACGTCGATCTTCTGGCTCGCTGTATTACAGGCATGGTCGACCTGTCGACGTTCAGTTTGTGGCATGTGACCTCGGGGTCAATGCCAAGCATCTCATAAGGTGTCCAGGCAAACACCTCAATGTTTGTTCTCAAAAAAGCTTCCAGCTCTCTTTCCTCTTCTTTGGCTAAGCCTGAGCCGAGAAGAAATAAGCGTTCTTCATCGCCCTCCTGGACGAGGATTTTCTTTAGTGCTTCTTCACTTTTCTCGGCCGGCTCCTTGCCGACATCGTCTGGGACCTCTATGTCCTCGTCTTCGATTTCTGTCTTTTCTGGTTCTCGGATGTTGCAGGTTGATTTCATTGTTGCCATGGAGCAAGCTTTTGCCTGCAGTTGATCTCCTCTAATTTCTTCAATCCCAAGCTCTGTTGGGAACCGCAATAGTTGATGCAATGTTGAGGGAACTGCCCCCATTGCATGCAACCATGGCCTTCCCAAGATGATGTTGTATGGTGAGGGTGTGTCAATCACAATGAATTCCGTCTTGATTTTCTTTGTGCCGGCTTGTACTTCCAAGCTTGTTACGCCAAGTGGCCATGTCAGCGTTCCATTGAAGCCGACCATCGGGCCATTAGATCCTTCCATGTCATCTGGGTGAAGGCCCAACTCCTTGTAACATCTAACGTACATGATGTCGCAAGAGCTGCTTTGATTAATCAAGATGCGCTTCACTTGGCACTCCCCAACCTGGAGGGATACTACCAAGGCATCATTATGCGGATGTTGGACCATCTCTAGGTCGGCTTCAGTAAAAGCTATCATCGGTCCTTGGCACTCCTCTGGCCGATGCCTCTTTTCCCCGACTTGGTAGACATGCTGCAAATGCCTTATCTTCTGGGTCTCTCCTCTGACTTCGTTCTCGTTGACCCTTGAGTGGATCACATTAACCACCCGTGGTCCCCCTGCCTGTGGTTAATGTCTTAGGGGAGGCGGGGCTGCTGGTGCTTGAGGAAATCTTGCATGTTCCTCTCTTGTCCTGGCTTCATCGACAAGGTCTCTCAGATGGCCTTGTCTCACTAAGTCCTCTAAGTGTGCTCTTAGGGCTCTGCAGCCTTGGGTTGGGTGCCCTTCTTCATTGTGGTAAGCACAACGCCTACCAACGTTCCTTCCCATGTATTCTCCTGGGGCCTTTACCGGTGCTCTGAAATAGGGTTGGTTTCGGATTTGATCCAGGACTTTGTGGACCGGG
Organism: Camellia granthamiana; assembly: GCA_036172215.1. Classification (NCBI taxonomy): domain Eukaryota; kingdom Viridiplantae; phylum Streptophyta; class Magnoliopsida; order Ericales; family Theaceae; genus Camellia; species Camellia granthamiana. The sequence continues at coordinate 116,982,736 of CM069904.1, forward strand.
ATTCGGAACACAGTCGTCACTGCCTGTTTGGCCCTCAATTCCGTTTCTTGTTTATTGAACTCGTTGTTACCTCGGCCTCGCTTCGGCGAGCCGTTGGTTCTTTCTTATTTTATCTCTTTATTCCCCGATGTATCTTCCTCGGCTCTGGCATACTTCTCGATTCTTGCCATGAGCTCCTCTATGCTTTTCAGCAATGTCTTTGCCAAGGACTTCCGTAATGGACAATCATCTTTCAGGCCGTTCTTGAAAGACGCGACTGCCACCTTCTGGTTGCATTCGGGTATTCGGTTGAACACCTCATAGTACCTTTTTGCATAGGCCCTAAGGCCTTCATCCTTGCTGATCTTCAGAGCCATCAATGCGTCCACTCTCAATGGCTGCAACTTGTTTGTCACGAATCTGGCCACAAACATCTCGGCCAGGCTTTCCCAAGTCTTCACGCTTCCCTTTGGGAGTTTGTGGAACCAATCTGATGCAATCTCCCCGAAGGATAAGGGGAACACTTTGCAGAGCAATGGCTCGTTTCCGCTATACAATGCCATTGAGTTCAAGTATAATCTAACATGAAAGTTAGGGTCTGACTTACCATCTTATATTTGAAACCTCGGCATACTGAATCTCTTTGGTGCCTGGAACTTGTCCAATTCTACCGAGAATGGTGTCCTTGGCTTGTCGGGTGAGGTTACCTCGGCTTCTCCGTTCTGTTGCTTCCTCTTGAGGTAGTTTCTCAAGTCTTCTTTGCTCCGTCCAGGAGCTCGGCTATCTGCTGACTTCATTTTCTTCGGCATACTGCTCTCGGCCTCGTGGTGGGCACTTTTCGATCTCTCCCCATGAGTTGTGTCAAAGCATAATGCTTGCCCTTGAACATGCCGATGTTTCTTGGGTTCTGCGTCCTTTGTGTGATATGTCTTTTGGGACTCTTCTCTTCTCGGCTTCTCTTGTCCGACTTCCCTGGAAGGCCGATGAGAGTGCCTCCCACTCCTAGTGTGCTGAGGGGCTTCAGGAATTGTTTTTTGCCCTTGCTTCTGGGCATTGGTTGCTGGCATTGGTGTGTCGTGCAGTGGGTATGGCAGCTGCATGACGTTGTTTTGCATCATGAAGTTGACAACCGATTGTAGGTCTGCCAACTTGTCTGTCATCTCTTTTACCTCTTCATCCCTCCGTAGGCACCTGTCCCTCTATACCTGGAGGTTGTCTTCGTTGTAGTATTTGCTCTGATCCGCCTTCTTTGAAGTGTCGCCTTCCTGGCCAACGTCTTTCGCCCCGTGATTCTAGTCACGAGTTTCTGTTTTGTGGTTGTTTCCTTCGACATCGAGGTCAATAGGTCTTTCGCTCCCAGCGGGAGTGCCGTCTCCAATCTTTTCTTTCTGTGCGTTACTGGCCATCTATTCGTCTTTCTTTCCCACAGACGGCGCCAAATTGTGTGGGTAAATAGATGGCACCCTGCTGTCCTGCACAGAAAGAGAAGGCTCCGGCGGTGGTTCTTCCACCCGGGGGCTCTCCGACGATCAAGTCAGTATATCTCTCAAAGATAATCAAGTGCTAAACTCACTACTCAAAGCATAAAATTACGTACCTTATACCTACGGGGGTGCCTTTCTTTTATAGTCTACTCAATCCTAGTCTCACTAGAAGCCTGGCTTCTATAGACTCCAATTCAGTGCTTACTTTGGATTTCTCAAGAGATAAGGATGAACTCCCTAAGAGTATTACCCTTATCCATCCTGAAGTCTTTCTTCATCCTAGGACTCTTGTCCCTTATCCGCTCATCTCGGATTCTGGTATTCTCGCAGATAACCTCGGCAACTCCAAGATCACATCGGCATAACTACCACGACACGTGGCACCTCGGCCAACACGTCGGCGTCACCTTGCCACGTGTTGGTACTCTGAAAATATATTCCCACAAGTTCCATATAATAAAATAAATGAACAATACCAACTAGGGTAAATTACAAACACACTCTTAAGGTTTATTTAAATTATAAATTACTCCCTGTGATTTTAGAAATTATATTATGCCCCCTAAAATTTTTAATTTCATAATAAATAGGTCCTTTTGTTAATAAATCATCAAGTTAATTAATAATTTTTAATAATGTTAAAATTTTATTTCATTTAATAATTCAGATAATTTTATTATTGTATAGGTGAACAGTAAGAAATTTCACTTTTTCAATTAATTCCATTAAATAAAAAATTTTGACAGGAAGGTTTGTAATTTTTCAAACCACATGAGACAATTCATATTTTAAATAAATCTCAAGGGATGTATTTATAATTTATCCTACCAACTAAAACTTATATAATGGGAGATAAATTATCAATTTTTATATTTAGTACACAAGAGCATCCTGCAGAATTCAAATGCCGTAAAAAATTTGAAAAGACAACAATTGCATTTCTAAAATTCAATTTTAAGGCTTGTTGGGAATTAGGATTTTTTTCCCTTTTTTATTTAATAATATTTTTTTGAATAATGTTATACAAACAAAAAATACATGCATAACAATGTAACTTTTTTTTTTTTTTTTAAATTCAGCTAAGAAAATCTTTATTAATGATAAAGGCATACATTACGTATGAGAGTTCAACAATAAGGATGAGAAAGAAAAAAAGGAGAAAAAAGGATAACCATGCATAGTGTTGGTGAGAAACCAATACTAGCTCACAGGACCACAAACATTCCTAGCAGCAGAGCAAATCAGGAGCCAAAAAATCTGACCAAAATCTGACCAAGAGCAACACTCCATACACAAGACCAATGTAACAGTCCACTGCTGAGGGAACCTATCCTCTGCTGAGCATAACATTCTAACAAAAACATCCCACTACCAACAACCAGCAAAAGGCCAACACAGTGACACAGCACCAAAGGCACACGACAGAGTTACTAGTTCTAGCAGATACGCAGCCTCCACAAAATACAACCAAAGCCAGAACATTAACAGTAGAAGAATAGCAACCACTAACACATTAACATCAACCTCACAAACATATCACCAGCCTCAATGTAATACAGATTTACCTGGAACAAAATCTGACCAAGAGGCACACAGTAGAGCTACTAGTTCAAGCAGATACACAACACAAACCAGTAAACCAACAACCAGCAAAAGGCACACAGTAGAGCTACCAGTTCTAGTAGATACACAGCCAGGACTGAAACAGGTGTTGCCCAAACCAGTAAACCAACAACTTAGTAGACACCAAAATGCTAGATAGATACAACGCTGAGACAGATAGATGCATAGTCAGCGAATAGATACACAGCCAGGATTGAAACAGGTGTTACCCAAACCACACAAATAGAAACAAGAAAATTATAGACCAGCTCACAATACATGGTAACAATCCAACAGGTGTTGCCCAAACCAAACCAGACCAGACCAGCTCACAATACATGGCACCAGACCAGCAAATTACATAATAATGTGACTTATTGTGAACATTTCATTTCAAAATGAAACACCAATGGATCGAATTGGATGCGAGCAAATTCAAAATCAAAGAAAGATGTTAAACATATAACAAATCTAACAAACATAACTAAAAAATCTTACAATATTAAATTGTCAAAATAGCATGTTACAGTTAAATTTTGACATGTTATGTTACTTCTTCTTCTTTTTTTTTCTGCTTTTTTTTTAAAAAAAATTTGTAAAAGATTAATTATAAAGATGAGAAAATTATATTAAACTGAACAATTATTATTATCGGGTAAACTTAGTGGTTAGTTATTAGATTAGTACTTCGAGAGAGTTGAAACTCGCACTTATACAACTTGTAAGAAAATCTTACCCATAAGAGAGACTTGGTGGCTAAAGAGTTAGCCAATTAGGCTAAAATGCCCTTGGTTTAAACTAAATAATTATAGTTCAACAATTCAAATTTACAACCCCAACAATCATGAATCACTACAAATAATAGCTCATAATAGGTAGAAATAAATAATAACTCAATACAACCTTTATAATGAAAGAGAAATAATTAAAAAAATGTTATAGTAATCAAAATATTCAAATTTGACGACGTTGTTCCAATGTAAAAAATGTTATCTTCTACTTTTTTTAATAAAAATCAAATACAAACTACATTTGTAAATCCATCAGAAGGGAGATAGAGGAAAAAAATTTATTAAGAATTGGACAATCTACCAAACTATGTCAAAATTGGTACGGGAGATCCAGAGCTGGCTCAAGGGGCTACTAGTGAAGCACTTGATTTAGCCCTTTGTATAACAAAATGCCTCATTTTGAGTTAAAATCTTTTGAGTTAAATAAAAATTAAAAATTTAAAAAGGAATCAATAGTTTTTTCAAACTAAAATAAGATCATCAAATGTTTTCTACACCAATGTGAGACCACATTCATACGTAATTAGTAAAGAAAATTAGTGATTTAGTAAAGATTCCTATCATTTGTGTAACCAATAAAAGTCGATCTACCACTCTCTTAGACTCATAAATTAAAAAAGTAAAATTTAGTTAACATCAAATATTCTTTTTTTTTTTTTTTTTTTTTTTTGAAGGGCAAAAAGAGAGCTTTATTGATGAAAACATACAGGGTATGAAAAATACATCAATAAAGAGGAACTAGGAGCTAGAACAAAGCTTCGACCTCCTAGTTGGTGAGAAACCAACAGAGAAGAAGAAAAGAAACAAAAACAGACAAACCAGATTACATCAAAACAGAGGAAAAACAGAGTAAGATGAGGAAACTACACTAGAGCAGTCCTCAACAAAGCAGACCTGAGAACTTTGTAGCAGCAAGAAGACCTTAACAAAGAAATCCTCAAGATAGAGCAAGATGCACAACAAAAAGTACAGAACTGAGGCCAACACCACTGTTAACAGAACCAAAACCCTCTGCTAAGAACACTAGACAGACCAATCCCACTTAAATAGACCAATCCCACTGGAGGGGAACAAACCAACAGATACCACAGTTGAGGATAACAAACCAACCATCACCACTGCTGAGCATAGCATCAGATAATGACCCATCAACAAATACCACAGCTGAGTATAACAAACCAACCATCACCACTGCTGAGCATAGCATCAAAGAAACTGAGTACAACAAAATCACACCCATCAACATATACACTTCCTAATGCTAGAGATATTATAGAGGAAATCATTTTATGGAGAATGAAAGGTCCTTGGAAGTGGCCTTAAGACAAATTGCTAACCTTATGATTATGCGCTCCTGCAACTCCTGCAAGTCTTGTTGTGAATCTTGAAAGAGATGTTCATTTCTGTGCTTCTATAATGACCAAGGGTGACTAATGGTAATGCTCGCCAAATTCTCTGCTCATGTTTCCTACAGAAATGACCTACCCACCATTGCAGCACTCCCTGTACAGAGCCTGGAGTCACCCACAGAGTCCCCCACCACTGCAGCAACCCTGTCCAGACTCTCCACACTAGAGGACAGTGAAGAAGCACATGATCCATAGTTTCCTGCTGTGATTTGCAGAAAATACATAGAGTAGATGCAGCCTTATCTAGCACACCAATCCGTTGCAAGAACACAGAAGTTTTAACCTTTTGTTTCCAAGAGAGCCAACCAAAGATCTGCACTTTGGGAGGTAGATATTTTAGCCAGACCAAACTATAGGAGCTGACATTACCACCATAAGTGAGATTAGTCTGATTGTAAAAAACAGATACAAAAGATTGCCCGGGCTCTACTGCTAACCATTAAGCACTATCTTGGACCAACAGATTGAGTGCAAGTGTTGGTACAATGATGCCTATTAATCTAAGATGCTTCTCTTTCTCCCAATCGAATAGAGACCTTCTAAAGGAAAACAACCAATTATTAGAGAAGGCATCCACAAAATCTTTGAGTAAACCTTCTTTGTTATTCGATAATTGGAATAGCCTTGGAAATTCTTCTTTAAGACATAAGGCTCCACACCATTGATCAATCCAGAACCTGATTCTACAACCATTCCCTACTTTGAGCTGCAGATTACTAACAAAGAAATCCATAAGAGACTGTTGATGTTCAACAGCAGCTATGATACCACCCCAGATTCTAAAGAAGGTGGTGCTAGAGCTAAGATTAGAGAGCCAGGCCCTACCTTGAAAATTGTACTTGATGCAAATAAGCCTCTTCCATAATGAATCATATTCAGATGCAAACCTCCACCACCACTTCAGAAGTAAACACACATTTACATCCCTAAGCCTTCTAACACCCAGCCCACCTTGTTTTAAGCTTTTTGTGACTTCTGTCCATTTCACGAGATGAATTTTCCTCCTTAAATCTGAACCACCCCATAGAAAAGTAGCTTGTCTTTTATCTAACTCCTTAGCTATTCCTTCAGGCAACCTGAACAGAGACAAAAAAAAAAAACACGGGTAGACTTGATAGCACTACTTTCACCAAGATCAACCTCCCTGCAAAGGAAAGAAGCCTCTTTTTCCAGCCAGCAAGCCGCAATTTGAACTTATCTGTAACTGGTTTCTAAAACCTTTTCCTTCTTGGATTAGCACCCAATGGCAGACCTAGATACTTTAGAAGTAAGGTTTGGGTCTTACAATTTAATAGAGAAGCATACTCAACCAAAATAGAATCGGGAACACCAATTCCACAGACCTCACTTTTATGGTAATTGATTTTGAAACCAGATACTACTTCAAAAGACCTGAGAATCCTTTTTAAGCTCACAACTTCTGATAGCTCGGCTTCACAAAATAGAAGAGAGTCATCTGCGAATTTGAGATGGGATAGTTACACTAGGTTGTTGCCTATAAATACCCCTTTTAGGAAATTCAAATCCTTAGCTCTCTGAAGAAGTATGTTTAATGCTTCTACAACCAAGTTAAAAAGAAATGGGGATAAGGGATCGCCTTGCCTGAGGCCTTTCTGGGGGCTAAACTCCTTGGTTGGTGAGCCATTCACAAGTATTGAGATCCTTGCAGTAGAGACACACTCCTTAATCCAAGAAGTCCATTTGGAACCAAATCCAAAGTTTTCTAGCATAGAAAAGAGGAAGTTCCAATTGATAGAATCAAATGGCTTTTCAAAATCTATTTTTAGCAGCAGCCCTGACTTTTTAGATTTAACCCAACCATCCACAACTTCGTTAGCAATCAACACACCATCGAGAATATTCCTACTACCCAGAAAGGCTGTCTGTGTGTCACCAATGATCATGGGCATGACCTTTTTTAGCCTGGATGCAAGAACTTTAGAAAGAATTTTGTACATAGAACCAACTAAGCTTATAGGTCTAAACTCACTTAAAGTGATAGCTTTATCGAGCTTTGGAATCAAAGTAATGAAGGTACTGTTCACACTAGGGTCTAATCTGCCATTGACATGAAATTCTTTCATAAAGTTGATCACCACCACCTTAAGCACCTTCCAGAATTTTTGAAAAAACATCAGATTGAAGCCATCTGGGCCAGGAGCTTTATTTCCATTACAATCCATAACAAATGACTAGATTTCTTCTTCAGTGAATTCTACCTCAAGTAAATGGAAAGAATCACTAAGCCTTACACTCTTAAAATTTCCAGCAAGCCTTGGTCTGTTGCTCCAAACTTCAGTGAAATGATTTGAAAAGTGAGTCCACACTGCATGTTTAACTTGACTTGGCTCCTCCAAAACCACATCCCCCACTTTGATGGAGTTGAGAGTGTTCCTAGTTTGTCTGTTGCTGACATAACATGGAAGAATCTAGTGTTCCTGTCGCCCTTCAGATTCCAATCTAACCTTGATTTTTGAAGCCATTCCCATTCTAGCTTCCTATTCAACAGCCACATGTCATTTCTTTTTTCTCTCTGCAGCTTCAATTCAACCTCCTCCAATGGTCTAGATTCAGCTGTCAAGTCAAAGTTATGAAGTTCAATTTCAATGGCTTGTAATTTGAATGCAACATTGCCATAAACCTCTCTACTCCATGTTTTCAATATCAACTTGAGTGTATGCAATTTCCTCTACAAAATGAAACCAGATGACCCAGAAAAATGAGATTTCTGCCATGTTTGTTCCACTAAAGAAGCAAGATGCGAGTGCAGCAGCCAAGCATTTAAGAACTTGAAAGGCTTGGGTCCCCAATCCCTAGCATCCTCCAGCACAATAGGACAATGATCAGATACAATTCTAGGAAGGCCCCAAAGTTTGAACTTATATCTCTCCAGCCATTCAGGGCTTAAAAGGAACCTATCAATACGACTCCATTTATTCCCATCAAAGGCATTGCGCCAGGTGTATTTTCTGCCTAACATTTGCAAGTCCACCACCTCACATATATCTATGAACTCATTGAAATCTTTCATGCCCTATCCCTTATTGATATACCTACTCTTTCCCCTGAGTTTCTGATCTCGTTAAAATCACCACCAAGGCACCACGGCTTGGGAAATGAATCCTTCAGGTTTAACAGAATTTGCTAGAGTTCCTTTCTCCTAATGACATCATTAGGAGCATAAATATTGACAATTACACAATCGAAAGAGTTGTAGAGCTTACCTGATAGTAGAATAAAGTTTCTATTGCTACAGCACTTTGAGAGTTGGATAACCTCAGGGTCCCAGAGGTAGAGTAAACCACCTGTCATTCCTTTAGCATCCACAGCCATAGACTCCATCCTATCCTTGGGCCAAAGGCTTTTCACCTCAAAGCTAGTAATGCCTGACTTTTTTGTCTCTTGAAACAAAGCTATGTCAATTTTCCTTTGTAGCAAAAGATTCTTGATCTTTTTCCTTTTAACAGGTCTTCCTACCCCTCTAATGTTCCAACTTAGTGTCTTCATAGAAACATTGTATGACACTGATCTCACCCATTTGGAGCTAATCATTCCATAATACCCTTCCATTTCCCCAACCTCTCCTTATCCTTTTTCTCCATGTGCACTAATTTCCTGAAAACCTTAGATTCTTGCCCCATGAATTCAAACCCTAAACTTTTCCCCATCTGCACTGTTGCTTAGGCCTCTTGAAGAAAATCAATTCCAAAAAGGGGTTGCTTATTAACTGGATTTTGAAGAGATATGGGGATATGTGTGGATCTTGACCGTAAGCCTTTAATGGTTCCTTTATTTATGGAAGATCCCTTCTGACCAAGCCTTCTAGCAAAACCAGTGAATCTACCAGCTAACAGAGGTTGTTTAACTCCTATTTGTCTGCTTTCTTTTCTCTTGCTTCTCTTCAAACGATTAAGAATAGAGTTTGAAATAGATGGGCTGATAGTGTCACTACCCACATCTGATGATCCACACCCTGGCCTTGCAGGTGGAAATTGAAATGCGCCACAAGAGGGCCCAATAGGTAGCAATTTCGAATGGGCTAGGTTAGTAGGCTGAAGCCTAGTTGGTATATGATTAAGAGCTACCTCAAGACAAATACCAGATTTATTCTTTAGGGAAGGACTAAGGCTTTTGATAAAACCTGGGGTAAGGATTTGACCTTCTACTATAGGGGCTATTGCACCTTTTTGAGCTTCATGATTACACCCTACACTCTGCTGCTGGCTACCCACTGACTAAGCTTCAGCCCTCGTTTGAGCTTCATAGGTGTACCTATGACTCTGGTGCAGGTTGTCCACTGGCAAAGATGACTCAACCACACATGCACCCTCTTCATTTGAATTTCCCGCACAATTTGTGGTCTCTTCCACTGCTGAAGCATGACTCCAACTGCCACCATTCCCTACACCAGATAATTTTGCCAACTCAGCTGCCCTGTCATCACCTTCTTTCACCAGGTTGATTTTGGAGCAAACATCTTGGGTTGCCACCTTAGATGACATTCCTTTACAACTGATACTAACATCTTTTGAAGCCTGCTCTTCAAGGACTCGGATGGGGTAAAATCTGCCTTTACACTCCAGATTCAGGCTTGTATTAATCAGATCCATGACACTGGTAATTATTTTGAGCCTTCCACAACGGAAGGATTTAGGAGTGCAAACTTCATCATCTAAAAGAACTAACTCACCCCATAATCCTCTTATCTTTCGGAAGGTACCTGAGTTCCATAGATTAAGAGGCACCCCATAACAACTGATCCAAACATACCTCTCCCGATGAAGAAGCATACCTGGACTCCATTCAGTGATATACTCACACTAGTCATGGAACCAATCCTTGAACTGAGATCTATGACTTAGCATATCTTCCTTGGAATTAAATGAGATGACAACATCTTGCCCACCTCCTGCTCTTACCAACACATTCTGCACTCCTCTTTTGATGAGTTCGTTCTTCACATACGGTACAGAGCAATCTATTTTGAGTCTCATTATCAGACTCTCGTACAGCCATCCATTCCCTACCTCATCCACTTTGATAGTTACCGGAGGTGTAGATCTGGGTTCAGCTCCCTTTATGACATTTGCAAATGACCGTCCATCGGTGCGTTGATGCCAAAGCTGCTTGGTCCCCATAACGGCATCATCTTTGACTTCAGCTTGTCTTGTTAGTGATGGTTTCTGCCTTTGTTTATTTTCTATTCCTTTACCATACTCTGCAATTTTGACTGACAAAGGTTTGTTATCAACCCACAAACCATTGGCCTTTTATTTAGCAACAGTCACTGCAATGGAGCAATCGTAACGCACGAACCCAAATCTTGTATAGGTTGATTTTCTTCGGTTTTGTGGTATGTACACATCCTTAACCATGCCAAACTTGATGAACAGATCATACAAGTTTCTAGGTGAAAAGGATTCCGGCAAGTTATCCACAAATAGTGTAATCAAAGCTGCCCTTCGACCATCCGTCCACAAATTAGGGCGCACTTGCCTGCCCCTTTGCTTAATCACTGGCATCCAACGTCCCTGATCGCCATCGTTCTCCCTTCGACCATCAACCATTCTTGACAAAACTTTAATGCACTTGATCTTCTTCTTATGAATAATTTCATTCAATAGATTGATTTCAATAAATTTAATTTGTAGGAAATCTTTTTAATTTTTTCATACATTTATATTTTTAACTAAAAATGAAGTTTGTTGATATGACACGTAAACAATACATGATAATATGAAATAATAAATGGATTGAGTTAGAGCATCTCTAATCCTTTACCAAATCTTGTATCAAATTTAAATTTGATAAAAAAAAAATGGTAAAAAAGAGTTCCAATCCTTTCATCAAATTTGTGTTATTTCACCTCCAGTAAATTCTATTTCAATATGTTCTTGGTCCTAAAAAAGAAGAAAACAAAACAAAACAAAAATAACCTAATTAAATTTTTTTACTTTAGGCCACACAAGTAGTTGAGCCGACCCTAAGGAGATCAACTCTATAATTGTAAAATCACAAGGTTTCTTAAAACTAATTTTCAGCTAAACATCTCAACATTCCTTCTCCAATAATAATTCAACTGCCTTACTAAAATAAAGCCCACTTTATTCTAAATTTAACCTGAAGTTTAGCAAAGTGATTTTTTACACATCAACAAAACTAAATTAGGATTGAAAAGTAAATTTTGTGACCAGACATTAATATGAAAATTAGTTGTGTCAAAATATCATATTAACCATTAGAATGGTATTGGCGCAATTTGGGGTCTGCAAATAGTTTGTAGATGAAAAATCCGATATTATCTAACCCAATCAATCATTCCCATGGCCTGTCCCAACTCGCTTGAATGCCTTGTCTATTCCAACATATAGAAGATGATTTAGAGTTTTGAATAAGGATTTATAACCTGAGCCGGCCGTAAGCCCCGCTCATAAGAGCCTCCATATCTAATGTTTAGTTTGATTTTTTTTAGTCTAATATTTAAAGGTTTTTTCTCCCTCCACTTGTAAGTATTATATGTTACTTGATTATTTTTTATTATATGAGATGTAAAATAAATATAAATAAAAAATAAAAAAATTTCTCAAAATACTTGAATTATGTTAGAAAGTAAACAAGAAAAATAACTAATGAAAATATTAAAAATATGTTAATGAAAAAAATGTAAAATTTAATAATGGTTTGATTATGACCCGTAAGATTTAGGCTTGTGGATTGGACGTGATTTAAAATTTTTAAATAAGTCCGACCCGTACTAACCCGTTGACCAGTCAAAATCTAAAAAATCTATTAAAATATGAAATTTATACACAATAATTACGGACTAAGTAAATCCAACCTGTCTCACTAATGATCCCCAACAAAATTGATGGACTAATGGAGTTCCTCAAATAGATATAGAGTAATGTTAGGGATACCAAAATTTCTATTAAATATTTCACCAAATGTCTCACGGATTTGGGGTGGCTACCGCACAGCAGCCACTGTTGTGCAGCTAAATGGGCCCATTTTAATGATCCGAACCGTTCACATTTTATAATACATCAAGTAGAACATACTTGCAAAAAATCAAATTAATCGGATATAGTTTATCCTTTCATCTACTCACATTTGTGTCTACAAAAATAAATAATAATTGTGATTTAAAATATTAAAACTAAGAACTTTTTTCATAAATTTTTAAAAATTTATCAAATCACCACTGAATATCATTCAATAATAATTTCTCCAAAAAATAATAGCCCAGTGGTTTGGGAATGAAAGAAAGTACAGGAACAATAGATACCATATGAGCATGTATATATTGTACACACTGTTGATTACTGGTGTTTGGTTGTGGGAGTTCCCAAGCCAAATATTGAATAACACTAGAGACTGTTTACATTAAAACAAATAAATTACAACTCATAATTAAGACATTTTCTTGGCATTCTTACATCATGGAATGTTATTTTGGAAGTGAAGAAAATTGAAAACAAATTTAATTCAAGAATGAAATAGCAAAAGGTGTTATACGTATTATAGTTTTAAATAATGGTATCAAGATACTTATCAACATTGGTTATACAACTATATATCAACCAATATCAGATAGTATGTACCAATACTTAAAACCATAACTCACATTAAACCACCAACATAAGGGACTTTAGTTTGAGGTAACCAATGATCTCCAAATATGAAATTAGAGACAGTAAAATTCACTGCATCTGTTGCACCAATCACATGGTAACCAAGCCATGTGACCCGATTACTAGTATTGGACCCCGGTCCATAGTTATTATACTCTGCATAGTATGATGTGTTCAATGCAAAATCCCCAGACCACGGGGCCCACCCAGCAGGATTAATCAAGCTATCCATGAAGGATTGCATACAAACTACCGTCGAGTAAAGCTTCCATGGCCTGCCTAGGAAAGTCTGCGTCGTGCCATTGCTCGATGCCAAGTCCTGGGCAGCAGTAATGCTACAATTATGAATTGAAGTCCCGGTGTTTTGATTTATATCTGTCTTGCCCTGCGCGGTGATTGTATTAAATTGGCCTTGCAAGGGAAGCCGCGAGTATAAATTGCAATCCTGAAGAACAGTCGCGGCATTTCCAAAGATGAAGTCGACGGTGCCATAGACATCGCATTGCCGGTAGAATTGCCGGAGGGAATGGGTGTAGAGGGTGTCTTGGTATCCTTCGAAACTGCAGTTGTAGAAAGTGGACATGTCGGCGTCGTTTCGAAGCGCCACCGCTTGGAACTTTTGTGGTCCAGCAGTGTTGCGGATGGTTAGGTTTAGGGCCACAAATCCTTGGCCTTCCACAGCTGCAAGAAGGTGTTTTCATTCAGAATGTTAGGTTTAGATGGTTTCGAAATGCTATGCTTGTATAAATGAAGTGTATATATGTTATAGATTTTTTTTTTTTTTTTTTTTTGGCGAATAATAGTTTGCTCATAAGAAAATAAAATGTATAGACTAGATTTATTCAAAGTATTATTTACATCGTATCAAATTTAAATATATATTATATACTTTATTTTTAGGACACTTTTTTGTTTACTCTTTTGACTACCTAATTTTCTCATTATTAACATTAAGTCACATTGATTCAACTTTATTTTTAAAATAATAGAACTCAAACCTATCACATAATTGCAAAAAATTATGTATAAATTTTATGTTTATATAATATTACTCTGCTTAAGTAGTTTCTTAAAGCAAGATAAACTTCATGCAGAAACTTTATACAGAGCATGTTGAATTTTGACAAATTATAAAAGAAGTTGTAATGTTTTAGTTCCTAATGTTTCAAATTTCTTGCACATGGATATGATTAATTGCATGTGGGTATAATTTATTGCATTGCTTAAATTTGCTAATTTTATACCTCCTATATTTGCTTATGAGATGAAGCTCATATTAATCAATATAATTAATTGCATTTGCATTGCTCAAAAGAGCCTACCAAATAAAATAAAATAAAAATTTACCAAATGTTGCAGAATTGAAAGTTGTCCACCCATCCGCCACGCTATGGTTACCGGTGATGATAGTCTGGTTAATCCCATCTCCGATCATCATCAAGTAAGTTTGGTGCTTCGTAATCGTAACATACTCTTGATAAACTCCGGCCACCACATAAATCACGAAATAGCCATTGCTACCGTTGCTATAAGTAGGCGCGGCCGCCACGGCAGCAGTGATATTGGTGAAGTTCCCACTCCCATCCTGGCTCACCACCACCATTTGGCTGACATTCACCCCTCCAGCACCACCACCAAAAAATAGTTGTGTCATCAGCCCCCGCCCATGTCTGGCCTCATTGTGGGCCCAACCTTGCTTGAAAAGAGCTAGCGACACGCTATTCATCATGTTTCCATTGTTTAACGGAGTTAGAAGGGCATTTTGAATGGCTGAAGAAGGCAAAGTCGCAACTTGAAGGCCGTCTGAGCAAGTTTGCTGGTTGGTCAAGACAGCACTTAGTAAAGTATGCGTGTCATCAGCTTGTGAACTTTGAAGGGTGTCTGTAAAACCAATGGATTGGCTGGCATTGGACAAGAAATCTAGGTTTAAGCTGATGAGGTGTTGGCAATCCTGGAGAGCACGAATGGCGGTTTGAGACAATGTATTTTGGTTACTAAGGTAACTATTGATCAAAGAGAGAAGATTTTGAGTTGTTGCTGAGGACCGGCGGATGGAAAAACGGCCATAGTCATGTATGGTACTGCCAGGTTGGTTACCCGGCAACATGGATTTGCAAACGGAAGGGAAAGGAGTTGACCTACACACCGTATCGGGTGAGGAAGTTGTTGAGGGGATTGCAAGGGAGAGATGGAAGATGAGAAAGAGAGAGAAAATGCAAGTAGAGGAATGCATGGATGCCATGTTTGTTTGTGACGCTTAAGATTTGTAGGTAATAATGTGATGTGAGATGGTCTATATATAGTATTACTTGTGGAAACAATTTGAAATTAAATATTGTCAAAGTCGACTCTTTTGTCTGATAAAAAAACGTATTGATCTTGATTTGCAAGTCTGTCTCTGAAGAAAGTTTTGGGATGAGTAATTTTGGTTAAAATAATCAATAAAGATAAAAATAATTAAAATTGTCAATAAAATAAAATGTTAAATTCAAAATATAATTATTTTACTTTTTTTCTCACAACTATTAAATTTACTACAAAAACAGAAGAAGTCAACTATTATGTCAAACACTACTTTTTTAACCAAGTTAAAATAACACTACAAGTCAAATAAAATAACCAAGTTTCTAAACAAGCCCTAAGATTTTGAAATTAATCCATTAATTGTCAGTTTAGAACTAAACCTTATCAGCCCTTTCACCATACCCTATAATTCTGGGATATTTCGGATCTTATTCGTTGTCCAAAATTGATGTGTCAACTAATTAAGTCACTTAACTTAATTTTGTCTTTAACAAAGATTGACTCTTGATCTCTCAATTATGGGTGTATAAGAGCATCTCCAATAGTCAATTACCACTCGTTCTCTCCAAAAACAACTTTTGCAGAGTACAAAATTTTCTTTTCATTTGCTGAAAAATTATTAATTTTCCAAGTGATAAGAAATTCCTTATCCATTGCTGAAAATTTACTAATTTTCCATTGTGAGTGATAATGTCACTTTGTTGAACAAGTTTGGATTAACTTCAAATTTGGTGGACAAGGGAGAAGTCGGATGGTGATTCGGTATGTGGGGCAATCCAGCAAGCAGGGGAATGGAGGATGGCAACCAGTGGTCCGCAGACATGGTGGTAGAGGAGCTGGGGCAAGAGGAGATGGGCACTTAAGGGAGAACAACATACACTCTGTTTTTGTGGATGACATACCAAAGTTTATGGAGGTGTCAGGGTTTGAAAAAATCTTCTCCAACTATGGAGTTGTGCTGGATGTGTATATTCCAAACAAGAGAAGACGTTCCACAGGGTCTAGGTTCGGCTTTATACGGTATGACTGCCCGGTAGCAGCGGACATGGCTGTGTCCAAAGCACATGGTCTTTGGTGTGATGACAAAGCCTTAAAGGTCAAAATGGCGGAGTTTAGTAAGGAACATGCGTATAATCAGAATAAGGCTCCTACATTACAGAAGGATGGGTCAAGAAGGGTAACCAACATGTACGTGCTACTTACCAGGGGAGCAAGTCATATGCCGATGTGTTAAGAGGCAATGCTCGTCAACCTAACTCGGCTCATATGATTAAGGTTCAGAGAGGAGGGAATGGGTGGCTGTATGAAAGTGTTGTGGTAAAACTAAAATCACATCTCTCGATTAATAATTTTAAGGCTGAACTTCAGAGGCGAGGCTATGGGGATATCATAGTTCGAGCAGGAGGTGGACGTCAGATACTTCTCTCGTTTCAATTAGTGGTAGCTTTGAGAGAACAACTGCTGCTAATGAAGGAATGGATTCAAGAGTGGTGCGAGTCGATTGCAGAATGGGATGAAAGCATGGAATTGGATCAGGTCAGGCATGTGTGGTTAAGTTGTTATGGGGTGCCACTGACCCTATGGAATAGTAATACCTTTTGCAGCATTGGTCGAGAGTGGGGTGAGGTGCTTAAATTGGATGAGAGTACCATTAATGTGTCTTCTTGCCATTGTGGGAAAGTGCAGATCGAAACTAGTTGTATGACTACCATCAATCACACAATCAATCTGGAATGCAAAGGTGCGATCTACCCTGTAAGGATCTGTGAGGAACAGATCATAATCTCACAGGTTGTGAAAGACCACTGCATATGTCAATCTTTTATGAGGAACAATGAGGTAAGTTACAACTCAGAGGAAGAAGTCGAAAACATTGCAGATAGAGGCAGCAGGCAAGAAGAAGAAGATGCTGACGTGGTAGTCCAAGTGGGTGCTGAGGTGGATAAAGGCTGTGGGGTGGAACCAGGAGGTAAGGTGATAGCTCAAGTCTCGAGTAATGGTTTGGAGGAGGAAGAAAGCTTGAGGGAGGTTTCGGTGGTGGAGGAGTCAGAATTGATGATGGCAGTGTCAAAGGAAGGCATTGCACGTAAGGGGGACTCTGATAGAAGGCTCGGTAAAGGGGTGTCAGCAGTAGGTGAAGCACTCAAGGAGGGTAGAGGTAGTGGTAATGATGAGGTGTTTACTCCAGGCTTTATAAAAAGCTTGAGTGGTTCTGTTGGTCCTCAACCAGTAATTCATCTGGAAGTGGCGTTGAATAGGGCCCACTTAGGCATGAATAAGGAGGGGCCGGCCCATTGGGCTGCAAACTCGTGTAATGGGTCTGAGTTTTGCATTTCAAATTTTAGTAAATCTGTCAATGGGCATGAGAAGCCCAATTCCGTAGATAAGAGGGTGCACCCAGGCCTACTCCGTAAGGATAAACAAAAGGCGAATGGAGAGGCTAGTACTCGGTAGAATATTCTGAAGCAGTGGAAGCAGGAAGGGGGGAGGAAAGCCATGATGTCCAAGTTGAATTTCGGGAAAGGGGCAATCTTCCGAACTGCTGCTGCTGCGATTTCTCTCTCCTTGGCCAGCAAGGCCACTGGAGATCGGTCACAAGTGTCAGAGGCAGCGACAACTCTCCAGATCGGGAAACTGTTGTGTGTAGACTGTGATGGCAAGGAGGAGGTGATTCTTAGTAAGCTAGAGGAATTAGAGGCCAATGATAAACGAAGAGTGGTCAGGAGGAGTGATGGAGCCAGTTGAGCTGCAAGGTTCAAGGTGGTTATGGAGTATATATTAATTTGTAATGAAGATACAATCTTGGAATGTCAGAGGCTTGGGAAGACCTGAGAAAAGGAGAAAGATTAGACAAAGCCTAGCAGTAAGGAAAGTTAGTTTGGTGTTGATCCAAGAAACAAAGTCCTCTTCTATCACTTCTGAAGTAGTTAGCTCCATCTGGTACGAGGACAATTTGGTGGTCTGCTGCTGTATTGGAGAAGTATGCATTTTGAAATGGTTTGGCTTAGGTTCATGTATGCAATAGTCTGCCTTCCTGTTGCAGTGTCTGCTGTGCTTGTTCTGTTTTGTTCTGTTTGTTTCACTTCGTTCGGGTTTGGTTCCTCACCAAACTCCTGGCGTTGCCCTTGCAAATGATAGGGCTTTCTTCTCGGTGCTAACCTAGTTGGGATTAGGTTTGATTGCTATGATGCAGGCGTCTCTCCCCCTCCTTCTCTTTTTTGATGTAATCTCGACTCTTGTTTGATTTTCCAGCAATAAAGGTTTCTTTTTTGCTGATCAAAAAAAAAAAAAAAAAATTAAGTCACTTAACTTAGTGCTCGTTTGGTTTCCCACTTGGGGCTAAAAAATTTATAAAAGGACAAAAAAAAAAAGTCGAAAAATCACAAAATGACAAAAATCACAAAAAGACAAAAAAAAATTGTCATTTCAAAGCCAAAAAAGTCTCAGGTTAAAATAGTCAAAAAAATA
Organism: Camellia granthamiana; assembly: GCA_036172215.1. NCBI lineage: Eukaryota > Viridiplantae > Streptophyta > Magnoliopsida > Ericales > Theaceae > Camellia > Camellia granthamiana. The sequence goes on from CM069904.1 coordinate 117,001,404, forward strand.
AAAAAGCCAACTAAAAAAGTTATTGCCAAACGATCTCTTATTGTGCAAAGATCACAAAGAAAAAAAATTTAAAAATTATATTAATTTGTGTACTTGAGATTTATTTAACTGTGAAACCTATCATAACCATCATATAAGAATTGAATTTAGATCATGTATCACCAAGGAAGCACGGGTGCGGGTACGAGTACGGTACGGGTACGAGTGCGGGTACACCGATTCGGCAAAACTCAAAAAAAGTACGATACGAGTACGGCTGCGGTACGCTGATATTTATTTATTTTTTTAAATATAATTATGGTTAAAGGATCCAACCTACAAATTAAAATTAAATATCAAAACTAAAAAAATACTACTCATTTTTTTATAATTTAAAACCATTAAGCGTTAAAAATAATATTTGTGAAATCTCTCACTTTGACATGTTATGCACTGTGAATTTGTGATCATAATTTATTTTTAAAATCTCTCTTTTTGCTCATCAATTTATTATTTTTATAGGGTAAGACCAAAGAAATAACAGGAGACCAAAGAAAGATTTAAAGTTAATTACCAACAGTAAAGGAAAAAAAATTCCCAATTGGGGCAGGTTGTCAATTGCAATTTGCATAATACATAAAATTGCATCATTTCCAACCACTACTAATCAAATAATACAATATCAATTTTTAATGTTTTGTGCATAAACTTTAAAAGTTTGTTATGATTAAAAATTTTATAAAGAAATTCTAGGAGGATCTGAAGCAAAAGTATAATGCATAGTCATACACAAAACTACCCTTTATAGGCCTTGTTATTTATTTTTTTTTTGGTTCAAATTGTTTTTTAAAAACATCAAAATTATTTGCTACTATGCTTATACAATTTAGACAGACCGAACAGCAGAGAAACATCAAAATTACTGATCTGCAAGGGCACAAAAAAAAAATTAAAAAAATAATAATAATAATTGTTGACCTGTAAGGGCAAAAATAATAATAATAATTGTAGGTAATAATGTGATGTGAGATGGTCTATATATAGTATTACTTGTGGAAACAATTTGAAATTAAATATTGTCAAAGTCGACTCTTTTGTCTGATAAAAAAACGTATTGATCTTGATTTGCAAGCCTCTCCCCCAAGAAAGTTTTGGGATGGATAATTTTGGTTAAAATAGTCAATAAAAATAAAAATAATTAAAATTGTCAATAAGATAAAATGTTAAATTTAAAATATAATTATTTTATTTTTTTTCTCATAATTATCAAATTAACTACAAAAACAAAAGAAGTCAACTATTATGTCAAATACTACTTTTTTTAACTAGATTAAAATAACACTAAAAAGTCAAATAAAGCCCTTTCACCATACCCTATAATTCTGGGATATTTCAGATCTTTTTAGTTGTCCATAATTGATGTATCAACTAATTAAGTCACTTAACTTAGTGCTCGTTTGGTTTTCCCTCTTCGGGCTAAATAATCATAGAATGACAAAAAAAAAAAAAAAAATTCACAAACGGACAAAAATCACAAAAAGATAAAAAAAAAATTTGTCATTCCAAAGCCAAAAAGTCGAAAAATCCAAACAATAAAACCAAACAAGAAAACCAAACAACTGAAAAAGTCTCAGGCTAAAATAATCAAAAAAACTAAAAAGTCAATTAAAAAAGTTATTGCCAAACGACCCCCTATTGTGCAAAGCTCACAAAGAAAAAAAAATTTAAAAATTATATTAATTTGTGTACTTGAGATTTATTTAATTGTGAAACCTATCATAACCATCATATAAGAATTGAATTTAGATCATGTATCACTTTTTTGATAAGTTTATAGACAAATTTTTTAGGTGACTAGCTTTTCTAAAAAAAATTTAATTTTTGTAAAATTTAATAAAATAAAATCTCATTTTAATGTCAAACGTTTCAAAATTCTTTAACCACTACTATCGATATACAATACATTTTAAACTTTCGATTTGTTTATATATATATATATATATGTTGTGTGTGTATTATATATAAGGTATCCTGAGTCAGCTTATGCGCATTATTCTAAATTCCTACAGTCTGAACAAAACTCATAATCTTCTTATAATATACCCATTTTAAAGAATGCAAATCGTAAATTTCCCCTCTTTATAGGATTTGAATTTCTTATCAAATGAACAAGGGCATTTAGCATAATGGTTGTATAGCACTTTTTGTGATATGTGATCTTAGGTTTAGCTCCTATAAAGATGTGTTTGATATCTTTTGTGGTGGTTGATTTATTTCTTCTCCATTATAAGGGTTGTATATGATTAGTAGTGATTATTCAACTTGGCTTGGTGGGCATGGTGGATTGGTTGTTAGACAATTAGTAATTGTTATGGAACTTGGCTTGGTGGACATTGTGAATTGATTGTTAGATTTTGTTAATTTTCTAATTATTATAGACTAATACTCTATTTATTTAATAATATAAATATTTAAATATTTTTCATAATGCAATTATTTTTCTATCTATTAAAAAATATAAAAAATAAAATAAAAACATCTTGGCAAATGGGTTTAAGCATGTGAAGAACCCACCCAAACGTGATCCATATGCGCCGGCCAGTGGCCAAATGTGAATCGTCAGATTACAGATTAATTATAAATAAAAAAATTAAAAACCCTCAATGAAATCTATTAAAGTGGCTAGGGGAGGTTGTTTTAAGAAGTCATATGACAATCTTTGCACTAAAGTCTTTGGAAAGTTCGACGTGTCTGCCTCAAGCAAAGGCTTACGCGACGAAGTCAAGGTCTCTCCCATTCTAAAAATTATTCAGTGCGTTTGATTTCAGTTTTTTAAATTTAATTTTTTTTAAATTAAATTTTTTATTTTTCATATCTTTTTATTTTTGGTAAATATTTTTAAAATTTTAAGTATTTTTTTAATTTTTTTAGATACACCTTACTTAGATATATTTAAAAAGTAAAATATTTGTAAAAAATATTTCAAAAAATTAATAAATACATAAAAATACAAAAAATATACTGAATTTTTATATTTTTTTTATATTTTTGCTATTTAGTGAATTTTTTAAAGATTTTTTTCATGAAAATTATACTTTTTAAATATATTTATATTAGATGTGTCTAAAATTTTTTAAAAAATGCTTCAAATATTAAAAAAAAAGCAGTAAAAACAAAAAAAAAATACGAAAAATAAGAAAGTAAAATTTTTTAAAAAATACTTTTAGAAAATTCAAACCAAACAAAGTGAATGTTCATTATTGTTTGAAATGCCTTTTCTACCTAATCTAAAAAATTAAGCTTTCTTGATGCTTATTTGGACATGTCTAATAAGACAAATTTTATGTACATGAAAGTTGTAGTTTGATGAAGGTACGAGCAAATCCAGTTGATTACAAGAATGTAAGAATCTTTATTATTAGCTTGACATTGAAAGCTACGTTTGTGCAAACAAATAATTCATTGGCACAAGTGGTACATTCAAGCCATGTATTGAACATTTTATATACAAATCAAATTTAAAATTGGAATTGGAGTTGTGTGGAGGTTGATTGAGGAAAAATAATCTCAATCAAACTGCTCTCAACAAGTTGACAATTTCTTAACCTACCACCAATATGCATGGCCTCAAAACTAGCAAGTTGATATGAATTTTTGACAATTTCAAACCAATGAGTTGGACAGACTGTAAATTTCAACATATAGTATGTATACATTTTAAATTATAAATCTTATACGATAATTATAAAATTACAAAATCAAAATAAATGAAATGCTTGATGATATATTTGTGTTTAGGAAGCGACAAAGAGTGGGCAATGCAATGAGGGGTGGGAAGCGGTGATAAAAAGTTTAGAGGGAGAGATGAAAGTCAAAAATGAGAAGATTTATAAGTATTGGAGGGTTAGATTGGTTATTTGGACGCGTTAAAAATTGTAAACCACACACAACTATATACTTGGTCCAACTAAAAGCAGTCAATACTTTTAGAAGTAAATTTATATGCATAGAAATTAAATACATAATGGAATATAACCCTCTCACAAGAGGTGAGGCCTACATGTAGAACTTACACCATTTTTTTTTTCTCGACAAAAAAAATGGAACTTTATTGATGGAAAAAGCATACATACATATGAAGATTACATCAATACATATGTAAAACCCATCTTTTGTGAAAAGGTTGTACCCCATTCTATGTTTGGTTTTTGTATTCCTAACATTACTATACTTTCAAGCCACGGATGGCAAAGCAGGGTTGAAAATTTTGAACAGTAAATAGATATTTTGCAAATGCCTACTTGCAATAATTTTGAATTGTTTATAAGAAATTAAGTTTATTTACAATTCTCATAGCATGCATCAAGCCTAAGACAATCACTTTTTTTTTTTTTTTTTTTTTGTTTTAAATAAAAAAAAAAAAATCAATGATAGGAAAATAAGAAAAAATTATAAAATCTAATAGTGAAATTTAAACTCAAATATGACTGTTGGTTGTATAATTTGTATAAACCAATCACAATTCAACATGTGGCATGAAAAAGGCAATTTGGAGAGTTAATACAAGATGCCAACCATAGTCAGACTCAAGTCAACCCATATTGATAATAATGGGTCTGCGTAGCACTGGAATGATCGAGGGATATAAGGTGATGTGGCCTAACGATTACTCACAAGGTTCAAATTCAAAATCAGGAAGGAAGCCTACCTGCAAATGTGGCATACTGGGACTGACTGTGAGAGAGCATGTTCAGCAATCATGGAGGACATTTCAACGGTTAGAAGCCCACTTCGACGATTATCATTGAGAAGTATAAATAGTAGAGAAGGCCCCAGAAAGGAAGATCCAGACTCAGATCAAAAGCCAGTTTTATTTACTTTGTTTTTCCCTTCTAGTTTTTGCAGTTCTTTACATTTCTGTACTTCAAATTCCTGTACTGCACTTCATTCATAGGAGTAGTTTCAAATAACTTGTTACTGTAAACCTCTACGAGATTGAGTCAGATCATTGTAAGTTTTTCAGTTTACTTAATGAAATTCTGAAATTATTCTTCATTTAGTTGTTATTTACTAAATTCTCCTAAACAAGCCATCAGTAAAAATCCTCTTTATTGAGGCTGAAAGAACTAAAACACAATCGTCTGATAATTGGTTGGCAATTAATCTTCTGTAAGGACTGATTGATCCTTACTGACACGCTTAAAATTACAATACTAACCTTCGAAAGCCAAAAAAGCCAACAATGATACATGCCAATACTTTCAAACTACTTAGTGACAGCGGATGGGTATGGGTTAGGCAATTTGAGTGGATAAATGTGGAATTTTTGAAAACTCTACTTTCAATAAATTTGAGTTCGTTCAAGTAAGTTTATTTACAATTCTTTTGGTGTATACATCAAGCTTAAGACAACATTTTTTTTAATTTAATCAATGACATAAAAACGAAATTATAATACAAAATTATAATACTTAATAATAAGATTCAAACTCAAATATCACATATATTCAAAAAGTGCTTCATTTATAAAACAATGATATAACTTCCATGGTAACTTGTAAATAAATTTTTCGAAAGTGGTGTTAAGAACATGGAATTGAAACACAAACCATATGAGACAAATGGCCTAGTTCTCACATGTGTTATTGTGTGGGTGTTTGGGAAGTGAGTTTTTATGTAGATTTTAGGAGATGTAGGTTTTTATGAGATAAAATTTTTTTAATGTTTGGGAAGATAGTTGGGTTTTTATGTGGTTGGATGTGATGTTTGTGAGAGAAAAAGTGAAATGATTATGGGGTTGGATGTGATATTTTGTTTGGATGTGTTTTTTTTTATTTTGTAAAACTTTTATCTTTTAGTAGAAAAAATGAGATAAAAAATTTTTAGAATTGTTTTTTATTTTATTTAGTTTTTTTATTCATTTCTGAACTATCACTATCATCTATCACATTGATTTTGTCAACGTGCGAGGGAATTAGTGAGGTACACCAAACGCATCCCATGTGGATATTGTAACTTGTCGTTTGGTAGCCAAGAAAATTTAAGATTTTTTTTTTTTTTTTTTTGATAACACAGGTATCCCCAACCCTCTGATTTTTCGGGAAGCTAGGACTAATCCTACGGGGTAAGTAGACTGGGGGAATCCGTGTACCCCTTTCAAACTGCTGCGAGAGATGCACCCCGTAAGATTCGAACCTGAGACGTGCGCCTAACCCACACATCCCAGACTCAAATCCTGTGGGAAAACCCACTGGGCTACACCCCCGGCCCCAAGAAAATTTAAGATTGTGTTTGATTTGCTTTTGAAATTATGATTTTAAAAATTACTTTTTAAAATTTATAACTAAATACATTACTTAAAATTACTTAAAATTCAATTCAAAAATTAAGTTTAAAATTTATAACCAAACACGTAATTTCAAAAAAATATTCAAAACTTAAATCAAATTCTCTTCAAAACTCTATTCTAAAAGAAAAAAAATTTAAAAATTATTTTTTTATTTTATTTTATTTTAAAAAATTATTTTTAGAGTCATGATTTGAGTGTGAAGTCGTATTTTGAGTTATGAGTTTTGAATTAAGTTTTGAAAATAAAAAATTTGTTTGGTTATGAGTTAAAGAGTTTTGAGTTCTATTTTGAGTAGGGCTGAGCAAGAAATCTGTGAAATCTGTAATCTGATCCAGTCCAGTCCAATTCAGTAGGTTTGTGTTAGTTTTTTGAATCTGTGATTCGGTTCCGGATTAAAAAATTAAAAATCCGTAGTTCACGGATTGGTTTCGGATTGAACCCCACGGTTCCGGATTGGAACCGATCCGGACCGTATGCAAATAGTCTATATTTTTATTATACACCCTCCTGCATAGTATCTTCTCTTATTTCGTATAAAACTTAAATCCAAGCCTAAGCTTGCATAATATCTTCTTTTATTACTTTTGTTTGCTAATTTTTAGTATTAAGTTATAATGGTCTAAATACTTATGGCGGAACTAGTTTTCTTATGATTGTTTAAATTCTAGAACTGTTTGTCGCTATTATGAAAAGACATGTTACTATTGTGAAACTAATATGATACTATATTTATATTTTTATGAAATTAAAGTGTTATATATATATTTTTGTTATTTAATCATGTAAATCCGTGATCCTAAACCGATCCAATCCGTATTTAAATGGATTGATTCGGATTGGTTCCACGATTTAAACGGATTGGATTGGTTCCAATTTTTCAGGATCCATAAATAATGGATTGGTCCTGGTTTTACTCCAATCCGGACCATCCTCACCCCTAATTTTGAGTTTTGAGTTGTATTTTAAAATTATTTTTTTTAAATATTTAAAAAATTTCTTAATTTTTTTTAGGGTAAATATTTTATATTTTATATTTTAAATATTTATTTATTTATTTATTTTAATGTGCACTATATTTCATGCATTTATGTATTGTATTTTTTTAATATTAAAAAGAATTTTAAAAATTATTTTTTATTTCAAATATATAATTTTTATTTTAAATATTTTATTTTATTTTATAAATATATTTTTTAATTTTTTAATTTTTATGTTATGTGTTAGTTATGATTTGAGTGTAGAGTTTTGAAACTAGTGTAGAGTTTCGAATTATATGTTTGGTTTATGAGTTTTGAAAATAATTTTGAATTGAGTTTTGAGTTATATGTTTGGTTACGATTTCAGTGTGAAATTATGTTTTGAGTTTAAAATATTAAAATTAAAAATTAAAATATTTACAAAATAAAATAAAAATTTTAAATAAAAATTATATATATAATAAAAAATAAAATTTTCTTAAACATTTTTAATATTTTTAAAAAATAAATCCAAAAAATTCAAGATACAACTCAAAATTCAAAAACTCAAAATACTACTCAAAACTCCTTTTAAAACTCAAAAAACTTTTCAAAACTCATAATTAAATATATTTTCTTTTTTAAAAACTCAACTTACAATTCTATACTTAAATCACAATTCTAAAAAGAGAATCACAATTTCAAAATTAAACTAAACACAGCCTAAGTTTACAAAATTCCCTCTCTTTCTACCCTCTTTCAGGAAAGCATACAAAAAGATGTCAAATTGAACTAAAGAAACAAATTAGATTAAGGGATTGTTTGGAGTGTCTTAAATAAGTGTACTTTTTATCTTTTTGGACTAAAAAATTGAGGAAAAAAATATGGATATTTGGGTTAATTTTTTGACTTTTTATGGAAAAATGTGTATTAAAAAATTGTAAAAATTGATTTGTAAGGGAAAATTAGAATTGGCAGTTGTGCAGCCGTAATTGTTGACTTTTGGTGAATAGTGTTAACTTTTTAAATTTTTTAGTAACTTTTTGACTTTTTGACTTTTTCTTATCTTTCCAAACTTGGCCTAACTATTGAAGCCATTCATGCCACTTTAGACCATCTCCAATGGTTAATCAAAACTGATATCAAATTTAAATTTTGATGAAAAGGCTACTGTTCACAGCTCCAACGGTTCACCAAACGTGATATCAGATTGAGTTTTCAGCAAATGTTTCATCAGATTGAGGACGAAATAATGAATTCATCAAAACACTGTTCCGGACCGTTGGAGAGGAGGACCCGGTCGACCAACCGGTTGCCCAGCTGGTTGACCAACTGGTCAACCCATAAAAGGTTCAAACAGTTCAGCAAAAAATTCGAAAAATTCAAAAAAAAAAAAAAAAAAATTTTTTTTTGCCTAACCGGTCGACCGGCCGGTCGTCCCGAAAAAAGTTCAAAAAGTTCAAAAAAAAGGTTCAAAAAATTCAAAAAAAAAAAAAAAAAAAAAAAATTTTGTGCAAACCGGTCAACCGGCCGGTCGACCACCCGGTTGTCCCGGGACAAGTTTGAGAATTTGGTGAATCGTTGGAGCATCTGTTATCAAATTTGATGAAATGGATACTTTTTGACTCAGATTTGGTGAAAAATTTGAGTAAGCGTTGGAGATGCTCTTATATACAATATTTTAATATCTATTCTTTTTATAATAAAAATAGTGTTAATATGTCAGTATAATTAGATTATAATTAAAAGGTTTTGCCGCTATATATATAATATTTTTGTCTATTTCTTATCTATTTTTTTTTTTTTCATCGCTGCTCTATTAGCTTGAATTTCTAATATTCCACTCATTACACCCTAAGGTATGATTTCTAGGCTATTGGGCCAAACTCCAAAGTCATTTTAATGTCTTTTTCGCACTTTATTTTATAGTAGAGAAATGACACCACCCAAAACACCAATGAAATTAAGAGTGGATTGTATCAATAAGTTTAGAGAGCCTCTCTAATTCACCTAAAAATTTATCAACTGCTCACATAGCAGCCCACCTCAAAGTGGAGACTTTTAAGAAAAAAAAAATGTTTCAATTAATTAGGTTATTAATTTGTTATTACTATATAGAAAAAGACAAGTAAAGAAAATATGTATGTATTTATTTCTTTTTTTTTTCTCAGAATATGTCTTAGAATTGTAGCACCATGATGCATAGAACTAAAAAATAAAATAAAATAAATAGTTCCAAATATATATAATCCTGTTTTGTTGAGTTTTTAAAATTTGTGTGTGGTTTGAAAAAATAAATACTAAAAAACACATTTTTAAAATTTTTAAAATTATTTTTTACCAAAAAATAAAAAATCATATAAAAATAATTATTTTTTATTTTCTTTACCAAACTAATTTCTGAAATCTTTTAGAATTTTTTTTTTTTTTTTTTGAAAACTCAGACAAACAAATTAAATCAGATACCTTGACACAGGTTCATTGATTTTTTAATCAAAAGAAAAGACAAAAAAAAAAAAAAATGTTGACATTGAAAGATAAATTTATTCTTTTCGTAATGTTTTTATTATTTTTATTTTTTTTTATTTTTAAATTTCTAAGCTTTGATAGATCCATACGAATTTGTTTTTGATAGTTTTGTAATGACTTATTCACGTGAGGCTTTTGATATCAATAATACATTTTGATAACCTAATTTTGATAATTTAATTTGGTAATCACTTATTTATGTAAGGCTTTTTTTTTTTTTGGCTATGTATGTAGATTTTATTCATAATCACTTAATTAGATTCATATGAATTTGTTCTCTTTCTATATCAGTAATATAGATTGATAACTTAATTAATTAAATTATTTTCGGACTAGGTTATTGTATATGTATTTTTTCCCTTTTAAATAAAAACAATCTCCACATTAAGGTACGCTGATATGTGAATAGTTGGTAAATTTTTAAGTAAATTGGGAAGGCTCCCTAAACTTATTATTATATTTGAAAAAGTTTAAAAATACAAGAATTGAATATCTAATTTTATGATTAATTTTTGTGTAGTTATAGAAAATGATATAATCATAATGGAACAAAGTATCCATTTAATTGATATTTAATTACATAAATATTATTGTCATATCATCTTAGTAATAAATTTTATATAAAAATTTCGCCTAAATCGATAATTAAATTGAGTAACATAATCGATTTGCCCCTAAAGTCAAAGTTCAACAACGATGCCCAACGACAGTGACTTGATGAAACCAACACACACATATAGGTTAGGCCAACCCTTACCCCAAAAAATTTAAAAAGGAAAAATGAAAAAGAAAAAGGAACAGAGGAGAGAGAGAGAGAGAGAGAGAGAGAGAGAGAGAGAGAGAGAGAGAGAGAGAGAGAATGGATCGAATTGGATGCCAGCAAATTCAGGAACAAAAAAAAGGTTGTTAAACATGTAACAAATCTAACAAACAAACTAAAAACATTTTGCAATATTCAATTGTCAAACTAGCATATTACAATTAAATTTTGACATATTTTAATATATTTTTTTAATTGTTAAGAGATTTATTATAAGTTTAAGAATAATTATAATCTAATAATGCATATCCACGATCTTAACAATCACTACAAAGAATAGCTTATAATAGGTAGTAATAAACAACAATACAATACAACTCTCACAATGAAATAAAAATAATCAAATGTTACAATCATCAAAACACTAAAATTTAGCAACACTGATCCAATGTAAAAAAAAATATTGTCTTTGTTATTCTTTTTTAATAAAAATCAAATACAAACAGGGTTTGTAGTCTCCATCAAAAGAGAGATAGAGGGAAAAATTTTGATAATCTATCAAACTTTGTGTCAAATTGGTACAGGAGATCAACTCTAATTGTAAAATCATATATAAGATTTCTTAAAATTATTTTTTTAATTAGACGTCTCAAATTTTTTTTTCTAATCACTATGCCAAAACAGAGTACTGGCGGCGGTTTCGTTACTGCCGTTTAAAGATACTATTAACGGCGGTAACGAAACCGCCGTTAATACCGCCGTTAATGTAATTTTAACGGCGGTTTTCGTTACCGCCGTTAACAAAACCACCGGTAATGACCTTTTAATGGCGGTAATGAAACCGCCGTTAAAAAATCGCCGCTAAAGCCCTCTCATTACCGCCGTTAATGACGGCGGTCTTTGTCGGCTGAGCTCCGGTGAGTGGTGACCACGCGCGGCTAGAGTTGAACATTACCATCTACAATAAAGTAAAAGTAATGTTTAAATATTTATTTAGGAAATATATTTCATTAAGAGTGGCTGTGGTGGAGTGGTTGGTGTGGGTGGATGAGAGGTTGAGGGTTCAAGACTTGGGGAGTGCAAGAAGAAATGATTATTTTTTGAAAAATTTAAACCTATTTACGGCGGTAAAGAACCGCCGTTTTTGGTCTACTTTTAACGACGGTAATTTACCTTTTTATGAAGGTTGTACTTTTTCCGACACGCGCATAAACGGCGGTAACAAAACCGCCGTTAATACCGCCGTTAAACGTTTTAACGGCGGTTTTACAGCCTTTAACGGCGGTAAAAAACCGCTGCTAAAACCCAATTTTGGCGTAGTGAATGATTTGCCTTACTAAAATAAAGCCAAATCTAATTAGGACATTTGACCTAGTGATTATATAACACCCTTTATTGTGTGAAATCTTGGATTCAACTCCTATAGAGATGAGTTTAATACATTTTGTGGTTGTTGAGCTTAGTTGCTAGATTTTGTTGATTTTTTAACTATTATATGCTAGTGATTTATTTTAAAAATGTAAATATTTCATATAATATAATTACTCTCCAATTTATTGACAAAAATAAATAAATAAAGCCAAATCTTATTCTAAATTTAACTTGAAGTTTGGCAAAGTCATTTCTACCCCCATCAACAAAACTAAATTATGATTACAAGAAACTTTTTTTTATTTTTTTCTTAATTTGGATTACAAGAGACTTTTTTGAAAAGTAATTTTTGTGACGAAACATTTATATGAGTATTAGCTGTATCAAAGTATCATATCAACCGTTAGAATGGTATTGGTGAAATTGATGGTGTTTTGAGAATTTTATAAAAAGTTAGTTTTTTAATTTTTTAATTTTTTTAGTTAAAAAAATATTAAAAAATTAACTATTTTAACTAAAAAAGTCACAAAAAATAAAAATAAAATTAAAACATTAATTTTTAACTAACTCCCCAAATAATATTCAATATTAAAATATTATGTCCATTGAAATATGCACCAACAATTGGCATGGTCAAAACAAATAAATAGCCTTTAACAATGGCAAGCCACCGTGTGTCCTATTTGTTGGTAGAGGACAGTTGCTTAAGAAGTTTTGTGGTGATAGTTGGCATCTTGTCATATGTCAACTCGTGTTATACAACGTTAAAAGGTTTTTTCGTCTTAAATTTTTATTACCTCATTTAATTCAATTTCTCGAGTTAATAAAAAAAAAGAAAAAAAAAAAGAAAAAAAAAAAAATTTGCAAATCAAAACAAAAAGGTCGTAGTAGAGTTATTTTAATTTTTACTATTAGGGTGGCTCTTATAGCAATTTCAAAATTTAGTAGCTCAAATAACAACTACGGGCCTACGGCGGTGATAGAGAGCTCTAAATAGAGTTCTAAATAGAGCTCTATACAGTTGACAGTGGAAAAAAAAAAAAAAAAAAATCATAGTGAAAAAAAAAATAAATTAAAACTCTTTTAGAACTATTCTTTTAGAGTTCTAAAACATTTTCCTAACAACTATGGGAGCTTCTTCTTTTCTTGCTAAATGTTTCTACAAAATTTAGCTATATAGGCTTCTATTGTTAAAAAAATAACAAAAAAAATCAACTTTCTCCACTTCAATGGCTAGTTATATGGATTGCTATATTTGAACATTGTCATACCTTATATCAAAATCTGGCATAAAGATTTAACTATAGATAAATTTTATCAAGTCTTTTTGTCTTTACATCTCTCCTGGTAGGATACACATATACATTATAATTTGACATTTTGTTTAAAAAAAATAAAATATAATAAAATAGAAGAAATAGCATTACCATTAGAATAGCTTTGTTAAAATAGTCATTTTAGAGGCATTAAGAATTCTATTAAAAAATTTATCAAACACTCATGTAAGTATAGAACCTACACATGTAGGACCTACACCCATATGAGTATTTGGTAAACTTTTTTATAGTTTCCTTGGTGTTCTTAACACTCGTGTGGGAAGTTGGGTTGACACTAAAATAGTCACAAAAGGATAAAATAGGCTTTTTAGCCCAGGCTAAAAAATATCACATCCAAACGATAATTATTTTATTTTTCTCTCACAAAAATTAAAAAAGTGAAAAAACCCATTTTAAACGAGACTTTTTAACCACAGTTTAAAATAACTAAAAAACTAAAAAACTAACTCACACCCCAAACGAAATCTTAGCATTTTCGTTGTTAGAATATAGCATTTAGCCTTTGTTTGACGATTTGGGTTGGGTTGGGTTGGGTTGGGTTGGGTTTGAGGCTATTTTAGCCACAAAAAAAATAAAATAGACTTTTTAACTCAATAAGACAAAACATCACATCCAATCCATAATTATTACATTTTTTTCTCACAAAAGTTAAAAAAGTAAAAAAAACTCATCCCAAACAAAACTTTTTAATTCCAAACAAAAATAGTAAAAAAATTAAAAAATTAAAAAGCCAACCAACTTCTCAAATGAACCTTAATGGGATTCAACAATTTTTTTAAATAAAGGCAAAAAGTGCTTTAAAATGTAAGACTTTTTAAATTTTAGCGAAACAAATTCTAATCAGTCAAATGCTCTATGACTTTCAGGTAATGAACTAGTTACAAGTAATAATTGCACACAACATAATTGTGCTGAATTTTTTAATAACATTGACAAAAGAGATAATTTTAAATCAGTCTATCTCTTTTTGTCCCTTTCAGTTTCTTAGCAACCGAACAAGCGTGTTCAGCTATAAATACAGTAGAATTCAACTAGTTTTTTTTTCACCAACTTGTGGATGTGAACACCTCCCCCAAACAAATTCCTTTATAGTAGAATTCAACTAGTTGTTTTTTCACCAACTTGTGGAAGTGAACACCTCCCCCAAACAAATTCCTTTATAGTAGAATTCAACTAGTTTTTTTTTCACCAACTTGTGGATGTGAACACCTCCCCAAACAAATTCCTTTTGCTTATAACTCTAATACTCTCAACTATTCAACACAATTGAGAGGTTGAAAGTCAAATGGATTACTTTCTTTTTTTTGGCCTCGACTTTTTTGTAGGCAAAAGGTCAACTTTTTATTGTTAAAAAATATAGAACAAATTACCTCAACTATGAACTTCAAAAAATTAGTTGATTGTTAAACTGCTATCGATATAGTTAAAAAGCAAATGTAAATAAAATTATCTCTTTTTAAAATGAATAGAGCGATTATTGGATAACTAGTTTAGTAGTGGCACGACATCAATGTAGATACTTCTAAGATACACAAACTCAAGTCATAAATTGTAATCTCACTATAACTACGTGATAATAGAGAGATGGAAGTTTTTTAAACAACTTTCTTTTGCCAGCTTACATCCAAGATATACATGGCCTAATAGGATTGATTGGAATTGAAAAAAATTGACCTCTATTGGCAGGTGAAGAGAGTAGGTATAGTTAATTGCAGAGAAAAATGAACATGAACCTAACTTAAAATTGGAATTCAAATACAAAAAGTTATATGTTACAAACATGAAATAAATGGTAAGATGAAACTTGCCCCCTTTTTTTTTTTTTTTTGTTGTATTTTTGTATTTGTTTTTGGTTAATTGTTTACAATTTATTAGAAAACTTCCATCTCTCATCTCTCTTTGCTTTTGAATCAGTTTCTTCATTTGATTAATTCGGTATATATTGTTGCTTGCATATCTAATTTTCCCGTCTCTATTTGATTAATTTGGTGTTTGCATATCTATTTGGTATGTGCAAACACATATCACAGCACATATGACTTGTTACAATTTGATACTTACAATTTGACATGTGCTGTGATATGCCTACTGATCTCATTGTAAAAATTGCCAAATTAGATGATAGTTATGTTGTGTATCAATTCGACACTTTTTTTGTCTTTCAAATAAATTTTAATAATAGTTATATTGTGTATAGATGCTTCTGTGTTTAGATGGTATAGTTTGGTTAGGGAAGTTATGGATATATGACTTGAATGAGGAAAAAAAAAAGAATGTAGAACTTATTATTATTATTTAATGTTTCAGAGGGATTGTATTTTTGTGATCAGTTGAATGTCTTTGTTTTGCTTAACAACTGATTTTGATTAAGTTTAACTGAAGAATGAATGGATTTTTTTTGGTTTCTGATGCAATGAAGTATCAAGTGAGGCTGGATGTGTTGGCTCCAACCCATATGGAGGAGTAGTTGGAGGTTGGCTCCAAGTCAAGAAGTAGGAAGGGAGATGGCAGGTGACAGCCCTCCCAATTACTCCTCTTCCTTGACTTTGTTCCCTCTCATTTGTGTATAAATTGAGGTGATGAGGAAGGGATTAAACACAAAACAGAAAGAGCAAGAGAGAATCAGAGAGAGTGTGTGTAAATCTATAAAAAGTGAATGTGAGTTCTGTAATCTCCCTCTAAGAAATTCTATAGTGAAATCTCTCCGTGGAAGTAGGCAATTGCCGAACCACATAAATATCTTGTGTTTTTCTGTGTGTGATTGATTTCTGGGTGTGCCTAAACCTAACAAGTGGTATAAAAGCCTCGTTGGTCAATTTTTGAAAAAACAAAGGTCGGAGTGGTCCACACACGCCGGTCAAAGTTTGGCGCGTAAAGACAACTCTGAACCAGAGTCCCATTTGCGGCTAGAGGTTAAAGATGGCCAGTTTGTAGCCAATCCAGATACTTTAAATATTTGTCTAGGGAAATAATAGCATAAGGGTGAGCTTAGCTCAGTGATAAAAGCTTTAGCCCTTATCTCCTTAGTCAAGGGTTTGAATCCTCCAAGCTATATTCGGAGAATTTGAATTCTCTTATTGGGTATAGCCCACGTCAGCGCCAACTCACTGCCACGTCATTGCCAAGTCATCACCACGTGTTATCGACGCGTGGCTACCACGTCAACGACATGTCATCACCATGTCATCTAGGGCAGTGTCATGTGTCTGCCACATCAGCACACCAGCTGACCAATCAACTTATCGGGTTGACCCGACCCGACCCGACCCAACCCGACCCAGAAGCATAAGGATTATCCGGTGCTACGCGGCTCCAGTACATCTACAAATCTGAACCGTCTAACATATTTTGGCTAAATCTGAGCCATTTGAAGTCTGATTTTGACGATCCAATAGTGATTTCCAACTATTTAGAGTATTCCGGAAAGATCCATAAGGTCAAATTTTTGAATCAGAGTTTCTGTAAAAAGTAAGAAAACGATAGAGGCATCCACATCAACTTCAAGATCGATGATAAAGTTAAATGCTTCCAATTATGGAATTTGGAAGCCGCGGATGGAAGATGTCCTATACTGTAAAGACCTGTTTGACCCTATTGCTCTAAAAGGGGTTAAACCGGAAGCAGAGAAGGATGAAGATTGGATAAAGATGAACCGGAAGACTGTCGGGCAGATCAGACAATGGATAGACCATAATGTGTTCCACCATATTGCCCAAAAGACAGATGCATATGTCCTCTGGATAATGTTAGAGGGAATGTACTAGTCAAAGACCGCCCGAAACAAAGCCTTGGTGATGAGAAGGCTTGTAAATCTGAAATTGAAGAATGGTGTGTCTGTCGCCAAGCACACCAGTGAATTCAAGAATCTGGTGAATCAGCTTGTAACCGTCAAGATGCCCTTGGATGATGAAATGCAAGCCGTACTACTGCTCAGTTCTTTATCGAACAGTTGAAAGACGTTTGTGGTTTTTCTCAGCAACTCTGCACCAGAGGGGAAGCTGACCATGAGCATTGTCACAGATGCCATGTACAATGAAGAGACAAGTAGAAAAGACATGGGAGGTAATCTGACCCATGCTCTTGTCACAGAAGGCAAAGGCAGAGACAGAGAGAAAGGTAGTGGAAAGAGTAAAGGAAGAAGCAAGAGCAGAGACAGATGGAACAATTGGAGTAAATCCACAGACAACAAAGGACAAGGAAAATCCAGTTTTACTTGTTCTCACTGTGGCCAGGAGGGTCACATAAAAAGGAACTGCCTAAGCTGAAAAGATAAAGGCCAAAGCAGTAAGTCAAAAGGAGATGAGAACACGATAGCCACAACAACTGATGAAATACTTCTTGCAATTGGTGAAGAGGAAGATTGCCTTCACATGGCTGACCATAGCTACACAAAATGGGTGATAGACACAGCTGCATCCTATCATGCGACTTCCCACAAAGAACTCTTCAGCTCGTACAATGTTGGAGATTTTGGCACTGTTCAAATGGAGAATTCTAACTATTCGAAGATTGTGGGTGTTGGAGACATTAGTATTCAGACTAATGTCGGACACAAGCTAGTTCTCAAAGATACGAGGCACGTTCTAGATTTACGCCTCAATCTTATTTTCAGAAGCGCTCTGGACTGGTAAGGCTATACAAGTACATTCAGAAATGGTCGTTGGAAGCTGACAGGAGGAACTTTGACAATCGCCAGAGGAGAGATATCTTCAATATTGTACAAGACTCAAACAAAGATCTGTCTAGAAAGTCTAAATGTAGCAAAAGACAAGGAGTCACTGGACTTATGGCACAGAAGACTGGCACATAAGTGAGAAAGGATTGTATCTGTTGGCAAAGCAATCCAGGATACCCTTATCCAAAGGGAGTGCCCTGAAGCCATGTGATCATTACCTTTATGGCAAGCAGCATCGAGTATTATTCAGCTCAACGAGCAAGAGGAAAATAGAAGTGCTCGATATGGTATACTCAGATGTTTGTGGCCCAATCGAAGTGGAGTCACTTGGCGGCCGCAAGTATTTTCTGACCTTTATTGATGATATATCAAGGAAGTTGTGAGTGTATTTCCTGAAGACGAAGGATAAGGTATTCCAGCACTTTTAGGAGTTCCATGCAATGGTGGAAAGAGAGACCGGGAAGAAGTTGAAGTGTCTTCGCACAGACAATGGTGGCGAGTACACTTCTAATGCTTTTGAAGCATATTGTGCCAGCAGAGGTATCCGACACGAGACAACAGCTCCTGGTACCCCACAACACAATGGTGTGGCAGAGAGAATGAACTGCACTATTATTGAAAGAGTCAGATGCATGCTCAAAATGGCAAAGTTGCCAAAGTCATTCTGGGCTGAAGTCGCCCGTACAGCTTGTTACCTCATCAACAGGTCACCTTCGATCTCGTTAAATTTTACGATACTTGAGGAAGTCTGGTCTAGATGAAAGATATTATATTCTCACTTGAGAGTCTTTGGATGTAAGGCGTTCGCACAAATCTCCAAAGAAAACGGGCAAAAGCTTGATGACAAGTCCACTCCATGTATATTTGTGGCTATTTAGATATAGCATTTGGGTACAAGTTATGGGACCCGGTGAACAAAAAGATGTTTAGGAGCAGAGATGTTGTGTTCCATGAAGGCCAGACCATAGTAGATTTTGAGAAATCAGCAAAGTCTAGAGTTGTTATCACTCCAGACTTGTTTCCATTTCTAGAACCCTCACAACACACTAGAGTTGATGAGGTGCAACAAGAAGTGCCAGAGTTGCAAAATCCAATGCTAGAAGATGAGGATCAAGAAGAAAGAGATGAAAACTCGGACGAAGGAGGTGTTGAGCAGGGGGAGCAACCCCTTTGTGACAACCCCGCCACATAAAATACTTTACATTTAATTAATCGAGGTGATTTAGATTTTAATTAATTATTATTTCGACTGAATTGTGGAATTGATGAGCAATATTGGGGTTGATTCATGTATAATTTTATAAAAGAGCTATTTCGAAATTAGAAATTAAAAGCTTAAGTGGCTCAAGAAGGTGAAATTGACGAATTGAATTATTTTAATTTCGAGTATCGGACCATATGAGAATTTAATTAAATATTCGATTTAGTTTAGTAAAATTAAGATTTTATTAATTGGGTCCGTATTAATTTGGTCCGAATTGGAGTTGATCAAGTTATGAAGATTGGGAATTGTGATTATTGTGAATTAAATTCAATTATGAGGTGTCCAATTTGAATATGTAATTTATTAATGGAAATTTGAGTCTAATCAGAAATTGAAGGCCTAAATGATTTAGGAAATCAAAATTGATGATAACAATAATCTTAATTTAATATTTGGAGCCTTTCGGGAGTTTGATTAAAAATCTGATTCAGAATGGTAAAAATTAAATATAATTAATTAAGCCCCAATTGAAGTCGATTAGATTAATTAAATTATGTGGGATTTGTAATTAATTATGATTAACTAAATTGTGTGCTAATTAAGATTAATTAAGATCAAATTGTGTTTAACAAAGTTAATGGATAATTATATATTAAGTTAATTCTAATCATAAATTATATTGAAGAAATATCTAGATTGTGCACGTGTGTAGTGTGATGAGTTAGTAATGGGTGTATGTTAGTACCTTGGTGTTGGAAACTTTATTCAAGAGAAAGAATGAAATAAAGAAAGAAATGAAATCAAAAGAGGGAGGTGCATGTGGGCTCTAGAAGCAGCCAAGAGAGAGAGAGGGAGAGAGAGAGAGAGCTTCATTATTTATAGGGCAAATTACATATACCTCCCTCGAGGTTTAGATAAATTACAGATACCCCCCTGAGGTTTCAAAAATTACAGATACCCCCCTGAGGTTTATATTTTCATAACAAATTGCCCCCTGAGGTTTATATTTTCATAACAAATTACCCCCTAATTTGTTATGCAAATATAACCTTCAGGGGGTATCTGTAATTTCTCAAACCTCAGGGGGGTATCTATAATTTTGCTAAACCTCGAGGGGGGTATATGTAATTTGCCCTTACTTTATATATACATTGTGATCAATTTGCTGGAGCAAACCGTGGGAAAGAAAGAAAGGAAGAATAAAGAAGAAGAGAGTTTTGTGGGATACCAAGATTGAAGTTAAAAATTATGGGAAATTTATCTTAAGGTAAGAAATTTCATCATCTTCCTAGTATTGTTTAAATAATCTAGACATGAATTGATTCAAGATGGATTTTGAGAGGATTAAAAATGAAGATTTGAGGATCAATTATATAAATTGATAGAAATTGAGTTTTGCATGTTAAATCAAGTTAGGTTAAAGATTATGAGTTATGATTCTTTAAATTTGTTAAGTTTGAGTTTAATTTTGAAAATCATTCTTGAATGGAGTTCTATAAATTACATGCAACAAGAAATGTTTGAAGTCTGGATCCATGCAATGGAGTATATAAATGACTTTAAAGAAAAAGTTAAAAAAAAACATGAGTTCATGAAATTTGAGAATTGATTTTGGAATTAAAGGAAGTTTTGATTTTATTATAAAAACTAGGAATTTGTTTGATCCATGCATGTAATTGAATTTAAAAGTTTTATTCAATTTAAACACATTTTGGAACATCTATGACCATACATTAAGTTTTTGGTCTTAAATTGAGGTAAGTTAAATTTCTAAGAAATTGATTTGTGTAATTCATAATTAAGTTTGATTTTTGTTATTAATAATGAAATTGGGTTCTATTTTTACATACATCATGAAGTTTTTACACACATCATGAAGTTTTCAAGAATTTTGAAAGTTTAATTCATATTTTAAGATTTGTGGGTTTGATATAAAGAAAATAAATTAAATCTAAATTTGGACAATTGGAGCATGATTTTGCAAAAGAATGAGTTTTGGTCCAAAGCAGATTTTCGGCCTGGTTTTTCACCTAGACCGCTCGAGTGGCCAACCTTGATTTGGCCAAAGTTGCACACTGCTTCACCACCGCTCATGCGGCCAAGGCCACCGCACGAGCGGCCAAATAGGGCAGATTTTCTAATTTTATTATTTTTCCGTTTTCTAATTTATGGGCCTTCATTTACATAATTTTCACGTATCATGCACATCCATATGCATATTATAAGCATGAAAAAAATTTAAGAAAGAATAGAAACAATCGAACGAACAAGTAACGGATAAACCAAAGAAGGTTAAGAATTGACTGATTGACTCGAATGTATATTGAGAAATTATGAATATTTATATTTGTAGGTCAAGACTCGAAGACCGAACAACGGGTATTGGAAGGCCACTGTGAGTAACATTTTTGTAAAGATATGTTGATATGAATTATGTTTTAACTGTTATCGTTAAGTGATAAGTTCTGAAATACTATTTTGATCATGTGAACGAATGTCTATTTTGCAAATATATTATGGCATCCACAGATAGTCCCAAGTCATGGGGGACGGCATGTAAATGCGGGTCCATGACACATGATTGTTTTCGAGATCTCGTTAGCCACTTCATTGTGGTGATATGTGTTTAATCGGTATCCGGAACCGATTACTCTAGTCAGAGGATGATATGTGATATGTTCTGTGAGATGTATCATTACGTTATGTTCTGATATGAGACTGATATGATTGATTATGATATGATTTATTTTACAGATATTGTATTTGGAATTCGTTCACTAACCCCTTTACATTAATGTTATTCACTGGGTTTTAGCTCACTGTTTTTATATATATATATATGTATAGGTGAGCATTTTGGATGGCAAGCCTAGAAGGGGTCTGTAGCTGAGTCAGCGTTTTGAAACCTACTGAGTTGTTTTGTGTGCCTCTGAGTTGGGGCTAGGCCCGGAAGGCCGTTGTCAAGCTTTTGATCGTGAAGTAAACTTTCGTTATGTGCATACGTTATCTATTAATGTTAAGTTACAAGTTATGTACTGAATGTGGGTAAATTAACGTTTTTGCATGATAAATGTTTGTTCATATAGATGCACAGCTCATTGGACTATTGGTGTATTTTTGAATATTACTTCCGCTAGCCCCGATTATTTTTGATTATACAGGAAGGCCTTTGGTAATCTCGGATTGCTGGCTGGTTACGACGCTAAACCTATATGTGTTGGTTTGGGTCATGACACCCTTCAACTAGAAATAGCTGGGCCTTAGTTGCGGAGATCTGAAAAAGTTATCTTGCCATCAACCAAATATCCTGCTTCTCAGTATATTCTGATTACTGATGAAGGGAAGCCTAAGAGTTTTTCAGAAGCAAAGAGTCATACAGAAAAAGACTGTTGGATGCAAGTCAGAAAGAAGCAGATGAGTTCTTTGCAGAAGAACCACACTTATGAGCTTGTTCCACTTCCAAGAGGCATGAGAGCCTTGAAGAACAAATGGGTATATAAGTTGAAGAAAGATGGCAACGGTAAACTACTGCAGCATAAAGCTCGTTTGGTGGTCAAAGGTTTTGGATAGAAGAAGGGAATTAATTTTGATGAGATCTTTTATCCAGTTGTGAAGATGACTTCCATTCGAGTAGCTCTGGGATTAGCAGCTCACTTGAATCTGGAGGTAGAACAAATGGATGTCAAGACTGCCTTTCTCCATGGTGACTTGGAGGAAGAGATCTATATGGAGCAGCCAGAAGGATTTGAAGTTAAAGGAAAAGAAAATTTAATTTGCAAACAGAAGAAGAGTCTATATGGCCTAAAGCAGGTGCCGAGACAATGGTACAAGAAGTTTGATTCATTCATGGTAGATCACGAGTACACAAGAATGGTAGTAGACCAGTGTGTATATTTTCGAAGGTTTTCGGATGAAAACTTCATCATCCTACTGTTGTATGTCGATGATATGCTGATCATCGGACAGGATACTGCTACGATCAACAAGTTGAAAAAGAACTTGTCGCAGTATTTTGACATAAAGAATTTAGGCCCAGCACAGTAGATTTTAGGCATGAAGATTGTTCATGATAGGAAAGCCAAGAAGATATGGCTGTCACAGGGAAAATTTGTTGAACGGGTGATTGAAATGTTCAACATGAAAGATACCAAACCAGTCAATACTCCGCTGGCTAACCATTTCAAGTTGAGCAAGAGTTCTTGTCCCTCATCTACAAATGAAAGAGAAGAGATAGAGGCAATTCCCTACTTGACTGTACAGTTCCACCATTCTGTCTCGGTTTTGTAATAAGTGTTTTAGACTTGACTGTACAGTTACAATGAAGGGATTAGGTCCCTAACCTGGATGTTTGTGTATATGATGGTTGTATATATGTTTCGGTTATGAATGTGGCTTGTTCAATAAAAGTCTTTTTGCATTCAGTTTGTCACAGCTCATTGGACATCTTTTTATTACTATATGGCTTCCACCAGCCCCTTACTCTGTATTACTGTCATTATTGTTAAGTAGGCCTTTGGTAATCATGGATTACTGGCCAGTTACAATACTAAACTCATAGGGACGGGTTTGGGTCGTGACATGAACCAATTTCGGAGGGTTTTACAGATGCTGATATGGCGGGTGATCTTGATAGTAGAAAGTCTACATCAGGATTTTTATTCACCTTTGCAGGGGGAGCTGTTTCATAGCAGTCCAAACTACAAAAGAGTGTTGCTTTATCTACAACAGAAGCAGAGTACATTGCTACCGCAGATACTAGAAAATAAATGTTGTGGTTAAAGTGGTTTCTCCAAGAATTGAGTCTACAACGGAAGAGTACAAGGTACATTGTGATAGTCAAAGTGCAGTTGATCTGAGCAAGAATTCCATGTACCATTTACGTACAAAGCACATTGATGTCCGGTATCATTGGATACGAGAAGTGATGGGAAAGCAGGTGAAGAAGTTGGTGAAGATTCACACAGACAAGAATCCTTCTAACATGATGACCAAGGTTGTCACCAGAGACAAATTAGAAGTTTGCAAGAATCTGACCAGAATGGACCTCAAGTAAGAAGTCAGTTATCCATATGGGCGTGGAGGGGGAGAATTGTTGGCTCCAGCCTACATGGAGTAGTAGTTGGAGGTTGGCTCCAAGTCAAGAAGTAGGAGGGGAGATGGCAGATGGCAGCCTTTCTAATTACTCCTCTTCCTTGACTTTATTTCCTCTCATTTGTGTATAAATTGACGTGATGAGGAAGGGATAAAATACAACACAGACAGAGCAAGAGAGAATCAGAGAGAGTGTGTGTAAATCTATAGAAAGTGAGTGTGAGTTTTATAATCTCCCTCTGGGAAATTCTATAGTGAATCTCTCCATGGACGTAGACAATTGTTGAACCACATAAATATCTTGTGTTTTTCTGTGTGTGATTGATTTTTGGGTGTGCTTAAACCTAACAAGATGATGGTGCTATGGTTGCAACAATACTAAAAGGGAGTCGAATTTCATGTGAAAGATGGTAATTGGCTATTAAAATAACGATTTGCATTTGTTTTCAATGTTTTGGATTATACATTTATAATGCAGTGAAGTATAAGGGTATAGTTCTACTGACATCTTTTATGGGAAAATCGTTATGTTTGATTCTTTTAGGCTATTTTAGGCTATTCGTTATAAGGCTATTTTTGTTGGATCAGTCCATACCTGGTTTAGTTCCATTGAAATTTTTAATGTTTTGTGACTTGATTGAGAAAGGGTGTGTACCTAGAGATTCCAAGTCAAATCTCTATCAGCCAAGTCTTAAGAACAATGTTCCTGGACTAATATTTTAGTGATGGAATCATGTCCCATGTTACAGAGGATAAAAATCCTGATAGGGACTGTTATTATGGCTTTTCATTGACAAAATGAGAAGCTGCAATACTTATCTGTAATATAAATATAAAACATTTCGTATCAAATGATCATATTGTCAATTGCAAGTTACTAACAGTTATGCTCATGAGGGTTTAAAAGAGTTCAAATGGTCTGTCTAAATGATAAGAGTCATTTTTTTCAGTTTCATCTAATCTAGTGGATTTGGCTTATATGTAATGTTAATTTCTTGTCAAAAGAAAATAATATTTTCAGAATTAAGAATTGAAATAATGAACCATAATGTGACAACAGTTGCAACTTGACTAAAGTGAAGGCCAGCAAACTTCAATTACTAGTTATATTTCTAAGTTACTATCTTGATTAGAACACCTCAGTTTGTTGACTGCTACAAATTTGACAAATGACATGAATAGACTGCTAAACTTTGATTTTTGTGTAGAAACTATTGATGTCAACCTTTTCAACATGTTGTAGAACCTGTCACCATATCAAATGCTTCAACTATGCATACGGACACATTGAAATAGAAAATACTGAAAAAAGACACCACAATAAACTAATATATGTTAAATTTTGAAGCATCAGATTTTCTTTAACTTGTTGAGCTTATAAGTTATGACATGTTGTCATGCTATTGCACTTCCTTTTGTTTTTCCCATGTTACTAAGAATGTATAGCTCTAACTTCTATAATTCTACTCTATGAAAAAAATCAGGTTCATGTTTCAGTTTTCCATCAGCAACTTGAGCTCTATGTGCATGGGCAAGACATTGTAGATTGCATCTAGTATGATTGTGTTGAGCTTCTCTTTTGACATATGAGCATGTCCTTTTTTTCTTTTTTGCATGACATTTCTTGATTGTGCTGAGATAGAGAAAATTTCAGTCAAGAAAGTGGACACAAAAGAGGTACATAAACATTTGTCATTTTCCTTTGTTAGAAATGAAGTGAATGATCATCTGCACTAGTATTCTTTGTTGCTGAGACCGTATGTTAGAATTTGACATAATGTTAGATGTGGTAAATTAATCCATTAAAAACACTTTAAATGTCCTAGGCAAAAGTAATATTTTGATCAAAGAAAACGGCAACAACAGCAGCAGACAACTGGGCTAGATAGCTTTTCTAATGGAATGAATACATGCAGTCAGCATCAAAATAATAATCGATCGCTGGACATTCTTAGTTTGCTGAACATATCAATAGTTGTTCAAAATCGCAAGTCAAGCCGCCGCAGTGGTAAGACTAACTATAATTTGAGTCTCTTTTATAGAAGTTACTGGCTTCATATTTCTCTCTATATCTTTTTCTTGTTTAGTGGTTGAGATATAATTTATGATGCTATTTGTATTATGTTGTTACTTAATTGCATCAGATATAATGTTGCCTTTTCTTTTCTCTACAATTGACAAGGATAATACTTCTAATGATTCATATCTCCCTTTCCATTTCTCTCTTTTGGCCATCTTAATGGAAATTGGTCAGACATGATGAAAATAAAGATGGAGTTGTCTTCATGCTTCCACAGATAAAATTAAGCAAACCAATTCAATACTAGTTTTACTATTTGTATCTAATAACTCCTAACTTTTTAGCAAAGGTCACTATTTTCTGTAGATTTATGAACTGACAATATTTTTTCTTTCTAGTCTTTGCTATTTTTTTGTTAGTTCATTTGGTATTGTGGTGATATTTGGAATTATAATATGGTTTGCTTGTGTTCGTTAATTCTATAAAGAGTCAGTATCTTTCAAATTTGATGGAAATTGTAGCTCATATATACGAAAAGGTAAACAATATGACTACAACTTAATTAGAGATCCTCTTCCTTGTAGATTTGATTAATTAGTGTCATTGTATCTAAAATTTTCTTATTTGATGGTTTCACGGCATTCCACGCATATAAGTTTCCTAAATCTTTCCTGTGGATTTCCAATTGAATAACAATATAAGCAAGGGAAAATTCAGAGGGTGTTGCTATGACAGTGAATAATCAAATTATGGAGTATCCGCAAACAATCCAAATAGACAAAGTCACACCAAGAGACCCTATTGAATTTAAAGAATCATGTAGGCCTTTCTGAATTCTATCCCAGTTTGTCGCTTTAATTAGGCCATGTATTTCCCAACTTTGTTAGTTGAACTTGAGATATTGTATTCGTGATGGTTTATGATGAAGTAAGAAATTCATCAGGTTGCCAAGTGGAGACAGTATACCCAAAGAAGTAAGCTTTTATGAGCATGAACATGCATTTGTTAAAAAGGAGTTATGTTGTGTAAGAGTTGATGTCTTTCATGCTTCACTGGGTTTTATCAAGTGCTCCTGACTGTCAAAATAGAGGTTTAATTGGAAATGGTGACAAAATTTTTAATGAACCAGAGCTATCTTATTTGAGATTTGCAGTCTGTCAAAATTTATCAAATCTTGGGTTAATTGTTTATAATGCACTTGGCTCATTAACTGTCCTTCTTTTTTTTTCTTTTTTTTTTTTATATATAATGAACCAGAGCTATTTGTCTTTGATTTACTTGGTGATGATGGACCAAGTGACAGTTTAGAAGGAAGTCTCGTAAATGAAGCACAAGTTGCATTTGCAGTTGAAGGTATGTTCTTGTTCATTTAGAAATTAAAGAAAAGTTTTACGTTTGCATATGTAGTGAAAATACAATTTACTTACAGGATAGGTAATATTTCAGGAAACTCAATTGTGGAAAGTAAAGATCAATTATTTATCATAAAAAGGCCACAAAATGTACTACAATTGCATTGCTTGAAGTTTGTGGATTTTGTTACAGTAGTATGTGTTAAAAGACTTGTTTTGGAGTGGAGTGGTGGAGTGATTGCATAAAACTGTGTGGAGGTAAAGGAAATTAGCCTTGGAAACAGGGAAATTTCTTAATCCAAAAATTAGAGAATTCAAATTTATGGTTAAGAATTTAATGGAGAATTCTAACAAAAGGTAGGCCTTTCAACTCAATTTTTTCATTCTATACTCATGTTTCCCTACTGTGACAAAAAACAGATTGGGCAAATTTCTAGATCTGTAGGGTGGCTGGGGCAAACTTGTAGGTTCATTTATCTTTGCCCAGTTTTGTGCTTTCTGAGATGGGCCATTTGAGTTTTTTTACCACCCTAGCCTGAACCTTGTGAAATTGTGAAACACTTCTAATTATAACAAAACTCTTTTTATTGATGACTGCATATTGAATTCACTTTAATTATGCGGTTATGCCTAGACTGATATGCCAAATCAAAGATCTAATCTCCATAGTTTTGAATGGAACCCTTAAAAGCTTTTACCTTGACCATCATATTCATGTTAACTGCTGGTTTGTTAAAAGTGCAAAACATGAAAGTACAATACTTTAGTGGTAATCTCATAATTACAAAGGAGAACCATTTTGTTGTGATAAGCAATTTACTCTTCCAAGAAGAAAGTAGGGAGATGGGTAGTTCTATAAGGTGATATTTTGTGGAAAGTAGACTAATGTTTGGCACCCTATAAAGGGCAGCTCACTCATAACCTCTTTTACAATTCTACTTGTGAAAGTTTTACTCTTTTAGCTAGTGGAAAATTCTTCAAGGTATGCCCATGCCATACAAGTTTTGTCTTAATTGTTTGCTTTTATAATACATTCTTACTCTTTTGTTGCATAAGATATATATATATATATACATGTGAATAGGCCTAACTCCTAGCATATGTTTTTGTTAGTGTCGATTGCTAAAACTTTAGAGAAATAAAACTGTGAATAGTCCTAGCTCCTGACATATAAATTGTTTTTATTTCTCAATTTTGAATTTGCTGAATGATGCAGAGTGCATAAAACTGTTATCACCCTACCACTAGCATATATTTTCCAAAAAAAATCATAAGTTTGCAAGCTTTGAAGAAGAGATTTCCTCTTAAGATGGATTTATTTTTCTACAGATTGTTGAGCTTTCCTTGGCTTTGCGGAAGCTGGATGCTTTTCTGTAGTTCTAGAATGTGTGCTTGCACCTGTTGCTACTGCTGCAACATTTGCTCTTCGAATCCCTACAATTGGTATTGGGGTAGGGCCTTTCTGCATTGGCTAAATTAATTGATTCTTTAGCTCTCTCTACTACTCCTAATAATGAATTAGACTTGATTGGCTTGTGTTGTATATAATCTTTTTGCTTTCATATTTGTACATATAATTTGCTATCTGATCTTGTAATTTGCTTTTAAAGTACTAAAGTGGACATTTTAGTGATATCATGTCTTCATATATTGAACTTTGAATTTGCTTTTCCTCTCTCTCTCTCTCTCTCTCTCTCTCTATATATATATATATATATATATTAAAAACAACCTTTTTACGGCATACAAAATTATGTCATGAAAAGTGTAATAATTTATGGCATGCAAGAAAATGCTGTAAAAGATCAGAAATATACTAAAAATAACCTTTTATCGCACACAAAATTATGTCGTAAAAAGTGTAATGATTTATGACGACATGCAAGAAAAAGTCGTAAAAGATTATATACGGCATATATAGTATGTCATAAATATATTAAAAATAACCTTCTACGACATGCAAAATTATGTCATGGAAAGTATGATGATTTATGGCATGACAAAAATGTCGTAAAAAATTATATACGACATACAAAGTATGTCATTAATATTTAATTTATTACTTTTTACCACTTTACCTGCATGTCGTAAATGACGCTCAACTTTCCACGGCATGTCATATAATGGCATTTTTTTTTTTTTTTGATCAGCAAAAAGAAGTTTTGCTAATGGAAAACATACAAAGATACTACACGACATCAATAAAGTGGAGGGTGCAAAAAGTATCATAGTGAAACATCAAGATCCCAAACAGGTTGGCACCAAAATGCACACCAAATCATTTGCAAGTACACACTCCAAGCTCCAAGTTGGTAAGCAATATCAATAACGGCATTTGTGTGCATGTCGTGAAAGAGTTTTTACGGCATGCATTGCAAGCTGTAAAAATTCAATTTTGTTGTAATGACATGGCCTAATAGGATTGATTGGAATTGAAAAAAAATTGACCTCTATTGGTAGGTGAAGAGCGTAGGTATAGTTAATTGCAGAGAAAAATGAACATGAACCTAACTTAAAATTGGAATTCAAATGCAAAAAGTTATATGTTACAAACATGAAATAAATGGTAAAATGAAACTTGGCCTTTTTTTTTGTATTTCTGTATTTGTTTTTGGTCAATTGTTTACAATTTATTAGAATTACATTTCGACAATCCTAATTCAATATCGAAAAAATGCCAAACTAGCAAGTAACTTAATAAATAGTTCCACAATAAAGAATAAATGAACAATACCAACTAGGGTTAATTACAAACACACTCCTAAGGTTTACTTAAATTATAAATAACTTCCTGTGATTTTAGAAATTACATTATGCGCTCTAGGGTTTTTAATTTCATAACAAATAGGTCCTTTTGTTAATAAATCATCAAGTTAATTAACAGTTTTTAATTATGTTAAAATTTTATTTCATTTAATAATTCAGATAATTTTATTATTGTATAGATGAACAGTTAGAAATTTCACTTTTTCAACTAATTCTGTTAAATAAAAATTTTTGACAAGGAGGTATTTGTAATTTTTCAAACCACTGGAGACAATTCGTATTTTAAATAAATCTCAAGGGATGTATTTGTAATTTACCCTAGTAACTAAAACTTATATAATGAGAGATAAATTATCAATTCTTATATATATATTACAAAAGAGCATCCTGCAGAATTCAAATCCCGTAAAAAAAATTGAAAAGACAACAATTGCATTTCTAAAATTCAATTTTAAGGCTTGTTTGGAATTAGTATTTTCTCCTCTTTTTTATTTAATAATATTTTTTTGAATAATGTTATACAAACAAAAAAATACATACATAGTAATTTGAATTATTGTGAACATTTCATTTCAAAATGAAACACCATTGGATCGAATTGGATGCCAGCAAATTCAGGATCAAAGAAAGTTGTTAAACATATAACAAATCTAACAGACATAACTAAAAAACCTTACAATATTAAATTGTCAAGATAGCATGTTACAATTAAATTTTGACATGTTATGTTACTTCTTCTTTTTTTTTTTCTATTTTTTTTAATTGGTAAAAAAATAATAATAAAGATAAGAAAATTATATTAAATTGAACAATTATTATCATTATCGAGTAAACTTAGTGGTTAGTTATTAGATTAGCACTTCGAGAGAGTTGAAACTCGCACTTATACAACTTGTAAGAAAATCTTACCCTAAGAGAGACTTGGTGGCTAAAAAGTTAGCCAACTAGGCTAAAATTCCCTTGGTTTAAACTAAATAATTATAGTTCAACAATTCAAATTTACAATCCCAACAATCATGAATCACTACAAATAATAGGTAGAAATAAATAACAACTCAATACAACCCTTATAATGAAACATAAATAATAATAAAAAAAATGTTACAGTAATCAAAATATTCAAATTTGACAACGTTGTTCCAATATAAAAAATGGTATCTTCTACTTTTTTAATAAAAATCAAATACAAACAACATTTGTAAATTCCATCAAAAGGGAGATAGAGGAAAAAAAATTATTAAAAATTGGACAATCTACCAAAATGTGTCAAAATTGTATAGGAGATCCAGAGCTGGCTCAAGGGGCTATTAGTGAAGCACTTGATTTAGGCCTTGATATAACAAAATGCCTCATTTTGAGTTAAAATCTTTTGAGTAAAATAAAAATTAAAAATTTTACAAAGGAATCAATAGTTTTATCAAACTAAAATAAGATCATCAAATGTTTTCTACACCCATGTGAGACCACATTCTTATGTAATTGGTAAAAAAAATTAGTGATTTAGTAAAGATTCCAGTGCGTTCTGATTACCGCACTAGATGATCATTGATTGGGGCCCCGCGCTTGACTGGACTATCTGGGAATTGAGACCCTGCAACCATAAGATCCATCAGAGCTGCCGGCCGGGGTTGGCCGAATAACCCCTCCGGTGTGGGAGTAAGTAATCGAAGAAGATGAGAGCACCTCTCTAGGTGTAGAGAGTTATGTTTAAGTGAGTGTGGTTAAGCTTGGATCAGTTACCTTCAATGTGAAGTCAGTGTAGTTTATATAGAACTCTTTGCTTGTTGCCCAAGATGGTTTCATGAAGCTCTGGTGCTGCCAAGTTTCCTTTTAGCATTACCCAAGGTGGGGGACCATCTGGTAGTTGACCAGGGGTGTATATACTCATTGTAACCATGCTTGTAACAGATCACATTCCTTCTACCAACTATTTTCGTGATTCTAGGGGAAAGGAACCAGTTGAGGTGGTATCTTCCATGTGCATTCATTCACAGCTTCTACGTTCCTCTAACAGGTCCCTTTAGCTCGGTCTCATTATGCCTTAGCTTGGCCTTCTATGAGATTGCTTATAGAGATGGGCCGACCCAGTATGATATCTTTTTGTGGGTTCGGCCACTTTTGGGTTCGGTCCAAAGGTCAGGTCCTGCGGCTTGGCCCAACCTAGCATCATGGTGTAGACACCCCATTTTTGACCGACCTTAAGACTCAGACGTCACCGATTGAGCACTTGGTGATGTTGCATATTGTGCTCATTCTGAGGTTGTGGAGTTTCGGCTGTGAGCCTTGCCTCCGGACTTCCGGACTTTTTTGTGCTTTGCCTCGGTTTGCGAACCAGGCCTTGTTTTCCCTGTTTTCTCTTCCGAAAGGGAGGGAGAGGTCTCGTAGACCATCTCTCAGTGGCCGTAGGCTACATTTCGTGGCCGTAGGCCATTTTTCCCGTTTGGAGCCCAATTCTCGATTTTCGAAGCCGTCGACCATGCGCCTCGGTTCGGGACCGCTTAACTACCTCCGTTTGCTCCGATTTTTGGTACATACCTTATTTCCTCCCTTTTGAGGGACACTGCGGCCCAAGAGACCAACTCTGTGGTCGAACGCCACTTTCGGTGCCTAACAGCCTGTTTTCGGGGCCCTAAACTGCGTGTTTCGGCCCCCGAACCTTCGTTTTGCATCCGTCTTGGTCCATTTTTGGCAGACCTTATTTTCATTGTTAGAAAGGTTGTAGGAGGGTGGGAGGCCAGCAATTTTTCTGAAAAACCAGTTTTATTTCTTCATCGCTCTTCATTGCCCGTTTTCTTCACTAGAAAGCTGTTTTTTTCCAATTTCCAGGCCACTTTTTCTCACTTTCCACCACACCATTGTGTTGTACACACCTGGGAGGCCACCAATATGGGTAGGCCGGCCAGCAATTGTTCTTGACCCTTTTGAACCCCTCTAAAAAGCTAGTTTTTCTCCCTCCTGGTTCAATTTTTTTGGGTTTTAACCATACAGCTGTGTTGCACTCATCTGGGAGGCCACCTTTTTGGGGTGGCCAGCCAGCAATTCTTTTGACCCTTTTGACCCCTGGTCGGCCTTTTGCACCTGGCCGGCCATGTTTGTCTCTCCTGGTGCATGCTAGCTGTGCCAGCTGTTTTGCACCAGAACCTCTGCCCGACGGTCTGTCCTTTTGAAGGGATATTTGAATTGGTTTTTTCCCCCTTTTCTTTGGCCTCTCTCCCTCTATATAACCAGAACCCTACTTCATTTCTAAGGGTTAGAAAAACCAGCTGGAGCATTTGCATACAATCCTCCATATCTCTCTCCTCCAAGCCTCAAAACACCCTTGTTCTTGCACCATTTACACACCAACTCATAGCCTACCACCTCCACACTCCATTCCAGCAACTTGGAGGCTATTTGCAGAGGTTGAAAGCTCAGAATCTTGGGCCAGAAGCTGCTGGAAATCTGCTCTTCAAGGGTGAGTCCCTATTTCCCATTTTCTTGCCTTATTTTGCATGATTGATTAGCCTTATTTGCAAGCATTTTTGGGTTTCGACCTGAACTGAGAATAGTCTAATTTTGAGCTCATCTTCATGTTTGATCAAGAACTTTTTTCTGTTTGAGGTCTTCTACTCCCCCTTTGTGCTTTACCTCTCTTTTAGGGCTTATCTTGCATGATATATTAGCCTTATTTGTGAGCATTTCAGGGCTTCAAGACAAACTGTAAAGTGTCTTATTTTGAGCCCCTCTTTAACTTTGTTGAAGGGCTACTTTCTGTTTGAGGCCATCTACTTCCCCTTACCCTCTATCTCTCTTTTAGGGCTATTTTTGCATCATACTTTAGCCCTACTTGTGAACACTTTTGAGATTTGATATAAACTGGAAAAAGTCTTGTTTTGACATCCTCTTTAAGTTTGGTTAAGGTTCCATTTCTGTTTGGGGTCATCTTCCCCCTATGCATGCTTCATCTCTTCATGATTAGGGATATGCATTAGAGCTCTTGCATTGGCCATGGCTTGTGTATTCCTGAAGGCCAAAATCAGAGGGGGGTGACCCCCCTCTCCTTGTCTTGTTTGGGGGTCTTTTACGCCTTCCAAAGGGACCCTATTTTGCATGCATTGAAGTCTCACTTTAGGCTTTATTTTGAGGGTTTTGAGGTCTTCCTTGGCTCTGTCCAAGGCCCTCTTGGCCATATTTTATGTCTATGATGCATGTGTAGAGCAATCCCATTCAAGGCCTCTCAAAGAGGCCTTTCTTTGCATGTTTCCGAGACTGATTCCAAGGCCTATTTGGTGGGTTTTAGGACTTTCATAACCCATTTCCAGAGTTGGTTTGGCCTTTCTAAGTGTCTATCTTATAGGTGCTTAATAACCCCTTGTATGGCCCTTTAAAGAAGCCCCTCATTTTTGCATGTGTTGTCTGCATTTCAGTGATTATTTGGGCATATTTTCACATGTTTTGTTCACTGATTTTTGCTGGTTTGGTGAGATCTCACATGCTTCACATACATGCCATGTAAACCATGTTTGCTAGTCAAAGTTGCATGCTATTTTAGTCCATCATGCTAGCATCTTTTGGTCATGCTTTGAACTAGAAATGTTCATGTTTTGGGACTGCCTTGGCTCTGTCTTTGTGCTTCATGGTCAAATAATGCATGCTTTGTATAGCTATAAGTCAATACATATGCCTAGTTTTGAGTTTCGGGGCGCATCTCATGCATCGGGTGCCATGTTTCCATGCTTCGGGGCCATTTAGCATCATGTTTTAGTGCTGGAAATTACATGCTTGTATGCCATATTTCATGCCTTGCCATGCCTTGTTAGAGTTGCATACTATGCCTTAGGTTCGGTCCTCGGTTTGCGTGCATGTGGGCACGTATTTCGATAGTCTCATTTTCATCTTATGGCCACTGATGTGAGTGTGGCTGAGGTCCACTCATATTGGTGTAAGTCCATCGTGCATTGTGCCATTCCATTTCACAGCATTGCGTATGCTAGGTTGTATGTTAGAGCATTGTGTATGCTATGTTACATCGTGCATTGTGTATACCATTTCATAGCATTGTGTATGCTAGGTTGCATGTTAGGATTGCATTCATGCATGTCATGCATATTGCATTGTGTTTGGGATAGGAGTTAGCCCGAGCACGGGAAACGAGGGACGTTTCGTACTCCGAGTGACGGAACGTGTCTCAATTCCCGGTCGCTGACACTCCGGACTAACCATGATGGAGTCTCGGCATTGTTGTGTTTATATGTGCATTCATTTCATATTAAGTCGTGCAATTCGACTCCTCGGCCATCATGCATCGAGATGCGTGATTGGTGGCACGAGGATCGAGGTGTGCATACATATGTGAAAATACATTGCTATGGCTCTTTCTTGCTCTCTGTTGCAGCAAATCAGAAACCAGCAGTCTTTTGAAGCTTCGTGCAATATTCCGGGCTTAATTGTAAATAGAGGCTAATTGAGGCATCGCAATGGATTTCCGCGCAAAACAACTCAACCATGCATCATTCATCATCCGGAGCAGAGTTGAGGCAGTCCATAGATTTGCGCGCTAATTTACTGCTTTCCTAGATTAATTTGTTAATTAATTAGGGTTTTGTATTTATTCGGACTGTACTATTTATTCAGACTGTATATTATTTATTCAGACCCTCCGAGCGAGGGCAATATTGTAATAAGTGTGCGTGCGTATGATGTATGTCTTCCAACCCCACGTCTTTTTCCCTTTTATTTACTGGCTTATGATGGTTAGATTAGGGCATGTTTCAATTAGCATACAGTATGATAGCATGTTTGCATTCATTCATCTGTTTTGCATGCACCGGGCTCGGCGCATCATACTCACTGCATTGTATTTCAATTCCAAGTTGAATACATGTTAACTGTAGCATTTCATATGCCATGTTTAGAATAGCCGAGCCTATCTTAGTTGCATTTTGCATGTGTTGCATTAGGCATTTCTATATAGTTAGGATCATGCACGGATTTCTAACATAGCTTCTGTTTTGGCTTGGAGTACTCAGTCAGTTTTATGCTTTAGCATCCTTGCATGCGTGTGAGTGACTGCCATGATAGCATGCTTACCATAAGGCTATGTGCTTATGTGATATAACTGCTTGAATGCCTGTGGGTGAAGGCTGGGTTATTTGGATTGGAACAATTCATGCACTGTGAGTTTTAAGCCCACTAGATAGTGGCAAAACCATGTTTTCTAAGCCCACCCAAGGGTGGCAAAATCCACATTTTAAGCCTACTTGCGAGCAGCAAACCACTTTCTAAAATAAATACGAAATGTTTTGTTCCAATTCAGGCGATCCAGTCTATACTTGTATGCTATGCGCATCACATAGTAAATCTAGGCTAATAACCGGAATAAGAATGCATAATGTTTTCAAAACTAGATATCATGGTTAGTAGAGGCCGATCTTTGATCGGGCGAGCGGGGGAGCTCACGAAGTGACCTTCCCCAATCGTACCTAAGTTCCCGAGCCGAGGCAACTTTGGTGATGACGGACACGTGGCCTTAGGCAAGGAGTCAGGGTTTTCTAAATTTCCCAAAATAAAACATTTAGGTGGCGACTCTGTATCTGGCAAAGCAGTCCATGTTTGGCACTTCTTTCAAAAATCTGTTTTCTCAAAATGATTTGCCGGATTTGGACTCTTTGGTTCAGATTAAGAACCATGACAATTTGAGTCCGAACTGTAGTGAGCCCAAAATGAACAGAACGGGACTCATCCCTCCCGGGGCATTCGGGGACGTCTACAGTTTCTGGCGACTCTGCTGGGGACTTAGAGAACTTAACTCGAACTCATGATATCTGGTTTTGACTACACTTATGTGTTTCTTTGCATTGCATGTGCATTGGTGCGCCTAGGACACCGTGTTTGCCATTTGCTATTCCTGAGCGGTTAGCCTGAGGCTGCGTGCCGTAAGGTTGACCGGTTACGGGCTCTGCCAGTATGGGAACACAAACCCCGGTTTTACCGGGGCACCCTTTTGACCATTCGACCTAGTACATATTCGGATCCACAGTGACCATTCCAAGCTAGGATAGGTTGCTTACCCGATAGGTTGTTTGAAGCCGCTGCGTGCGTAGTGAAACCCTAGCTCCTGACAAAATAGGACAGGGAAACCCTACCCCAACATAGGGGTGTTTTGGCTCTCACTTATCTGTTATGTGCTTTTAGAGTGCGCCTCTACAAAATGCATGTATCAGTTTACAAGTTTGGGCATCAGGCCTGCTGGCACGAGTTTAGTATTCTGGGATTCAGTTTACC
Source organism: Camellia granthamiana (assembly GCA_036172215.1). Classification (NCBI taxonomy): domain Eukaryota; kingdom Viridiplantae; phylum Streptophyta; class Magnoliopsida; order Ericales; family Theaceae; genus Camellia; species Camellia granthamiana. The sequence goes on from CM069904.1 coordinate 117,039,056, forward strand.
TGAGGGTAGCAGTTTACAGGCAGAATTTTGGGGCAGAATTCAGTAGAGGGCACAGTCATCCTGTTATGGTCATATCTGTTTTGGCGAAATTGGGCTGAGATGCTGCATGTTTTCTCTTTTGCTAGGGTAGTCTGGAAACCATAGCTTTAGAGGGCTCCAATATCCCCCGGGTACACCGAACTTGTGTTGATAGACTTTGTCGGGTCAGAGATTCAGTTCAAGGGCAATCAGTGTTCCTTTACTAGAGGCAGGGTGAAAAGGTCGGTCAGGCACAGACCACCAGTACAGCAGCTACCAGCTCAATGGTCTTTTAACAGCCAGGTTGAGATTTCCGAGCCTACTGCAGACACAGATATACCAGTTGCTCAGTTAGATCAGGACAATATGTCGGGTCTGGAAGAGATGGTGCGCCAACTCCAGGATAGTATGAAAGCCATGCAGCAAGACGCTGTCCGTCAAGCGGAATTCGCCAAACAACAGGCCGTGGTCATAGCCCAACAGGCAGAGACAATTGCCAGGTTAGAGTAGCAAATTGGAGTATCTACTTCACACCAGGCTCCTCCCCCACCAAGAGTTCCCATACTCGGGGAGGCAACCCACGTCCAGGATGATACGAACATTCCAGGCGGGCCAGCTCCGCCCCCGGTTCTACCCCAGCTATCTAAAACACCCACCAACTTACCAGACTCCCTTTTTGAGTTCGAGACGAACCCCATAGCATTGAAAGTGAGCAAGCTTGAGAAATTGTTCAAAAAGTCTCAGGGGGCCCACTCTATTCCTAATATAGAGGATGGTTATACCGACTCAGTGGTGACCTTGTCGGAGCGGTTTAAAATGCCGCATATCGATCGATTCGATGGCTCTGAAGACCCAATGGTGCACCTTCAACTGTTTTATGATATCTTGAGGCCAATGGGTTTGACCACAGCCCATAAATTGTCACTGTTCGGCCGAACCCTGTCTGGGATAGCCGCAATCTGGTATGCGAAATTGGAGAACTCTGTGAAACAGAACTGGGAAGAGCTGGCTGAGGCCTTTATTGCTCAATACTCCTATAACACACAGATTGAGGTCACAACTCGTGATCTCAAAGTCACCCGCCAAGAGCCGAAGGAGGGTTTCTCAGAGTTCGTGACGAGATGGAGAGCAAAGGCCTCGATGATGACTACAAAACCTTCTGACAAAGATCAGATCAGGATGATTGTTCAGAATCTGCATGGCAAGTTGCTGCAAAAGATGGTCGTTCTACCTCTGTTTACCTTTCCAGCCCTTCATGAAACAGGGGTTCAAATTGAGGATGCCATCAGACAAGGGATCTTCGCAGAAGATAATGAGCCTTTGAAGAGGAATGTTGCTCGCAGTTCCAATGCTACTACTGATGATAGCACAGCTATGAAATGCTCAAAAGTAGACACTATCACCACTTTCCTCAATGGCCAAAAACCAACTACTTCAACTCGGCCCCAAGCCCGAAAATTCCATCCTCTTTACATGAGTCTCTCCCAAGCTTTGAAAAAGCTGCAAGAAGAAGGGCACCTAGAACTCCTAGAACCCCAACCCCTTCCAAATCCTCCTCCACCAAGGTATGACCCAGCTAAATACTGTGCCTATCATCAACAACACGGTCATGATACGAACCGTTGCATCCGCCTCCGTCATAAGATTCAGGATCTTATTGACGAAGAGACCCTAGCTCCACCCAAAGGACCTCAGGTTAGTACTGATTCGTCACCTCCCCACCTCAACCTCATCCATACACTACCATCCACCTTCGACCCCAGCATATACATCACCCCAGCCCATCTACCCAAGTCTGAGGTGTTCATTCCAGAAAGCATGGACTTATGCATGATGGATGCACCTGGACCCCAATCATCTCAAACCCGTGAGCCCACTACTTCTGAGCTAAAGAGAATGATCGAAGATCTTCAAAGAACTGTGACAGATCTAGCCTCTGGGACATTGGCTCCATCATCGACTACAGCACATGCTAGGAGTTTCACGACAAAAGGCTCCCCAGTCTTGGAACGGGCTGCATTTGAGGAATGCCAATCCCTTGGCAAAGTGGAGGCGAGTGGAAAGAACAAGATAGGGGCGGGCATGGATCCCCATGAACATCTTCTGTTGGCTATTGAGGCTTTGAAAGCCGAGGGACTGAATAAAAAGTAAGTGCTCGCAGTTGTTGCAAAAACTGTGGACGACATTTTCGCCACTCAAGTTGAGGGCAGTTTGAATCAAGGGGCAAGCCGGGAGAAGGGTCGTTGTATCAGAAACGTTCCTTTCAGCTATAATCCTGCACTCGGAAGAGATCAACAAACCAGGCCAACACCTGCCAATCCCTTTACTGGTGCGTCCAGCAAAAATCCACAAATCTTGAGGTACCAACCCTGAGGTCAGAGGGTCTTCCATGCCCTCTATATGCCTTTGTCCAAAGCTCTCCAAGTCCTTGTTAGACAAGGCCATCTCAAACCCCTTGAGCCTCGACCTCTCCCAAATCCTCTTCCGGCTACGCATGATGCCGCCCAGTACTGTGCCTTCTATCAGCAAACTGGCCATACTACCGACAACTGCTTCCATCTTCGCCATGAAGTATAGGATCTATTTGACAACGGGGTCATTGCCGCGCCAAGCTCTGCAAAGTCTATCGGCACTGGATCGGTGAACTTGGGGGATAATGTGACCATGTGATCGGTGGATGAACCAGCTGCGGGTGGCACTCAATTAAACTCCAAACATGGGAATAGCACGCACTGTTCTGAGCAATACGCAAACACCAGTTTTTATGCTTTCTAACTTGGGCGTTGAGTCAGTCTTGTTGTTTTGTATAGAGTCAGTCTTTTCTTACTGAGTCAGTTGGGTCTGTCTTGTTGTACCGAGTCAGTCCTATTTTGTTGGAGTCGGGTGATTTCGGGGGTGTTACCTCGGACATCACTTGCTTGTTTTGTGTTTGTCCTTTCGTTTTCTTTTGAGTCTGTGTTCGCCTTGGAGCCAGTAATGCCAACAGATTTGAATGAACAGTAGTGATTCTCACATTCTTGTGTTCGCTTCTACCTTGTGCCAGTTGTGCTAGAAGTTCTGAATGAAATGACAGTGCTTTTCGCCTACTTTTCTGTGCCTTGAACTCATTGCATTGACCTAAGTTTTTAAAAACTTTTTCTAACACTGTGGTGAAAATGAAGAGGAAGGAATTCCTCGGGGTTTGCAAAACTTTGATCAAATTAAGAGAAAGAGAGGCATGCTAAGCCCTTAATGAATGAAATCATGTTTGTTAACATGAGCACTGAGAAGGATCCTGGCTTGAGCCAGATTGGTTCTACATTGTCTTCCGCGCGAGCGATTAGTCGCTTTCTTAAAAGATTTCAAAAAAAAATGTTTTGCGCAGTCCTGTGAAGACCTGTGTGGAATCGCTCTTGAGATTGTGCAGCTTAGGATCGCTCTCAGCCTTGAGACTCGACCCCTCCTTCGCTTTCCGACCTTGAACCTTAACTCAGAATGTTCAACGGTCAACCGCAATGTGAGGCCTGTATGGCCAGATTCAAAGCAACCCTCGACCTAGGGGCAGAAAAATGTCAGATGTACTCGGAGAGCCGAAGATGGATCATCCTGCAAATCAATGAAGACTGGCAAGAATGCCAAATCCCAGAAGAGAAGAAAGAAGAAAGTATTGCTGAAGAACAACTGAGTTCCTATCCACAACAGTAGGGGCAAATTCAGCCCCTATGGGATGGACTCCTACATCGTCAGCGAACAGCAGTCACTCTCCTGGATTTAGACGGATTTGAGATCTCAGAACCATTTGCCATGGACCAATCTACACTTTTACCCTTAAGAGGCTCGCTGGGCCGAAAACCCGAAAGGGCGACCCAGGCAAAAGTTAGAGCGAGAAAAAGAGAAAAGAAAAGAACAAAAAAGAAAAATGCAAAAGAAAGAATGAAGAAAATGCAAAAAAAAAAAAAATGAAAAGAAAAAAAGAGAAAAGAAGAAAAAGATGGAAAAAAGAAGAAAAGAAATGAAAAAGAATTGAAGAATATAGCTCGCAAGGTTGAAAACCCGCAAAGGGCGGCCTTGGCAAAAGTTAGAGCGCAAAAGGAGAGGTTAAATACCCGAGTGTACCTTAACCCCGAACTACGTAAGGCTTGATTCCTATCTTTGGGATACGTAGGCAACTTCATTCTGAAGTCCAGCCGTAAAACACTTCAAATTCGATTGTATCCATGTGATGGTTTTGGTCATCTTAGTCTTCTATGTATTCGAGAGTTCGGTTGTGATCGTCACTCTGAGGAAGACTGATTGCAATACGCTGCGGTGCCATTCAAACAAGGGGCAACTTTCCGTTGCCATTCAATGCGCTGCGGTGCTATCCAAACAAGGGGCAACTTTTCGTTTCCATACAGCGCGCTGTGGTGCCATTCAAACAAGGGGCAACTTTCCGTTGCCATGCGGTATCCTTCAGACAAAGGGGCAGTTTTCCATTGTTTTGGATCTGAGGTTGTGTATCTCAAGAGTAGGTTCTGTGCTTGTCGAGCAATGGCTGTTTGCAAAAATAGTTTTTGAGAATTTTTAATGAGGTTGACTAATTCTCTTGAAAATTATTCCACTTTTCCAAAACTGGACCATTTCTTGGACCCAAAAAAGAAAAAAATTTCTGTGCTCATAATCTAACTCGCATGATTTCAAATTAGAAAATCGACCAAGCGCGTTAATCTAACTGTCATTTTGGTTAAAATTGTTTTAAGCAGAAGCCAAAAACAAAAAATGGTCAAATTGATGAACTAGGGGCACAGTTGAGTCAGGCTTCCTGTCTTTTCCTCGTTGTCAATGCACTTGCCAGAAAGGGCACTCTATTTGTCGGAAAGGGCACCGTATTCGCCAGAAAAAAGCACCACCGAAGCTAATCGCAAAGGGCTGAAAGCTCTCATATCCTCCAAGCAACGAGGTATCAAGCCAAGTGCGAGGCACGAACTGGAATGGGGCAGGATATTCCATTCCCTCATCTGGACAGATCTAATCACGTCCAAACTCCCCAGTAGAGCATCGTCAACCAATGTCAGTTGCAGATCTGCTGCATATCCAGCCGCATCACAACCCCTCTGTGGGGGAAGTTCACTGTTGTGAGCAGAATAAAGAGAATCCAGCAGAATGCTAGGGGCAAGAGCCTGCAACTTTCTGTTTATCCATCAACCACCCAAGGGAGGGATAAAAAATGAGAGATTGAAGAATAGAGAGATGTGCGCTGAGAGAAAAAGTGAGAAAAGGGCTTTTTTTCAAAAAAACCGAGCTTGAGGGCCGAGTGATGTGAGAATCAAAGTGAGAAAGGGTGGGGAACAATACTCGGAGAAACTGGCTCCTCGCGATCTGAGAGTTCTCTCGTCTTTCCAACACGTCTGTGTGTCGTATCAGTCGTTTTGTTTGTCTCGATTCTTGTTTTGAGTCGTTTCGGGTGTCTATAGATGTGTTTAGGTTGTCTTACCTTATCTTTCTTTTTGTTGTCGAGTCGTGGTGTGCTGTGTTCAGTCGTAGGCTTAATACCCAGTCGAGAACTTATTCTCACTCTCAATTTCAAAAATCGTTTTGTGCTCAGAGTGCCGTGTCGTTTTCCACATTTGTGCAAAACAAGATTTTATTCTTTCAAACACCGCAGGGTTCAACCCGGGTCATGTGGGAACAGTAAAACCAAGATCTATCTGGAGCTATATAGGTCTCAGACTTTGAAGCAAAAAAAAAAGAAAAGAAAAGAAAAGGGGAAATGTCAGGCATCTGAGTTTGTTTCGACTTCTGTAAGTTCTGTCATCGCATCCTGTATGTTCAGAATGGGCTGTGTGTTCAAAATTAAAAGAATACTATGTTATGAGCCGGGTGTTCAGATCGAGCAGTGTTGTGTTCTGAGCTGCGTGTTTAAATTCAAATGTATGAGCTGCGTGTTCAGATTCAAATCTGTGAGCTGCGTGTTCAAATTCAAATGTGTGAGCCGCGTGTTCAAAATGAAGTGAATGAACCGTGTGTTCAGAAATGAAAATTTATGAGCTGCGTGTTCAGAATTAAGAATGAGCTGCGTGCGAATGAAAATGTTATGAGCTGCGTGTTCAAAATTGAAAATGTTATGAGCTGCGTGTTCAAAATTGAAAATGTATGAGCTGCGTGTTCAGAATTGAAATGTGTGAGCTGCGTGTTCAAAATGAAGTGAATGAGCTGTGCATTCAGAAATGAAAATTTGTAAGCTGCGTGTTCAGAATGAAGAATGAGCTACGTGCAAATGAAAATGTACGAGCTACGTGTTCAGAATTGAAGTATATAAGCTGCGAATGAGCTGTGAGTTCAAAAGTGAAATTTAAGAACTGTGTGTTCAATATGCGCTGCGTGCAAATGAAAACAGTGGGCTGTGTGTTCACCTCAAGAGTTTGGGCTGTGTGCTGAACTTTCAAAAACTGTGGGCTGCGTGTTCACCATCAGGAGTTTGGGCTGTGTGCTGAACTTTCAAAAACTGTGGGCTGCGTGTTCACCATTCAAAAGTTTGGGCTGCGTGTTCAACTTTCAACAAACGTGTGCTGCATGCTCACATTCAAAAATGGGCTGCGTGTTCAACTTTCAACAAGTGTATGCTGCGTGTTCACAATCAAAAATGGGCTGCGTGTTCAGAAATTCAAAAGTTTGGGCTGCGTGTTCGACTCTCAACAAATGTGTGCTGTGTGTTCACATTCGAAAATGGGCTGCGTGTTCAGAAGTTCAAAAGTTTGGGCTGCGTGTTCAGCTTCCAACAAGTGTGTGCCGCGTGTTCACAATCAAAAATGGGCTGTGTGTTTAGAAATTCAAAAGTTTGGGCTGCGTGTTCGACTTTCAACAAATGTGTGCTGTGAGTTCACATTCGAAAATGGGCTACGTGTTCAACTTTCAACAAATGTGTGCTGCGTGCTCACATTATGGGCTGCGTGTTCAGAAGTTCAAAAGTTTGGGCTGCGTGTTCAACTTTCAACAAGTGTGTGTTGCGTGTTCACAATCAAAAATGGGCTGCGTGTTCAGAAATTCAAAAGTTTGGGCTGCGTGTTCGACTTTCAACAAATGTGTGCTGCGTGTTCACAATCAAAAATGGGCTGCGTGTTCAGAAATTCAAAAGTTTGAGCTGTGTGTTCAACTTTCAAAACTGTGGGCTGTGTGTTCACGACAACAAGTTCGAGCTGTGTGTTCAGATTTCAAGAAAATGTGGGCCGCGTGTTCACCGCAAAAGTTTGAGCTGTGTGTTCAGATTTCAAAAATGTGGGCTGCGTGTTCACACCAAAAGTTTGAGCTGTGTGTTCAGATTTCAAAGATGTGGGCTGCGTGTTCACGCCAAAAGTTTGAGCTGCGTGTTCAGAAATTTAAGTGCTTGAGCTGTGTGTTCAAAATGCAAACCAAATGCTGTGTTATGGACTGAGTGTTCAGATTGAGCAGTGTTATGAGCTGTGTGCCCCCGAAGAAGGAGCTGTGTGCCCGAAAAACGAGCTGTGTGCCCGGAAATGAGCTGTGTGCCCGAAGAAGGAGCTGTGTGCCCGAAAAACGAGCTGTGTGCCCGGAAATGAGCTGTGTGCCCGGAAATGAACTGTGTGCTCGAAAAACGAGCTGTGTGCTCGAAAATGAGCTGTGTGCCTGAAAAGGAGCTGTGTGCTCGAAAATGAGCTGTGTGCCTGAAAAGGAGCTGTGTGCCCGAAAACGAGCTGTGTGCCCGGAAAATGAACTGTGTGCTCGAAAAACGAGCTGTGTGCCTGAAAAGAAGCTGTGTGCCCGAAAACGAGCTGTGTGCCCGAGATCTACTGTCTGCCCAAAAGAGCTGTGTGCCCAAACAAACAAAGTGTTGTGTTGTGAGTTGTGTGCCAAATGAACGGAATGCTATGTCACAAGCTGTGTGCCAAGTCTTGCACGGTGCATGCATTTTATTGCACTGTTTTGCGCATCACACTGTCTTATGCACACACTTACATCGCACTGTTTTGCGCATCACACTGTCTTATGCACACACTTACATCGCACTGTCTTGTGCATCCACCCTGCATCACACTATCTTGTGCACCTGTATAGCATTATTTTGTGCATTCCTTCTGCATCGCACTGTCTTGTGCACTCTCGGGTTTAGGAAACCTTAAATCCTCTAAAGGTGCAATTCCTTTGGTATTTGTCATGCCCGAACGACTTCCAGTGGTCTGGTATAGCCACCTGCCTGTGTTAGTAGTGAGTTCCTAGGAGACCAACTGAGACGGTGGAAACTAGAGTTCGAATGGCTCATGCCTAGAACACAAAGGTTCGGGATTTCCGAGACTAAAGTCTGGTTTAAATACCCAGGGGTATATCCTCGCCTTGAAATCTGTATGGCAGCCCCATAGATTGAGATAGCATATGTGTGCGCCTCAATTCTGAATACTGAATCAACCTAGTCTGTCACCCTGTTGGAGAATAGGGAAAGCTGCGACCATAGTCAGGGAGAAAAGTAGTACCTGTAGTTCAACTGAGAAGAAGCGAAAGACCCCCCAGCAGCATGAGGCACGCTATTGTATGTACAGTTCGTTTGAGGATGGCACGACCAGACGAGCCGCACAGGTATTGTATGTTCTCCGTGTGAGACGTGGTGAGAATTGAATAATTCTCCGCATTCTTAACTGCATGAAATGTAGTTGTTGCTTTGCATTCTTGCTTAAAACCGTTGCATCTATTGTTAATATGTGCTTCATTACAGCTTGCTGCATTTGCATAATCATGAGATACCTTCGGCTTCTTGCATTATCATTTTGCATCTTGCCCCCTACCTGCGGGCATGCCTGTTGGCACATCTTTGTTTATCTCACCTGTTTGTCTAAGTCTTCGGCCTTGTCAAAAATGGGTCGTCTCTGGGCTTTGACATTCACTCCCGTCACTTCTTGACTTCCGAGTTCTGTCAAAGAGGGACAACTGTAGACACCCCATTTTTAACCGACCTTAAGACTCAGACGTCACCGATTGAGCACTTGATGATGTTGTATATTGTGCTCGTTCTGAGGTTGTGGAGTTTCGGCTGCGAGCCTTGCCTCCGGACTTCCGGATTTTTTTGTGCTTTGCCTCGGTTTGCGAACCAGGCCCTGTTTTCTCTGTTTTCTCTTTCCGAAGGGAGGGAGAGGTCTCGTAGACCATCTCTCAGTGGCCGTAGGATACGTTTCGTGGTCGTAGGCCATTTTTCCCGTTTGGAGCCCAATTCTCGGTTTTCGGAGCCGTCGGTCGTGCGCCTCAGTTCGAGACCGCTTAACTACCTCTGTTTGCTCTGGTTTTTGGTACACACCTTATTTCCTCCCTTTTGAGGGACACTGTGGCCCGAGAGACCAACTCCGTGGTCGAACATCACTTCCGGTGCCTAACAGCTTGTTTTCGGGGCCCCGAATTGCGTGTTTCGGCCCCCGAACCTTCGTTTGCATCCGTCTTGGTCCATTTTTGGCAGGGACCTTATTTTCATTGTTAGAAAGGTTGTAGGAGGGTGGGAGGCCAGCAATTTTTCTGAAAAACTAGTTTTATTTCTTCATCGCTCTTCATCGCCGTTTTCTTCACTAGAAAGCTATTTTTTTCCCATTCCCGGGCCACTTTTTCTCACTTTCCACCACACCATTGTGTTGTACACACCTGGGAGGCCACCAATATGGGTAGGCCAGCCAGCAATTGTTCTTGACCCTTTTGAACCCCTCTAAAAAGCTAGTTTTTCTCCCTCCTGGTTCACATTTTCTGGGTTTTGACCATACAGCTGTGTTGCGCTCATCTGGGAGGCCACCTTTTTGGGGTGGCCGGCCAGCAATTCTTTTGACCCTTTTGACCCCTGGTCGGCCGACCAGGGGAGGTGGCCAGCCGGCCACCTGGCCCTTTTGCACCTGGCCGGCCATGTTTGTCTCTCCTGGTGCATTCCAGCTGTGCCAGCTGTTTTGCACCAGAACCTCTGCCCGAGGGTCTGTCCTTTTGGGGGGATATTTGAATTGGTTTTTCCCCCCTTTTCTTTGGCCTCTCTCCCTCTATATAACCAGCACCCTACTTCATTTCTAAGGGTTAGAAAAACCAGCTGGAGCATTTGCATACAATCCTCCATATCTCTCTCCTCCAAGCCTCAAAACACCCTTGTTCTTGCACCATTTACACACCAACTCATAGCCTACCACCTCCACACTCCATTCCAGCAACTTGGAGGCTATTTGCAGAGGTTGAAAGCTCAGAATCTTGGACCAGAAGCTGCTGAAAATCTGCTCTTCAAGGGTGAGTCCCTATTTCCCATTTTCTTACCTTATTTTGCATGATTGATTAGCCTTATTTGCAAGCATTTCTGGGTTTTGACCTGAACTGAGAATAGTCTAATTTTGAGCTCATCTTCATATTTGATCCAGAACTTTTTTCTGTTTGAGGTCTTCTACTCCCGCTTTGTGCTTTACCTCTCTTTTTGGGCTTATCTTGCATGATATATTAGCCTTATTTGTGAGCATTTTTGGGCTTCAAGACAAACTGTAAAGTGTCTTATTTTGAGCCCCTCTTCAACTTTGTTGAAGGGCTATTTGCTGTTTGAGGCCATCTACTTCCCCTTACCCTCTATCTCTCTTTTAGGGCTATTTTTGCATCATACTTTAGCCCTACTTGTGAACACTTTTGAGATTTGATATAAACTAGAAAAAGTCTTTTTTTGACATCCTCTTTAAGTTTGGTTAAGGTTCTATTTCTGTTTGGGGTCATCTTCCCCCTATGCATGCTTCATCTCTTCATGATTAGGGCTATGCATTAGAGCTCTTGCATTGGCCACGGCTTGGCCTCTTAGCCACTGAAATCTAGTGGATTTTCAGTGGCTTAGGTGTATTCCTGAAGTCCAAAATCAGAGGGGGGTGACCCCCCTCTCCTTGTCTTGTTTGGGGGTCTTTTACGCCTTCCAAAGGGACCCTATTTTGCATGCATTGAAGTCTCACTTTAGGCTTTATTCTGAGGGTTTTAAGGTCTTCCTTGGCTCTGTCCAAGGCCCTCTTGGCCATATTTTATGTCTATGATGCATGTGTAAAGCAATCCCATTCAAGGCCTCTCAAAGAGGCCTTTCTTTGCATGTTTCCGAGACTGATTCCAGGGCCTCTTTGGTGGGTTTTAGGACTTTCATAACCCATTTCCAGAGTTGGTTTGGCCTTTCTAAGTGTCTATCTTATAGGTGCTTAATAACCCCTTGTATGACCCTTTAAAGAAGCCCCTCATTTTTGCATGTGTTGGCTGCATTTCAGTGATTATTTGGGCATATTTTCACATGTTTTGTTCACTGATTTTTTCTGGTTTGGTGAGATCTCACATGCTTCACATACATGCCATGTAAACCATGTTTGCTAGTCAAAGTTGCATGCTATTTTAGTCCATCATGCTAGCATCTTTTGGTCATGCTTTGAACTAGAAATGTTCATGTTTTGGGACTGCCTTGGCTCTGTCTTTGTGCTTCATGGTCAAATAATGCATGCTTTGTATAGCTATAAGTCAATACATATGCCTAGTTTTGAGTTTCGGGGCTCATCTCATGCATCGGGTGCCATGTTTCCATGCTTCGGGGCCATTTAGCATCATGTTTTAGTGCTGGAAATTACATTCTTGTATGCCATATTTCATGCCTTGCCATGCCTTGTTAGAGTTGCATACTATGCCTTAGGTTCGGTCCTCGATTTGCGTGCATGTGGGCACGCATTTCGATAGTCTCATTTTCATCTTATGGCCACTGATGTGAGTGTGGCTGAGGTCCACTCATATTGGTGTAAGTCCATCGTGCATTGTGTCATTCCATTTCACAGCATTGTGTATGCTAGGTTGTATGTTAGAGCATTGTGTATGCCATGTTACATCGTGCATTGTGTATACCATTTCATAGCATTGTGTATGCTAGGTTGCATGTTAGGATTGCATTCATGCATGTCATGCATATTGCATTGTGTTTGGGATAGGAGTTAGCCCGAGCACGGGAAACGAGGGACGTTTCGTACTCCGAGTGACGGAACGTGTCTCAATTCCCGGTCGCTGACACTCCGGACTAACCATGATGGAGTCTCGGCCTTGTTGTGTTTATATGTGCATTCATTTCATATTAAGTCGTGCAATTCGACTCCTCGGCCATCATGCATCGAGATGCGTGATTGGTGACACGAGGATCGAGGTGTGCATACATATGTGAAAATACATTGCCATGCCTCTTTCTTGCTCTCTGTTGCAGCAAATCAGAAACCAGCAGTCTTTTGAAGCTTCGTGCAATATTCCGGGCTTAATTGTAAATAGAGGCTAATTGAGGCATCGCAATGGATTTCCGCGCAAAACAACTCAACCATGCATCATTCATCATCCGGAGCAGAGTTGAGGCAGTCCATAGATTTACGCGCTAATTTACTGCTTTCCTAGATTAATTTGTTAATTAATTAGGGTTTTGTATTTATTCGGACTGTACTATTTATTCAGACTGTATATTATTTATTCAGACCCTCCGAGCGAGGGCAATATTGTAATAAGTGTGCGTGCGTATGATGTATGTCTTCCAACCCCACGTCTTTTTCCCTTTTATTTACTGGCTTATGATGGTTAGATTAGGGCATGTTTCAATTAGCATACAGTATGATAGCATGTTTGCATTCATTCATCTGTTTTGCATGCACCGGGCTCGGCGCATCATACTCACTGCATTGTATTTCAATTCCGAGTTGAATACATGTTAACTGTAGCATTTCATATGCCATGTTTAGAATAGCCGAGCCTATCTTAGTTGCATTTTGCATGTGTTGCATTAGGCATTTCTATATAGTTAGGATCATGCACGGATTTCTAACATAGCTTCTGTTTTGGCTTGGAGTACTCAGTCAGTTTTATGCTTTAGCATCCTTGCATGCGTGTGAGTGACTGCCATGATAGCATGCTTACCATGAGGCTATGTGCTTATGTGATATAACTGCTTGAATGCCTGTGGGTGAAAGCTGGGTTATTTGGATTGGAACAATTCATGCACTGTGAGTTTTAGGCCCACTAGATAGTGGCAGAACCATGTTTTCTAAGCCCACCCGAGGGTGGCAAAATCTACATTTTAAGCCTACTTGCGAACAGCAAACCACTTTCTAAAATAAATACGAAATGTTTTGTTCCAATTCATGCGATCCAGTCTATACTTGTATGCTGTGCGCATCACATAGTAAATCTAGGCTAATAACCGGAATAAGAACGCATAATGTTTTCAAAACTAGATATCATGGTTAGTAGAGGCCGATCTTTGATCGGACGAGCGGAGATGCTCACGAAGTGACCTTCCCCAATCGTACCTAAGTTCCCGAGCCGAGGCAACTTTGGTGATGACGGACATGTGGCCTTAGGCAACGAGTCAAGGTTTCCTAAATTTCCCAAAATAAAACATTTAGGTGGCGACTCTGTATCTGGCAAAGCAGTCCATGTTTGGCACTTCTTTCAAAAATCTGTTTTCTCAAAACGATTTGCCGGATTTGGACTCTTTGGTTCAGATTGAGAACCGTGACAATTTGAGTCCGAACTGTAGTGAGCCCAAAATGAACAGAATGGGACTCATCCCTCCCGGGGCGTTCGGGGACGTCTACACATGACTGGACTGATCTTTCCACTACAGGCTGGGCTCAAGTGCTTGAGGACTTGGGTGGATTGTTGACGATGTAATTGGGCTAATCTGACTGGTCCATTTTCTTATCCTGCTTCTCAGGTCTTGGGTCTAATGGATTGGGCCAGCCCAAGGCTTGGATCTAACCCATTTCATATTGAGCCCCTTCATTTACCCCCCAGCTTGCGCTAAGGCTTCCCTTGGAGGGAGCTATTGCTCTGTACTCCAAGCGTCGTGTCGCTTCAGATTCGCCCTAGTTTGGCCTTGGTGACGATTCAATCATAACACACGCCCCCTGCATGTGTCCTTTCATGGTGACACGTGGCGGCGTGGTACTAGTGCATGGAGATAGTGCGCCGATTCCATACTGACGGTCATGATTTATATACCTTCACGCCGGTTGGTGCAATAAATGCTCTAGAGTTATCAATCCAAACCCCTTCATCTATTTTCAAACTTTTAAAGAGTCCAAAACCCTTTCTGTTTCTCTGAGTTGGTTTCATCGGTGCTCTGTCCAAATGCTGTCGTTCTCGTTTCAGCGCTGCCTGCTTGTCACTACTGTTCCAATCTCTGTAAGTTCCCCTGGGATTCTTCTTTTCTTGTCTTTTTCTGTCTTGATCGCCCTCTTTGGCCCTTACGCCAATGTTTTCAGCATCTGGTTCTGTTTTCTGCCTAGTCTAAGTTTTGTCTTCGTCCCATTAGGTCTGTTTAATGGGAAAGTTTCGATCATTAGTTGATACCCTTGAGGCCATGGCCATGTTTCACCGAGACTATGGTATCCCTGATGATGTGACCCTTTCACTGGCGAAGGTTGACGCCAAGCGCATAGGCACTAGGAGTACTGTTGCTTTCCCAGTCGTGGCCATTGTTGAAGGAGGGTTCCGATTTCCCCTTGATCCTTTGGTGCACCGATTCTTGCACCAAGTTCGGCTTACCCCTATACAGGTGTCTGTTAATCTGTTCCGAGTCATCTGTAGGGTCTCCGCTCTTAACAGGCAGTTGGGTTTAAATCTGGACATTTGGGACATTTTGGGTTGCTATACCCTTTCACACAATAAAGATCACAGTACTTACTATCTCCGCGTTCGTTCGGTCAATTGCCATCTTTTAACTGGCTTACCTGATTCGAACAAACATAATGACAATTTTCTACAAGTCATTGGTAATTGGGAGTTTCTTGCTGGGACTGAGTTCCGATCTGAACGGATGCCCCAAAAGGATGGTTACCCAGGTTCGAGTCCTTCCTTCTAGTATTTCTATGTTTTCGGCCTAATTTTGAATGTTGTTCTAATGTTGTTCGTCTTTTCTGCAGAGGCTTCCCATTTTCAGTGCAGGCCGAACCAAGAGAATACCGATGCCATCAAGGCTGTTTTGAGGTACAAGAAGAGGTCCGCGCCCAAGCTGTTGGATTACCAGGCGACTTATCGTTCCACTATCTCGAAGAAAGCGAGGCTTGCTGTGTCTCTTTTGGATTCTGACACGGAGACTGATACATCGTTTACCCCCTCTGGTTACGAATTACCGCTAAAGCCAAGGTTTACCATCTGAGAGGACGCCTTCCCCTGCCCCCAATTTTGCAGGGGGTGGGTCTGTGTCGAAAAGGAGAGTGCTGGTGGATTTGGAAGCGGAGGCTCCTCTGACGCTTTGGGGACTCCTTCAGTGAAGGCCGAAATGAAGAGCCTCATGGATGTGAAGTTAGAGATGACATAAGCACTACTCCTGCTCCCGAGCCTCGGTTATTGGATGATCCATCGACATAGAGCTGCTAGATGTTACCAATAAAGAGTTTCCATGCTTCTGAAGCGCTTTGCTTTCCTAGTTCGGTGGTACGTGGCACTTGTACCGAGCTGGAGTTCTCGAGCTCGGTGCTTTGGATGTGAGCGAATTCTGCAACAAAATCCACCAAGACCTAGGCCTTGATTGCTGTCCTGGGTTGATATCAAATGTCAAACTCACCAAGTTCAACCGCCCATTTCGCTGTTCGGCCGGAAAAATCAGCTCAACTAAACATAGATCTGAGGGGGAATTCAGTGAGGACGTTGATGGTGTGACCCTGAAAGTATTGTTGCAGCTTTCTTGAAGTGATGAGCAGTGCGTAAGCTAACTTTTCCAAGGGTAGGTACCGTGTCTCGGCATCTAGTAGAGTCTTGCTAACGTAGTATACTGGCCTTTGTTCCTTGTCAACCTCTCGAACCAATACCGCGCTTACGGCGTGATCCGAGACTGCTAGATATAGGTACAATTCCTCCCTTGGTTCTGGAGTGGACAGGAGAGGTGGTGTATTGAGGTATTTTTTGAGACCTTACAATGCTTCGGTACATTCAGGACCCCATTCAAATGCAGCCTTTTTTCTTAGTAGCTGGAAGAAGGGCTTCATCCAATTTGAAGATTTGCTGATGAATCGATTCAAGGCGGCCGCCATTCCAGCCGGCTTCTATAGCTCCTTGGCCTTTGTTGGTACTTCAAGTTCTTGTATTGCTTTGATTTGATCCGGATTTGCCTCGATTCCTCTGTGAGTAACCATGTACCCAAGAACTTCCTTGTTCTAACCCCAAAAATGTATTTCGAGGCATTAAGGTGAAGCTGATGGCTTTTGAGGATACCAAAAACTTCTCTTAAGTCTGCAAGGTGGTTTGTAGCGAGCTTGCTTTTCACTACCATATCATCTATGTAAGCTTCCATGGTTCTTCCAACCTGGTCCTTGAACATTCGAGTGATCATTCGCTGGTAGGTTGCCCTGACATTCTTAAAGTCGAACGGCATTACTTTGTAGAAATAGGTGCCTCTTGGAGTAATGAATGCTGTCTTCTCTTGATTTAGGCTGAATAGTGGTATTTGGTGATAGCCACTATAAGCGTCCAGAAAGCTCATGCGTTCATGTCCTGCTATTGAATCTACCAGCTGATCAATACGAGGGAAAAGAAAACTGTCCTTGAGACACGCTCTGTTTAGGCAGGTGAAGTCAACGCAGACTCTCCATTTTCTGTCCTTTTTTTTTTTTTTACTACAACTGCATTGGACAACCATTATGGGTACTGAACTTCTCTAATCGCCCCCCGATGCTAGGAGTTTTTCGACCTCAGCAACTGCTTCAGTGTGCTCAACTGAGGGTCTTCGACTTTTCTGCAAGATAGGCCGAGCGGAAGGGTTGATGTTGAGTTTGTGGCAGGCAAAATCTGGGTTCAACCCTGGAGTATCATATGCTGACCATGCGAATACCTCCATATTTTCCCTCAGCAAATCCAGCAGTTGAAGTTTCTCATCAACGCCTACCGAGTTACCGATAAGGAAGTACTTTTCTGGATCATCCCCATTTACTAGAACTTTCTCTAAAGCCTTTACTATCTTTTCCGTTGGGGCTCCTCCTATATCCTCCAAGACTGGTTGTTCGGCTACTTCCACTATCTGTACCCGATTGTAAAGTTGTTTAGCCTTCATAGCTGCCATGAAGCAATGTTTCGATGTAACTTGATCCCCTGAGATCTGCTCTACTCCGTGTTCCGTTGGGAAGCAGATGAGTTGGTGGTAGGTTGAATGGATTGCTTCCATTTGGTGAATCCAAGGACGACCAAGTATGGCGTTGTAAAGAGAAGGTGTATTGATAACTAGAAATTCTATCTGCAGGGTCTTTGTCCCAGCCACAACTGGCAACACTATCCTGCCAAGTGGCCATTCAAGCTGTGAATTGAAGCCGACCAATGGAGCTGCCGCTGAGGTGAGATGCTACTCAGAGAGATTGAGCTTCCTGAACAAGTCGTAATACAATATATCTGCTGCACTGCCCTAATCTACCAGAACTCATTTTACGTCAAATCGTTTCCCAATTCCCACAGTTATAATCAGTGCATCAGTATGTGGGTGCTGAATGCCTTCTAAATCATTTCTAGTAAATGAAACAGTGCACAAGGGGGGCTTGGGTACTGTGCATACCTTTTTTGGCGCGGGCCTTACTGACATGATCTGCTGAATCTGCTCAGTTTTGGCAATTTCTTCTTGAAGTGCCTGTTCGCACTCGTGGCTAGTTGTTCCATGGATTACATTTATTACCAACTGATGAGGATGCTCAATGTTCGGCTTTGGTAGAGGGTTCTTCTGTTCGGCCACCACCTTATCCTGATCAATGTAGTCTCGAAGGTGTCTAGCAGCTACCAAGTCTTCCACGTGTTGCTTCAGTGCTGTACAATTTTGAGTCATATGCCCCCTATCTTGGTGATAAGTGCATCTGAGCTTCTGATTGTGCCGAGCTGGATCTCCCAACATTTTTGGCTACCAAATAAAGAATGGCACTCTCTTGATTTTTTTGAAAATACGATAGATTGGTTCCTTGAATACGGTCACAACTGCTTCGTGGGATTTAGACTTGTCTACTTCATTCACTGTGAGTCCTCGGTGTTCCCATCGGTCCACTCTCTTTTTGTGCCGAGCTGTTTGTTCGATTGATGCTACCTCGATGGGGATCTAATCATCTTCGAGGCAAGCGTACTGCTCAATCCTGGTGCGAAAATCTTTCAGCGTTGTGGCTGGGCGCTTGGTAAGTGACCGTCTCAGCTTATTTTTTGGGCGCATACCGTGTTTAAAAGACATCACAGCCATCTGTTCGCTGCAAACGTTTTTCTCCAAGTCATTGTACTCCTCCCAATACCTCCTAGCATAATTGCGCAGCATTTCCTTCTGTTCCTTTTGGAGACCGAACAATGTATCCGGCTCTTTTGGGATCTTAGTGTTAAGGATGAACCTAGCCAAGAACTCCTCGGAGAGTTGCTTTCAATCGTAAATCGATCCAGCGGGAAGACGATCAAACCATCGAAGTCCGAATTCCCCAAAGCTGGACGGGAAGACTTTGCACATCAGTGCCTCGTCTCCGCTCCATAGGGACATCATCTGCCGATAATGGCTTATATGCGTCAATAGGTCTGACTTCCCATCGTATGACTTGAACTTTGGTGGAGTGAATTTCTTGGGAGGTCTCATGGCCTCGATTTTTGAGGAGAATGGGGAGAAGACGAGCCTATCCAACGCTTGGTGCTCTCTTGGGTGGATGGTACGGTCAAGGTGATCTCGCTGTTGCTCATTTTGCTTGTTGCCAATCAGCCAAGTATAAAGGTCTTGAGGAGGATACTCTGTCTGCTGGCTAGCTGTCTTCTACCTCTTAGCCCTTCTCCGGCATAAGCCACGAGTGTGGCTACTTGCTGCCTTACTTTGTACTGGGATTGGCTGGCTTTGTTGCCCAGACTTATTTCCGGGAACCTTCTTCATTGGTGGTTCTCGGGATGGGCTTCTTTCTCGCAAGCGAGAGGACTCTGCGTCAGTCTCTTCCCCGTCGGGTCACCCATCACCCTTTGAGTTGCACTTTCAGCTCTTGTATCTCCATTCCCATGGAGTCTATGATTCGATCCCTGTAATCCTTCTCCAGAATAAAGTGATGAGAAGAACCTCCAGCGAAGGGCAATCGATGCTCAACAGATTCGAGAGTTCAGTTGTTGTTTTCGGTTTGTTCTTCTAGGACTGTTGGGAGTGCCAAGCCTTTATCCTTTGTCTTCTTCGTTTGTGGAGTCAGTACCGAAGGTGGGATGTCTTCAATCCCCATCGCCGAAATCAAGCGTAGAACTCAGAGACAAAGCCTTCCACGTTCACCGCACCAATTGTGCGTTCCGATTACCACACTAGATGATCGTGGATCGGGGCCCACGTTTGACTGGATTATCCGGGAATTGAGACCCTGCAACCATAAGATCCGTTAGAGCTGCCCGGTCAATAACCCCTCCGGTGTGGGAGTAAGTAATCGGAGAATATGAGAGCACCTCTCTAGGTGTAGAGAGTTATGTTTAAGTGAGTGTGGTTAAGCTTGGATCT
This sequence comes from Camellia granthamiana, assembly GCA_036172215.1. Lineage (NCBI taxonomy): Eukaryota > Viridiplantae > Streptophyta > Magnoliopsida > Ericales > Theaceae > Camellia > Camellia granthamiana. Next base: position 117,058,494 of record CM069904.1, read on the forward strand.
GTTACCTTCAATGTGAAGTTAGTGTAGTTTATATAGAACTCTTTGCTTGTTGCCCAAGATGGTTTCCTGAAGCTCTGGTGCTGCCAAGTTTTCTTTTAGCATTACCCAAGGTGGGGGACCATCTGGTAGTTGACCAGGGGTGTATGTACTCATTGTAACCATACTTATAACAGATCACATTCTTTCTACCAACTGTTTCCGTGATTCTAGGGGGAGGGGACCAGCTGTGGTGGTATCTTCCATGTGCATTCATTCACAACTTCCACGTTTCTCTAACAGGTCCCTTTAGTTCGGTCCCGTCATGCCTCAGCTTGGCCCTCTATGAGATTGCTTATAGAGATGGGCCGGGCCAGTATGATATCTTTGTGTGGGCTCGGCCCTTTTTGGGTTTGGTCCAAAGGTCAGGTCCTGCAGCTCGGCCCAACCCAACATCATGGCTGGACTAACCTTTCCACTACAGGCTGGGCTCAAGTGCTTGAGGACTTGGGTGGATTGTTGACGATGTAATTGGGCTAATTTGACTGGCCCATTTGCTTATCCTGCTTCTCAGGTCTTGAGTCTAATGGATTGGGCTGGCCCAAGGCTTGGATTTGACCCATTTCATATTGAGCCCCTTCTTTTACCCCCTAACTCGCGCTAAGGCTCCCCTTGGGGGGAGCTATTGCTCTGTACTTCAAGCGTCGCGTCGCTTCGGATTCGCCCTGGTTCGGCCTTGGTGACGATTCAATCCTAACACACGCCCCCTACATGTGTCCTTTCATGGTGACACATGGCGGCGTGGTACTAGTGCACAGAGATAGTGCGCCGATTCCATACTGATGGTCATGATTTATGTACCTTCACATCGGCTGGTGCAATAAATGCTCTAGAGTTATCAATCCAAACCCCTTCATCTATTTTCAAACTTTTAGAGAGTCCAAAACCCTTTTCATTTCTTTGAGTTGGTCTCGTCGGTGCTTTGTCCAAACGTTCCACTGCCGTTCTTGTTTCAACGTTGCCTGCTTGTCACTACTGTTCCAATCTCTGTAAGTTCCCCTGGGATTCTTCTTTTCTTGTCTTTTTTTGTCTTGATCGCCCTCTTTGGCCCTTACGCCATTGTTTTCGGCATCTGGTTCTGTTTTTTGCCTAGTCTAAGTTTTGTCTTCGTCCCATTAGGTCTGTTTAATGGGAAAGTTTCGATCATTAGTTGATACCCCTGAGGCCATGGCCATGTTTCGCCGAGACTATGGTATCCCTGACGATGTGACCCTTTCGCTGGCGAAGGTTGATGCCAAGCGCATGGGCACTAGGAGTACTGTTGCTTTCCCAATCGTGGCCATTGTTGAAGGAGGGTTTCGATTTCCCCTTGATTCTTTGGTGCGCCGATTCTTGCACCAAGTTCAACTTACCCCTATGTAGGTGTCTGTTAATTTGTTTTGAGTCATCTACGGGGTCTCCGCTCTTAACAAATGGTTGGGTTTAAATCTGGACATCTGGGACATTTTGGGTTGCTATACCCTTTCATACAATAAGGATCACAGCACTTACTATCTCTGCAGTCGTTCAGTCAATTGCCATCTTGTAACTGGCTTACCTGATTCAGACAAACATAATGACGATTTTCTACAAGTCGGTGGTAATTGGGAGTTTCTTGCTGGGATTGAGTTCCGATCTGAACGGATGCCCCAAAAGGATGGCTACCCAGGTTTGAGTCCTTCCTTCTAGTATTTCTGTGTTTTCGGCATTATTTTGAATGTTGTTCTAATGTTGTTCTTCTTTTTTGCAGAGGCTTCTCGTTTTCAGCACAGGCCGAACCAAGAGAATACCGAGGCCATCAAGGCTGTTTTGAGGTACAAGAAGAGGTCCGCACCCGAGCTTTTGGATTACCAGGCAACTTATCATTCCACCATCCCGAAAAAAGCGAGGCTCGTTGCGTCCCTTCTAGATTCTGACACTAGGACTGGTACGTCGCTTACCCCTCTGGTTACAAATTGCAGCTGAAGCCAAGGTATACCGTCTGAGAGGACGCCCTCCTTTGCCCCTAGTTTCGCAGAGAGTGGGTTTGTGTCGAAAAGGAGAGTGCTGGTGAATTTGGAAGCAGAGGCTTTTGGCTCCTCTGACACTTTGGGGACTCCTTCGATGAAGGCCGAAATGAAGAGCCCCATGGATGTGCGTTTCGATTACCACACTAGATGATCGTAGATCGGGGCCCCGCGCTTGACTAGACTATCCGGGAATTGAGACCCTGCAACCATAAGATCCGTCAGAGCTGCCCGGCCGGGGTTAGCCGGATAACCCCTCCGGTGTGGGAGTAAGTAATCGGAGAAGATGAGAGCACCTCTCTAGGCGTAGAGAGTTATGTTTAAGTGAGTGTGGTTAAGCTTGGATCAGTTACCTTCAATGTGAAGTCAGTGTAGTTTATATAGAACTTTTTGCTTGTTGCCCAAGATGGTTTCATGGAGCTCTGGTGCTGCCAAGTTTTCTTTTAGCATTGCCCAAGGTGGGGGACCATTTGGTAGTTTACTAGGGGTGTATATACTCATTGTAACCATGCTTGTAACATATTACATTCCTTCTACCAACTGTTTCCGTGATTCTAGGGGGAAGGGACTAGATGAGGTGGTATCTTTCACGTGCATTCACAGCTTCCACATTTCTTTAACAGGTCCCTTTAGCTCAGTCCCGTCATGCCTTAGCTCGGCCTTCTATGAGATTGCTTATAGAGATGGACCGGCCCAGTATGATATCTTTGTGTGGGCTTGGCCCCATTTGGGTTCGGTCCAAGGGTCAAGTCTTGCAGCTTGGCCCAGCCTAGCATCATGGCCGGACTGACCTTTCCATTACAGGCTGGGCTCAAGTGCTTGAGGACTTGGGTGGATTGTTGACGATGTAATTGGGCTAATCTGACTGGCCCATTTGCTTATCTTGCTTCTCAGGTCTTGAGTCTAATGGATTGGGCCGGCCCAAGGCTTGGATCCGACCCATTTCATATTGAGCCCCTCCAATTCCTATCATTTGTGTAAATAATAAAAGTTTATCTGCCACCCTCTTAGACTCATAAATTAAAAAAGTAAAATTTAGTTAACATCAAATGTTCTTATGAATAATTTCATTCCATAGATTAATTTCATTAAATTTAACTTGTAGGAAATTTTATTAATTTTTTCATACATTTATATTTTTAACTAAAAATGAAATTTGTTGACATGACACGGGAACAAGACATGATAATATGAAATAATAAATGGATTGAATTAGAGCATCTCCAATCCTTTACCAAATCTTGTATCAAATTTAAATTTTAAAAAAAAAATGGTAAAAGAGAGTTCCAATCCTTTCATCAAATTTGTATTATTTCACCTCCAGTAAATTCTATTTCAATATGTACTTGGTCCTAAAAAAGAAGAAAACAAAACAAAACAAAAAAAAAAACAAAACAAAAATAACCTAATTATAATTTTTTACTTTAGGCCACACAAGTAGTTGAGCCGACCCTAAGGAGATCAACTCTATAATTGTAAAATCACAAGGTTTCTTAAAACTAATTTTCAGCTAAACATCTCAACATTCCTTCTCCAATAATAAGTCAACTGCCTTACTAAAATAAAGCCAACTTTATTCTAAATTTAACCTGGAGTTTGGCAATGCGATTTTTTACACATCAACAAAACTAAATTAGGATTGAAAAGTAAATTTTGTGACCAGACATTAATATGAAAATTAGTTGTGTCAAAATATCATATTGACCATTAGAATGGTATTGGCACAATTTAGGGGTCCGCAAATAGTTCCTAGATGAAAAATCCAATATTATCTAACCCGATCAATCATTCCCATGGCCTGTCCCAACTTGCTTGAATGCCTTGTCTATTCTGACATATAGAAGATGATTTACAGTTTTGAACAAGGATTTATAACTTGAGCTGCCCATAAGCCCCGCTCATAAGAGTTTGCATGGGTAAGTGTAATGTTTAGTTTGATTTTTTTTAGCCTAATATTTAAATGTTTTTTCTCCCTCCACTTATAAGTATTATATGTTACTTGATTGTTTTTTTTATTATATGAGATGTCAAATAAATAAAAATAAAAAATAAAAAAATTTCTCAAAATACTTGAATTATGTTAGAAAGTAAACAAGAAAAATAACTACTGAAAATATTAAAAATATGTGAATGAAAAATATGTAAAATTTAATAATGGTTTGATTATGACCCGTACGATTTAGGCTTATGGATTGGACGTGATTTAAATTTTTTAAATAGGTCCGACATGTACTAACCCGCTGACCAGTCAAAATCTGAAAAATCTATTAAAATATGAGATTTATACATAATAATTACAGTCTAAGTAAATCCAACTTGTCTCATTAATGATCCCTAACAAAATTGATGGACTAATGGAGTTCCTCAAATAGATATAGAGTAATGTTAGAGATACCAAAATTTCTATCAAATATTATATCAAATGTTTCACGGATTTGGGATGGCTGCTATGCGGAGGTGCATAGCCGCCACTGTTGTGCAGCTTAAATGGGCCCATTTCGGGGCCTATTTTGATAATCTGAACCGTTCACATTTTATGATACATTAAGTAGAACATACTTGCAAACAATCAAATTAATCGGATGTCGTTTACCCTTTCATCCACTCACATTTGTATCTACAAAAATAAATAATAATTGTGATTTCAAATATTAAAACTATAAAAAAAATTTCATAAATTTTTAAAATTTTTATCAAATCACCACTGAATACCATTCAATAATAATTTCTCCGAAAAATAATAGCCAAGTGGTTTGGGAATGAAAGAAAGTGCAGGAACAATAGATACCATATGAGCATATATATTGTACGCACTGTTGATTACTGGTGTTTTGGTTGTGGGAGTAATCTTAAATAACACTAAACTGTTTACATTAAAACAAATAAATTACAACTCATAAGAAAGACATTTTCTTGGCATTCTTACATCATAGAATGTTATTTTGGAAGGGAAAAAAATTGAAAACAAATTTAATTCAAGAATGAAATAGCAAAAGGTGTTATACGTATTATAGTTTTAAATAATGGTATCAAGATACTTATCAACATTGGCCATACATTTATATATCAACCAATATTAGACAGTATGTACCAATATTTAAAATCATAACTCACATTAAACCACCAGTATAAGGGACTTCGGTTTGAGGTAGCCAATGATCTCCAAATATGAAGTTAGAGACAGTAAAATTCACGGCATCTGTTGCACCAATCACATGGTAACCGAGCCATGTGACCCGATTACTAGTATTGGACCCCGGTCCATAGTTATTATACTCTGCATAGTATGATGTGTTCAACGCAAAATCCCCAGACCACGGGGCCCACCCAGCAGGATTAATCAAGCTATCCATGAAGGATTGCATATAAACTACCGTCGAGTAAAGCTTCCATGGCCTGCCTAGGAAAGTCTGCGTCGTGCCATTGCTCGATGCCAAGTCCTGGGCAGCAGTAATGCTACAATTATGAATTGAAGTCCCGGTGTTTTGATTTATATCGGTCTTACCTTGCGCGGTGATTGTATTAGACTGGCCTAGCAAGGGCAGCCACGGATATAAATTGCAATCCTGAAGAACAGTCGCGGCATTTCCAAAGATGAAATCGACGGTGCCATAGACATCGCATTGTCGGTAGAATTGCCGGAGGGAATGCGTGTAGAGGGTGTCTTGGTATCCTTCGAAACTGCAGTTGTAGAAAGTGGACAAGTCGGCATCGTTTTGAAGTGCCACCGCTTGGAACTTTTGCGGTCCGGCGGTGTTGCGGACGGTTAGGTTTAGGGCCACAAATCCTTGGCCTTCCACAACTGCAAGAAGTTGTTTTTATTAAGAATGTTAGGTTTAGATGGTTTTGAAATGCTATGCATGTATAAATGAAGTTTATATATGGTATAGATTTTTTTTTTTTTTTTTTTTTTTTTTTTTGAATAACAATTTGTTCATAAAAAAATAAAATTTATAGACTAGATTTATTCAAAGTATTATTTACATTGTATCAAATTTATTTTATTTTATTTTTATTTTTTTGTGAATAACAATTTGTTCATAAAAAAATAAAATTTATAGACTAGATTTATTCAAAGTATTATTTACATTGTATCAAATTTAAATATATATTATATACTTTATTTTTAGGAAACTTTTTTATTTACTCTTTTGACTACCTAGTTTTTTTCATTATTAATTGATTCAACTTTATTTTTAAAATAATAGAACTCAAACCTATCACATAATTATAAAAAATTATGTATAAATTTTATGTTTATATAATATTACTCTGCTTAAGTAGTTACTTAAAGCCAGATAAACTTCATGTACAGAGCATGTTGAATTTTGACAAATTATAAACGAAGTTGTAATGTTTTAGTGGCTAATGTTTCAAATTTATTGCACAAGGATATGATTAATTGCATGTGGGTATAATTTATTGCATTGCTTAAATTTGCTAATTTTATACCTCCTATATTAGTTTATGAGATGAAACTCATATTAATCAATATAATTAATTGCATTTGCATTGCTTAAAAGAGCCTACCAAATACAATAAAATAAAAATTTACCAAATGTTGCAGAATTGAAAGTTGTCCACCCATCCACGACGATATGGTTATCAATGGCGGTAGTGGTCGTGTGCTCCTGTACTAACGGTGGTAGAGAGAGAGAGAGAGAGAGAGAGGAGGAGAAGGAGCGCGTTACAGAGAGATCGAGGCGTGATAGAGAGAAAGAATTATGAGCCTTTTTTTTGTTTTTTATTTTTTTCTGGTCTATTAGCCACAACACAACAAAGGCCATGGCAAAAAAAAAATCTTTTTGCGACAGAGAGGAAAAGCCGTCTTAAAAAAATAGGCCTTTCACGATGGCTAACGGTTTGCCATTGCAAAAAGCATCCAACATATTATTTCCTCTTTTTGAGACAAAAATTGTCGTCGCAAAAAGTGACCATTGGCGACGGGATATTAACCGTCGCAAAACGTTACTTTTTGCGACAGAAAATATGCCGTCGCAAAAAGTTCCTTGTCTTATACCCCCTTTTCTAGTAGTGATAATCTGCAATGACCTGGTGAGTAGCAGCTGTAGCAGTATTGGGTCAGTTTGAAGAAATGCTGCATTGGTAGGCTCGGAGTGGGGTGAAGAAGAAGGTAAATTTGATTTCGAGATTCTGTGGGTGGGAGTTATAGCTGTAGAGATATCTTTTGGCCTTGGTGTACTTTGTCACGACCCAAACCCGGCCCTATGGGTTTAGCACCGTAACTGGCCAGTAATCCGAGATTACCGAAGGCCTGCTGAACAGTAATACAGTTAAACAGAGTACAGGGCCTGGCGGAAGCCAATACAGTAAATAACTAGTGTCCATTGAGCTGTGAAAATCTGTATGCCCAAAAACATTTTTCATGCATTCATTCAGTTCAAACAGTACAGTCTATATACAATCATATACATCAATCAGTACGCGAATCAAATCCCTCGATAACAGTACAGTAAACAGTAAACAGTTTATACAATTATACAAAACAGTCAAGAGACAGGTGGGGAACACAAAAACACCCCAAGCCATAGCATGGCGTCTCGGAACCTCGCAGTGAGGTACATAGGCTGGCTTGACAAAACTGGGGGACTAACCCACGCTCCTAGCTCCGGTCTGGCTGCTGAGAACCTACATATATATATGAACAGTGAGCTAAAGCCCAGTGAATAACAATAAGTGTAAAGAGGTTATGAATGAATGTCCTTACAGTAATGAAATCAATTCATTATACAGTATTTCGATCTTTCGGTATTTTAGTCGATCAGTATTTCAATCAATCAATCATATGTGGTACATCCATTAGCCTATAAACAGTAGGTCCAGAAGGACCGGGTCTTAACAGACCCAACAGTAGTGATGGCCATCAATCAATAAACAGTATGGTTCCACAAGGAAACCGACAGAGCTCTGTAACAGTCAATAACCGTAGGTGCTAAGGATGCCACAGTACAGTTCGGAAATAAAGAACATACATTCATTCAATAAACAATATCAGTTCATTAAACAGTTCAGTTCAGTATTCAAAAGATAACCATTTTGAACATATCTTTACACAATCTGTTACTCACAGAGATTGGGCTAATAGCAGCTAGAGCGCGTCCCCGAAAGCCAACCCTAAACAGTCAATAAATAGAACACACACTAAGTTTCACAATCGGAAAGGACGATAATTAAATCCCTAAATTTCCTCGGTGTGGTTCTATGTCTAAATCCTCATTAAGATGCCTTAAACTAGGCCTAAGAATGCCTGGGATGAGATGAGGATGCAAAAATACACTTGGAAGGCATTTTTCAAAAGTTGCTGAAAATAGGAGCCTCGCTCGAGCGAGCCTTCCTTCGCTCGAGCGAGCTTCCAAAATCAAAGGCTTCGCTCGAGCGAGAAATCCTTCGCTCGAGCGACCTGCATGAACAGTAAAAGTACTGTTTGCTGGATTTTTACGCGCGATACCACGCTCGATGCTCGCTCGAGCGGAGCCCTGAATAAAGGTGCTCGCTCGAGCGAGGAATCCTTCGCTCGAGCGAGGAAGCAAAATCTGGAATTTCCAGATTTGTCTTCCAAGTTCGAACCAAGCATTCTACCATCCAAAACTCAACCTCTTGGGCCCAAATTCTGGGAAAACATTTCAAACTCATAGTACAACAAGTTTTAAAGCTCAATTTATGAATTCAAGCCCCAAAGGTTGGTCAATTAAATCCAACATTCAAACCCATTTTCAAGAAAAATGTCAAAACATGCAATGCATGATCTTTAAACCAAAATCAAGCTTCAAATCTTGCTCAATTGAGCTCCAATCTTTGAAAACAACTTGAAAGCATGGACTATGATAAAAACATGGACATGCATGTATCATTCTCAAGAATTTAACTTCAAAATACACCAAAATGGCCATGCATGCATGATCTATGCTCCAAATCAACATTATAGAACTAATTCATGGTTCAACTCTCAAATTTGGCATGAATCATGCAAGAATCAACCTTAAATACACAATCAAAGAGATGGATTCCTACCTTAAGTCTTGTATGCAAGAAGAACAAGTTCAATTATGCCAATTTACACTTCAATTCCAAGCAATTTCCAAGTAATTCTTCAAGGTGAGTTCAATTCTCCATTGCCTCTCACTCTCTCTAAGTTTGGTCGGTTAGGAGTGAGGGAAATGGCTGATGAAGATGATTCAATTAAGTGTTAATAAGGCTCAAATCAATATAGGTTAAGGGGTCCACTAAGAATGGCAAAATGGTAATTACGTCAAACTCTTTAATTAACTCATTTTAATCTAATTTAACCCTTCCTAATCAATTTTCAGATAAATACACCATTAAATCACAAATATTCTACTGATTACAAAACACTAAACGGTTCCTAATTCGGCCGCCGATAAGGCCTTCAATTAGCAGTTTAAACATATAAATTGAAACAGATATTCACTCAATCAAACAGATGCGACATGCAATGCAACATATAAACTCATTCAATTTCAGTTTCGATTTCAATCAGTCTATTCAGTACCTCAGTTAATTCAATTATCAGTCATTATCAATTCAGTTTAGTAGTAATCAGTACATAATTCAGTAATCAGTACGAGGGTTGTTACATACTTGAAGTGTCATGAAAAAAGGAGCACCAGTGCTGGGAATAGTGGTGTTGTTATTTTTGGTGTTATTTGTGGTTTTTTGTTTTGGTTGGTCACTCACCAACTTGATGTGATGCTGCAGATGATTGGGCTTGTTCTATGGTGCCAACCTAGTTGGAATCATATTACTTAGCTATGATGATTATGCATCCATCCTTTTCATTGATGTAAGGTGTAATTCATTATTTATCAATAAAAAAAAAAAAATTTGTTGCGATCAAAAAAAAAGAAAAAAGTCAACTGCCTTACTAAAATAAAGCCAAACTTTATTCTAAATTTAACCTAAAGTTTAGCAAAACGATTTTTTCCACATCAACAAAATTAAATTAGGATTGAAAATTAAATTTTGTGACCAGACATTAATATGAAAATTAGTTGTGTCAAAATATCATATTAATTATTAGAACGGTATTGGCACAATTTAGGGGTCCGCAAATAGTCCACGGATAAAAAATCTGATATTATAACCCGATCAATCATTCTCATGGCCCGTATCAATTTGCTTGAATGCCTTGTCTGTTCCAATTTATAAAAGATGATTTAGAGTTTCGGACAATAATTTATAACTTGAGCCACCCATAAGCCCGGCTCTTAAGAGCCTGCATGAGTAAGTCTAATGTTTAGTTTGATTTTTTTTTTTTTATTTTTGTTCTCATATTTAAAGTTTTCTTTTTTTCCCTTTTTTTCTCCCTCCACTTGTAAGTATTATATGTTACTTGATTGTTTTTTTTATTATATGAGATGTAAAAAGGTTTTTTAAAAAAAAAATCAAAATACTTGAATTATGTTAGAAATTAAACAAGAAAAATAACTAATGAAAATATTAAAAACATGTTAATGAAAAATATGTAAAATTTAATAATGGTTTGATTATGACCTGCAAGATTTAGGCTTATGGGTGGGATGTGATTTTAATTTTTTAAATAAACTCGACCCGTACTAACCCGTTAACTAGTCAAATCCAAAAAATCTATTAAAATATGATATTTATACACAATAATTACAAGGTTATGCGAGAGACGCTAAATGATTTACCAAATTTTTTACTAAACTTCTCACATGGGTGTGGGACCCACATACATGTGGGTTTGTGTGGGTCATACATCTATGTGAGAGACTTGATAAATCATTTGGGATCCATAGCATTACTCGTAATTACATACTGCGTAAATCTAACCTGTCTCATTAATGATCCCTAACAAAATTGATGGACTAATGGAGTTCCTTAAATAGATATAATATTAATATTAATCCACAACTCTATTTGGCAATCCCTAATGGTGTAAGTTTTCTGTTTGTATATGGCTGATCAACGAGAGCAAGGAGTATGGATACCAGTGGTAAGGCAATGAGGAAGGCACAAGAAGATGGAAGCATGGAATGAGAAAAGAAGATCCGGTTTGTTGGGACAATCTACTAGAAGCAATGAACCCAAAGAGCATGTATACTTTGTTTACAAAGTTTGGAGTGGTTAGGGATGTGTTTATCCTAAACAAGAGGAGTTCAATAACAAAAACAAGGTTCAATTTTGTTCGTTTTGATTGCCCAATTGCAACCCAAATTGCTGAACAAAAAGCAAATGGCCTATGGATAGACAACAAAGCATTGGCTGTTAAAAGTGCAACCTATGGGAAAGAACAAGGCGAAATCAAATGGAGGCAATCAGATCACAGGAGAAAGTTTGTGGTGCGACAAGATACGAAGGTAGTAGAGAAAAATGTGAGAAATCCTGGTAGGGATAGCAGATCTTTTGCTGAGGTTTTAAAAGGGGTTGAGAAAAGAGGCACAACAATGACTACCATTGAAATAAAGGAGATTGAGAATGGGTGGTTATATGCGAGTAAGATCATGAGACTTAAACCACAATACTCCACCATAGAGCTGAAAGAGGAACTCAGAAACAGAGGTTTGAGTGATGTGGTAGTCAAAAGGGGAGTTAGTAGGGATGTGGTAATAACATTCAAATCAAATGAGGAGCTAAGAAGCAAAGAAAGTGTACTGAATACAAGCTTTCACAAGTGGTGTGAATATATAACAGGTTGGGCTCCAAGTCTTCATCTTGATCAAGAAAGATTGGTCTAGTTGAGTTGTTATGGGATTCCCTTGAATCTGTGGAATTCTGATACTTTCAAAAAAATTGGAAGATTATGGGGTGAGGTGGTTAACTTTGATGAGGATATATGTGAACCTTCATCTTTTAGCTGTGGAAGGATAAGAATAGTTACAAGTGTAATGGAGTTGATTAATTCAAGTTTAAATTTGGAATGCAAAGGAAGAATATATCCCGTAAGGGTATGCGAACAACAGATAGTGAATGAGGTAAAGAGCAGATGCATGTGTAATACGTATGAAGGTGGAAGGGATTATGGAAGTTCAAATGTTCATGGTGAGACACAGATGGTAGAGGCATGTAGCAAGGAAGAAGATGATGATGTCATGGCTGATGAAGAAATTGAGAAGGAGGAGGTAGCAAAAGGGGTTATGGCAGATCGGAGGTAGGTTAGAGGTGAGCTCGAGGTGGAAGGCAGGTGGGAGGTAGTATCCATAGTTGCAGAGTCTGCAGATTGCTTGGGGAAATCAAATGTGGTAGGTCCAAGTATAGAGGAATCATTGTTGAGGGAGGAAAGTAGGCAGCTACAGAGGTGTAATCATGAAGGTCAGTTAGTAGATGGACAGATTGTTACACATGGTTTTATTTCAAGTATCAATGGGACTTAACGGGAGAGACCAGATATTTGTCTAGAGGTAAATTTGGGCCAAGACCAGTACAGTAGCTAAATCAATGGGCCAGGGCGGTGTGGATTAGATCTGAAGAATACAAGACAGACCAATGAAGGCAGACAGCTTGGGCCTGTTATGGTGGGCTCTAAGTCTTATGTGAGTAACACTATAAGCTGTTTCTGTAGTGATTCTATAAATAATCAACCAAAGAAAGGAAAAAAAGTGAGGAATGACCAATATGGGCTCCAGAAACCAGTCAGTGAAAGGAGGTTTTTCTGGTTTTGTTAAAAGATTAGAGGAGAGAGGAACTGGGTCAGGCAAAGGCATCCAAAAAATGTAGTGGTCAGAGCTGCGGCAAAAGTGTTATCCAAGCCATTCTCAAAAAAGCCACAATACATCTGTGATGATGGAAGACTGAAGGAGACACAAGAAACTCTACAATTAGGGAAAGGGTTAGGGGTTGAAACCAAGGGCTGAGATGATGCAATAATACAACAATTAATCCTGCTTGAGAATGGTGATAAAGAGAGAGTGGGAGAGGGGAATGGTAGGTGCCTGTAATCAACTCTTTGTAGGTGGTCTACAGTGGTTAATATATGTTGTTATGAAGAAGTTAAGCTGGAATATTAGAGGAGTTAGAAGATCTGAGAAAAAAAGATAAATATAGAAACTCCTAATTGCTAGACAGATTGATATGGTTCTGCTTCAAGAGACTAAGTTATCAAGCATATCAGAGGTAGAGGTCAGAAGATTATGGCATAGGGACAGATCTGAATACATGTTAGTTGAGGCTAAAGGAAGAGCTAGAGGGCTGCTATTGTAGACACCCCATTTTTGACCGACCTTAAGACTCAGACGTCACCGATTGAGCGCTCGGTGATGTTGCATATTGTGCTCGTTCAGAAGTCTCAGAGTCGCGGCAGTGCGCCCTGCCTCCGGACTTCCGAACTCTCTTCTGTGCCTTGCCTCGGTTTGCGAATCGGACTCGGTTTTCTCTGTTTTCTTTCCTAAGGGGAGGGAGAAGTCCCGTAGACTATCTCTCAGTGGCCGTGGGCTACATTTCGTGGCCAGTGGCCATTTTGCCCATTTCGGAGCCCGGTTCCCGGTTTTCGGAGCCGTCAGGCCGTGTGCCTCGGTTCGGGACCACCCAACCATCTCCGATTCCTCCGGTTTTTGGCATGCATCTCATTTACTCCCTTTCGAGGGACACTGGGGTCTTAGATACCCACTTCGTGGCCAAACACCACTTTCGGTGCTTAACGGCCGGTTTTCGGGACCCCGAATTGCGTGTTTTGGCCCCCGAGCATTCGTTTTGCATCGGTTTTTGTTCATTTTTGGCAGGTACCTCTGTTTTATCACCAGGAAGGTCACTGGAGGGTGGGAGGCCAGAAGCAACCAGTTATGCTCCTCCAGCGCCCCCCGGTGCCCGTTTTTCTCACTTCCGGGCTAATGTTGAACACCCTAGGGCCATTTTCTTCGAGCCAAAACCACATATTTGTGTTGTACACACATGGGAGGACCCTAAAAACACATGGCCGGCCATTAATTCTTTTTTTCATTTTGAAACCCCTCTTTAAAGTCGGTTGTTCTCTCTCCTGGTTCACAGTTGCCAATTTTCAACCATAGGGTTGTGTTGAGGACACATGGGAGGACCCTAATATGCTATGGCCGGCCATTAATTCAACTTTCCATTTTTGCCCCTTGGCCGGCCGGCCATAAGGGGTGGCCGGCCGGCCACCTTCCATAAAAGTGCCTAGTCGGCCGTATTCCTTGGGATGTGTGCATTCCAGCTGTGCTTTGGTTTTCCCCCAAAAATATCTTCTCCGGGGGACCCCTTTGGAGGGAAATAAGAGCTCATTTCCCTCCATTTTGGCCAAGGATTCCTCTCTCCCTCTCTTGCACACATTAGTGTCCTCCCAACTCAAGAGAAGAAGCTACAAGTGTTGATTGGAGCATATACATACATACAACTCCATTTTCTTCAAGTTTTGGGGCCATTTCTTCATCATCTCCAAGCCCTATCATCACAACTCCATTCCAGCAGCTAGGAGAGCTTTCCAGCAGCTAGGAGGCATCCATTCTTTAAGCAAAAGGGAGCCAAGACTTGTCTACAAGGGTAAGGCTCCATTTCTCTCTTTTGCAGCACTTTCTTGCCTCATTTCTTAAGCCTATTTGCTTATTGTTTTGGGCTCCGACCAGAACTGAAATGGGCCTTGTTTTGAGCTATTCTTCATGTTTGTTCAAGGGCTCAACCCTGTTTGAGCCCTCCATCTTGCACTTGTTTCAATATCCTCTTATATGCCATTATTTTGCATTGAATATTTGGCCTATGTGTGATCTGATTTGGAGCATCTCATGAACTGATATTGTGCTTATTTTGAGCCTCTCTTCAACATTGAAGAAGGGCTCAACCTTGTTTTCATGCTCCATATGCCACTTGCTTTGAATCCATGTTTTACCCTTGTTTTTGCATGCTTTTTCTAGCCTATGATTGATCTGTTTTCGAGCATAATTTAAACTTTAAGAGGGCCTATTTTGTGTCCCTCTTCAACATTAAAGAAGGGCTCAACCCTGTTTCGCCCCCCTATCTTTCACTTTCTTCACAATCTCTCATATTTACCGTAAATTTGCATGATTTGTTTGGTCTACATGTAGTCTGTTTTGGAGCATGTCATGAACTGTGAGTAACCTTATTTTGTGTCCCTCTACAACATTGTAGAAGGGATCAACCTTTTTGGAGGTCTCCATGTTGTGCTTGTCTTTATATCCCTCTTTGGTCCCCATTTTTACATGCTTTTTAGGCCTATCTAGCTTCTGTTTTCGGCCATGAGCAGTACTGAAAATATCCATATTTTGGCCTTCTTGACATATTTCATTAAGGGTCTTTTCTGGTTTGATAAATGTTTGGGGTACCTCATGTTATAGCCTTATGTATCCTAGTTCTTGCATGGCATTTTTAGCATGTTTGCATACTGATTTGGGGGATGTCTTCTACTGTAAATGTGCATATTTTTGGTCCCTCATCAGTGTTACAGAAGGGTATTTTTCTGTTTGGGCATTGCATGTATCACTTGCTTCATAGCCTCCCTTGTGGAGCCACTCTTGTATGCCATTGTTGTCCTATCTATGCTTATTATTTCGCCATGTCTTGTACTGTAAAAAATGCTATTTTGGGGCTGCCTTGCTACTGTTTTGCATGTCATATACCAATTATGCATATTTAGTATGGCTGTAGGCCATTTCGGGTGCTTAATATCGCATTTCGGGACCATTCCGTGCATTTGGCGTCATTTCCCCACCTTTCGGGACTGTTTTACATCATTTGTGAGTGCTGAAATTCCATTTGCATGATTGCATATCATTTTCCATGTCATTTCGTGCCTTAGGGCCATTGCCTCGGTTTGCGTGCCAGTGTGCACGCATTTCGAGGCACTTCATTTTCATCCATCGGCCTCTTATGTGAGTGCGGCTAAGGCTCACCCATGTTAGTGTAAGTCCATTTTGTATCCTGTATGCCATTTTAGTCTTATTGCATTCCGTATGCCATTGCCTCGGTTTGCGTGCCCACGAGCACGCATTTCGAGGCATCTCATTTTTCATCCTCCGGCGTCCTATGTGAGTGTGGCTGAGGCCCTCTCATATTGGTATAAGCCCATCATTGCATTTGCATGCTATTTCTGTGCCTAAGGGCCATTGCCTCGGTTTGCGTGCCCACGTGCACGCATTTCGAGGCATCTCATCTTTCATCCTCCGGCGTCCTATGTGAGTGTGGCTGAGGCCCTCTCATGTTGGTATAAGCCCATCATTGCATTTGCATGCCATTTCATGCCTTTATGTCACTGCATCGGTTTGCGTGCCCGTGTGCACGCATTTCGAGGCACTTCATTTTCATCTGTCGGCCTCTTATGTGAGTGTGGCTGAGGTCCACTCGTGTTAGTGTAAGTCCAATTTGCATTGCGTACGCCATTTCATGCCTTAGGATCATTGCCTCGGTTTGCGTGCCCGCGTGTACGCATTTCGAGGCATCTCATTTTCATAGCATTGTGTATGTTAGGATTGTATATTAGCTGCATTTCATGCATATTGCATCGTGTTCGGGATAGGAGTTAGCCCGGGCACGGGAAACGAGGTACGTTCCGTACTCCGAGTGACGGAACGGATCTCAATTCCCAAGTCACCGACACTCCGGATTACCCCTGATGGAGTTAGGTTTTGTTGTAGCATTCATACGCATTCATCCTATATTGAGTTGTGCAATCCGACTCCTCGGCCATCATGCATCGAGATGCGTGATTGGTGGCACGAGGATCGAGGCATGCATATATTTGTGAAATGCATTGGTATGCCCATTTCCTGCTCTCTGTTGCAGCAAAAGCCAGGACCAGCGGTCTTCCGAAGCTTGGCGCGCTTTTCGAGAAACATTGCAAAACAGAGGCTAATTGGGGCATCCCAGTGGATTTCCGCGCAAGGCAGCTCCAACTTACATCATTCATCAGAATCAAGGCAGCCCCTGGCTTGCATGCCAGTTTTACATTTTTCTTATTTAATTTATTAATTAATTAGGAATTTGTATATTATTTGGGACTGTAATATTTTGGACTGTAATATTCTTTTATTCGGACTGTATATTTATTCGGACCCTCTGCGCGAGGGCACAACTGTAATAAGTGTGGGTGTGTGTGATGTATGTCTTCCAACCCCACGTCTTTCTTCCATTTTATTTATCTGCTTATGATGGTTAGATATAGGACATATTTCAATTAGCATACAGTATGACAGCATGTTTGCATCATTCATCTGTTTTGCACGCACCGGACTCGGCGCATCATACAAACTGCATTTGTATTTCAATTCCAAATTGAATACGTGTTAGTTGTAGCATTCCATATGCCATGTTTAGAATATCCGAGCCTACTATAGTTTGCATTTCTGCATGTGTTGCATTAGGCATTTCTGTATACTTAGGACCATGCATGATTTCTAATCAGCTTTTGTTTTGGCTTGGAGTACTCGGTAAGTTTTATGCTTTAGCATCCTTGCATGCGTGTGAGTGTTGCCATGAATAGCATGCTTGCCATGAGGCTATTTGCTTATGTGATATAACTGCCTGAATGCCTGTGGGTGGAGGTTGTGTTATTTGGATTGGGACAATGCATCAAATGTTTGTTTTAAGCCCACTAGATAGTGGCAACACCATGTTTTCTAAGCCCACCCGAGGGTGGCAAAATCTGCATCTTAAGCCTACCTGCGGGTAGCAAACCATCTTTCAAAAACAAACATGAAATGTTTTGTTCCAATTCAGGCAACTCAGTCTATACTTGTATGCTGTGCGTATCACATAGTAACCTAGGCTAATAACCGGAATAAGAACATACAATGTTTTCAAAATAAGATATCATGATTAGTAGAGGCCGGTCTTTGACCGGGCGAGCGGGGGTGCTCACGAAGTGACCTTCCCCAATCGTACCCAAGTTCCCGAGCCGAGGCAACTTTGGTGATGACGGACACGTGGCCTTTGGCACCGAGTCAGGGTTTCCTAAATTTCCCCATTAAAAAATATTTAGGTGGCGACTCTGTATCTGGCAAAGCAGTCCATGTTTGGCACTTCTTTCAAAAAAAATCTGTTTTCAAAACGATTTGCCGGATTTGGACTCTTTGGTTCGAGATTTAGAACCGTGACATTTGAGTCCTTCGAACTGTAGTGACCCAATATCGAACCAGAACGCCGGGGAAGGGGGGGGATTCGCACTCCTTCTCCCCGGGATGCGTTCGGGGACGTCTACAGTTTCTGGCAACTCTGCTGGGGATTTAGAGAACTTGACTCGAACTCATGATATCTGGTTTTGACTACACTTGTGTGTTTCTTTGCATTGCATTTGCATTGGTGCGCCTAGGACACCGTGTTTGCCATATGCCATTCCCGAACGATTTGCCGGAGGCTTGTCTTGTCAAGTCATGACCATAAGGCTGATCGGCTCTGGGCTCTGACAGCATGGGAACACAAACCCCGGTTTTACCGGGGCACCCTTTTTGACCATTCGACCTAGTGCATATTCGGATCCGTAGTGACCATTCCAAATTAGGACAGGTTGCTTACCCGTTTATAGGTTGTTTGAAGCCGCTGCGTGCGTAGTGAAACCCTAGTTCCTGACAAAATAGGACAGGGAAACCCTACCCCAACATAGGGGTGTTTTGGCTCTCACTTATCTGTTATGTGCTTGTTAGAGTGCGTCTCTACAGGGAATGCATGTATCAGTCTATGAGTTTGGGCATCAGGCCTGCGGGCACCAGTTCAGTATTTCGGGATTCAGTTTACCCGAGGGTATCAGATTTGAGGCAGAATTTTGGGGGCAGAATTCAGTAGAGGGCACAGTTATCCTGTTATGCTCATATCCGTTTTGGTGAAATCAGGCTGAGATGCTGCATGTTTTCTCGTTTGCTAGGTAGTCCTGGAACCATAGCTTCAGAAGGCTCCGATATCCCCCGGGTACATTGGACTAGTGCTGATAGACTTTGTTAGGACAGAAATTCAATTCAAGGGCAACCAGTGTTCTTTCGCTGAGGCAAGGCAAAGAAAGGCCAGTCAGGGCTTACTGATTCATCTGATCCGTCAGTCACCAGTCACATCACCCTTGTTCAGAATCAGCAGCCCGTGATGGCACAGGGTTCAGAAGAATTTGTAGCCGTGATAGCAGCGTTGAATCAGGACACTGCCATGCAGGCTGAGACCAGTATTGAAATGCAGCGCCCATCTGGGGCATCTGCCTCACATCCAGCTTTGGGACCCCAGCCGAACTTTGACCCACTTCCGCCAGTTGAAGATTTGCTGTGTTCGAGTCCTCGAGAAGGGTTGGCTCAAGCCCAAGTTTTCAGACCCCTGGTGCAGCCTAATGAGAGGCGTTATCCCCTTGATGCTAATGACCTTGATCTGACCGCAGTAAAAATTGCGAACCTTGAGAAGCAATTCAGAAAGGCACAAGGCCTTAACTCCATTCCCGACATTGAGGATGGGCACACCGAGTCTGCTGTACGGCTCCCAGACAACTTCAAAATGCCATATATTGACCGTTTCGACGGGTCTGGGGATCCAATGGTACATATCCGACTCTTCTTGGATGTCCTAAAGCCGATGGGTCTGACTAAGCCACAGAAACTCTCTCTATATGGAAGAACCCTATCCGGTGTAGTAGCCACTTGGTACGCTAAGTTGGAGGACAAAGTGAAGCAAAACTGGGAAGAATTGGCTGAGGCCTTTGTCGATCAGTATTCTTACAATGCCCAAGTTGAAATGACCATCCAAGAGCTTGAAGCAACCCGCCAAAACCCAAAAGAGCCTTTTGTAGAATTTGTTACAAGGTGGAGAGCAAAGGCAGCACAGATGACAGATCGCCGCCCTTCTGAGAGGGATCAAGTGCAGATGATGGTACGAAACCTCGAACATGATATGCTGCAAAAGTTGATAGTGGCTCCGCTATTCACTTTCAAAAGTTTGCATGAACTGGGGGTTCAGGTCGAGAATGCGTTCAACAGCGGGATCATTCCCAGAACAGGTGAACCGACAAGGAGGGTGATTTCAAGGAGTACCAATGCCGGAAGTAGCACTATTCCCGAACCCACTGAAATCAATACAGTCGCCACAGCCAACCCTTTTGCCAATCCAAGCCTACAAACAACCAGCCCAGCCCGAGCTCAGGGCAGAACTTTCACCTCTCTCCATATGAGCCTGACTAGCGCACTAAAACTCCTGATGGAAAGAGGGCACCTCAAACCCCTCGATCCTCAACCTCTTCCCAACCCACTCCCAGCCAGACATAACCCCGCCAAGTACTGTATGTACCATCAGCAGCGCGGTCATGGCACCGACCGTTGCTACCGCCTTCGTCATGAGGTCCAAAATCTCATCGACAACCGGACGATAGCTCCACCTTCAGACCCCAATGACCAAACATTTCCCACCTACCTCAATCTCATCCATACACTGCCATCCGCCTATGACCCCAGCATATACATCACCCCAGCCCATCTACCCAAGCCTGAGGTGTTTATCCCAGAAAGCATGGACTTATGCATGATGGGTGCACCTGAACCCCAATCATCTCAAACCCATGAACCCACTACTTCCGAGCTGATGAGGATGATTGAAGATCTTCAGAGAACAGTGGCGGATTTAGCCTTTGGAGTTTTGGCTCCATCATCGACCACACCACATGCTGGGAATTTCATGTCAAAAGGCTCCCCAGTCTTGGGGCGGGCTACATCTGAGGAAGGCCAATCCCTTGGCAAAGTGGAAGCGAGTGGAAAGAACAAGGTAGGGGCAGCATGGATCCCCATAAGCATCTTCTGTTGGCTGTTGAGGCTTTGAAAGCTGAGGGACTGAACAAAGAACAAGTGCTCGCGGTTGCTGCAAAAACTGTGGACAACACTTTCGCCACTCAAGTTGGGGGCAGTTTGACTCAAGGGGCAAGCCGGGAGAAGGGCCGTTGTACCAAGAATATTCCTTTCAACTCTAATCCCGTGCTTGGAAGAGATCAGCAAACTAGGCCAGCACCTGCCAATCCCTTTGCTGGTGCGCCCAGCAAAAATTCACAAACCCAGAAGTACCAACCCCGAGGTCAGAGGGTCTTCCATGCCCTCCACATGCCTTTATCCAAAGCTTTCCAAGTCCTTGTTGGACAAGGCCATCTCAAGCCCCTTGAGCCTCGGCCTCTCCCGAACCCTCTTCCGGCTACGCATGATGCTACCCAGTACTGCGTATACCATCAGCAAACTGGCCATGCTACCAACAACTGCTTCCGTCTTCGCCATGAAGTGCAAGATTTGATTGACAACGGGGTCAGTGTCGTGCCAAGCTCTGCAAAGTCTATCGGCACTGGATCGGTGAACTTGGGGGATAATGTGATGTGATCGGGGGATGAACCACCTGCGGGCAGCGCTTGATTAACTCCAGACGTGGGAATGGCATGTACTGTTCTGAGCAATACGCAAATACCAGTTTTTGTGCTTTCTGACTTGGGTATTGGGTCAGTTTTGTTGTTTTGTTGTTTTGTTTTGAGTCTGTCTTTTTGTTTTGAGTCAGTCTCTTTTGTTTTGGGTCTGTCTTGTTGTATCGAGTCAGTCCTGTTGTATAGGAGTCGGATGATTCCGGGGGGTGTTACCTCGGGCGTCACCATTTTGTTTTGTGTTTGTCTTTTCGTTTTGTTTTGAGTCTGTTTCTGCCAGGGAGCCAGTAATGCCAACAGATTTGAATGAAACAGCAGTGATTTTCACGCTCTCGCATTTGCTTCTGTCGTGTGCTAGTTGTGCCGGGATTTGAATGAAATGGCAGTGCATTCCACCTGCTCTTCTGTGCCCTGAAGTCATTGTATTGACCTAAGTTTTTCAAAACTTTTTTTGAACACTGCGGTGAAAACGAAGAGGAAGGAATTCCTCGGGATTTGCAAAACTTTGATCAAATGAGAGAAAGAGAGGCGTGCTAAGCCATTAATGAATGAAATCATGCTTGTTAGCGTGAGTACTGAGAAGGACCCTAGCTTGATCCAAACTGGTTTCACACTATCTTCAGCGCGAGCGATTTGTCGCTTTCTTAAAAATTTTCAAAAACAAAATGTTTTGCGCAGTCCTACGAAGACCTGTGTGGAGTCGCTCTTGAGATTGTGCAGCCTAGGATCGCTCTCAGCCTCGAGACTCAACCCCTTTTGCTTCCAAACCTTGAACTTGAATTCAGAATGTTCAACGGTCAACTACAATGTGAGGCCTGTGTGGCCAGATTTGAAGCAGCCCTTGAACAAGAGGCCAGGAGAGTCGGATCAAGAAGATCGGAAGATCAGAAGAAGCTTGCAAAGCTAGAACAGAAGTACCCTTCGACCTAGGGGCGAAAATGTCCGATGTGCTCGAAGAGCCGAAGATGGATCCTTCTGCAAATCGATACAACAGCCACTCTCTTGGATATAGATGGCTTCGAGACCCTAAAACCATTTGGCATGGACTTGTTACACTTTTACCGTTTGAGAGGCTCGCTGGGCCGAAAACCCGGAAGGGCGACCCAGGCAAAAGTTAGAGCAAGAAAAAGAAAAAGAAAGAACAAAAAAAAAAAAAAAAAAAAAAAAAAATGCAAAAAATATACAAAGAAAAGAAATATGATGAAAAGAAAATGAAAAAATGCAAAAAAAAAAGAAAAAAAGAAAAGAAATGAAAAGAAAAGAATGAAAAGAAAAAAAAAAAAAAAAGAAGAAGAAGGCTCGCAAGGTTGCAAACCTGCAACAGGCGCCTTGGCAAAAGTTAGAGCATAAAAAGGAGAGGTTAAATACCCGAGTGTACCTTAACCCCGAACTACGTAAGGCTTGATTCCCATGTTTGGGATACGTAGGCAACTTCATTCTGAAGTCCAGCCGTAAAACAATTCAAATTTGATTGTGTCCATGCGATGGTTCTGATCATCTTCGCCTTCTCTGTATCCGAGAGTCTGGTTGTGTTCGTTGCTCCGAGGACTGACTACAATGCGCTGCGGCATCATCCAAACAAGGGGCAACTTTCCGTTGCCATTCAAAATGCCGCGGTGTTATTTCAAACAAGGGGTAACTCTTCGTTGCCATTCAGTGTGTTACGGCGCCATTCAAACAAGGGGCAACTTTCCGTTGCCATTCAATGCGCCGCGGTGCCGTGCAAACAAGGGGCAACTTTCCGTTGCCATACAGCTCCGCTCAAACAAGGGGCAATTTTCCTTCGGGTCCGAGGTTGCGCCTCTCGAGAGTAGGTTCCGCGCTCGTTGAGCAGTGGCCGATTGCAAAAATAGCTTTTGAGAATTTTTACTGAGGTTGACTATTTTCTCGAAAATCATTCTATCTTTTCCAAAACTGGACCCGTTTCTTGGACTCAAAAAGGAAAATTTTCAGTGCTCATAGCCTGATTGGCATGATTTCAAATCAAAAATTGAACAAGCATGTTAATCTAACTCTCATGTCGGTCAAAATTACTTTAGCAAAAGCTCAAAAAATGGACAAAATGATGAACTAGGGGCACGGTCGAGTCAGGTGTTCTGTCTTTCCCCTATTATCAACATACTTGCCAAGAAGGACACTCTACCTACCAGAAGAGGTCACAACTGAAGCTAACAACAAAGGGCTGAAAGCTCTCTCACCCTCCAAGTAGCGAGGTATCAAGCCAAGTGCGAAGCACGAACTGTAATGGGGCAAGATATTCCACTCCATCATCTGGACAGATCTTATCGCGACCAAACTCCCCAGCAAAGCATCATCAACCGATGTTAGCTGCAGATTTGCTACACACCCAGTTGTATCGCAACCCTTCTATGGGAGGAATTCACTAGCTGTGAGCGGAAGAAAGAGAATCTAGCAGCATGCTAGGGGCAAGAGCCCGCAACTTCCTATTTATCCATCAACCACCCAGGGGAGGGATAAAAAAATGAGAGATTGAAGA
Organism: Camellia granthamiana; assembly: GCA_036172215.1. NCBI lineage: Eukaryota > Viridiplantae > Streptophyta > Magnoliopsida > Ericales > Theaceae > Camellia > Camellia granthamiana. The sequence continues at coordinate 117,082,327 of CM069904.1, forward strand.
ATAGAGAGATGTGCGATGAGAGAAAAAGTGAGAAAAGGGCTTTTTTAGAAAACAAGAGATTGAGTGCCAGAGTGATGTGAGAATCAAAAATGAGAAAGGGTGGGAAATACTACCCGGTGAAACAGGCTCCCTGTGCACGTCTGAGTGTCGTGTCTTTTTGTTTTATCTTGATTCTTGTTTTGAGTCGTTTCGAGTGTTACTCGATGTACCTAGGTTGTGTGCCTTTTATTTCCTTGTTGAGTCGTTTTGCTGTGTTCAGTCGTAGGCTCAATACCTGGTCGAAAACTCATCTCTCAATTTCAAAAATAAAATCGTTTTGTGCTCCGAGTGCCGTGCCATTCTCCACATTTGTGCAAAACAGAATTTGTTCTTTCATAAAATCGCAGTGTTCAACCCTGGTCATGTGAGAACAGTAAAACTAGGACCTATCTGAAGCTATTTCGGTTCCGGACTGCAAAGCAAAAGAAAAGAAGGAAAATCGAAGCATCTGAGTGAGTTTCACCTTCAGCAAGTTCCGTGATTGTATTCCGGATGTACCTCTTCAGGCCTTGTTAATACTACCGAGGTATGAGTGTGTCTCGACCCCAAGTGTAAGCCTGCTTCAAGTCAGAATGACAGTCCAAGCAACACCCGAGGGTTTTACATGCAGATGTTATCTCTCGCCAATTTGAATAGGGTGTGCCCTTTTTGAGCTGAGTATGTTGTGAAGTCCTCTAAGAGGCAAATCAGAGGCACCAGAGTACATATTTGATGCTCCTCTATTGCACAGAATGTGAACTTTCATATACACTGTTGTTGCATGCGTACCACACATCGTTATGATTCATGCATAGAATATGCTTGCTTTCAAAATTGCATAGAACGTGCTTCCATACTTGCATAGAAAATGTTTGTATCTATTGCATAGAAAATGCCCCCATACTTGCATAGAAGATGCATTTTATCACACTTTCTTGTGTATTTTATCTCGCTCGCACTGTCTTGTGCACTTACACTTTGTATCTCACTTGCACTGTCTTGTGCATCTTGTGGTTGCATTTCACTCGCACTATCTTGTGCATTACATATCAATCGCGCTGTTTAGCGTATCGCACTGTCTTGTGCATTTCAAACCACTCGCGTTGTTTAGCGTATCGCGCTGTCTTGTGCATTTCAAATCAATCGCGCTGTTTAGCATAACGCACTATCTTGTGCATTGCATCATCATTCGCGCTATTTTGCGCACCTCAATCGCACTGTTCTGTGCAGTTTGTCATTCGCGCTATTTTGCGCACCTCAATCGCACTGTTTTGTGCAGTTTACATTCGCGCTATTTTGCGCACCACAATCGCACTGTTTTGTGCAGTTTATCATTCGCGCTATTTTGCGCACCTCAATCGCACTGTCCTGTGCTTTGCATATCACATCGCACTATCTTGTGCATTTCAAATCAATCGCGCTGTTTAGCGTATCGCACTATTTTGTGCATTGTATCATTCGCGCCATCTCGCGCGTCCTACCTGCACTTGTTTGTGCAGAACATTTCACTCGCGCTATTTTGCGCATCGCACTATTTTGTGCGCATTACTTGCACTGTGCATTGCATATCATCGCGCTATCTTGCGCACCTCAATCGCACTGTCCTGTGCTTTGCATATTCCATCGCACTATCTTGTGCATTTCACGTCAATCGCGCTGTTTAGCGTATCGCACTATTTTGTGCATTATATAATTCGTGTTATCTTGCGCATCTCACCTGCACTTGTTAGTGCGTTGCATCGCGCTATCTTGCGCACTTTACCTGTATCACACTGCTTTATGACATTCACCCGCCGGCACCGCGCATGCCAAACTTTAGGAATCAGATTGAATATATGTTGTTAGCATATTGTTCTTGTTGAATTTCTCTCTTTTGCAGGCACGATATTGTATGTACGGTTCATTTGAGGCTGGTGCGACCAGACGAATCACGCAGGTATCGTATCTTCTCCGTGTGAGACGCGACGAGAATTGAATGATTCTCCGCATTCCTAACTGCATGAAATGTAGTTGTTGCTTTGCATTCTTGCTTAAAACTGTTGCATCTATTTGCGAATACTTGCTTCATTACAGCTTGCTGCATTTGTATGATCATTTGGCTCTGTGCATATCGCTTTGCATTTTGCCCCCTTGCCTGCGGGCATGCCTGCGGGCACACATATCTCTGTTCATCTTGTATGATTGTCTAAGTCTTCAGCCTTGTCAAAAATGGGTCGTCTCTGGGCTTTGACATTCACTCCCGTCATTTCTTGACTTCCAAGTTCTGTCAAAGAGGGGCAACTGTAGACACCCCATTTTTGACCGACCTTAAGACTCAGACGTCACCGATTGAGCGCTCGGTGATGTTGCATATTGTGCTCGTTCAGAAGTCTCAGAGTCGCGGCCGTGCGCCCTGCCTCCGGACTTCCGAACTCTCTTCTGTGCCTTGCCTCGGTTTGCGAACCGGACTCGGTTTTCTCTGTTTTCTTTCCTAAGGGGAGGGAGAAGTCCCGTAGACTATCTCTCAATGGCCGTGGGCTACATTTCGTGGCCATAGTCCATTTTGCCCATTTCGGAGCCCGGTTCCCGGTTTTCGGAGCCGTCAGGCCGTGTGCCTCGGTTCGGGACCACCCAACCATCTCCGATTCCTCCGGTTTTTGGCATGCATCTCATTTACTCCCTTTCGAGGGACACTGGGGTCTTAGATACCCACTTCGTGGCCAAACACCACTTTCGGTGCTTAACGGCCGGTTTTCGGGACCCCGAATTGCGTGTTTTGGCCCCCGAGCATTCGTTTTGCATCGGTTTTTGTTCATTTTTGGCAGGTACCTCTGTTTTATCACCAGGAAGGTCACTGGAGGGTGGGAGGCCAGAAGCAACCAGTTATGCTCCTCCGGCGCCCCCCGGTGCCCGTTTTTCTCACTTCCGGGCTAATGTTGAACACCCTAGGGCCATTTTCTTCGAGCCAAAACCACATATTTGTGTTGTACACACATGGGAGGACCCTAAAAACACATGGGCGGCCATTAATTCCTTTTTTCATTTTGAAACCCCTCTTTAAAGTCGGTTGTTCTCTCTCCTGGTTCACAGTTGCCAATTTTCAACCACAGGGTTGTGTTGAGGACACATGGGAGGACCCTAATATGCTATGGCCGGCCATTAATTTAACTTTCCATTTTTGCCCCTTGGCCGGCCGGCCATAAGGGGTGGCCGGCCGGCCACCTTCCATAAAAGTGCCTAGTCGGCCGTATTCCTTGGGATGTGTGCATTCCAGCTGTGCTTTGGTTTTCCCCCAAAAATATCTTCTCCGGGGGACCCCTTTGGAGGGAAATAAGAGCTCATTTCCCTCCATTTTGGCCAAGGATTCCTCTCTCCCTCTCTTGCACACATTAGTGTCCTCCCAACTCAAGAGAAGAAGCTAGAAGTGTTGATTGGAGCATATACATACATACAACTCCATTTTCTTCAAGTTTTGGAGCCATTTCTTCATCATCTCCAAGCCCTATCATCACAACTCCATTCCAGCAGCTAGGAGAGCTTTCCAGCAGCTAGGAGGCATCCATTCTTCAAGCAAAAGGGAGCCAAGACTTGTCTACAAGGGTAAGGCTCCATTTCTCTCTTTTGCAGCACTTTCTTGCCTCATTTCTTAAGCCTATTTGCTTATTGTTTTGGGCTCCGACCAGAACTGAAATGGGCCTTGTTTTGAGCTATTCTTCATGTTTGTTCAAGGGCTCAACCCTGTTTGAGCCCTCCATCTTGCACTTGTTTCAATATCCTCTTATATGCCATTATTTTGCATTGAATATTTGGCCTATGTTTGATCTGATTTGGAGCATCTCATGAACTGATATTGTGCTTATTTTGAGCCCCTCTTCAACATTGAAGAAGGGCTCAACCTTGTTTTCATGCTCCATATGCCACTTGCTTTGAATCCATGTTTTACCCTTGTTTTTGCATGCTATTTCTAGCCTATGAGTGATCTGTTTTCGAGCATAATGTAAACTGTAAGAGGACCTATTTTGTGTCCCTCTTCAATATTGAAGAAGGGCTCAACCCTGTTTGGCCCCCCTATCTTTCACTTGCTTCACAATCTCTCATATTTACCGTAAATTTGCATGATTTGTTTGGTCTACATGTAGTCTGTTTTGGAGCATGTCATGAACTGTGAGTAAGCTTATTTTGTGTCCCTCTACAACATTGTAGAAGGGATCAACCTTGTTGGGGGTCTCCATGTTGTGCTTGTCTTTATATCCCTCTTTCGCCCCCATTTTTACATGCTTTTTAGGCCTATCTAGCTTCTGTTTTCGGCCATGAGCAGTACTGAAAATATCCATATTTTGGCCTTCTTGACATATTTCATTAAGGGTCTTTGCTGGTTTGATAAATGTTTGGGGTACCTCATGTTATAGCCTTATGTATCCTAGTTCTTGCATGGCATTTTTAGCATATTTTGCATACTGATTTGGGGGATGTCTTCTACTGTAAATGTGCATATTTTTGGTCCCTCATCAGTGTTGTAGAAGGGTATTTTGCTGTTTGGGCATTGCATGTATCACTTGCTTCATAGCCTCCCTTGTGGAGCCACTCTTGTATGCCATTGTTGTCCTATCTATGCTTATTATTTCGCCATGTCTTGTACTGTAAAAAATGCTATTTTGGGGCTGCCTTGCTACTGTTTTGCATGTCATATACCAATTATGCATATTTAGTATGGCTGTAGGCCATTTCGAGACCATTCTGTGCATTTGGCGTCATTTCCCCACATTTCGGGACTGTTTTGCATCATTTGTGAGTGCTGAAATTCCATTTGCATGATTGCATATCATTTTCCATGTCATTTCGTGCCTTAGGGCCATCGCCTCGGTTTGCGTGCCAGTGTGCACGCATTTCGAGGCACTTCATTTTCATCCATCGGCCTCTTATGTGAGTGCGGCTGAGGCTCACCCATGTTAGTGTAAGTCCATTTTGTATCCTGTATGCCATTTTAGTCTTATTGCATTCCGTATGCCATTGCCTCGGTTTGCGTGCCCACGGGCACGCATTTCAAGGCATCTCATTTTTCATCCTCCGGCGTCCTATGTGAGTGTGGCTGAGGCCCTCTCATGTTGGTATAAGCCCATCATTGCATTTGCATGCTATTTCTGTGCCTTAGGGCCATTGCCTCGGTTTGCGTGCCCACGTGCACGCATTTCAAGGCATCTCATCTTTCATCCTCCGGCGTCCTATGTGAGTGTGGCTGAGGCCCTCTCATGTTGGTATAAGCCCATCATTGCATTTGCATGCCATTTCATGCCTTTATGTCACTGCCTCGGTTTGCGTGCCCGTGTGCACGCATTTCGAGGCACTTCATTTTCATCTGTCGGCCTCTTATGTGAGTGTGGCTGAGGTCCACTCGTGTTAGTGTAAGTCCAATTTGCATTGCGTACACCATTTCATGCCTTAGGATCATTGCCTCGGTTTGCGTGCCCGCGTGCACGCATTTCGAGACATGTCATTTTCATAGCATTGTGTATGTTAGGATTGTATATTAGCTGCATTTCATGCATATTGCATCGTGTTTGGGATAGGAGTTAGCCTGGGCACGGGAAACGAGGTACGTTCCGTACTCCGAGTGACGGAACGGATCTCAATTCCCAAGTCACCGACACTCCGGATTACCCATGATGGAGTTAGGTTTTGTTGTAGCATTCATACGCATTCATCCTATATTGAGTTGTGCAATCCGACTCCTCGGCCATCATGCATCAAGATGCGTGATTGGTGGCACGAGGATCGAGGCATGCATATATTTGTGAAATGCATTGCTATGCCCCTTTCCTGCTCTCTGTTGCAGCAAAATCCAGGACCAGCGGTCTTCCGAAGCTTGGCGCGCTTTTCGAGAAACATTGCAAAACAGAGGCTAATTGGGGGCATCCCAGTGGATTTCCGCGCAAGGCAGCTCCAACTTACATCATTCATCAGAATCAAGGCAGCCCCTGGCTTGCATGCCAGTTTTACATTTTTCTTATTTAATTTATTAATTAATTAGGAATTTGTATATTATTTGGGACTGTAATATTTTGGACTGTAATATTCTTTTATTCGGACTGTATATTTATTCAGACCTTCTGCGCGAGGGCACAACTGTAATAAGTGTGGGTGTGTGTGATGTATGTCTTCCAACCCCACGTCTTTCTTCCCTTTTATTTATCTGCTTATGATGGTTAGATATAGGACATATTTCAATTAGCATACAGTATGACAGCATGTTTGCATCATTCATCTGTTTTGCACGCACCGGGCTCGGCGCATCATACAAACTGCATTTGTATTTCAATTCCAAATTGAATATGTGTTAGTTGTAGCATTCCATATGCCATGTTTAGAATAGCCGAGCCTACTATAGTTTGCATTTCTGCATGTGTTGCATTAGGCATTTCTGTATACTTAGGACCATGCATGATTTCTAATCAGCTTTTGTTTTGGCTTGGAGTACTCGGTAAGTTTTATGCTTTAGCATCCTTGCATGCGTGTGAGTGTTGCCATGAATAGCATGCTTGCCATGAGGCTATTTGCTTATGTGATATAACTGCCTAAATGCCTGTGGGTGGAGGTTGTGTTATTTGGATTGGGACAATGCATCAAATGTTTGTTTTAAGCCCACTAGATAGTGGCAACACCATGTTTTCTAAGCCCACCCGAGGGTGGCAAAATCTGCATCTTAAGCCTACCTGCGGGTAGCAAACCATCTTTCAAAAACAAACATGAAATGTTTTATTCCAATTCAGGCAACTCAGTCTATACTTGTATGCTGTGCGCATCACATAGTAACCTAGGCTAATAACCGGAATAAGAACATACAATGTTTTCAAAATAAGATATCATGATTAGTAGAGGCTGGTCTTTGACCGGGCGAGCGGGGGTGCTCACGAAGTAACCTTCCCCAATCGTACCCAAGTTCCCGAGCCGAGGCAACTTTGGTGATGACGGACACGTGGCCTTTGGCACCGAGTCAGGGTTTCCTAAATTTCCCCATTAAAAAATATTTAGGTGGCGACTCTGTATCTGGCAAAGCAGTCCATGTTTGGCACTTCTTTCAAAAAAAATCTGTTTTCAAAACGATTTGCCGGATTTGGACTCTTTGGTTCGAGATTTAGAACCGTGACATTTGAGTCCTTCGAACTGTAGTGACCCAATATCGAACCAGAACGCGGGGGGGGGGGGGGATTTGCACTTCTTCTCCCCGGGATGCGTTCGGGGACGTCTACATCTATGCATTTAGGATCTTGGAATTTTTTAGTTATCAGTGTTGTAGCAACATAAATTTTATACTACAATCAGGTATTTTTCATAATTCTTTTGAGTGTGTAATTCTCAATATATATGCTCCAAATGATGCGGTGAAGAGAGGTAACTTATGGGAGGTCCTATTAAACATTAAAAGTAGCTTTTCAAAGCCTTGGTATTTAGGTGGTGATTTTAATGAAATTAGAAATGTAGCTGAAAGAATAGGGTGCTCAAGAAGGGATATGGGAATGAAAGATTTCAATTAGTTCATAAATAGATGTGAGGTGATTGAAATTCAGATGCTTGGCAGAAAATACACCTGGTACAATGCTCATGATGGAATTAAATGGAGTTGATAGGTTCTTTCTTAGTCCTAAATGGATTAAAAGGTTTAAGCTCAAATTATGGAGATTATCAAGAACCATCTCAGATCATTGTCCCCTAGTGCTTATGGAGGATATGAGGGATTAGGGGCCAAAACCTTTTAAGTTCTTGAATGCTTGGCTATTGCATCCGAAGTTTGTTTCTCTAATGGAGAAGGTTTGAAGAGAGTCATACATAGTAGGGGATGCTGGCTTCACTTTACAAAAGAAATTACAAGCTCTAAAGATGGCTTTGAAACAGTGGAATAGAGAGGTGTATGGCACTGTGGAATCAAAACTAAAAGCAGTTAAGGATGAATTGCATATGCTTGATTTGAAAGCTGAAGTCAATCCATTAGTGGAGGCAGAACTGAAATAGAAAAGACAGTTAAGAAGTGAGATGTGGACTCTCAGTCATATGATTGAATGGGCATTGCTTCAAAAATCAAGATTGGATTGGAATCTCAGAAGGGATATGAATACTAGATTCTTCCATATCACAGCAAGCTGCAGACTCAATAGAAATGCAATAAACTCCATTACAGTAGAGGGGGGTGTAGCTGATGAGCCTGACCAAGTAAAACATGAGGTCTGGACCTATTTTAAAAAGCATTTCTCAGAAAAGTGGAGGAGGAGGCCTGTTTTAATAGGGGACTTCAAGTCTGTAAGGCACAGTCAGAATTTTGCACAGCTAGAAGTAGATTTCTCTAATGAAGAGATATGGGCAGCAATGAAAGACTGTAATGGTAATAAAGCACCGGGTCCAGATGGTTTCAACATGTTGTGCTTTCAAAAGAATTGGAAGGTGGTCAAAGAAGAAATGATCCATTTTATGAAAGAGTTTTATATCAGAGGAAGGTTGGAGTATGGTTTGAATAGCTCATTTATTACTCTCATTCCAAAGAAGGAAAATGCTTTGAGTCTAAATGAGTTTGGGCCAATAAGTTTGATAGGGTTTATGTATAAGATCCTATCCAAAGAAAGAAAATGCTTTGAGGTAATTAGTGAAACACAATCTGCTTTTCTAGGAGGGAGAAACATTTTGGATGGAGTGTTAATAGCCAATGAAATAGTAGATGGGTGAAAGAAAGCTAAGAAGAAAGGGTTGTCGTTTAAGCTTGATTTTGAGAAGGTTTATGATTCCATTAATTGGGAATTTCTTATTTCAATGCTTTCAAATTCTGGGTTTGGATCAAAGTGGATTTCATGGATGAAGGAATGTGTGTCATCAGCCAGAGTCTCAGTTTTAGTGAATGGATCACCAACTAAAGAGTTCTCTCCTCAAAAAAGGCTTAGACAAGGGGATCCTTTATCACCATTCTTATTTAACTTGGCTGCTGAAGGGCTAAGTGTTTTACTGAGGAGAGCAAGAGAAATGAGATTCATTGAGGAGAGTAAGAGAAATGAGATTCATTAAGGGGGTGGAAATTGGTGTTAATAGAATAATAGTATCTCATTTGCAATTTGCTAATGATTCCCTATTGTTTTGTGAGGCTAATAGGCAGGAGATGCTAAATATCAAAAGGATTCTTAGGTGGTTTCAAATCCTTTCAAGTCTCAAGATTAATTATCATAAAAGTGTGGTATGTGGGGTGGGTATTTATGAAGCATTCAGCAAGGAGTTTGCAACACTGTTGAACTGCATAACTCAAGGGTTCCCACTGAAATATCTTGGGTTGCCTTTAGGTGTGAGTCCAAGTAGAAAGAACATTTGGAAACCAATTATGGATAAAATAAAGGCCAGGCCCTCTGGATGGAAAAAGAGATTTTTGTCATTTGTTGGTAGGTTGACGTTGATCAAGGCAATATTATCTAATCTACCAGTGTATTACCTATCATTGTTCAAGATGCCTGAAGGAATTGCCAAGGAAATAGATAGAATTCAGGCTGCATTCTTATGGGGAGGCACAGATTTGAAGAGGAAAATGCATATGGTGAGGTGAAAGGAGGTAACTTTAAGCAAACTACAGTGAGGGTTGGGTATTCAGAGAATTAGGGATGTTAATGTATGTCTCTGGCTCAAGTGGTGGTGGAGGTTTGCAAATGAAGGGGAATCTTTATGGAAGAAGGTAATTTGCAGCAAGCACAATCTGGAAGGGGGAGACTGGTCTCCGATTCTAAATCAAGATAATAGGAGCTCAAAAATCTGAAGGGATATCTTAGCTGTGGCAAAGTGTAGGGCTAATTTGGTTCAGTTTTATGTTAATCATTTCAAGATTGCAGTGGGTAATGGACGTAGAGTGAAGTTTTGGCATGATAAATGGTGTGGTGATGTATGTTTTAAAGAGGAATTCCCTAGATTATTCAGGTTATCTACTGAGCAAGGGGCTCATTAAGGCTCTTTGTTGAAAAGAAAGGAAGTTCAGAAAATTGGGTGTTTAGTTTCAGAAGGCAGCCGTTTGTTTGGGAAGATGAGGAACTTATCAGGCTCAAAGATGTGCTGAGATTGGCTCCATTTCTTAATCTGGATGGTGTGGACAAACCAGTGTGGTCAGCTGGCAAATTTGGTTAGTCTCTTGTATCAACATTGTACAATTATACAACAATAGAGGTTGCGGAGTTGGGGTTTCTTAGTAGGTCAATATCGGTGAACTATCTTCCACCCAAAGTGCAATTTTTTGGGTGGCTTGCTTGAAAACATAAGGTAAAGACCTGTTGTAGACACCCCATTTTTGACCGCCCTTAAGACTTGGGTGCTACTGATGGTTTACTTGTTGGAGAAAGGTGTGCAGGGCATAGGTCCGGTTTGCTCGGCAAGGAGAGAGAGAAATCTCAACTTCAAACCCTATTTTGGACCAAAGCTGTTTTGGATGGTTTTTAGACCTTAAAACCCTCTTTTTCAAAATATTTTTGAAGTAAAATTCCCACGATGTTCCGACGCTCGCATTTCGATAAATGGTGCGCTTTTCGATAAACCGAGTAAGGACAAAGTGGGAATTAACGAAAGAGAGATGAAATCTTTGAAAAATCTTTCAAAACACCTTGCTTAGGGGTTTGAAGTTGAAGAAAGGAGGAGAAGAGGGGAGAAAACAGGCTGGAGAAGAAGATAGGCAAGAATTGCTAAGAGAGGGGCGAGCAGCCCTCGCTAAATCAAGCTCATCTGTCTATACACTTGGATTTGAGCTATGAGGCCACCACCACTGGAAAGAAGACTTCCGGGGCTTCATTTTGCACTCAAGAATCTCCTAGAGCCAAGTCCGGGAGGGGGAGATATGATTGGTTGAAGTTGGGCATCATCCCGGTTGGATCGAATCTGCGCGGCTTCACCAAAAAGGGCATAACTTTTTGCACAGGAGGAATTTTAATGCAAGGTTTGCGCCATTGGAAAGCTAACTTCCGGGGCTTCAATCTGGACATCCATCGGCAGCCACCCATCGGCACTCTATTTAGCCGACCGACCAGTACAAATTGCAGGTCGGCAATTTATTGTGCCGACCGGCAATTTATTTGGCCGATGACCTCTTTTCATGGCCGATTTGACCCTTTTGACTCTTGCAGGCATGGTGCATGCCAGCTGTGCCAGCTGGGATGCACAGACCCAGCTCCCCATGCATATGTGTGCCTATTTGGAGCCTTTGCCCCCTTTTTTTGGACCCTTTGCTCATGGCTTCTTGAGGAAGCCTTGACCCCTTGTCTTGGCTTCCTCAAGAAGCCTACTAGCTGTCTTGGCTTCCTTAATAAGCCTTGGCCCTCTTGCTCCCCTTCAACCTTTCTCTTTAGCTTGTCTTATAAGCTTAGAGCCTCTCCATTTGTCTATATAAGGAGCTCTCCTCCTCCATTGTAAAGGGTTGGATTTTTGAGCAAAAAACCAGAGATATATAGATATATATCTGATATATCTCACCTCCCTCTCCATATCTCTCTCATTCAACCATCAAATACCCTTGTTCTTGGGCCATTTCCTCACCAATCCATAGCACCACACCTCTACACTTCATTTCAGTACATTGGAGGCCATTTGCAGAGGCTAGGAGCTCATTTTCTTGGATCAAAACCTGCTGGTTTATTGGTCTACAAGGGTAAGCACACTTTTCCCCTAAACTAGCATTTTCTTGGTTCATATCTAAGCCATATTTTCTTGCACATTTGAGCTCCGACCAAAATTGAAAGTGTCATTTTTTTTAGCTCTATTTCATCTTTTATTAAAGGTCTTACCCTGTTTGGGACCCCCATCTTGCACTTCCTTCATTATCCCTTTGTATGCCATTTTCTTGAGTAGTATTTTTGGCCTATGAGTAATTTGTTTTGGAGCATGATGTAAACTGAGAATAGGCTTATTTTGAGCCCTTCTTCAACATTGAAGAAGGGCTCACCACTGTTTGGGACCTCCATGTATCACTTGCCATTGTACCCCTCTTTGGTCCCCATTTTTGCATGATTTATTAGCTTATGAAGCTTCTGTTTTTGGACTCTGGTCCGAACTGAAAATGGCCCTAAAATGACCCCCCCTCTTCATGTTTCATTAAGGGTCTAGGGCTGTTTGAGACATCCTTGGTATACTTCATGTTATAGCCCTCTTGGTGGCCTCATTTTGCATGATGCTTTGGCCATACTTGTATCTGTTTTGGGGGCTTGTCATAAACTGTAAAACATCATATTTTTGGCCCCTCTCCAACATTGTAAAAGGGGCCTCCTGTGTTTGAGACTAGCAGCTGTGACTTGCCTCATTACCCCTCTTGCGGAGCCATTTTTGCATGCTGATTTTGCCCTATCTATGCTCACTGTTTGGCCATGCTTTGAACTGTAAAAATGCTTGTTTTAGGGCTGTCTTGCTTCTGTCTTCATACTCCATGTTCAAATTACGCATGCTTTGTATGGATGTAAGTTATTTCATGTGCCTAATCTTGGGTTTCGGGGCCTATAGCATGCATTGGGTGACATATTTCCATGTTTTGGGACCATTTGGCATCGTGTTCTAGCGCTGAAATTCACATGCTTGTATGCCATCTTGCATCCCTTGCCATACTTTGGTAGAGTTGCATTTTTGTGCCTTAGGTTTGGTTAATGCATTGTGCATGCATCCCATGTATTGTGTTGCCTTACTTGCCTCATTATGGCCACTGTTTTGGACCTAGTAGAGAGCTGTCCAAGTTAGTGTAAGACCATCCTTTGCATGTCGATGCATGCTCACCTTGTGTGTTGTTGCATACTTGTGTGTTGTTGCATGTTTAGGTTGCGCGCCTAGCATACATTGTTCATTTGCATGTTCATGTTGCATACTTAGCCTCTATGCCTAGGTTGCATTTCATTAAGCATGCATCCCTTACCTCTTGATCAACCATGATTGAGGTTGGGTCCCTTGTGTGTTTTGTGTACATTGCATTTGACATTGAAATGCATACTTGGCTTTTGGGCCATCATGCATCGAAATGCGTGATTGGTGGCCCGAGGGTCGAGGGCCATGCTCCCTTGAGTCCATTACATGATAGGGAGTGTGGCCGTGCATACATTTGCTCAAAATTTCATGCCATACACTGCCTGTCCTCTGTTGCTGTCAAAACTGTTTTCTGCAGGAAGTTTCTGCCGACCGGCAACATCTAGTGCCGACCGGCCATTGGTGAATGGCTGATAACTTCATCAACAGCCGATGGTCATTTGCTATGGCCGGTGGGCATTTCCTCCAGCCGATGATATTCTACAGTGTGCAAGGAACATGTCCCAGGACTTTGGTAGTCTTTGGAGAGGCAGGGCAGTGTAAACAGAGGCAACAGTGGTATGGTGCGGATTTCCGAGCAAGACGGATCAATCATGCATCATTCACGCATCCTGAGGCGGAGCTGTGGCCACCTTCTTTTGTTATTAATTTATTAATTAATTAGAGGGTCTGTAATAATTAATTTATTTATTATTCGAACTGTAATATTTATTTGGTCCCTCCGAGCGAGGACGTATTTGTAATAAGGGTGTGTGAGTGTGTGCATGTCTTCCAATCCCACGTCTCTCTTCCTTTTTATTTACCTGCTTATGATGGTAGGTTAGGGCATATTTAAATTAGCATACCTTATGCTATGCATGCGTGCATCCACATATTTGTCTTGTACGCACCGGGCTCGGCGCATCATACTAACTGCACTGTATTTTCAATTCCAAGTTGAGTACTTGCTAGTTGCAGCATTTCACATGCGATGTTTAGGATAGCCGAGCCTGTCTAGATTGCATCCTTGCATGCGTTGCATTAGCCACCTTAACATGAACTAGGATCATGCATATGATTACTAACTAGTTTCTGTTTTGGCACGGAGTACTAGGTAAGCTTTTATGCTTTAGCATATCGCATGCGTGTGAATGTTGCCATGATAGCATGATTACCATGAGGCTAGCTGCTTATGTGATATAATTGCTTGAATGCCTGTGGATGGAGGTCAAATTACCTAAGATTGGAATAATGCATTAAAACTGTGAGTTTTAAGCCCACTAGATAGTGGCAAAACCATCTTTTCTAAAGCCCACTTGAGGGTGGCAAAATCTGCATTTTAGCCTACTTGCGAGTAGCAAACCATTTTCAAAACAAACGTGCAATGTTTTGTTCCAATTTAGGCGATTTGGTCTATACTTGTTTGTTGTGCGCATAACATAGTAATTCTAGACTTGTTTGCTGTGCGCATAACATAGTAATTCTAGGCTAATAACCGGAATAAGAACGCATAATGTTTTCAAAATCGGATATCACGGTTAGTAGAGGCCGATCTTTGATCGGGCGAGAGGGGGTGCTCATAGCTGACCTTCCCCAATCGTACCCAAGCTCCCGAACCGAGGCAACCTTGGTGATGACGGACACGTGGCCTTTAGCACCGAGTCAGGGTTTTCTAAATTTCTCAAAATAAAATATTTAGGTGGCGACTCTGTATCTAGCAAAGCAGTCCATGTTTGGCATTTCTTTCAAAATCTGTTTTCTCAAAACGATTTGCCAGATTTGGACTCTTTGGTTCAGATTAAGAACCGTGACAATTTGAGTCCTGAACTGTAGTAGACCCACAAAAACGAACAGAACAGGACTCACCCTCCCGGGGCGTTCGGGGACGTCTACACCTGTGTGTTTCCACAGAGATTTGGGATATTGGATGGGAGTGTATCCTCTAACTGTGTGTTTTGCAAAAAATGAGCCTGAGACAATAGAACATGTCCTTATTTTGTGCCCCATGGTTTGGAGGGTGTGGATAGGTCTGTTGCAGTGGTGGAGTATGCTTTGGGTTGTGCCAAGTTCAGTTGAATGTCTGCTATAATGGTGGGCTGAAATCTAGCTTAACAAAGCAGAGGGGAAAATCTAGAAGGCTATTTCACTTGTAGCTATTTGGTCAATTTGGAAGTGTAGAAATGATTGTGTGTTCAATAGTGTTCAACCAAAGATGGGAGAGTTGCAGGAATTAATCATCCTCAGAGTTGCTATTTGGCTCAAGTCTTCATTCAAAGATCTCAATTTCTCTGTTACTGATTTTTTGCTCAATATTTAGCAGATTAGGAAATGTATTGGTGGAAGGGTGTGAAATGTGCTGGTGCTGCTTGTCTACTTTTAGTTTTGAGGAGGCATAGTTTGTAGGACTGCAGTGATGTTGTGTTGCTGTCTCTTAACATCTCATGGGTGCTTTGTGATGGTGGTTGTTTGCTGGTTGTTGTTTGCTGGTTTGTTAGCAGTGGCAGCCATTCTTGGGTGATTTGTTATGGTTGATGTTTTCTGGGCAGCAATGTTGTGTTGCTGTCTGCTAAAGTTGAGGGCTGGAGCTGTCTGCTGATGTTGTCTGTTAAGTTTTGTGGCTTGCCAAGCAATGGAATGCTAGCTAGTTTTCTTTGCTTTGCTCTGATTGTTGGTCTCTCACCAACTAAGAGGTTGGAGCTTGAATTAGCTCTAAATTCCTTTTTATTGATGTATTTTATTATACTTTATATGTGTTTTATCAATAAAGTTTACTTTTTGCCGATCAAAAAAAAAAAAAAAAAAAACAGAGCTAAAAATTTGCTATGTTTTTGCTGTTTGCCTTTTTTTGTTGTGGGTAGAGTAGTTGCTTAAGGTGTTTTTTGGGTGATAGTTTCTTGGTTGGCATCTTGTCAACCTATAGGTGTTCCTTGAGGGAAAAGGATGAAATTATTAATGATTTGTTGCGCAGATACGTCAACTTAGTTGAGATGTGTTATATAGAGTTAAGATTTATTTATTTTTAATTTTTAGCCCCTGTTTGTGATGGGTTTTTTTAATCTAAATGTTTTATTATTTTAATCTGGTTAAAAAAGTTATGTTTGAGATAATAAAATAACTTTTTTTGTAATTGATTTGATAATTGTGAGAGAAAAAAAATGAAATAATTATGGTTTAAATGTTATATTTTATTTTATTGACTAAATATATATATATTTTTTTTGTCTTTATTAATTATTTTAACCCAAAAAAATTATGTGAAACAAGGCCTATCTCGTTGTAATTCAATCTCTCAAATTAACAAAAAAATAATAATTTAATCACAGGTCAAAAACAAAAAAAAGTTTTAGCAGGGTTATTTTAATATTTACTATTTGAGTGGCTCTTATAGCAATTTCAAAATTTAGTAGCTCCAATAACAACTAAATTGGAGTTTTTCTTCTTCTTTTAATTGCTTCTACGAAATTTAGCTATATAGACTTCTACTGCTAAAAAATAACAAAAAAAATAAACTTTCATATCTTCAGTAGTGTAAGTTCTAAAAAATTAATTACAAATAAGTAATAAATTTTTAATAATTTTATCAAATCACCACTGAAAACCATTCAACAATAATTTCTCCGAAAAATAATAGCCAAGTGGTTTGGGAATGAAAGAAAGTAAAGGAACAATAGATACCATATGAGCATGTATATTGTACACACTGTTGATTACTAGTGTTTGGTTGTGGGAGTTCCCAAGCCAAATCTTGAATAACACTAGAGACTGTTTACATTAAAACAAATAAATTACAACTCATAATTAAGACATTTGCTTGGCATTCTTACATCATGGAATGTTATTTTGAAAGGGAAAAAAATTGAAAACAAATTTAATTCAAGAACGAAATAGCAAAAGGAGTTATACAAATTATAGTTTTAAATAATGGTATGAAGATACTTATCAACATTGGCTATACAATTATATATCAACCAATATCAGATAGTATGTACCAATATTTAAAACCATAACTCACATTAAACCACCGATGTAAGGGACTCCAGTTTGAGATAACCAGTGATCTCCAAATATGAAATTAGAGACAGTAAAATTCACAGCATCCGTTGCACCAATCACATGGTAACCAAGCCATGTGACCCGATTACTAGTATTGGACCCCGGTCCGTAGTTATTATACTCTGCATAGTATGATGTGTTCAATGCAAAATCTCCAGACCACGGGGCCCACCCAGCAGGATTAATCAAGCTATCCATGAAGGATTGCATATAAACTACCGTCGAGTAAAGCTTCCATGGCCTGCCTAGGAAAGTTTGTGTCGTGCCATTGCTCGACGCCAAGTCCTGGGCAGCAGTAATGCTACAATTATGAATTGAAGTCCCGGTGTTTTGATTTATATCGGTCTTACCTTGCGCGGTGATTGTATTAGACTGGCCTAGCAAGGGAAGCCGCGGGTATAAATTGCAATCTTGAAGAACAGTCGCGGCATTTCCAAAGATGAAATCGACGGTACCATAGACATCGCATTGTCGGTAGAATTGCCGGAGGGAATGGGTGTAGAGGGTGTCTTGGTATCCTTCGAAACTGCAGTTGTAGAAAGTGGACAAGTCGGCGTCGTTTCGAAGCGCCACCGCTTGGGACTTTTGCGGTCCGGCAGTGTTGCGGATGGTTAGGTTTAGGGCCACAAATCCTTGGCCTTCCACAACTGCAAGGTGTTTTCATTCAAAGTGTTAGGTTTAGATGGATTCGAAATGCTATGCATGTATGAATGAAGTGTATATATGGTATAGATTTTTTTTTTTTTTTGGTGAATAATAGTTTGCTCATAAGAAAATAAAATATGTAGAGTAGATTTATTCAAAGTATTATTTACATCATATCAAATTTAAATATATATTATATATGTTATTTTAGGACACTTTTTTATTTACTCTTTTGACTACCTAGTTTTTTCATTATTAACATTAAGTCACATTGATTCAAATTTATTTTTAAAATAATAGAACTCAAACCTATCACATAATTATAAAAAAAGTTATGTATAAATTTTATATTTATATAATATTACTCTGCTTAAGTAGTTATTCAAAGCAAGATAAACTTCATGCAGAAACTTTGTACAGAGCATATTGAATTTTGACAAATTATAAAAGAAGTTATAATATTTTAGTAATGTTTCAAATTTCTTGCACATGGATATGATTAATTGCATGTGGGTATAATTTATTGCATTGCTTAAATTTGCTAATTTTATACCTCCTATATTAGCTTATGAGATGAAACTCATATTAATAGAGCCTACCAACTACAATAAAATAAAAATTTACCAAATGTTGCAGAATTGAAAGTTGTCCACCCATCCGCGACGCTATGGTTACCGGTGATGATAGTCTGGTTAATCCCATCTCCGATCATCATCAAGTAAGTTTGGTGCTTCGTAATCGTAACATACTCTTGATAAACTCCGGCCACCACATAAATCACGAAATAGCCATTGCTACCGTTGCTATAAGTAGGTGCTGCCGCCACCGCAGCAGTGATATTGGTGAAGTTCCCACTACCATCCCGGTTCACCACGACCATTTGGCTCACATTCACCCCTCCACCACCACCACCAAAAAATAGTTTTTTCAGCAGCCCCCGCCCATGTCTGGCCTCATTGTGGGCCCAACCTTGCTTGAAAAGCGCTAGCGACACGCTATTCATCATGTTTCCATTGTTTAACGGAGTTAGAAGGGCATTTTGAATGGCTGAAGAAGGCAAAGTCGCAACTTGAAGCCCGTCTGAGCAAGTTTGTTGGTTGGTCAAGACAGCACTTAGTAAAGTATGTGTGTCATCAGCTTGTGAACTTTGAAGGGTGTCTGTAAAACCAATGGATTGGCTGGCATTGGACAAGAAATCTATGTTTAAGCTGATGAGGTGTTGGCAATCCTGGAGAGCACGAATGGCGGTTTGAGACAATGTATTTTGGTTACTAAGGTAACTATTGATCAAAGAGAGAAGATTTTGAGTTGTTGCTAAGGACCGGCGGATGGAAAAACGGCCATAGTCATGTATGGTACTGCCAGGTTGGTTACCCGGCAACATGGATTTGCAAACGGAAGGAAAAGGAGTTGACCTACACACCGTATCGGGTGAGGAAGTTGTTGAGGGGATTGCAAGGGAGAGATGGAAGATGAGAAAGAGAGAGAAAATGCAAGTAGAGGAATGCATGGATGCCATGTTTGTTTGTGACGCTTAAGATTTGTAGGTAATAATGTGATGTGAGATGGTCTATATATAGTATTACTTGTGGAAACAATTTGAAATTAAATATTGTCAAAGTCGACTCTTTTGTCTGATAAAAAAACGTATTGATCTTGATTTGCAAGTCTGTCTCTGAAGAAAGTTTTGGGATGAGTAATTTTGGTTAAAATAATCAATAAAGATAAAAATAATTAAAATTGTCAATAAGATAAAATGTTAAATTCAAAATATAATTATTTTATTTTTTTCCTCACAACTATTAAATTAACTACAAAAACAGCAAAAGTCAACTATTATGTCAAACACTACTTTTTTAACCAAGTTAAACCCCGTTTGGGAACTTACTTTTTTAGCCGAAAAGCCAAAAAGTTACTAAATTAGCCAAAAAGCCAACAACCCATACCAAAAAGTCAAAGATTCTTTTTTCTCTCTACTTTTTGCACATCTTTTCGTAATTAGCCAAAAAGTCATCCCAAACATACAAGTTTTTTTTACCTACCTTTTTAGCCAAATAGCCAAAAAGTTACTAAATTAGCCTGTTCCCAAACGAGGCCTAAAAGTCAAATAAAATAACCAAGTTTTTAAACAAGCCCTAAGATTTTGAAATTAATCCATTAATTGTCAGTTTAGAACTAAACCTTATCAGCCCTTTCACCATACCCTATAATTCTAGGTTATTTCAGATCTTATTAGTTGTCCATAGTTGATGTGTCAACTAATTAAGTCACTTAACTTAGTGCTCGTTTGGTTTCCCACTGGGGCTAAAAAATTATAAAAGGACAAAAAAAAGGTCAAAAAATCACAAAATGACAAAAATCATAAAAAGACAAAAAAGAATTGCCATTCCAAAGCTAAAAAACTAACTAAAAAAGTTATTACCAAACGATGTCTTATTGTGCAAAGATCACAAAGAAAAAAAAAATTAAATTATATTAATTTGTGTACTTTTTTTTTTTTTTTGAACAGCGAAAAAAAAGATCTTTATTGATGAAGCATACAAGTATGACAAAATACATCAATAAAGAGGAGCTCGAAGCTGACACAAGCTTCGAGCTCCAGTTGGCAAGATGCCAACAAGAGGCAGAGAAGAGAAAGACCAAAACAGGATTGAAAATGGGCTGGGCCAACACCTGCAGCCATGAGACAGATACAACACCTGCAGCCAAGAAGATCTTTACACTGGTCATGGCCAAAAATGCAGCAGCAGTAGCAGATTACACAACAGATTGCACAGACCAAACACAAACCATACACAGATTACACAGACCAAACGCAGATAGCAGATGACTCCCTTCAACAGACAACTCAAGCAGATAGCAGATTACACAGCAGATTACACTCGGACAGCAGTAACCAAACACAGATAGCAGATTACAGATAGCAGAATTGCACTGAATTGCAGATAGCAGATTACTCCCAGATAGCAGCAAATCAAACATAGAATTACCCAGGAAGCCTGAGCATAACAGATAGCAGCTCAAGAGCGAATGCAGTGCCTAACACCGGAAGCGTTGAAGAGAAAATCATTGATGGAGAATGGAAAGTGTTTGGAAGAGGACTTTAGCCAAATCGCTAACCTGATGATGATGAGTTCCTGCAGCAACTGGGGGTTAAGTTGGGAGGCTTGAAAGAGACACTCATTTCTGATCTTCCAAATGGACCAGAGGGTGACCAAAGGGATGGCACGCCAGATTTTCCTCTCCATTTTCTTGCAGTTGAACCCTGCCCACCACTGCAACAAATTTTCTACAGAGGCAGGAAACACCCAGAGAATACCCCACCAATGTAATAACCCAGTCCAAACTTTCCACACCAAAGGGCAGTGAATAAGAACATGCTGGACAGTTTCCCGCTGCGAGTTACAAAGGAGACAAGAGGTGGAAGCCGACCTATCCAAAACTCCAATCCGTTGCAAGAAGACAGAAGTTTTTACCTTGTGTTTCCAAGCGAGCCAACCGAAGAATTGTACTTTGGGAGGCAGATAGTTGAGCCAAACCAAATCACTAGAGTGAACGATGTTTCCCAAGGCAAGATTAGACTGATTGTAGAGAGTGGAGACGAAAGACTTGCTAGGGGGAAGGGCTGCCCACACAGCTCTATCAACAACTTCAGGATTCAATGTAGGGGAAGCGGCTATGGTGGTAATAAGCCTGTGGAGTTCATCCTTTTCCCACTCGAAGAGGGCTCTCCTGAAGGTAAAAAGCCAAATGGAAGATGAGTGTGACACAAAGTCCTTGAGGAGACCCTCCTTACTGTTGGACAGTTGAAAAAGTCTGGGGAATGCATCTTTGAGGCAAACATCCCCGCACCATTGGTCAAACCAAAACGTAATACGGCAGCCATTCCCCACTTTTAGACGAAGATTACTAATGTAGAACAATAGGAGGGGCTCATGTTTATCTGCTGCTGCCACAATGCCACCCCAGATATTAGAATAATGAATGCTGGAACAAAGATTAGGAAGCCAAAACCCTCCTAGGAACTTATATTTACTACATAAGACCCTCTTCCAAAGTGAATCGTGATCCGAGGCAAATCTCCACCACCATTTGATGCCCAATCCTCCTTGCTTTATGCTCTTTGTTACCTCCGACCACTTAACAAGATGAATTCTCCTTTTTAGATCCGGGCCTCCCCAAAGAAATGAAGCTTGAATTTTATCTAACTCCTTGGCTACGCCTTCCGGTAGCTTAAACAGAGATAAGTAAAAAACAGGCAAGCTTGACAACACTGATTTCACCAGAGTCATCCTCCCGGCATGGGAGAGAAACCTCCTTTTCCACCCGGCAAGCCTCAATTTAAATTTCTCTACAATTGGTTTCCACATCCTCTTTCTTTTGGGATTAGCTCCAGCGGCAATCCAAGATACTTGAGTGGTAACCTTTGAGTCTTGTAATTCAACAAAGATGTAAACTCCTCTAGAGTAACACCAGGAATACCAACCCCGCAAATCACACTCTTGTGATAGTTGATTTTGAGACCCGACACAACTTCAAAGCACCTTAAGATCCTTTTCAAAGTGAGAACTTCCGAAAATTCCGCTTCACAGAACAGGAGGGAATCATTTGCAAATTGGAGATGAGACAGCTGAACTTGATTGTTTCCAATGACAACCCCTTTGAGCAAATTCATCTCCCGAGCTCGGAGGAGGAGGATGTTAAGAGCTTCAACAACCAAATTAAAAAGGAAGGGGGATAAAGGATCACCTTGTCTGAGACCTTTTTGAGGATTGAATTCCTTAGTTGGAGAACCGTTTACAAGGATGGAAATTCTAGAAGTAGAAACACATTCCTTGATCCATGAATTCCATTTGGATCCAAACCCAAAGTTTGATAGCATTGAGAAAAGAAAATCCCAATTGACAGAGTCAAAGGCCTTTTCGAAATCCAGCTTAAACAGCAGTCCAGATTTCTTGGATTTGAGCCAACTATCTACAACTTCATTAGCAACCAAAACTCCATCCAATATGTTCCTGCCTCCCAGAAAGGCTGATTGTGAGTCGCCAATGATCCCAGGCATAACTTTTTTGAGCCTGGATGCAAGAACTTTAGAGAGAATTTTGTACATAGAGCCAACAAGGCTAATAGGCCTAAACTCATTTAAGGTGACAGCTTTCTCTTTCTTTGGAACCAGTGTGATGAAAGTACTGTTGAAGCAATTTGGTAACCTGCCACTGGAGTGGAAATCCTTCATAAAATTAAGCACCTCCCCCTTAAGCATCTTCCAAAATTTTTGAAAAAACAGTAAATTAAAGCCATCCGGCCCAGGAGCTTTGTTTCCATTACAATCAGCTATAGCTGCCCAGACTTCCTCTTCCGAGAACTCTGCCTCAAGCAAAGGGAAGTGGTCACTGAGCCGTACACTCTTGAAATCACCAACAAGAACTGGCCGATGCTTCCAAGCCTCGGAGAAATGTTTAGAGAAATAGGAGCACACTTCAATTTTAACTAGGTCTGGAGCCTCGATGACTACATCACCCACTGTGATGGAATTCAGAGAGTTTCGGTTTTGCCTACAAGTAGCCATAACGTGAAAAAATCTTGTATTTTTATCTCCTTTCATATTCCAGTCCTGCCTAGATTTTTGTAGCCATTCCCATTCTAGCTTCTTGCTTAATTTCCACATCTCATTCTTTTTCTCTCTTTGCTGCTTCAGGTCATCTTCAACCAAAGGCATAATCTCAGCTTTCAAGTCCAATTGATGAAGATCATTTTCAAGAAGATGCAGCTTAGATGAGACATCACCATACACATCTTTACTCCATATTTTTAGAGCCAACTTGAGGGCATACAACTTACGTTGAAGAATAAAGCCAGCAGGACCTGAGAATTGTGAGTGACTCCAAGAATGTTCCACAAAGGATGCAAAGCTCAAATGCAACATCCACGCATTTAAGAACTTAAATGGTTTGGGCCCCCAATCTCTAGTATCTTCCATAAGTACAATAGGGCTGTGATCAGAGGAGACCCTAGCAAGACCCCACTGGCTGAATTTAAACTTTTCAAGCCATTCAGGGCTAAGCAGAAACCTATCAATTCGGCTCCATTTGTGGCCATCAGCTGCATTACACCAAGTGTACTTTCTGCCTAGCAGAGGAAGATCTACTACCTCACATTTATCAATAAAATTGTTGAAATCTCTCATACCCCTATCCCTGAGTGAGACACCTACTCTTTCCCCTAAATTTCTAATCTCATTGAAGTCACCACCGATACACCATGGCATGGGGAAATGAGCTTTTAGTCTTAGCAGAGAGTCCCAAAATTTCCTTCTTCTAATGATGTCAGTAGGGGCATGGATATTGACAATAACAGAATTAAAGGAGTTAAGAAGCTTACCAGATAGGAGAATGAAGTTCCTGCTGCAACAGCATTCAGAGAGTTCAAATATGTCCGGATCCCAAATGCAAATCAGTCCACCAGCAAAACCTTCAGCATCCACATGCATAAACTCGAGCCTATCTCTTGGCCAAACACTTTTCACCAGCTGATTGGTTAGACTTGGTTTTTTTGTTTCTTGGATCAAAGCCATGTCAATCTTCTTGTCAAATAATAGCTTTTTGATTTTGCTCCTCTTATCACGCCTTCCTAGCCCTCTGATATTCCAGCTTAATGTCTTCATATAAGAAATAAATTGACTCTGATAACACCCATTGATTGTGGATTATTCCACTTTACCCTTTCCTCTTTCCAGTCGCACCTTGTCCCTTTCCTCCATTTGAACTAGTTCTCTAATCACCTCGGATTCATGGCCCTTGAAATCTATACCCAGTTTTTGCCCCATTTGCAGTGTGGATTGTGCCTCTTGAACAAGACCACGGTGAGGAGAATGAGAGTGTTGTAAATTCGGACTAAGAGTTGAAATAGGAGCAGATGCAGCTGTGAAACCAGATTTAAAGCTTTTGGCAAGTCCCTTATTTGTGGTTGCCCCCGAATGCACTAGCCTTCGAGCAAAGCCAGAAAATTTTCCAGCTAACAAACAGTGCTTGAGCCCTTCTCTTTTACTCCATTTCCTCTTACCTTTCTTCAGACGTTGAGTGTTGGAGCTAGAAATATTTGGGCTGGAATTAGCACCAATCTTTGTCTGTGAGCCGTCCCAAGAGGCTGCACAAATAGGCCCAACAGATGGAAACTTAAGACCAGAACTAGAGGGTCCAAAAGGCTGTGGTCCAATAGCATTTTGGCCCAATGCAATCTCCAGCTTGATACCCGGCCCATCAATGATAGATTGACTAAGGCTTTTCATAAAACCTTGGGAGAAGCTAGGCCCATGTGCAGTCCCCCCTACGGGCTGTAGCTTGTTGCCCACATATGTAGCTGCAACGCCGTTCTGAAAGGCATGATTACACTGCCCCTGTTGCGTGTTACACTGCCCCTGATGCTGACTTACCATAGGTAATGATGGTTCCTCCACACCTACGCCAGTTTCATTTGAAACACCCGCTCCATCCCTGGTCTCCTCCACAACAGACACATGGCTTAGACTATCTCCTACTGCTGCCTTGTCAACTTCCACGTTAGATGATAGTGCCACATCGACGGCCTTGTCAGCATCGTCCCGAAGTTCTGCAGGGAGGGGAAGCCCCCCATTGATGATAGAGCAAGCTTCTTTGGTTGTGCCATTAGAGTGCAAATCAGCTAACCTGCTACCATCCTCTACTGAAATCGGCTCCTCCAAGACTCGGATAGGATAGATCCTACCTTTACAGTCCAAATTTATACGGGTATTGATAGGGGTCATGACATTTGTAACTATCTTGAAACGGCCGCAACGGAAGGATTTGGGGGTGCAAACATCCCCATTGAGAAGAACTACCTCTCCCCAAAGTTGCCCAATCTTGCGAAAAGTATTTGAGTTCCACAGGTTGAGGGGCACACCATAGCAAGCGATCCAAACACACCTTTCCTGTTGCATGTACATTCCGGTTCGCCACTCTTTGATATACTCACACCAGTCCGTGAACCAGTCTTTAATCAACACACTTTTACTCTTTATTTCTTCCTTGGAGTTGAAGGAAATAATAACATCACGCCCTCCTCCTTCCCGAACTAAGATATCCTTCGCCTCTTTATGCATGAGTTCCTTCCTTACCTGCATAGCAGAGTATGGTGTTTTGCGTCTCATAATCACGCTTTCATAGAGCCATCCATTCCCGGTTTCTTCAGCTTTAAGAGTTGTCACTGAGTGGTAGCTGGGTTCGGCTCCCTTAGTGACCTCTGCAAATGATCTGCCATCAATGCGTTGTTGCCAAATCTGATGTGGTGCTACCGAACTGCCCTTCAATGGTTCAAAAGATTTTGGCGGTTCTAGATTCTTTCGAAGGCTTACCACTCTGCCTTTATTATATTCCGCAACTTTCACTGATAAAGACTTGTCATCAACCCACAAACCATGGGCCTTCTGCTCAGCTACAGCAGCTGCGATGGAACAATCGTATCGCACGAACCCAAATTTGGTATTAGTTACTTTCCTTCTCTTTTGTGGAATGTAAACGTCCTTCACCATGCCGAACTTATTGAACAGTTCATGAAGTTTTCTGGGTGCCATTGATTCAGGCAAGTTATCCACGAATAGTGTATACAAAGACGTTCTGCGATTGGTAAACCGTGGGTTGGAATGCATCTGTCTCGCTCTTTGTTTTACCACTGGTATCCAGCCTCCCCGAGCTTCGTTCTCTCTCTCCATTTTTCTATCAACACTCATTACATTTAACACCATCAAAACATAGAATGAAATGGAAATGATATATATATATATATAGAGAGAGAGAGAGAGAGAGAGAGAGAGAGAGAGTTGTTTGCATGGCCACTTCAACTTATCTTTTTATTTTCAAGCAGTACTTGACACTCCGTTTCGGTGCTCTTCTTCACATTCCCACCAAACCCATCTTTGTGATGAAACTTTCGATGAACCCAATTGAAGATCTGCACAACCAAAGAGAGAGTGACATGAGATTTATTTAACTGTGAAACCTATCATAACCATCATATAAGAATTGAATTTAGATCATGTATCACCAAGGAAGCACGGGTGCGGGTACGAGTACAGTACAGGTACGAGTGCGGATACGCCGATTCGGCAAAACTCAAAAAAAGTACGATACGGGTACGGCTACTGTACGCCGATATTTATTTATTTTTTTAAATATAATTATGGTTAAAGGATCCAACCTACAAATTAAAATTAAATATCAAAACTAAAAAAAATACTACTCACTTTTCTATAATTTAAAACCATTAAGCATTAAAAATAATATTTGTAAAATCTCTCACTTTGACATGTTATGCACTGTGAATTTGTGATCATAATTTATTTTTAAAATATTTCTTTTTGCTCATCAATTTGCTATTTTTATAGGGTGAGACCAAAGAAATAACAGGAGACCAAAGAAAAATTTAAAGTTAATTGCCAATAGTAAAGGAAAAAAAATTCTCAATTGGGGCAAGTTGTCAATTGCAATTTGCATAATACATAAAATTGCATCATTCCCAACCACTACTAATCAAATAATACAGTATCAATTTTTAATGTTTTGTGCATAAACTTTAAAAGTTTGTTGTGATTAAAAATTTTATAAAGAAATTCTAGGAGGATCTAAAGCAAAAGCATAATGCATAGTCATACACAGAACTACCCTTTATAGGCCTTGTTATTTTTTTTTGGTTCAAATTGCTTTTTAAAAACATCAAAATCATTTGCTACTATGCTTATACAATTCATACAGATAGACCGAACAGCAAAGAAACATCAAAATTACTGATCTGCAATGGCACAAAAAAAAATTTAAAAAAAAATAATAATAATTACTGATCTGCAAGGGCAAAAATAGTAATAATAATTGTGGGTAATAATGTGATGTGAGATGGTCTATATATATAGTATTACTTGTGGAAACAATTTGAAATTAAATATTGTCAAAGTCGACTCTTTTGTCTGATAAAAAAACGTATTGATCTTGATTTGCAAGCCTGTCTCCCAAGAAAGTTTTGGGATGAGTAATTTTGGTTAAAATGGTCAATACAGATAAAAATAATTAAAATTGTCAATAAAATAAAATGTTAAATTCAAAACATAATTATTTTATTTTTTTCTCACAATTATCAAATTAAATACAAAAACAAAAGAAGTCAACTATTATGTCAAACACTACTTTTTTAACCAAATCAAAATAACACTAAAAAGTCAAATAAAATAACCAAGTTTCCAAACAAGCCCTTAGATTTTGAAATTAATCCATTAATTGCCAATTTAGAACTAAACCTGATCAGCCCTTTCACCATACCCTATAATTCTGGGATATTTGGGATCTTTTTAGTTGTCCATAATTGATGTATCAACTAATTAAGTCACTTTACTTAGTGCTCGTTTGGTTTCTTCTTCGGGCTAAAAAATCATAGAAGGACCAAAAAAAAAAAAAAAATCACAAAAGGACAAAAATCACAAAAAGACAAAAAAAAAAAAATTGACATTCTAAAGCCAAAAAGCCGAAAAATCCAAACAAGAAAACCAAACAACTGAAAAAGTCTCAGGCTAAAATAGTCAAAAAAACTAAAAAGTCAATTAAAAAAGTTATTGCCAAACGACCCCCTATTGTACAAAGCTCACAAAGAAAAAAAAAAATTAAAATTATATTAATTTGTGTACTTGAGATTTATTTAATTGTGAAACCTATCATAGCCATCATATAAGAATTGAATTTAGATCATGTATCACTTTTTTGATAAGTTTATAGACAATTTTTTTAGGTGACTAGCTTTTCTAAAAAAAATTTAATTTTTGTAAAATTTAATAAAATAAAATCTCATTTTAATGTCAAACGTTTCAAAATTCTTTAACCACTACTATCGATATCCAATACATTTTAAACTTTCGATTTGCTTTTATATATATATATATATATATTTGTATAAGGTATCCTGAGTCAGCTTATACGCACTATTCTAAATCCCTACAACCTGAACAAAACTCATAATCTTCTTATAATATACCCATTTTAAGGAATGCAAATCGCAAATTTCCCCTCTTTATACACTACAAGAATTAACACTTTTGCCGACCAAAAAATTGGTCGCTAAAAGCCCATTTTTGGTAGGCAAAAGTTATCCGCGACCAATTTTTTTGGTCGCTACTTTGGTCGCCAATTGAGGGTCGGCAAAAATAATTCGCGACCAAAATTTTGGTTGGACGGGAAAAGTTGGATTTGCCGACTAAATTTTTGGTCGCTAAATATATCATTACCGCGACTAATTCATTTAGTCGCTAAAACACTTTGGTCTCGAAAAGTGATATTTTCCAGACCAAATATGTTTGTCATGAAAAGCAAAAAATCGGCGACCAACTGTTTTCGTCGCCAAAAGTTGAGGAATCGCCAACTAATAATTTAGTCGCCAAAAGGTAAGGAATTGCCGACCAATGATTTTAGTCACAAAAGTGTAGAATTTGGCGACCAATTATTTAGTCGCCAAAACTTTTCGCAACCAAATATTTTGTCGCCAAAAGACATTAAACAATCAACGACTAATTAGTTAGTCGCCAAATCTTTTTTTTGTTTTTTTTTTTAACAATCAATTTTTTTTTATAAACATTCAATCCAATATTGAACAAAATTCATTCAACCCAACCCAAATATAACATTAAAATTCATCATATTTTCCTGCTCAATCCCAAACTTTACAATCATTCCATTCAAAACATTAATTGAGACAAGTTTTAAACATCCATCCATTGAAAACCAATAAGTAATTGAACAAAAATTAAAAGGAAAATCAATGAAGGAATCCAAAAAAAATCCTAAAACAAGAAGGAATATATATGGTTTTGAAGCATCAGCCTTGTGCTTGATCGTTCTTTTCACCAAGCATGTTCTTTTCACCAAGCATCAGCCTTGTACTTGATCGTCCTAAAGAACCACCAAGCA
This sequence comes from Camellia granthamiana, assembly GCA_036172215.1. NCBI lineage: Eukaryota > Viridiplantae > Streptophyta > Magnoliopsida > Ericales > Theaceae > Camellia > Camellia granthamiana. Next base: position 117,111,744 of record CM069904.1, read on the forward strand.
TGTTCTTTTCATTCTCAAATTTATCCTTGAATGCATTCCATAAAGTCATCCACTAAATAACCTCCATTGTAATAAGCTGTTTCAAGAGCAACCTACGACATAACAGAAGGGCAAGTATCCAATACTGTTAACAGAACAAAACTATGCTCTCTGTTTTTTTTTTTTTTGGTCATTTACTATTGGTTTCACAACAGCAATCACATCATTGCATAGAGTCTGCAACCAATAGAATAGCACTTAAATTCAAGCAAAGAGACGTGTATGAAAAAAATCTTTGGAGATTAAAATTAAAAAAAAAAAAAAAAACTGATGATGTGCATGAGTAGTGGAACACATCCTTTTCAGTAGTTCTAGTATATCCCAAAAAATACATACCTCTATTGATAGGTCTAGTTCATTTTCTGTGGATGATTTCCCATGTCCTCTTAGGTCCATGGCTACTACCCTTGACTTTTCCTTAAGTTTACTAGCTGCCAATGCAAATGAAAGCCTGTCCAAATGAATTTTGTCATGTACAAAGGTAAACAAGTCGCAGAGCGCTTGAAATAATAATATCAGCATATGCAATCTTTATTCTTTTTCTGTTTTTGGTTCTTTTTCAATCTAGAACTGCAGCCATATAAAAGTAAGACATACACAACAACAAAACAATGTGAATTAAATTTAGTTAATGTAACTTTCTTTTTCTTTAATTAGTAAGGGATTTGGGTGGGGGTGTTTGAAGACAGTGTCATTTTCTTGGGAAAAAAAATTATATTTACAGATAATCAAAAGGCACATAGTGGAACATTGCAGTGGAGAATCTGTACGAGATCATTGATAGAACAGAAATGAAGTTGCAGGTTAAATTTTCTGTAATTCTGATAAATAAATAAAAGACATTAAACTCCTTTCCCTTTAAAAATTATATTATGAAATTACTATTCAAAGTGAGTCCTCTTCACTACTTATTTCAAACTGCTATATGTTACAGTTTTGTCTTTTTCTGAATACAATAACTAAGAAAGCCAGAAAGATAAGATATTGCACCACAATATAGACTATTTTGATTCTCCTTGTATATTACTTACATCATTCGAATCTGGAATGTGAATATCATCTTCTTTGTTTCTCTGTTATCTATTATTCATGATATTCTTTTTGAGATATGATGTCAATTATAAACGATAGTAGAGTACTTGTGCAAATCCCATTTTGATAAGATTATTGAAGATCCAACTGTATCATTGTTTGATGCAACACATGATGGTTGGTTGTTTGACAAATCCCACAATTTTACCTGCAGCAATCAAGATTAACCAATTGAGAAAGTACTACTATTACTATAATATGATTTGTGGGAATATGGAGGCTAATAGGATTAAAGAGACAGAAACTCAAAATCAGAAAGAGAAAATCACCATTTTATCAGGGATCCAGTTGCTAGAAGCTACAAAAAACAGAGGAACAAACAGTTAGTATAGCAAGTACAGTGAAGTCGAGTAATAAAAATGTCTATAGAGGAGAAATATGTACATTTGGGGCCGAAACAGATACAAGGTGTCAGACTGTGAACACCTTCGAATTCCAAAACATATTTGTCTACATTCTCAACAGAAAGAATAAGGTAAAGCATTAAAAACTTAATCTTATTAAGAAGAAGGATGACATAACTTTTCTTTTAGTCACTCTTCAATTACAAATATTCTTCCCCATCCTAAGCTACTTACAAATCCATCGCCATCCACATTCTTCACCACTATGCACAACTGTCAAGCCCCAAAAATACCCTCATCTCCAGCACTAGCACTGACCCACCACCAGAGACTTCAGATGTTCTTTTTTATTTTATGTTATTCTTTTTATTAACAATACTCATTACATAGTTTGTAATATGGTTGGTAACATAATCAACATGAGTCCCACCCTTAATTATCGCAATCGAATTTACAAAGCTGACCTGGAAAGTCATCAACCCATCAAAATTAAACATTAAGTTTCATCAATACAGTGTACATTATATACATCCTATTTATAGAACTACATTCCAATTCAAACACCATCTGTACCTGCTGAAACTGCCCTTCGGTAGGACTGACACATCTCTCCCACCTATCGTTAACCTTTTCAGCAAGCCTGACGAAATTGTTGAATTTGATTAGTATTTTGATTAAAATTATGAGAAGTAAAATGAATCAATAAATATTGAAATGAAAACCTTGGGAGGGCATCTGGTCTGGCTTTGGAGGCAGATTGAAGGTAGAGATTAACATAGTCAAGAAAAGACTTTACTGGAATACGCTGCCCATTAAGGTCAACCTTCACAGTCTTTCCAAGGCATCTCGCCAAGTCAATCACCCGATTTTTCATCAGGGCAACAATATCATCTTCAAGACAAGTCATATTGAATTTTGCTAAGTCAGGCTTAAATGTAAAACTAGACCCAAAGACCAGCTCAACTGCTAATTTTTGGGCTGGACTGGAGGCGAGGAGTTTTAGCCCAATCTGCCCAGTCCAACTCTGCCTAGCCCAGCCCACCCCACCCCACCCATTTATAAAATATTAATTTTAATTTTATATTACTTAGTTACAAAATAAATTAGAAAAATAATAAAAGATAAGAAATATATATATATACTTTTTTCTAAGGCTTAAATTAAAATATTCGTTAAATGACCATATTTATTTTGCAATTAAATTTTGTTAATGTTTCAAATTTAAATAATTATTAAAAGAGTCTAAATAATTTAATAACTTTCAAGAAAACATAAAAATAAAAAAATTAGTAGCTCAAGTCTAATGGTTTGTTAAGTGTACGGGCCTGGGATTTAGAAGTTCTTGTAGGGCCGAACTTGGGATGGCTAGATTAAGCCCGATGTCGAGTCAGATTGGGCTTGGGATGACACATATGCTCTTATTATATGGTGCAAGCCTGGCCCGGTGTTTGTCAACCCCTAGTTTCAATACCTTTAATCTTACTAAAAGAGAGGTTAATGTAATTATACCAAAACTATCGAGCTACTTGTATTTTCTCCAAACCTCAGGTGAGGTTAGTGTAATTTACTCATATATATAATATGTTATGCATATATATGACACATTATAAACTAGATAATCTCGCGTTGAGTAGGAACAAACTTCCATTGCATTCTATCAACCACATCAGCATTGAACTGCACCACAATCTCCCTGAAACAAGAGATTGTGAACTTGTAACAAAGCATGAAAATGGGACAAATTCATCTCAATTGAAACAATTAAGAAGTACAATAAATATGCATAGTCCTAAAATTAGTTGCTTCACTCTAATTTCTTGATTTAAATGAAGTGTCAGGAAGAATGAAACTATGCTATGTTACAAATGGAAGCAAATATGGGGGTTCATCTAATCAATGTATCGGTTCTTTTGTACTATAGAACTTGATCAGTGTTGTTGTAAAACTTCATTGATATCATTTAATAATAAAAGATAAATTGTAGCTTTTTTCTCCCGCTCTAGTCTCTGTCAAACTTATCCTCTCTTGCAACTTTTAATTAATAACATAAATATATACGTATATATATAAACAAATCAATCTCTGCAAAAAAAAAAAAAAAAAATTGCAAAAATGCAAAACATATAATTCCACCTTATAAGCTTTACTTCTTATCACAAATGGAAAAAGGTTTTGACCATTGTACTAATTGATAATATTGACAACAAAGAGTTGCTACCTGGTGGTACGTGTTCCGTCTTGAGCATGGCGAGCAATCTTTTCTTCAACACTCTAAAACATACTAAGGACTTCAAATACCATCTATGAGGGATAAAAAAAAAAAAAAAAAAGTTCTGGACAGAAAATCATGAGATTGAGTCTCACCTCACGACGCTGAACAGTACCCCCATATCCAGTAGCTTGGCAGAATCTCCTGACATCATTTTTGAAATAAAAAGAAAACTTGTTTTTGGTTAGTGAGAGTGTATTTTGAAATAAAATAAACAAATAAATAAAATCAAGATAGGAGAAGATGAGAGCAGATAGCTTTCCATTTTTGTAAAAAAACACTAATAGATACAATCACTATCCCTTTGCTCTGTTTCTCGGCAACCAAACAAATGTTAAATAAGCAAGATCGACATAAAACACCAATTAAAGTTTAAGGACCAGAGCTTCGACGGGCAGCTTTCAAACTGAATGATGAAACCCAAATTTCCCAAATTTCCCAAGAGCTTCAACGGGCAGCTTTCAAGAACAAATCACAAAATCCCCAAATTTCAGAATCAATTTAGAACAAATCAAACCCAAATTTCAGTCAAGAAAAAATCAGCCCAAATTTCACAAATTTAAATAAATTTCTGAAACGAATTTAGAAAATAAAGACTTGGATTCCAGTATGATTGATGAACTTCTTCTTTGGGATTGATTTGCAGATGAGATTCTTCTTTGGGATCGATTTGCAACCGTAGTTAATCCCAGTAGACTTCTCTGCTGCAATACAAAACATATATATATATATATACATAAACCCTAAAACCATCGTAAAACCCCAAATCAATGACACTGAAGAACACAGTCATACAAAATCAACTCACATGTCGTCGATGTAGATGTGGCCTAGAAGATGAATCGAGTAGGGCCATTCGTCCTAGAATGTAATCCCCTGCGTTGAAACCTAGAGCGAGAGAGAGAGAGAGAGAGAGAGAGAGAGAGAGAGAGTAAATTAGGGTTTCATAAGAAGAGAGACCAATAATAGAATAGAAGGATGGGTAGTGTATGTTCCTGGAGGATGAGGTCGTCGCAGATATTGGCGATCTTATCGTAGGATTTGGAAGCCATTGTGTCGCTGTGGATCGCTCACGACGGTTAGATCTCGGCCTAAGATTCAAATCTAATTTAGATTTCGATGATCTTCTCGGATCCGACAGAGGCACCAGTGGAGGAGGAGGAGAAGGAGGAGGATCATAGACGGCGGTGGGTGTTTATGAGGGAGAGAGAGAGAGAGAAAGGCACCAGCGGAGGACGGAGGAGGATCATCGACGGCAGTGGGGATCTGCGGCGGTGGCCGTGGCGATCTATGCTGGTGGTAGTGGTTTGTGGTGAGGTGAGGCTTGGTGGTGAAGGAGAATCTGTGTGAGAGGTTTGAACAAATGGTTGTAAACAGAGAACAGGAGCGGTGATATATATCCCACTAAAAAAACATTTCACCTTTAGCAACTAAATTTATTTTTTGTCGCAGAATCTTAACATATAACGACTAAAATTTGGTCGGCCATTGTCTAGCAGTGCATTTAGATATCAAAATGACGTCGTTTTGATATCTGTGACTAAATTGTGTTAGTCGCTAAAAGATTTTACTGTTCCCGCCCAATTTTTTACCTCCTGACATCATTTTTAGTGACTAATATTTTAAATTGGTCGCAAAAAATCACCTTTTCGCAACAAAATTACTTTAGTCGGTAATAGTATCAACTTTTAGCTAAGAAATGTTTTTTGGTCGGCAAATGTCATTTTTTTGCGACAAAAATTTTTTTGGTCGGCAAAAGTGGTCGGCAAATATGTAAATTCTTGTAGTGATAGGGTTTGAATTTCTTATCAAATGAACAAGGGCATTTAGCATAATGGTTGTATAGCACTTTTTGTGATGTGTGATCTTAGGTTTAGCTCCTATAAAGATGAGTTTGATATCTTTTGTGGTGGTTGATTTATTTCTTCTCCATTATAAGGATTGTATATGATTAGTAGTGATTATTCAACTTGGCTTGGTGGGCATGGTGGATTGGTTGTTAGACAATTAGTAATTGTTATGGAACTTGGCTTGGTGGACATTGTGAATTGATTGTTAGATTTTGTTAACTTTCTAATTATTATAGACCAATACTCTATTTATTTAATAATATAAATATTTAAACATTTTTCATAATGTAATTATTTTCCAATCTATTAAAAAATATAAAAAATAAAATAAAAACAACTTGGCAAATGGGCTTAAGCATGTGAAGAACCCACCCAAACGTGATCCATATGCGACGGCCAATGGCCAAATGTGAATACAAAAAAGGACTCGTCGTCAGATTACAGATTAATTATAAATAAAAAAATTAAAAACCCTCAATGAAATCTATTAAAGTGGCTAGGGGAGGTTGTTTTAAGAAGTCATATGACAATCTTTGCACAAAAGTCTTTGGAAAGTTCGACGTGTCTGCCTCAAGCAAAGGCTTACGCGACGAAGTCAAGGTCTCTCCTATTCTAAAAATTAATCAGTGTGTTTGATTTTAATTTTTTAAATTAAATTTTTTATTTTTCATATTTTTTTATTTTTAGTAAATATTTTTTTAATTTTTTTAGGTACACCTTACTTAGATATATCTAAAAAATAAAATATTTGTGAAAAATATTTCAAAAAATTAATAAATACACAAAAATACAAAAAATATACTGAATTTTTATATTTTTTTATATTTTTGGTATTTAGTGAATTTTTTAAAGATTTTTTTCATGAAAATTATACTTTTTAAGTATATTTATATTAGATGTGTATAAAAATTTTAAAAAAATGCTTTAAATATTAAAAAAATAAGTAAAAACAAAAAAAAAATACGAAAAATAAGAAAGTAAAATTTTTTAAAAAGTATTTTTAGAAAATTCAAACCAAACAAAGTGAATGTTCATTTTTGTTTGAAATGCCTTTTCTACCTAATCTAAAAAATTAAGCTTTCTTGATGCTTATTTGGATATGTCTAATAAGACAAATTTTATGTACATGAAAGTTGTAGTTTGATGAAGGTACGAGCAAATCCAGTTGATTACAAGAATGTAAGAATCTTTATTATTAGCTTGACATTGAAAGCTACGTTTGTGCAAACAAATAATTCATTGGCACAAGTGGTACATTCAAGCCATGTATTGAACATTTTATATACAAATCAAATTTAAAATTGGAATTGGAGTTGTGTGGAGGTTGATTGAGGAAAAATAATCTCAATCAAACTGCTCTCAACAAGTTGACAATTTCTTAACCTACCACCAATATGCATGGCCTCAAAACTAGCAAGTTGATATGAATTTTTGACAATTTCAAACCAATGAGTTGGACAGACTGTAAATTTCAACATATAGTATGTATACATTTTAAAATTATAAATCTTATACGATAATTATAAAATTACAAAATCAAAATAAATGAAATGCTTGATGATATATTTGTGTTTAGGAAGCGACAAAGAGTGGGCAATGCAATGAGGGGTGGGAAGCGGTGATAAAAAGTTTAGAGGGAGAGATGAAAGTCAAAAATGGGAAGACTTATAAGTATTGGAGGGTTAGATTGGTTATTTGGACGCGTTAAAAATTGTAAACCACACACAACTGTATACTTGGTCCAACTAAAAGAAGTCAATACTTTTAGAAGTAAATTTATGTGCATAGAAATTAAATACATAATGGAATATAACCCTCTCACAAGAGGTGAGGCCTACATGTAGAGCTTACACCATTTTTTTTTTCTCGACAAAAAAAATGAAACTTTATTGATGGAAAAAGCATACATACATATGAAGATTACATCAATACATATGTAAAACCCATCTTTTGTGAAAAGGTTGTATCCCATTCTATGTTTGGTTTTTGTGTTCTTAACATTACTATACTTTCAAGCCATGGATGGCAAAGCAGGGTTGAAAATTTTGAACAGTAGATAGATATTTTGCAAATGCCTACTTGCAATAATTTTGAATTGTTTATAAGAAATTAAGTTTATTTACAATTCTCATGGCATGCATCAAGCCTAAGACATCACTTTTTTTTTTTTTTTTTAAAAAAAAAAAAAAAAAATGATAGGAAAATAAGAAAAAATTATAAAATCTAATAGTGAAGTTTAAACTCAAATATGACTGTTGGTTGTATAATTTGTATAAACCAATCATAATTCAACACGTGGCATGAAAAAGGCAATTTGGAGAGTTAATACAAGATGCCAACCATAGTCAGACTCAAGTCAGCCCATATTGGTAATAATGGGTCTGCGTAGCACTGGAATGATCGAGGGATATAAGGTGATGTGGCCTAACGATTACTCACAAGGTTCAAATTCAAAATCAGGAGGGAAGCCTAACTGCAAATGTGGCATAGTGGGACTGACTGTGAGAGAGCATGTTCAGTAATCATGGAGGACATTTCGACGGTTAGAAGCCCACTTCGACGATTATCATTGAGAAGTATAAATAGTAGAGAAGGCCCTAGAAAGGAAGATCCAGACTCAGATCAAAAGCCAGTTTTATTTACTTTGTTTTCCCCTTCTAGTTTTTGCAGTTCTTTACATTTCTGTACTTCAAATTCCTGTACTGCATTTCATTCATAGGAGTAGTTTCAAATAACTTGTTACTGTAAACCTCTACGAGATTGAGTCAGATCATTGTAAGTTTTTCAATTTACTTAATGAAATTTTGAAATTATTCTTCATTTGGTTGTTATTTACTAAATTCTCCTAAACAAGCCACCAATAAAAATCCTCTTTATTGAGGTTGAAAGAACTAAAACACAATCGTGTGATAATTGGTTGGCAATTAATCTTCTATAAGGACTGATTGATCCTTACTGACACACTTAAAATTACAATACTAACCTTCGAAAGCCAAAAAAGCCAACAACGACACATGCCAATACTTTCAAACTACTTAGTGACAGCAGATGGATATGGGTTAGGCAATTTGAGTAGATAAATGTGAAATTTTTGAAAACTCTACTTTCAATAAATTTGAGTTCGTTCAAGTAAGTTTATTTACAATTCTTTTAGTGTATGCATCAAGCTTAAGACAACATTTTTTTTTAATTTAATCAATGACATAAAAACGAAATTATAATACAAAATTATAATACTTAATAATAAGATTCAAACTCAAATATCACATATATTCAAAAAGTGCTTCATTTATAAAACAATGATATAACTTCCATGGTAACTTGTAAATAAATTTTTCGAAAGTGGTATTAAGAACATAGAATTGAAACACAAACCATATGAGACAAATGGCCTAGTTCTCACATGTGTTATTATTTCTATCTTGTTAGAATTGTTTTTTATTTTATTTTTATTTTTTTTTTGTGTTATTATTTATATCTTGTTAGAATTGTTTTTTATTTTATTTAGTTTTTTTATTCATTTCTGAACTATCACTATCATCTATCACATTGATTTTGTCAACGTGCGAGGGAATTAGTGAGGTACACCAAACGCATCCCATGTGGATATTGTAACTTGTCGTTTGGTAGCCAAGAAAATTTAAGATTGTGTTTGATTTGCTTTTGAAATTATGATTTTAAAAATTACTTTTTAAAATTTATAACTAAATACATTACTTAAAATTACTTAAAATTCAATTCAAAAATTAAGTTTAAAACTTATAACCAAACACGTAATTTCAAAAAAAAATTCAAAACTTAAATCAAATTCTCTTCAAAACTCTATTCTAAAAGAAAAAAAATTTAAAAATTATTTTTTTATTTTATTTTTAAAAACTATTTTTAGAGTCATGATTTGAGTGTGAAGTCGTATTTTGAGTTATGAGTTTTGAATTAAGTTTTGAAAATAAAAAATTTGTTTGGTTATGAGTTAAAGAGTTTCGAGTTGTATTTTAAAATTATTATTTTTAAATATTTAAAAAATTTCTTACTTTTTTTTAGGGTAAATATTTTATATTTTAAATATTTATTTATTTATTTATTTTAATGTGCACTATATTTCATGCATTTATGTGTTGTATTTTTTTTAATATTAAAAAGAATTTTAAAAATTATTTTTTATTTCAAATATATAATTTTTATTTTAAATATTTTATTTTATTTTATAAATATATTTTTAAATATTTTAATTTTTATGTTATGTGTTGGTTATGATTTGAGTGTAGAGTTTTGAAACTAGTGTAGAGTTTCGAGTTATATGTTTAGTTTATGAGTTTTGAAAATAATTTTGAATTGAGTTTTGAGTTATATATTTGGTTACGATTTCAGTGTGAAATTATGTTTTGAGTTTAAAATATTAAAATTAAAAATTAAAATATTTACAAAATAAAATAACATTTTTAAAATAAAAAATTTAAATAAAAATTATATATATATAATAAAAAATAAAATTTTCTTAAACATTTTTTAATATTTTTAAAAAATAAATCCAAAAAATTCAAAATACAACTCAAAATTCAAAAACTCAAAATACTACTCAAAACTTTTTTCAAAACTCAAAACACTTTTCAAAACTCATAACTAAATATATTTTCTTTTTTTAAAACTCAACTTACAATTCTATACTTAAATCACAATTTTAAAAAGAGAATCACAATTTCAAAATTAAACTAAACGCAGCCTAAGTTTACAAAATTCCCTCTTGAGAGGGTAATTTATATTTAAATTGGGCCGAGCTGGGTGATGGGCCGTTATGGGCCGCAGTGCAAAGGGCCTAGTAAAACAGCTTCGTAAGTTACTCCGGTCTTGTGGATGCTTTGGAGTTAGTCTGGTCTCAAAGCGCGGAAATTAGTCTGGTCCGAAGATAGAACTGAAGTTAGACCGGTCTGCAGACGCTTTAGAATTAGACTGGTCTTAGAGTTAGTCCGGTCGTGACATGTTAGACCGGTGTAACCACACCACATGTTATACATGAGAAGCTGAGGTATGCCCAAGGACTTGCATCTGAAGATAGTTCGGCTCAACTCTCTTATGGATAGCTCGGTTTTAGCATGGGAGAACCGAGGTAAGGGAAATAAAAGTGAGGGTCGAATTAACAGTTACTTCGGTCATATGGAAGTCTGGCCATGGGAAAAACCATCTCACTTGGTTTAAGCAGTGAGGAGGGTATTGAGGGATAAGCATTATCCATCAGGAGTATGAATCCTAGGAGGACTCTACATGGAGGAGTAAGAGTCCTACTAGGATTGTGCCACACGAAACCTATAAAAGCTCACCAATATCACCTTTGGAGAGGTAACACAACTTTGCTCCCTGAATACATAGAGCTTTTGCCTATTTGTCTTGTTGACTGACTTAGGCATCGGAGAGGTTTCCGGCACACACCCTCCGGCCAGCTCACGTTTGTGTTTTCAGGTTGTAGAACGACGTCGTACGGAGGAGCGCAGACTTGATCAACAGGATTATACGAGAAGGTGAATTTCTTTCCCGTACAATTGGCGCCGTCTGTGGGAACTCAGACAAGAAAAACCTCTTGATCAAGCTTTTCCTCAGGAAGAATCAATGGCGCACAACGAAGATGTATCGCAGTCCGCCATCGACGGACAAACACCACAGGGAGGTGCGAGACGCGAAGGACTACCTTTGATCCCTCCAATGGCGGACTTGGAGCAACGACAGAATCCCAGGAGGGATACAAGGGAGAGAAGGCGGACTAACAGCCCTCACCACTCCCGTTCACAGAGTCCAGAAAGACAAAGGCGGAGGATTGATCAAACCTTGGAAGAACGCGTCAGAGAGCAAGACGAATTAATACGACGGATGGCGGCGGATATGGAATCCTTAAAGCGCCAGATGAAGGGAAAATAAGTGGCGACAGGAGCGAGGCGCACAACCAAGACGCCTCCTCGTCACTCGGAAGGTCGTAGTAGGAACACCACACCTTCACAAGCAGAGAGTAAAAGCCTCAGGACAGGCGATACTCAACCCAGATCTTCCAGAACTCGTCACCCCAGGTCTGAAAGGACGAGATCCGAGAGGTCATACACGGAAGGGAGCACATATTGGCCTTCACATACGCACCAAACAAGATCTAGACAGACAGAGTTGCCCAGAACATCCGACCTACGAACCGTGCTAGAAGAAAAGGCACGATGCAGGGAAGACGCCAGGGCACATGATCCACATAGAGTTTCCGCCTTACAGCGGTTGGCTCCTCGGACGCATGGAAGCGTCGAGGTTGGAATGCCAATACCGCGCCCGGCCTACGAACCAGCGGACAAGGCATTGGCGAGGCTGCAGACCTCACCATTCGTCCCAGCAATAGAGAACGCGCCCCTACCGTCAGGCTTCCTACTGCCCAAATTCACGACATATGAGGGGAAGACGGACCCCTACTCACACTTGAGCCACTTTCGCCAGGTCATGGCTGTATATTGGCGGAATGAGGCCTTGATGTGCATCCTATTCCCTTCAAGCCTCGGTGACCTAGGCCTGACTTGGTTTGAGAAACTTCCAGAAGGCAGTATAGCCTCCTGGGCGCAATTGGCGGAGGCATTCGTGACGAGGTTCCGAACGAACACTAAAACTCCGGTGGAGATCGACCAGCTACTCTCCATCGACATGGACGACAAGGAGACCCTAAGATCATACAACAGTCGCTACTGGGAGACGTTCAACCAGATTGGGGATTGCCCAACCAATCTCACCATTGCGCAATACAAAAGAGGCCTTCCAGTCGGGAACAGACTGAGGGACTCTATCACCATGACACCGCCCCTCACCATGGAGGCCCTGATGGAGAGAGTGCATCAGCACATCAGGGTAGAAGAGGATGGCGCTCGTGCCAAAGCAAAATCTGGCGCGACCCCAGCACCAGAGAAGAAGACCTCAGCAAAGGTCAACGCGGTAAACCGCCCGAGCAGAACCGGGCGAGGCAAACGAGACAACGAAGAAGACCAAGATAAAAGATGGTTGAGAGTCCGCACTGCGATAACCACGGTCTTCAAGAAATCGATCTACCGAATACTTAGCAAGATTCGGGACGAGCCTTTCGTCAAATGGCCAGCCAAGCTAGGCGAGGCTCAGAAGGACTACGACGACAGGTCACGGTGCACCTTCCATAAAGAAAAGGGGCACCGCACTGAGAATTGCACGCCATTGAGACAGCACTTGGAAGAATTGGTGGCAGCAGGTCACTTGGACAAATACATTGAAGGAGGCACGCAACCAGCCCCCCAAGATCATAATAACCCCAATGGGATGCCGATCGACGCCCCACCTCAAGGCATTATCAACGTGATACATGGAGTCTTCGAACCTGAGCGTGTATGCGAGCTCAGAGGATCAATCAAAAAGGTTGAACACTTAAGAGAGGTGCTAAGTGCCCAACCTGCAGTTAAGAGGGGGAAGACCGAGGCTACAAACGTCATGTCTTTTTCAGACAAAGACTTGGACAGGATATATTGCCCTCACAATGATGCTCTGGTTGTCACTCTCCGAGTCAAGGATTTTGACGTCAAGCGGATTCTGATCGACCAGGGTAGTTCATGTGAAATAATGTACTACGAGACGTTCAAACAATTGAAGTTGCAAGATAAAGACTTGGCACCTGCCGTATCTCCCCTGATTGGATTCAACTCCATGCCAGAATGGCCCGTCGGCAAAATAATCCTCTCAGTTAGAGCAGGGAGTGTGACGAAACAAGTGGAGTTCTGGGTGTTGAAAGTCCCCTCCACTTACAACATCATCTTGGGCAGAACATGGCTGCATGCCATGCGATCGGTGGCGTCATCCTACCACCAAGTAATGCGGTTCCCCAACAACACCGGAGTAATAGAAGAAGTCTATGGAGACCAGATCATGTCGAAGCAGTGCTTTGTCACGGTGAATGGTAGCCGCGCTGCCAAAGGATATGTTCATTCGGTTGAAGAGCCTGAGAGTAATGAACTATTCGCAGAGGTTGGCAAAGCGGCTAGCCAGAAAGCGGTGGAGGACTTGGTAGAGGTAAGAATAGATGAAAAGAACCCGGATAAGTTCTTTTTGCTCGGTTCGTCGTTGTCCAGCACTGAGAGATTGGAGGTCTTGGAATTTCTGACCTCCAACATCGAAGTGTTCGCCTGGACCCCATACGACATGCCAAGCATTGATCCCAACTTCATCTGCCACCAACTCAACGTCCACCCTTCTGCCAGACCAGTCATTCAGCGCACCCGCAGATCGGCACTCCACCATGCCGAAATAGTGGCAGAAGAAGTAGGAAACCTGCTGGAGGCTGGGGCAATCAGAGAGGTGCACTACCCAAGATGGATCTCCAACACAGTCGTAGTGCCAAAGAAGAACGGCAAGTGGCGCGTCTGCGTCGACTACAAAACTGTCAACAAGGCATGCCCAAAGGACAGCTTTCCTCTACCACGGATAGATCAACTGGTAGACCTAACGGCAGGACACAACCGACTCAGCTTTTTGGATGCATACAGAGGCTACCACCGGATCGCCATGCATGAACCAGACCAAGAGGTCACATCCTTCACAACTCCAAGAGGACTATACTGTTACAAGGTCATGCCCTTCGGCCTGAAGAATGCAGGGGCGACATTTCAAAGAATGGTCACCAAGATGTTTGAGCCATTGTTAGGAAGAACAATGGAGGCTTACATAGATGATATGGTGGTCAAGAGCAAAGATGAGAATGACCATCTCAAGGACCTAGGTGAGATGTTCGAGATCCTGAAGAAGCATAAGTTACGCCTCAACGCGTTGAAGTGTGCGTTCGGAGTAGGATCTGGCAAATTCCTAGGCTTCTTGGTGACCAACCAAGGTATAGAAGCAGACCCTTCCCAGATCAAAGCAATACAGGATCTGGAGAGGCCAAACTCAGTAAAGGAAGTACAGCATCTCACTGGCATGGCGGCTGCGCTCAACCGGTTCATAAGCCGGTCGTCAGACAGACTCCGACCATTCTTCCATGCACTGAAGGCCAAGTTTGAATGGGACGAAGAATGCGACCACGCCTTGGAAAGCCTAAAAGAATACATGTCTTCTCCACCACTACTTGTAACACCAATCCCTGGAGAAGAACTCTTCTTATACTTGGCGGTCTCGCAGCATGCAATCAGCGCAGTTTTGGTCCGCGCAGAAGGAATCCAACACCTGCCCATCTACTATGTCAGCAAGACATTACTAGGCGCCGAAACAAGGTACTTGCCACTGGAGAAACTGGCATTGGCCTTGATGATGGCCTCAAGAAAGTTGTTACACTACTTTCACGCCCACACCATAGTTGTCCTCACAGCCTTTCCATTGAAAGCTTTGTTTGAGAGGGCGAACTTTTCTGGGCGAATCTTGAAGTGGGCAGTAGAGTTGGGACAATTCGACATCAAGTTCCAGCCCAGAACCGCAATAAAGGCACAAGCATTGGCAGATTTCGTCGCAGAATTCACCCCCGGAAGTCATCATATCTGCCCAGTCGACCTGACTGAAGCAACCGAACTAGGGATGGAAGTTGACGTCGGAATAACGCAACCCCTAGTACTGGTTACTCAGTCAGACCCTACGGCAGACCAGAGTACAGCAAGGAAGGAAAAAGCAGACCATACTACACCAAGTCAAGACTCACCAACAAAACAAGACTTGGTACAACCAGATAGCGAGGGGCAGACAACAAACCTGAACCTTGTAGAAGACACCAGCAACATGGAAGATCCCAAGGCATCATCCGATCCCTCCACTTGCTGGAAGTTGTTCGTTGGGGAGATGTGGAAGCTCTTCGTGGATGGAGCATCCAACCGGCATGGGGCAGGACTCGGCATAGTCCTCATCTCTCCAGACGGCCTGGTAGTGGAGCAGGCAGTCAACCTTGGCTTCCCAGCATCAAACAACGAAGCGGAGTATGAAGCGCTCTTGGCAGGCCTCAAGTCAGCATTCTACATGAAGGTCACCGAGCTAATGGTTTACAGCGACTCACAGCTGGTGGTAAACCAAATATCTGGCGACTACGAGGCAAAGGATGATAGAATGGCCAAGTACCAAGAATTAGTCAGAACAGAGATAAAGAAGTTTGAAGTGGTGAGGATAGAACAGATCGGCAGAGAGGAAAACAGCAGAACAGACGAACTCGCAGGCTTCGCCTCAATGGCAGACACCTCCACTCCTCACCCACTACTAATCGACTACCTGCCTAGACCAAGCATTGAAGACCCAGAAACAGAAGAGGTATGTTGTGCTGAGTTAGGCCCTTCTTGGATGGATCCCATCATATTGTTCCTGAAGGACGGCACCTTACCAGAAGAGAAGAAAGAAGCCAACAGAATAAGAGCAAAGTCGCAGCGATTTTGGCTCTCTCCATCCTTAGCATTATACAAAAAGTCGTTCTCAGGACCTTACTTGAAGTGTGTTCATCCCTGCAAAGTAGAAGCATTCCTGTTTGAAATACATGAGGGTGTATGTGGCAGCCATCAAGGAGGAAGATCATTGGCATATAGAGCGATTTCACAAGGATATTGGTGGCCATACATGCAAGCGGATTCAGAAAAGTATGTTAAAAAGTGCGAAAAGTGTCAAAAGTTCGCACACCAAATACACCAACCTGCCAGAGAACTTCTACCTCTAACTAGCCCATGGCCCTTCGCAATGTGGGGATTGGACATAGTAGGCCCGCTTCCAACAGCACCAGACAACAGGAAGTTCTTTCTCGCCGCAACTGACTACTTCACAAAGTAGGTGGAAGCAGAAGCCTTGGCATCAATCAAGGAGAAAGATGTAAAGAAGTTCGTCTGGCAGAATATCATCACACGATTTAGCATACCAAAGGCATTAATCTCAGACAACGGCACGCAGTTCGACGGCAGAATTTTCAGAGGCTTTTGTGAAGAGTACAAGATAGAGTTCCACAATTCTACACCGGTATACCCTCAAGCAAATGGTCAAGCAGAGGCGTCAAACAAGGTAGTCTTGGATGGATTAAATAAGAGGTTAGAGAGGGCAAAAGGTAAGTGGGCAGAAGAGCTCCCCCATGTTCTATGGGCTTACCGCACCACGCCTCGACGATCAACAAGAGAAACACCATTCTCCTTAGCCTATGGCATGGAAGCAGTCATCCCATTAGAAGTTGGCCTCCCCACAATTCGAAGCGAAAACTTTGATCCAGACTTAAACGGCGAAGCCATAGCATTGGAGCTTGACCTTGCGGAAGAAATAAGAGACAGAGCATTGGTTCACATCGCCTCCTACCAAAAAGAATTGTCAAGAAAGTATAACAAAACAGTGCATCCAAGGCAATTCAAGATCGGAGATTGGGTGCTGCGCAAAGTGATGGGAAACACCTTGGTTCCAGGAGATGGCAAGCTGGGGCCTAATTGGGAAGGACCTTACAAAGTGGTTGGATTAGCAGGCAAAGGGGCATACCACTTGGAAGACAAGGACGACAAAGCAATTCCCAGGCCATGGAACACTGCAAATCTCAAGCTGTTTTATTTCTAGCTTTTTTTCTTTTAAGTATGTGTAATTTTTTACTTTCTCAATAAAACAAGTCGATTATTTCTTTGTATAATTGTTTTCAGTAGAAAGTAGCTTTAGTAAGTAGCATTGTAAACATAGTTGGCCGGAATAACCAACTATGACCCCTCCTAAGCCCAGGATAAGGATCCAGGCTGTAGGACGTTTGGTCGGAATAACCAAACACTTTATTCTAAGTTGGCTGGAAAAACCAACTTAGAGGTTGGCTGGATTAAACCAACCCTTGTTACTCTTCAGCCGAAGTATGGGAA
Source organism: Camellia granthamiana (assembly GCA_036172215.1). NCBI lineage: Eukaryota > Viridiplantae > Streptophyta > Magnoliopsida > Ericales > Theaceae > Camellia > Camellia granthamiana. The sequence goes on from CM069904.1 coordinate 117,129,142, forward strand.
TGACTGAAGAGTGGTTGGTTAGATTAAACCAACTATTTTTACTCTTCAGCCAAAGTAAGTGTATGGCTGAAGAGTGGTTGGCTGGATTAAACCAACTATTTTTACTCTTCAGCCGAAGTAAGTATATGGCTGAAGAGTGGTTGGCTAGATTAAACCAACTCTTTGTACTCTTCTGTCGAAGTAGTTATATCGGCTGAAGAGTGGTTGGCTGGATTAAACCAACTATTTTTTCTTCAGCCGAAGTAAGTGTATGGCTGAAGAGTGGTTGGCTGGATTAAACCAACTATTTTTACTCTTCAGCCGAAGTAAGTGTATGGTTGAAGAGTGGTTGGCTGGATTAAACCAACTATTTTTACTCTTCAGCTGAAATAAGTATATGGCTGAAGAGTGGTTGGCTGGATTAAACCAACTCTTTGTACTCTTCAGCCGAAGTAGTTATATCGGCTGAAGAAGTGGTTGGCTGGATTAAACCAACACTGGATACTCTTCAGCCGAAGTAGCTATATCGGCTGAAGAGTGGTTGGCTAGTAAGCTAGATAGCTTAAACCGAGATCACAGTACAGCAAATGAGTTCGTGGAAAATTCATTACAAGTGCAAGCATGATCAAACAGGTAATAAAACCGAAATAAGATTTGGAGCACAGAAAAAGATTTTTTCATTAAAAGTACAAAAGCAGTACAATTGAGGGGCCGCAGCCCGGTTACGAGTTTCAAACAAAAGAAAAGAAGAAAGAAAAAAGAAAATCAATTGAAGAGATCATCAATTTCTGCATCAAAATCACCATCAGCATTTGTTTGAAGTCCGGTGTCGGCTGGGAGCACGGTTTGAGCTGGGAGCTCGGTTTCAGCTTGAACCTCGGCCTCAGTTGGTTGCGTTCTGCCAGTTAGCAGCTCGTCCGTTAGGTCTTCAATAACAGGCTCCAACCGAACTGTTTGATCATTTGGTTGTTCATTAACGGCCGGGGTGAGAGTTGGCTCATTTTCATCAGAATCTTCATCATCATCTTCATCATTGTCAGATCCTTCGAGAAATTGCCTTTAAAGATCGGCAGCATATTGCGAAAGCGAAGCCGGAATGGAGCACGGCGGAGGATTGTAGACCTCGATGTCGGGCGTACAACCGAGCTTCTCCACCGCACTCCTCCAGCCACATTTGAAGAATAAATCTTTGGCTGCGTTGCACTGGAGGGTGTATGCGTCTTCGGCCTTCTTAAAGCCTTGTTTTTTGGCTTTCTTGATGCCCTCCTTCAGTTGGTTTATCTCGGTGTCTTTTTTCTTCTCAATCTTTGCCAAAAGGCGCAGGTATTTGTCTTTTGCCTCGTTGGCAACCTTCTGCTTTTCGGCCTCAACCGAATTAGCAAGCTCGGTCAGCCGACCGTTCTCGGACCGGAGTTCGGCGAGTTGTTTTCTTGCCTCCTCCAGTTTGGCCGTTTTTGTTTCGACCTCTGCCATGGCCTCCCTGGTACTTTTCCTAAGTTCCATGACCTTCCTGTGTGTAACTTGGTTTTTCTGGATGGCCTGCAAAGGAGAAGTAACTTTAGCCGAACTGAAAGTTGGAAAAAATTACATAGAAAGTAGAGAGCTATTTACCAGGATCATGGACTTGGTCGAAGACCGGATGGATTTCAGTTCGGTGTTGAGCTGCTTGTAATGGTGCTCCATGTCCTTGGGAAGGCACACACTTTTGGCTAGGTTGAAAGCCATCAAGTGGTCCTTCTCAGCAACCACCGAATCCGAAGCAGTTATATCTCGGTCGTCGAAGGTGAGATTAGAAGCCCATTTGGAGGAAGCAGTTCGGTCGGACTGCTCTGGTTGGAGGTTTTGCTGAGGGCTTGGAGGAGGGCTGGGTGGCAAAACGGTCTCGTCCTCATCAACAAGTCGTGGCTCGGTTTGGCTAGTCCGGGCACGCTTGTTTCGACGAGAGGAAGATGGCTGTTGGGATGGAAGGGCCACCACGGTCTCAATGGTCTGGCCGGCTTGTGGTACTTCGGCGGGGTTTGTTGAGGTCAGTAATGCCTTCAGTCGGTTTCTTTTTGCCATTTCTTGTTCGGCTGTGAGAGGTATTAGGTTGATTTCGGGCAAGGAGGGGTCCGGTTGCGGTGCTTCCTCAAGAAGAAAGTCAGTCACCCTCGCTTTTCGGCGACCGCTGTATCGGTATGTCAGTTCGAAGTTTAGCAATTTAGCCCAACTTCTTTCCTTAACCCGTAGTGCGGCACGCAGAATACCTAGGTTGGGGTAGCCGTAATTCGATAGAAGATGGGCCTTATCTGCAAAAGAAGACAACTGTTAGTCCGGTTCAGAATGAAAACCGAATTAAAAGAAAAGGATGAATTGAAACCGAAGTATGTATACTGGGTTCTCCTTTTTTCCAATTTATTCTTCGGCCAGGAATCTGGGCTTGATGGTCCTTAAAGTTCCCAGACACCCAGAAGAAATCATCATCATTTAAGTCTTTGTCCGGTGTATCCTTAATTATTTTCTCTCGGCCACGGCGTATTCTCAAATAATAACATCAGCCTTCATCTTTGGATCCTAAGGAGTATTGATGGAATATTTCGGCTAAACCGAGGTTGAGACCGGCTTGGCGGTTTAGCGCGTCTATGCCCATTATTATACGGTAAGTGTTGGTAGATAGCTGGGTTGGACATAACCTGGTTTGTCTAAGGAATTCGCATATTAAAGGTTGGACTGGGAATCTGAGTCCGGTTTCTATTATTGATTGGATGGTAAAGGGGACAAAGCCTTCGTTGTCCCATGGGTCAACGTCTTGTTCGGCTAAGGTAAGATTTACATCGGCTGGAATGTTGTAATCCTTTCGGAATTCGGCTAGGCCTCCTGGGGTTTCTACAAGGAACCTATATTTCCCCATTTATTGTATAAGTTAAAAATAATTTAGCTCGGTTGAGAAGATGTGCTCAAAAGCTCGGTTGAGCGCGCAGAGGGAGTGCCTGGGCAACCTAAGTCTGCAAAGTGGAAAAACAAGGTGTTAAGCACATATCATTGACCGTGCTACAAAAACAAAACAAGAAAAAGAAGCCTTACTTCGGCTAAAAAGGGTGCTACAGGATCTACCTCGGTTTTAACAAGTTGCTTGTTATCTCGGCTCGGCAGTATGATTGGTTATCTCGGTTCCACCTATGGGTTTTGTTACTCCGGTTATGCTTCAAGGGGTAGCTTTCTGAGTCCGGTTTAGAAACTAAGAAAGCTGGCTAAGCCCCAAAGCTTAGTCCGGTTGAGGGCCTAGACTTATAGTTCGGTGCGTTTTTATTTCGGCTAGTGTGAATCAGATGGAGACCTCTTGAAACTACTGTGATATGTACAAGTTCTAGTTCGGTTCCAATCTACCTAAATCTTTATATAAGCAAAAACAGTTTCCTAGTCCGGTTGGATGTGTTTTATGGATCAAATGAGTGTTCTACTAACTATTACTTGATATTCAAGAGGTTCTTACGAAGTTCTTTCCAGAAACAAAGCTAAGCATGAAAAGTGTTTTGTAAAAACACCAAACAGACCACAAGAGATTGAACAAAGTACAGAAAACAAACGAAAAAAGAAATAAATTCATGATACTAACCTAGTAGAAAGGGAGAAGAATGAGGTTGAAGCGAACGAAATCAAAACACAAACTTCAGAGATGCAAGGATGAAAAACAGCAAAGCACAACCCAAGAGAGAGAAGTGAACAGTTTAGTGAATGATTCACAGTGAGAGGGTTTGTTTGTTTTGTGGAAAGAGAAGGGGCAAAAGGCGGGAACTGTTCAAATTCGCGAAGTACGAAGAACGGCGCGACAGCTGTGATTGGCCAATCAAAGGCTGCCACGTGTCACTAGAAAGGCAATCGATTTAGTTTCTGTGATTGAAACGACATTTTGACCGGACGTGCATAGCTCGGCTTAAGTTTAGCTCGGCTGGATAAGCTAAATAGTTTTTAGCTCGGCTGGAGAAGTTAGAAGGATTGTAGCCCGACTGGATAAGCTAAAACTTTAGCCCGGTTTTTTAGGCAAGTAATCCCTATCATGCTACGCAGATGGAATTAAGGGGCAATTGAGAGGGTAATTTATATTTAAATTGGGCCGAGCTGGGTGATGAGCCGTTATGGGCCGCAGTGCAAAGGGCCTAGTAAAACGGCTTCGTAAGTTACTCCGGTCTTGTGGATGCTTTGGAGTTAGTCTGGTCTCAAAGCGCGGAAGTTAGTCCGGTCCGAAGAGAGAACTGAAGTTAAACCGGTCTGCAGACGCTTTAGAATTAGACCGGTCTTAGAGTTAGTCCGGTCGTGACATGTTAGACCGGTCTAACCACACCACATGTTATACATGAGAAGCTGAGGTATGCTCAAGGACTTGCATCTGAAGATAGTTCGGCTCAACTCTCTTATGGATAGCTCGGTTTTAGCATGGGAGAACCGAGGTAAGGGAAATAAAAGTGAGGGCCGAACTAACAGTTACTTCGGTTATATGGAAGTCCGGCCATGGGAAAAACCATCTCACTTGGTTTAAGCAGTGAGGAGGGTGTTGAGGGATAAGCATTATCCATCAGGAGTATGAATCCTACGAGGACTCTACATGGAGGAGTAAGAGTCCTACTAGGATTGTGCCACACGAAACCTATAAAAGCTCACCAATATCACCTTTGGAGAGGTAACACAACTTTGCTCCCTAAATACATAGAGCTTTTGCCTATTTGTCTTGTTGACTGACTTAGGCATTGGAGAGGTTTTCGGCACACACCCGCCGGCCAGCTCACGTTTGTGTTTTCAGGTTGTAGAACGACGTCGTACGGAGGAGCGCAGACTTGATCAACAAGATTATACGAGAAGGTGAATTTCTTTCCCGTACACCTCTCTTTCTACCCTCTTTCAGGAAAGCATACAAAAAGATGTCAAATTGAACTAAAGAAACAAATTAGATTAACTATTTAAGCCATCCATGCCACTTTTATATACAATATTTTAATATCTATTCTTTTTATAATAAAAATAGTGTTAATATGCCAGTATAATTAGATTATAATTAAAAGGTTTTGCCACTATATATATAATATTTTTGCCTATTTCTTATCTTTTCTTTTTTTTTTTAAACGAAGATAGCGTTAGTATGTTAATATAGTTTGATTACAACTGAAAGGTTCATCGCTGCTCTATTAGCTTAAATTTCTAATATTCCACTCATTACACCCTAAGGTATGATTACTAGACTATTGGGCCAAACTCCAAAGCCATTTTAATGTCTTTTTTACACTTTATTTTATAGTAGAGAAATGACACCACCCAAAACACCAACGAAATTAAGAGTGAATTGTATCAATAAGTTTAGAGAGCCTCTCTAATTCACCTAAAAATTTATCAACTGCTCACATGGCAGCCCACCTCAAAGTGGAGACTTTTAAGAAAAAAAAAATGTTTCAATTAATGGGTTATTAATTTGTTATTACTATATAGAAAAAGACAAGTAAAGAAAATATGTATGTATTTATTTCTTTTTTTTCTCAGAATATGTCTTAGAATTGTAACACCATGATGCATAGAACTAAAAAATAAAATAAAATAAATAGTTCCAAATATATATAATCCTGTTTTGTTGAGTTTTTAAAATTTGTGTTCTAATTTTTTGTTTCAAAAAATTAGACACTGGTTTGAAAAAAATAAATACTTAAAAACACATTTTTAAAATTTTTAAAATTATTTTTTACCAAAAAATAAAAAATCATATAAAAATAATTATTTTTTATTTTCTTTACCAAACTAATTTCTGAAATCTTTTAGAATTTTTTTTTTTTTTTTTTGAAAACCCAGACAAACAAATTAAATCAGACACCTTGATACAAGTTCATTGATTTTTTTTAAACAAAAGAAAAGACAAAAAAAATGTTGACATTGAAAGATAAATTTATTCTTTTTGTAATATTTTTTTTTTTATTTCTAAGTTTTGATAGATCCATACGAATTTGTTTTTTGATAGTTTTGTAATAACTTATTCGCGTGAGGCTTTTGATATCAATAATACATTTTGATAACCTAATTTTGATAACTTAATTTGGTAATCACTTATTTATATAAGGCTTTTTTTTTTTTTTTTTTCTTCTTCTTTTTGGCTATGTATGTAGATTTTATTAATAATCGCTTAATTAGATTCATATGAATTTGTTCTCTTTCTATATCAGTAATATAGATTGATAACTTAATTAATTGAATTATGTTCGGGCTAGGTTATTGTATATGTATTTTTTTTCCTTTTAAGTAAAAAGAATCCCCACATTAAGGTAGGCTGCTATGTGGATAGTTGGTAAATTTTTGAGTAAATTGGGAAAGCTCCCAAAACTTATTATTATATTTGAAAAAGTTTAAAAATACAAGAATTGAATATCTAATTTTATGATTAATTTTTGTGTAGTTATAGAAAATGATATAATTATAATGGAATAAAGTATCTATTTAATTGATATTTAATTACGTAAATATTATTGTCACATCATTTTGATAATAAATTTTATATAAAAATTTCGCATAAATCGGTAATTAAATTGAGTAACATAATCGATTTGCCCCTAAAGTCAAAGTTCAACATCTCAAATCGATGCCCAAGGACAAAGTGAATTAAAGAAACCAACACACACATATAGGTTAGGCCAACCCTTACAAAAATAAAAAGGAAAAAGGAAAAATGAAAAAGAAAAAGGAACAGAGAGAGAGAGAGAATGGATCGAATTGGATGCCAGCAAATTCAGGAACAAAAAAAGTTGTTAAACATATAAGAAATCTAACAAACAAACTAAAAACATTTTGCAATATTAAATTGTCAAACTAGCATATTACAATTAAATTTTGACATATTTTAATATATTTTTTTCAATTGGTAAGAGATTAATTATAAATATAAGAACAATTATAATCTAATAATGCATGTCTACAATCTTAACAATCACCACAAAGAATAGCTCATAACAGATAGAAATAAACAACAACACAATACAACTCTCACAATGAAATAAAAATAATCAAATGTTACAATAGTCAAAATACTAAAATTTAGCAATGCTGATCCAATGTAAAAAAATATTGTCTCTGTTATTTTTTTTTTTATAATAAAAATCAAATACAAACAGTGTTTGTAGTTTCCATCAAAAGAGAGATAGAGTGGAAAATTTTGATAATCTATCAAACTTTGTGTCAAATTGGTACAGGAGATCAACTCTAATTGTAAAATCATAAGATTTCTTAAAATTATTTTTCAACTAGACATCTCAAAAATTCTTTTCTAATGATTTGCCTTTCTAAAATAAAGCCAAATCTAATTAGGGCATTTCTGCCCACATCAACAAAACTAAATTATGATTGCAAGAAACTTTTTTTTATTTTTTTCTTAATTTGGATTGCAAGAGACTTTTTGAAAAGTAATTTCTGTGACCAAACATTTTTATGAGTATTAGTTGTATCAAAGTAACATATTAACCGTTAGAATGGTATTGATGAAATTGATGGCGTTTTGGGAACTTCATAAAAAGTTAACTTTTTAGCTTTTTAATTTTTTTAGTCAAAAAAATACAAAAAAGTTAACTTTTTTGACTAAAAAAGTCACAAAAAATTTAAAAAAATTAAAAAAATCAACTTTTAACTAACTTCTCAAATAATATTCAATATTAAAATATCATGTCCATTGAAATATGCACGAACAATTGGCATAGTCAAAATAAATAAATAGCTTTTAACGATGCCAATGTTGATATCACCCCATGTGAGGGGTGATTCACAACAATGGGAACACACGAACTGAAGTCAGCTGCAGCATGTCAAGGATTGCGACTGCCAACCGACAAGCCGCAAAGAGTGAAGACGGCCACCGAAAGGAGAAGAAATGAGCTGGCCATGTGCAAGGCCAGCCTCTCCACCTTCATCTGTAATGTGTATATATAGAGAGGGTGAGAGCAGAGTTTAGAGTAGTGACTGGTGAGTTCAAGAGAGAATACAGAGTGAGTGAATTGTGTAATTCTTCCATTTCTCCATATATGTGCAAGGCCAGCCTCTCCACCTTCATCTGTAATGTGTATATATAGAGAGGGTGAGAGCAGAGTTTAGAGTAGTGACTGGTGAGTTCAAGAGAGAATACAGAGTGAGTGAATTGTGTAATTCTTCCATTTCTCCATATAGTGAAATCCGCTGCCCGTTGACGTAGGCGACTTGCCGAACCACGTTAAATCTCTTGTGTTATTACTTGTGTGTATTCCCTAGTGTGCCCCCGATCTACAACAATTGGTATCAGAGCTCGGGTGGTGAAAAATCAAATTTTTTCCGAAAGTGCCCAGATTTCGAAGTGCTCGAAATCAACTTTTGAGCATACCAGGAGAAAGTCCTTGAGAAGAGGAGTCCAGAACAACAAAGCCCAATCCCAGAAGATAATTCACACGCTCTCACGCGCCCCTGAAGTTGGAGAGTGAAGCTCACGCTCGACACGCGCCTCAACGCGCCCATAACACAGACAGCGCGTTATCTCAGACGCACACACACGCCTAACGTGCGATTGAAGAAGAAATGAGAGTCACTCTGCGCGTGACAGTGACGTCATCAACGCGTCATCGCCACGTCACTGCCACGTGTCGTCACGTCAGCAGCCAGGTATCGACGGCAGACACGTGTCACCACGTCATCAGCAACGTTTCGCCACGTCATCGACCACGTGGCAGACACGTCAGCCAGGTTGGTTGCGCCGAGCCGCCAAGCCTCCAAGCCGCGCCGTTGACTAGAGCCACGCCGCTTCAAAGCTGCGTTGACCATCCGTTGACTGAGCCGATCAAGGGAAATCATTCGGTGTATCCAGGTGTACCAGATTCCGCAGATCTGAACCATCAAAACTGTTTTGGCTTGATCAGAGCCATTCAGAGTTCGTTTCTGACGATCCAACAGTACTTTCCAACTATTTTGGAGTATTCCGGACACATCTGTACGGTCAGTTTTTTGAATCGGAGTTTCTAAAAAAAAAAAATCTTAATGGCAGAATCTACAGAGACGAGATCAACCGAGTCCATAAGTAATCCAGCGACTATAAGCAACTCTAGGCATTGGGCTGTCCTGGAACACTGTTTGCCAGAATGCAGGGATAGTGAGACATTTCACAGTTCCTGGAACACCACAGCAAAATGGAGTTGCAGAACGCATGAACCGCACTTTGGTGGAGAAAGTCCGGTATATGCTGTCACATTCTGGATTGAGCAAGGCATTTTGGGGCGAGGCATTGAACTATGCTCGTCATCTTGTCAACAGACTACCTACTGCAGCACTAGATAGCAAGACTCCCATGGAGGAATGGTTAGGAGTGCCAGCTACTGATTATGATCAGCTACGTATCTTCGGATGTCCAACTTATTTTCATGTTACAGAATCTAAGTTGGATCCAAGAGCCAAGAAAGCCATCTTCTTGGGCTTCAGTGACGGTGTCAAGGGATACAGACTATGGTGCCCTGAATCAAAGAAAGTTGTCACTAGAAGAGATGTTACCTTTGATGAGTCTACAATGCTGAAGCAACCAAATCCTCAAGAAAATGATGAAGCATTGAAAAAGTTAGTGCAGGTGGAGTTTGAGACTCCAGCAAAGACTAGTCAGCCAATCAACCATCCTAAAGAAGTCTCAGTGGATAGCTCTGAAGAGAGTTCAGATGAAAATGAAGATCTAGAGGCCCCACAATAATCAGAACCCATTGCAATCAGGAAAGGAAAAAGGGTTACTAAACAACCGGTTGGATGACCGATATGGTAGCCTATGCACTTCCAATCATTGAAGACAATGTTCCTTGCACTTTCAAAGAAGTCGTGCAGCATGCAGAAAGTGTCAATTGGAAGGAGGCTATGGATGAAGAGATCGGGTCACTTCACAAGAACCAGACTTGGGAGTTGGTGCAACTTCCAAAAGGCAAGAAAGCAATTGGGTGTAAGTGGGTTTACACCAAGAAAGAAGGCATCCCAGACAAAGACAACATCAGATTCAAAGCTAGATTGGTAGCTAAAGGCTATGCTCAGAAGGAAGGAATAGACTACAATGAGGTATTCTCACCCGTTGTGAAGCACACATCTATTCGTATCTTGTTAGCTTTTGTTGCACAGTTTGATCTCGAGCTCGCCAACTCGATGTCAAAACTACTTTTTTACATGGAGATCTTGAAGAGGAGATATACATGTCCCAGCCAGATGGTTTCAAAGTTGCTGGAAAAGAGAATTGGGCCTGTAAGCTGAACAAATCGTTTTACAGGTTGAAGCAATCCCCGAGACAGTGGTATAAAAGATTTGATCGGTTCATGATGGAGAAAGAATACATAAGAAGTCAATTTAATCATTGTGTATATTTTCGTAAGCTTTCAGATGATTCCTTTATCTATTTGCTCTTATATGTGGATGATATGTTAATTGCATCTAAGAGCAAGGTGGAGATTGACAAACTCAAAGCACAGTTGGCAAGAGAGTTTGAAATGAAGGATTTGGGAGAAGCAAAGAAAATTCTTGGCATGGAGATCAAGAGAGACAGGAAGAAGGGCACGGTTTGTCTGACACAAACCCAGTATCTAAAAAAGGTGTTAGACAGATTTGGCATAAATGGGAAAACAAAAGCTGTGAGTACACCATTGGCCCCTTATTTCAAGCTTAATGCTTCAATGTCTCCACGCACAGAAGAAGAATTGAAGCATATGGCACAAGTTCCATATGCAAATGCAGTTGGTGCATTAATGTATGTTATGGTTTGTACAAGGCCTGACATCTCACATGCTGTGAGTATGGTAAGCAGGTATATGCATGATCGAGGAAAAGATCACTGGCAGGCAATGAGATGGATCCTAAGGTACATACATGGCACGGTTAATCTGGGATTGAAGTTCGAGAGAGATAACCGACTCGGACAAAATCTGGTTGGATATGTGGACTCAGATTATGCTGGTGACTTGGACAAACGCCGATCAACAGCAGGGTATTTATTTACGCTTACTAAAGGGCCGGTGAGTTGGAGGTCAACGCTTCAGTCAACGGTGGCTTTGTTTACTACAGAGGCAGAGTACATGATAGTGACAGAAGCCTTTAAGGAAGCTATTTGGCTACATGGGTTAATTGAGGACTTGGGTATTGTTCAGAAGCACGTTGAGGTGTTCTGTGACAGTCAGAGTGCCATTTGTTTGGCAAAGAACCAGGTTCATCATTCCCGCACCAAGCACATTGATGTCCGTTTCCATTTCATCCGAGAAATTGTGAATGAAGGGGATATTCCACTTCAAAAGATTAGTACTGCAGATAATCCGGCCGATATGCTCACAAAAGTGGTTTCTGGGATCAAGTTCCAACATTGTCTGGACTTGGTCAACATCTCTCGAAACTAAGCACCTTCGGGTGCAAGGCAATGTTGATCGATCACTATGGACAGAGGGCAAAGGCATGATAGTCAAGGGCATCCCAGTAGGAGGTGCAGAACATCCAATCAGGGGGTGTATGATATCTTGGTTACATAAGATCAAGCATAGCAGGTGAAGACATCCGAGACAAGAAGTGTGGAAGAGATCTGTGGGAGATAGGAGCAGAGGCTCTCTCCAAATCAAAGAGTGGTGTGAGTTGAGTTGAGGATGTAGGATTCCCTCCTCCTTTTGTATCTCTGGTGTATTATATCTAGCTTCAGGGGATGCAAGCGTCTCAGTAAGGAGATGCAGACTATGTTGAATTTGGGCGTAACAAGATTAGCAGCAGTGTGTGCAGTAGATCACCTCACATGGGTTGAGGGGGTGATTTGTTGATATCACCCCATGTGAGGGGTGATTTACAACAATGGGAATACAAGAACTGAAGTCAGCTGTAGCATGTCAAGGATTGCGACTGCCAACCGACAAGCCGCAAAGAGTGAAGACGGCCATCGAAAGGAGAAGAAATGAGCTGGCCATGTGCAAGGCCAGCCTCTCCACCTTCATCTGTAATGTGTATATATAGAGAGGGTGAGAGCAGAGTTTAGAGTAGTGACTGGTGAGTTCAAGAGAGAATACAGAGTGAGTGAATTGTGTAATTCTTCCATTTCTCCATATAGTGAAATCCGCAGACTGTGGACGTAGGCGACTCGCCGAACCACGTTAAATCTCTTGTGTTATTGCTTGTGTGTGTTCCCTGGTGTGCCCCCGATCTACAACAGCCAAGCCACCGTGTGTCTTATTTGTGGTAGAGGACAATTGCTTAAGAAGTTTTGTGGTGATAGTTTCTTAGTTGGCATCTTGTCATATGTCAACTCGTGTTATGCAACGTTAAAACGTTTTTAGTTGTCCATAATTGATGTATCAACTAATTAAGTCACTTAAATTATTGTGCAAAGCTCACAAAGAAAAAGTTTTAAAAAAATTATAGTAATTTGTGTACTTGAGATTTATTTAAGTGTGAAACCTATCATACCATCATATAAGAATTGAATTTAGATCACGTATCACTTTTTCGGATAAGTTTCTAGACAATTTTTTTAGGTGACTAGCTTTTCTAAAAGAATTTAATTTTTGTAAAATTTAATAAAATAAAATCTCATCTTAATGTCAAAAGTTTCAAAATTCTTTAACCACTACTATCGATATCCAATACATTTTAAACCTTAGATTTTTTTTTATTTTTTGTGTGTGTTTGTTATGTATAAAGTATCTTGAATTAGCTTGTGCGCACTATTCTAAATCCCTACAATCCAAACAAAACTCATAATCTTCTTATAATATATCCATTTTTGAGAATACAAATCATAAATTTCCCCTCTTTATAGTGTTTGAACTTCTTATCAAATAAACAAAGGCATTTGGCCTAATAGTTGTATAGCACCCTTTGTAGTGTGTGATCTTAGGTTTAACTCTTCTGGAGAGGAGTTTGATATCTTTTGTGGTGGTTGGTTTATTTCTTTTCCATTATAAGGGTTGTATATGATTAGCAGTGATTATTGGACTTGGCTTGGTGGGCATGGTGGATTGGTTGTTAGACAATTAGTGATTGTTATTGAACTTGACTTGGTGGACATTGTGAATTGATTGTTAGATTTTGTTAACTTTCTAATTATTATAGACTAATAGTCTGTTTATTTAATAATATTACTATTTAAATATTTCTCATATTGCAATTACTTTCCTATCTGTTGAAAAATAAAAAAATAAAATAAAAACATCTTAGCAAATGGGCTTAAGCATGTGAAGAACCCACCCAAATGTGATCCATATGCGCCGGCCAATGGCCGAATCAGAATACAAAAAACGACTCATCATTAGATTATAGATTAATAATAAATAAAAAAAATTAAAAACCCTCAACGAAATCTATTGAAGTGCATAGGGGAGGTTTTTTCAGAAGTCATATGACAATCTTTGCACTAAAGTCTTTGGAAAGTTCGACGTGTCTGCCTCAGGCAAAGGCTTACGTGACCAAGTCAAGGTCTCTCCTATTCTAAAAATCAATGTTCAATCATTTTGTTTGAATTGCCTTTTCTACCTAATCTAAAAAATTAAGCTTTCTTGATGCTTATTTGGATATGTCTAATAAGACAAATTTTTTATGTACATGAAAGTTGTAGTTTGATGAAGGTACGAGCTAATCCAGTTGATTACAAGAATGTAAGAATCTTTATTATTAGCTTGAAAGGCTGGGGATAATACATTGGAAGTAACGTTTGTGCTAACGAATAATTTATTGGCACAAGTGGTACATTCAAACCATGTATTCAACATTTTATAAACGAATCAAATTTAAACTTGGAATTAGAGTTTTGTGGAGGTTGATTTAGGAAAAATAATCTCAATCAAACTGCTCTCAACAGGTTGACAATTTTTTAACATACCATCAATATGCATGGCCTCAAAACCAGCAGGTTGGTATGAATTTTTGACAATTTCAAACCAATGAGTTTGGACAGGCTGTAAATTTCAACATATAATATGTATACATTTTAAAGTTAAAATCTTATACGATAATTATAAAATTACAAAATCAAAATAAATGAAATGCTTGATGATATATTTGTGTCTAGGAAGCGACAAAGAGTGGGCATGGCAATGAAGGGTGGGAAGCGGTGATAAAAAGTCTAGAGGGAGAGACGAAAGTCAAAATTGAGAAGATTTAATAGTATTGAAGGGTTAGATCGGTTATTTGAATTGGTTAAAAATTGTAAACCACACACAACTATATAATTCGTCCAACTAAAAGTAGTCAATACTTTCAAGAGTAAATCTATGCGGACAAAAATCAAATATAGAATGGTATACAACCCTCTCACAAACGGTAGGGCCTCACATGTAGAACTTGTCCCTTTTTTTTATCTTTTTTTTTTTCTCGACAAAAGAAATGAAACTTTATTAATGGAAAAAGCAGACATACTGAGAGGGTAAATTATATGTAAATTGGGCCGAGCTGGGTACTGGGCCATTCTGTGGGCCACAGTAAGAAGGGCTGAGTAAAAGGGCCTTGTAATTGGTCCGGTCCAGAGGAGCCTTGCAGATAGCCCGGTCCGAAAGAGGTTGATGGTTAGCTCAGTCATCATGGTCGACGCGGTGACAGTTAGTTCGGTCAAGCCATCTTGAGCCGAGGTATTTTTGGCTTCTTCTTAGGACTTTGCTGTTGAGTAGCTCGGTCCAAGTACGCTATGGTTAGCACGGTCTACATTTATAGCCGAGGTACATGTTACACATAAAGCGCCGAGGTACAAGTAACATGAGTATTGTTAGCTCGGTTACATTGTCATCATACCATGGCAATGCTAGCTCGGTCGTTTGGGCATACCACCGAGCTAGGACCATCTCACTTGGTTTAAGCAATGAGGGGGGTGTTGAAGGATAAGCATTATCTTTCTAGAAAGTGATTCCTAGGAGGACTCTGCATGGAGGAGTAATAGTCCTACTAGGATTGTACCACGAGGAACCTATAAAAGCTCACAACCTAACCTATGGGAGAGGTAACATAACTTTGATTCTCGAATACACAGAGCTTCTGTCTATTTGTCTATTTTGCTGACTTAGGCATTGGAGAGGTATCCGGCACACACCCGCCGGCTAGCTCACGTTTGTGTTTTCAGGGAGTAAAGCGACGACGTTTAGAGGAGCGCAGACTTGATCAACAGAATTATACGAGAAGAATATTTCTTGCTCGTACAATTGGCGCCGTCTGTGGGAAGAAACAGAAAGAACAAACCTCTTCATCAAGTTATCCTCGCTAATCGGAAGTAATGGCGCACAATGAAGAGTTGCCTCAGTCCGCCATTGACGGACAAACCCCAGAAGGAGGTGGGAGGCGCGAAGGTTTGCCTTCTATCCCTCCCATGGCTGACTTAGAGCCCCAGCAATAGAACCCCCGAGGGATGCAAGGGGGAGGCGGAACAACAGCCCCCCGTCGCTCTCGCTCACAAAGTCTTGAAAGGCAGAGGCGAAGAATCGACCCTCAAGCTCTGGAGGATCACGTAAAAGAGCAAGATGAACTAATAAGGAAGATGGCGGCGAACATGGAAGCTATGAAACGCCAGATTAAAGGAAAAGGGGTGGCGACAGGAGAGGGGCGCAAAGGCAACACACTCCCTCACCACTCGGAGGATCGTGGTAGGCATACCACATCGTCACAAGCAGATAGTAAAAGCCTCAGAACAGGCGATACTCAATCCAGGACTGCCAGGACTCGTTACTCCAGGTCTGAGAGAACGAGAACTGAGAGGTCATACACTGAGGGAAGCACTTATCGGCCCTCACGGATGCACCAAACATCATTCAGGCAAACGGAATTGCCTAGATCGTCCGACTTACGAACTGTGCTAGAAGAAAGGGCACGATAGAAAGAGGATACCAGGGCGCGCGACCCGCGCAGAGTCTTAGCCCTCCAGCGGTTGGCTCCTCGGACGCATAGAAGTGTCGAGGTAGGAATGCCAATAGCGCGCCCTGCTTACGAACCGACAGACAAAGCCTTAGCAAGACTACAGACCTCGCCATTTGTTCCGGCAATTGAGAACACGCCCCTACCTTCTGGCTTCCTTTATCCCAAATTTACCACGTATGAAGGGAAGACAGACCCCTACTCGCACTTAAGTCACTTTCGCCAGGTCATGGCAGTATACCGATGGAACGAAGCTTTAATGTGCATCTTATTCCCATCCAGCCTTAGCGACCTAGGTTTAACCTGGTTCGAAAGGCTGCCAGAAGGCAGCATAGCCTCCTCGGCGCAATTGGCAGAGGCGTTCGTAACAAGGTTCAGAACAAACACCAAGACATCGGTGGAGATCGACCAACTACTCTCCATTGACATGGGCGACAAGGAGACGTTGAGGTCATACAACAGTCGCTATTGGGAGACCTTCCACCAGATAGGAGATTACCCCAGAAATCTCGCCATCGCACAGTATAAAAGAGGTCTTCCAGTTGGGAACAGGCTGAGGGACTCGATTACCATGACGCCCCCTTACAAGGGAAGCCTTAATGGAGAGGGTACACCAGCACATTCGGGTGGAAGAAGATGGCGCCCGTGCTAAAACAAAGTCTGGTACAACCGCAATACCAGATAAAAAGACTTCGGCAAAAGTCAATACGGTAGAACGTCCAAGCAGAAACGGGCGAGGCAGGCGGGACAACGGAGAGGACCAAGATAAAAGGTGGTTGAGAGTCCACACTGCCATTACCACGGTATTCAAGAAACCAATCTACTGAATTCTTAGTGAGATACGTGATGAACCTTTCGTCAGGTGGCCAGCTAAGTTAGGAGAAGCGCAAAAGGACTATGACGAAAGATCCCGGTGCACCTTCCATAAGGAAAAAGGGCACCGCACTGAGAATTGCACGCCATTGAGATAGCAACTGGAAGAGTTAGTGGCAGCTGGGCACCTGGACCAGTACATTGAGGGAGGGACGCAGCCAGCCCCCTGTAACAAGCCCACGGGGGGGCCACGCTACAGCTCGGACTCGATTTTGTGTCACGGTTCTAAATCTTGAACCAAAGAGTCCAAATCCGGCAAATCGTTTTGAGAAAACAGATTTTTGAAAGAAGTGCCAAACATGGACTGCTTTGCCAGATACAGAGTCGCCACCTAAATATTTTATTTCGGGAAATTTAGGAAACCCTGACTCGTTGCCTAAGGCCACGTGTCCGTCATTACCAAAGTTGCCTCGGCTCAGGAACTTGGGTACGATTGGGGAAGGTCACTTCGTGAGCACCCCCGCTCGCCTGATCAAAGATCGGCCTCTACTAACCATGATATCTAGTTTTGAAAACATTATGCATTCTTATTCCGATTATTAGCCTAGGATTACTATGTGATGCGCACAGCATACAAGTATAGACTGGGTCACCTGAATTGGAATGAAACATTTGATGTTTGTTTTGAAAATGATTTGCTACTCGCAAGTAGGCTTAAAATGCAGATTTTGCCACCCTCAGGTAGGCTTAGAAAAGATGGTTTTGCCACTATTTAGTGGGCTTAAAACTCACAGTCAATGATTTGTTCCAATCCAAATAATCCAACCTTCACCCACAGGCATTCAAGCAGTTATATCACATAAGCACATAGCCTCATGGTAAGCATGCTATTCATGGCAGTCACTCACACGCATGCAAGGATGCTAAAGCATAAGAACTCACCGAGTACTCCAAGCCAAAACAAAAACCGATTAGAAATCCATGCATGATCCTAATTATACAGAAATGCCTAATGCAACACATGCAAAATGCAACTATAGCAGGCTCGGCTATTCTAAACATGGCATATGAGATGCAACAGTTAACATGTATTCAACTTGGAATTGAAATACAAATGCAGTTAGTATGATGCGCCGAGCCCGGTGTATGCAAAACAGATGAATGAATGCAAACATGCTATCATACTGTATGCTAATTGAAATATGCCCTAATCTAACCATTATAAGCTGGTAAATAAAAGGGAGAAAGACGTGGGGTTGGAAGACATACATCACACGCACGCACACTTATTACAGTTGTACCCTCGCTCGGAGGGTCCGAATAAATAATATACAGTCCCGAATAAATAATACAGTCCGAATAAATACAAAATCCTAATTAATTAACAGATTAATCTAGGAAAGCAATAAACTAGCATGCAAGCTAGGGACTGCCTCGAATCTGCTCCAGATGATGAATGATGCATGTTCAGGTTGCTTGGCGCGGAAATCCATTGTGACGCCCCGATTAGCCTCTGTTTGCAATTGTTCTTGGAAAGCGTGCCAAGCTCCGAAAGGCTGCTGATTCTTGATTTGCTGCAACAGAGAGCAGGAAATGGGCATAGCAATGTATTTTCACGTATGTATGCATGCCTCGATCCTCGTGCCACCAATCACGCATCTCAATGCACGATGGCCGAGGAGTCGAATTGCACAACTCAATATGGAATGAATGCACATGAAAACACAACAAGACCGAGACTTCATCATGGGTAATCCGAAGTGTCGGCGACTGGGGAATTGAGACACGTTCCGTCACTCGGAGTACGAAACGTACCTCATTTTCCGTGCTCGGGCTAACTCCTATCCCAAACACAATGCAATATGCATGACATGCATAATGCAACTAAGATACAACCTAACATGCACAATGCTATGAAATGGCATACACGATGCACGAAGTGACGTGGCATACACAATGCACTAACATACAACCTAGCATACGCAATGCTATGAAATGAAATGGCATATACAATGCATAATGGACTTACACCAACACAAGTGGACCTCAGCCACACTCAAATAGGAGGCCATTAGATGAAAATGAGACACTCAAAATGCGTGCACACGTGCACGCAAACCGAGGACCGACCCTAAGGCATGGAATGCCACTCTAACAAGACACATGGAAAGACATGGAATATGACATACTAGCATGCAAATTTCAGTAGCAAAAATTGATGCAAAACAGCCCCGAAACATGGCAAAAGTGCACCCGATGCATGAAATGAAACCCGAAATCCAAAATTAGGCACATGGAATGACTTATAGCTATACAAAGCATGCATTATTTGAACATGAAGCATGAAGACAGAAGCAAGGCAGTCCCAAAAAATTCATATTTACAGTTTTAAGCAAGGCCAAACAGTGAACACAAATGGGGCTAAGCTAGCATACAAAAAATGGCCCTAAAATTGAGATAATGAAGCAAGTAGCAGATGCTGGCCCCAAATGACCGAGAGCCCTTCAACAAAGTTGAAGAGGGGCTCAAAACATGATATTTTACAGTTACTGACCAAATCCAAAACAGTGCACAAGCAAGCCTAAAATACTATGCAAGATAAGGCCAAAAAGAGGGCTTCAACACAAAGTATACAAAGGATGACTCAAAAGGCAAAAGACCCTTAATGAAACATGAAGAGGAGGTCAAAATAAGGCTATTTTCAGTTTGGACCAGAGCCCAAACATAGAAGCACAAGGGGCTAACAAATCATGCAAAAATAAGGCCAAAAGAGGGACATAAAGGCAAGTGACAAATGGAAGCCACAAACAGTGATGAGCCCTTCAACAATGTGGAAGAAGGGCTCAAAATAAGCTTCTTTACAGTTTGGACCAGAGATCAAAACAGTTTACATATAGGCCTAAAATAATATGCAAGAAAATGGCATACAAAGGAGGTAATGAAGCAAGTGCAAAAAGGGAGCCTCAAACAGTGAGAGGCCCTTAAAAAAACATGAAATAGAGCTAAAAAAAAAGACATTTTCAGTTAGGGTCGGAGCCCCAACATGCAAGCACAAAGAGCTAAGATATGAACCAAGAAAATGGTCAAAAAACGGAGAAGAGGACTTACCCTTGAAGACTAATCTTTGACAGCCTTTTGGACCAAGAAATGCTGCCTTCTAAGCTCTAAGAAGACCCTCCAAGCTGTTGGAATGGAGTGGTGGTGTGGTGCTAGGTGATGGTGAGGAAATGGTGTAAGAATCAAAGGGTTTTTTAAGGCTTAGAGTAGAGAGAGAGAGAGAGATTTAATGTGAGAGCTCCAAATCAAAATTTTCTAATCCTTAAAACACAGCTGGGGGGTCTGTTATATAGACACAAGAGGGTGGAAAAGAGGGGGAAAAATGGGGGGGAAATGAAATTCAAATTTCCCCCCAAAATTGGCCTAAAAGCGAGATAAAGGGGCAAGTGATAGTAGGAGATCTCAAATTGAAGAGAGCCCTTCAACAAAGTTGAAGAGGGGCCCAAAATAAGACACTTTGTAGTTTACGACAAGCCACGAAAATAAATACAAGTAGGCCTAAACTATCATGCAAGAAAAGGCCTAAAAGAGGGGTAAAGAAGCAAGTGGCAGTAGGAGATCTCAAACAGTAAAAGGTCCTTAATCAAACATGAAAAGTATCTCAAAATATGACTATCTCAAGTTCGGGTTGGAGTCCAAAAATGCAGAATGAAGGTTCGGAAGCCAAAACACGCAGTTCGGGGCCCCGAAAGTGGGCTGTTAGGCACCGGAAGTGGTGTTCGACCACGAAGTTGGTCTCTCGGACGACAGTGTCCCTCAAAAGGGAGGAAATAAGGTGTGTGCCAAAAACCGGAGCAAACGGAGGTGGTTAAACGGTCCCGAACCGAGGCACACGACCGACAGCTCCGAAAAACCGGGAACCGGGCTCCAAACGGGAAAAATGGCCTACGACCACAAAACGTAGCCTACGGCCACTGAGAGATGGTCTACGAGACCTCTCCCTCCCTTCGGGAAGAGAAAACAGAGAAAACAGGGCCTGGTTCGCAAACCGAGGCAAAGCACAAAAGAGTCCGGAAGTCCGGAGGCAAGGCTCGCAGCCGGGACTCCGCAACCTCAAAACGAGCACGATATGCAATATCACTAAGCGCTCAATCAGTGATGTCTGAGTCTTAAGGTTGGTCAAAAATGAGGTGTCTACAGTTGCCCCTCTTTGACAGAACTCGAAAGTCATAAGTGACGGGAGTGAATGTCAAAGCCCAGAGACGACCCATTTTTGACAAGGCCGAAGACTTAGACAAACAGACAAGATAGACAAAGATGTGCCCGCAGGCATGCCCACAGGTAGGGGCGAAATGCAAATGATAATGCAAGAAGCCGAACATAACTTATGATCATGCAAAGAAACATAGGGACGTATCCCGGTGTTTCGGAAAGGTATAAGCATTGGAACGTATTCCAGATGCTCTTAACCAAAGATGGAGAAACATGGGGACGTATCCCGGTGTTTAGGGACGTATCCCAAGATTTAGGGACGTGTCCCAAGGTTTAGGGACGTATCCCATGGTTTAGGGACGTATCCCAAGGTTTAGGGACGTATCCCAAGATTTAGGGACGTATCCCAAAGGTTAGGGACGTATCCCAGAGGTTAGGGACGTATCCCAAAGATTAGGGACGTATCCCAAAGGTTAGGGACGTATCCCAAGGATTAGAAAAGAAGGAGAAACATAGGGACGTATCCCAGTGTTTCAGGAGGAAGGAGAAACATAAGGACGTATCCCGGTGTTCTGCAAGGAATGTGAAACATAGGGACGTATCCCGGTGTTCCGCAAGGAATGTGAAACATAGGGACGTATCCCGGTGTTTCAGAATGGTGTGAGTATTGGAACGTATTCCGAACGCTTTTAACCGAAGAGGGAGAAACATAGGGACGTATCTTGGCGTTTCAGAATGTTGTGAGCATTGGAACGTATTCCGAACGCTTTTAACCGAAGAGGGAGAAACATAGGGACGTATCCCGGTGTTTCGGAATGGTGTGAGCATTGGAATGTATTCCGAACGCTTTTAACCGAAGAGGGAGAAACATAGGGACGTATCTCGGTGTTTCGGAATGGTGTGAGCATTGGAACGTATTCCGAACGCTTTTAACCGAAGAGGGAGAAACATAGGGACGTATCCCGGTGTTTCGGAATGGTGTGAGCATTGGAACGTATTCCGAACGCTTTTAACCGAAGAGGGAGAAACATAGGGACGTATCCCGGCGTTTCAGAATGGTGTGAGCATTGGAACGTATTCCGAACGCTTTTAACCGAAGAGGGAGAAACATAGGGACGTATCCCAGCGTTTCAGAAAGAAGAGAGAAACGTAGGGACGTATCCCGGTGTTTCGGAAAGAAGAGAGAAACGTAGGGACGTATCCCGGTGTTTCGAAAAAGGGATAAGCATTGGAACGTATTCCAAATGCTCTAAACCAGAGGAAGTCTGACCCGTCGCACGTGCAAGGAGAGAGAAAGACAATTGCAAGTGAAAAGGTGCAGAACAATGCAAGATAGATGTGCATAATCAATGTAATGAATGAGAATAACAATGCTAGTGAAGTGGGTGTATAACAATGCAATTGGAATGGGCATCACAATGCAAGCATGAGAAGTGCATAACAATGCGGGTGGAAGGATGCATAACAATACAAGTGGAATGTGCGTGACAATGCATATTTGAGACAAAATGCCGAATAAGGGAATACAAGCCTTAACGAGACCAGATTAAAACGCGACCTCCGATTTACCTTTCAGAGGGGTTTGCAACACATTCAGCTCAAAAACGGGCACACCCTGTTCATATTAGAGAGAGATAACATCTGTTGCTGCTTTAATCGCCATTCTGACTTGAAGCAGGCTTACACTTGGGATAGAGGCACGCCCATTCTTCGGAACACTGACAAGGTCTGAAGAGGTACATCTGGAATACAATCTCAGAATTCGCTGAAGGTGAAACACACTCAGATGCTTTGATTTTCCCTTTTTTCTTTTGCTTTGCAGTCCGGAACCATTATAGCTTCAGATAGGTCTTGGTTTCACTGTTCTCATATGACCTGGGTTGAACCCTGCGGTTTTATGAAAGAACAAATACTGTTTTGAACAAATGTGGAGAACGGCACGGCACTCGAAGCACAAAATGACTTTATTTTCGAAATTGAGAGATGAGTTTTCGACCAGGTATTGAGCCTACGACTGAACACAGCAAAATGACTCAACAAGGAAATAAAAGGCACACAACCTAGACACATCGAGTAACACCTGAAACGACCCAAAACAAAATCGAGATAAAACAAAAAGACAAGACACTCAGACGTGCACAGGGAGCCTGTTTCACCGGGTAGTGTTTCCCACCCTTTCTCATTTGTGGTTCTCACATCACTCGGCCCTCAAGCTCTGTTTTTCTGAAAAAGCCCTTTTCTCACTTTTTCTCTCATCGCACATCTCTCTATTCTTCAATCTCTCATTTTTCATCCCTCCCCTGGGTGGTTGATAGATAAACAGCAATTTGTGGGCTCGTGCCCCTAGCATTCTGCTAGATTCTTCTTCTTCTGCACGCAGCTAGTGGGTTTCTCCCACAGAGGGGCTGTGCTACAACTGGGTGTGTAGCAAATCTGTAGCTGACATCGATTGATGATGCTCTGCTTGGAGTTCGGACGTGATCAGATCTGTCCAGATGAGGGAGTGGAATCTCTGGTCTCATTCCAGTTCGTGCTTCGCACTTGGCTTGATACCTCGTTGCTCGGAGGATGTGAGAGCTTTCAGCCTTTTGTTGTGCCCTTCAGTTGTGCCTTTTTTGGCAGGTAGAGTGCCCTTCTTGGCAAGTATTTTGACAAATGGGAAAAGACAGAACTCCTGACTCGACTGCGCCCCTAGTTCATCATTTTGACCATTTTTTGTTTTTTTTTGCTTTCTACTAAAACAATTTTGACCCACATGAGAGTTAGATTAACATGCTTGTTCAATTTTTGATTTGAAATCATGCAAGTCAGGCTATGAGCACTGAAAATTTTCCTTTTTCGAGTCCAAGAAATGGTCCAATTTTTGGAAAAGATTGAACAATTTTCGAGAAAATTAGTCAACCTCAGTAAAAATTCTCAAAAACTATTTTTGCAAACGGCCACTTGCTCAACGAGCATGAAACCTACTCCTGAGATGCACAACCTCGGATCCAAAGGAAAACTGCCCCGTGCTTGAAGAGAGCTGCACGGCAATGGAAAGTTGTCCCTTGTTTGAACGGCACCGCGGCGCATTGAATGGCAACGGAAAGTTGCCCCTTGTTTGGATGGCACCGCAGCGCGTTGAATGGCAACGGAAAGCTACCCCTTGTTTGGATGGCACCGCAGCGCGTTGAATGGCAACGGAAAGCTGCCCCTTGTTTGAATGGCACCGCAGCGCATTGTAGTCAGTCCTCAGAGTGCTGAACGCAACCAAACTCTCGGATACAGTGAAGACAAAAATGACTAGAACCATTGCATGGACACAATCAAATTTGAAGTGTTTTACGGCTGGACTTCAGAATGAAGTTGCCTACGTATCCCAAAGATGGGAATCAAGCCTTACGTAGTTCGGGGTTAAGGTACACTCGGGTATTTAACCTCTCCTTTTATGCTCTAACTTTTGCCAAGGCGCCCGTTGCAGGTTTTCAACCTTGCGAGCTTTGTTCTTCTTTCTTTTTCATTTATTTTCTTCTCTTTTTTTTTTCTTTTTTTTTTCTCTTTTCTTCTTTTTTTCTATTTTTTCTTTTTTTCTTTTTTCTCTTTTCTTCTTTTTTTCTTTTTGCTTTTTGTATATATCTTTTCTTGCTCTAACTTTTGCCTGGGTCGCCCTTTCCGGGTTTTCGGCCCAGCGAGCCTCTCAAAGGGTAAAAGTGTAACAAGTCCATGCCAAATGGTTTTAGGATTTCGAAGCCATCCGTATCCAAGAGAGTGGCTGTTGTTTTGCAAGAGGATTCATCTTCGGCTCTTCGAGCACATCTGACATCTTTGCCCCTAGTTCAAAGGGTACTTCTGTTCTAGCTTTGCAAGCTTCTTCTGATCTTCTGATCTTCTTGATCCGACTTTCCTGGCCTCTTGTTCGAGGGCTGCTTCAAATCTGGCCACACAGGCCTCACGTCGTAGTTGACCGTTGAACCTTCTGAATTCAAGTTCAAGGTTTGGAAGCAAAGGGGTTGAGTCTCGAGGCTGAGAGCGATCCTAGGCTGCACAATCTCAAGAGCGATTCCACACAGGTCTTCGCAGGACCGCGCAAAACATTTTGTTTTTGAAAATTTTTAAGAAAGCGACAAATCACTCGCGCTGAAGATAGTGTGAAACCAGTCTGGATCAAGCCAGGGTCCTTCTTAGTACTCACGCTAACAAGCATGATTTCATTCATTAAGGGCTTAGCACGCCTCTCTTTCTCTCAGTTTGATCAAATTTTTGCAAATCTCGAGGAATTCCTTCCTCTTTGTTTTCACTGCAGCGTTCAAAAAGTTTTGAAAAACTCAGGTCATTACAATGACTTCAAGGCACAGAAAAGACAGGGTTCTTAGTCAAATACTGCCATCTCATTCAGAACTTCCAGCATAACTGGCACAAGGCAGAAGCGAGCATAAGAATGTGAAAATCACTGCTACTCATTCAAATCTGTTGGCATAACTAGCTCCATGTCAGAAACAGACTCAAAAGAAAGAGAAAAGACAATCACAAAACAGGAAAGTGACGTCCGAGGTAACACCCCCGAAATCACCCGACTTCAACACAACAAGACTGACTCGATACGACAAGACAGACTCAACGAGATTGAATCGATATAACGAGACAGACTCAACAGGACTGACTCGATACAACAAGACAGACTCAACAGGACTGACTCGATACAACAAGACAGGCTCGACAGGACTGACTCGATACAACAAGACAGACCCAACAGGACTGACTTGATACAACAAGACAAACTCAACAAGACTGACTCGATACAACAAGACCGACTCAACAGGTTTGACTCGATACAACAAGACAGACTCAATACCCAAGTCAGAGAGTACAAAAACCAGCATTCATAAATGCTCAAAACAGTGCGTGCCATACGCCACATCTGGAGTAAACTGAGTGCCGCCTGTAGGTGGTTCATCTCCTGATCACATAACAACACAGGTCCAGAGTACCTGAGGGATATTAGACCCTTCTGAAGCTATGGTTCCAAGACTACTTAGCAAAAAAGAAAACAAACAGCATCTCAGCCTGATTTCACCAGAACCATCATGAGCGAAGCTAAATGATTGCGCTCCCTATAGAATTCTGCCCAAAATTCGGCCTGTAAACTGTTACCCTCAGGTAAACTGAATCCCAAAATACTGAATTGGTGCCCGCAAGCCTGATGCCCAAACTTGTAAACTGATACATGCATTCCTGTAGAGACGCACTCTAAAAGCACATAGCAGATAAGTGAGAGCCAAAACACTCCTACGTTGGGGTAGGGTTTCCCTGTCCTATTTTGTCAAGAGCTAGGGTTTCACTACGCACACAGCGGTTTCAAACAACCTATAAACGGGTAAGCAACCTGTTCTAGTTTGGAATGGTCACTATGGTTCCGAATATGCACTAGGTCGAATGGTCGAAAAGGGTGCCCCGGTAAAACCGGGGTTTGTGTTCCCATACTGGCAGAACCCGCAACCGGTCAGCCTTATGGACATGCCTTGACAAGACAAGCCTCCGGCAAACTGCTCAGGAATAGCAGATGGCAAACACGGTGTCCTAGGCGCACCAATGCAAATGCAATGCAAAGAAACACACAAGTGTCGTCAAAACCAGATATCATGAGTTCGAGTCAAGTTCTCTAAATCCCCAGCAGAGTCGCTAGAAACTGTAACAAGCCCGCGGGGGGGCCTCGCTACAGCTCGGACTCGATTTTGTGTCACGGTTCTAAATCTTGAACCAAAGAGTCCAAATCCGGCAAATCGTTTTGAAAAAACATATTTTTGAAAGAAGTGCCAAACATGGACTGCTTTGCCAGATACAGAGTCGCCACCTAAATATTTTATTTCGGGAAATTTAGGAAACCCTGACTCGTTACCTAAGGCCACGTGTCCGTCATCACCAAAGTTGCCTCGGCTCGGGAACTTGGGTACGATTGGGGAAGGTCACTTCGTGAGCACCCCCGCTCGCCCGATCAAAGATCGGCCTCTACTAACCATGATATCTAGTTTTGAAAACATTATGCGTTCTTATTCCGGTTATTAGTCTAGGATTACTATGTGATGCGCACAGCATACAAGTATAGACTGGGTCGCCTGAATTGGAATGAAACATTTGATGTTTGTTTTGAAAATGATTTGCTACTCGCAAGTAGGCTTAAAATGCATATTTTGCCACCCTCAGGTGGGCTTAGAAAAGATGGTTTTGCCACTATCTAGTGGGCTTAAAACTCACAGTCAATGATTTGTTCCAATCCAAATAACCCAACCTACACCCACAGGCATTCAAGCAGTTATATCACATAAGCACATAGCCTCATGGTAAGCATGCTATTCATGGCAGTCACTCACACGCATGCAAGGATGCTAAAGCATAAGAACTCACCGAGTACTCCAAGCCAAAACAGAAACCGATTAGAAATCCATGCATGATCCTAATTATACAGAAATGCCTAATGCAACACATGCAAAATGCAACTATAGCAGGCTCGGCTATTCTAAACATGGCATATGAGATGCAACAGTTAACATGTATTCAACTTGGAATTGAAATACAAATGCAGTCAGTATGATGCACCGAGCCCGGTGTATGCAAAACAGATGAATGAATGCAAACATGCTATCATACTGTATGCTAATTGAAATATGCCCTAATCTAACCATTATAAGCTGGTAAATAAAAGGGAGAAAGACGTGGGGTTGGAAGACATACATCACACGCACGCACACTTATTACAGTTGTGCGCTCGCTCGGAGGATCCGAATAAATAATATACATTTCCGAATAAATAATACAGTCCGAATAAATACAAAATCCTAATTAATTAACAGATTAATCTAGGAAAGCAATAAACTAGCATGCAAGCTAGGGACTGCCTCGAATCTGCTCCGGATGATGAATGATGCATGTTCGGGTTGCTTGGTGCGGAAATCCACTGTGACGCCCCGATTAGCCTCTGTTTGCAATTGTTCTTGGAAAGCGTGCCAAGCTCCGAAAGGCTGCTGATTCTTGATTTGCTGCAACAGAGAGCAGGAAAGGGGCATAGCAATGTATTTTCACGTATGTATGCATGCCTCGATCCTCGTGCCACCAATCACGCATCTCAATGCACGATGGCCGAGGAGTCGAATTGCACAACTCAATATAGAATGAATGCACATGAAAACACAACAAGACCGAGACTTCATCATGGGTAATCCGAAGTGTCGGCGACTGGGGAATTGAGACACGTTCCGTCACTCGGAGTACGAAACGTACCTCGTTTTCCGTGCTCGGGCTAACTCCTATCCCAAACACAATGCAATATGCATGACATGCATGAATGCAACTAAGATACAACCTAACATGCACAATGCTATGAAATGGCATACACAATGCACGAAGTGACGTGGCATACACAATGCACTAACATACAACCTAGCATACGCAATGCTATGAAATGAAATGGCATATACAATGCATAATGGACTTACACCAACACAAGTGGACCTCATCCACACTCACATAGGAGGCCATTAGATGAAAATGAGACACTCAAAATGCGTGCACACGTGCACGCAAACCGAGGACCGACCCTAAGGCACGGAATGCCACTCTAACAAGACACATGGCAAGACATGGAATATGATATACTAGCATGCAAATTTCAGTAGCAAAAATTGATGCAAAACAGCCCTGAAACATGGCAAAAGTGCACCCGATGCATGAAATGAAACCCGAAATCCAAAACTAGGCACATGGAATGACTTATAGCTATACAAAGAATGCATTATTTGAACATGAAGCATGAAGACAGAAGCAAGGCAGTCCCAAAAACTTCATATTTACAGTTTTAAGCAAGGCCAAACAGTGAACACAAATGGGGCTAAGCTAGCATACAAAAAATGGCCCTAAAATTGAGATAATGAAGCCAGTAGCAGCTGCTGGCCCCAAATGACCGAGAGTCTTTCAACAAAGTTGAAGAGGGGCTCAAAACATGATATTTTACAGTTAGTGACCAAACCCAAAACAGTGCACAAGCAAGCCTAAAATACTATGCAAGATAAGGCCAAAAAGAGGGCTTTAACACAAAGTATACAAAGGATGCCTCAAAAGGCAAAAGACCCTTAATGAAACATAAAGGGGAGGTCAAAATAAGGCTATTTACAGTTCGGACCAGAGCCCAAAAACCGAAGCACAAGGGGCTAACAAATCATGCAAAAATAAGGCCAAAAGAGGGACATAAAGGCAAGTGACAAATGGAAGCCACAAACAGTGATGAGCCCTTCAACAATGTTGAAGAACTGCTCAAAATAAGCTTCTTTACAGTTCGGACCAGAGATCAAAACAGCTTACATATAGGTCTAAAATAATATGCAAGAAAATGGCATACAAAGGAGGTAATGAAGCAAGTGCAAAAAGGGAGCCTCAAACAGTGAGAGACCCTTAAAAAAATATGAAATAGAGCTCAAGAAAAAGACATTTTCAGTTAGGGTCGGAGCCCCAACATGCAAGCACAAAGAGTTAAGATATGAACCAAGAAAAGGGTCAAAAAAGGGAGAAGAGGACTTACCCTTGAAGATTAATCTTTGACAGCCTTTTGGACCAAGAAATGCTGCCTCCTAAGCTCTGAGAAGACCCTCCAAGCTGCTGGAATTGAGTGGTGGTGTGGTGCTAGGTGATGGTGAGGAAATGGTGTAAGAATCAAAGGGTTTTTTAAGGCTGAGAGTAGAGAGAGAGAGAGATTTAATGTGAGTGCTCCAAATCAAAATTTTCTAACCCTTAAAACACAGCTGGGGGGTCTGTTATATAGACACAAGAGGGTGGAAAAGAGGGGGAAAAATGGGGGGGAAATGAAATTCAAATTTCCCCCCAAAATTGGCCTAAAAGAGAGATAAAGGGGCAAGTGATAGTAGGAGATCTCAAACTGAAGAGAGCCCTTCAACAAAGTTGAAGAGGGGCCCAAAATAAGACACTTTGTAGTTTACGACAAGCCACGAAAATAAATACAAGTAGGCCTAAACTATCATGCAAGAAAAGGCCTAAAAGAGGGGTAAAGAAGCAAGTGGCAGTAGGAGATCTCAAACAGTAAAAGGTCCTTAATCAAACATGAAAAGTATCTCAAAATATGACTATCTCAAGTTCGGGTTGGAGTCCAAAAATGCAGAATGAAGGTTCGGAAGCCAAAACACGCAGTTCGGGGCCCCGAAAGTGGGCTGTTAGGCACCGGAAGTGGTGTTCGACCACGAAGTTGGTCTCTCGGACGACAGTGTCCCTCAAAAGGGAGGAAATAAGGTGTGTGCCAAAAACCGGAGCAAACGGAGGTGGTTAAACGGTCCCGAACCGAGGCACACGGCCGACAGCTCCGAAAAACCGGGAACCGGGCTCCAAACGGGAAAAATGGCCTACGACCACAAAACGTAGCCTACGGCCACTGAGAGATGGTCTACGAGACCTCTCCCTCCCTTCGGGAAGAGAAAACAGAGAAAACAGGGCCTGGTTCGCAAACCGAGGCAAAGCACAAAAGAGTCCGGAAGTCCGGAGGCAAGGCTCGCAGCCGGGACTCCGCAACCTCAGAACGAGCACGATATGCAATATCACTAAGCACTCAATCAGTGATGTCTGAGTCTTAAGGTCGGTCAAAAATGGGGTGTCTACACCCCCTAGAACCACGACCACCCAGACGAAATGCCGATCGACCCCCCACCTCAAAGCGTGATAAACGTGATACATGGGCTATTCAAACCTGAGCGGGTATGTGAGCTCAGGGGAACGATCAAGAAGGCCGAGCACTTAAGGGAGGTATTAAGTGCGCAACCTACCATAAAAAATGGGAGAATAGAAGCCACGAACGTCATATCCTTCTCAGACAAAGACTTGGCAAGGATATATTGCCCTTACAATGATACACTGGTCGTTACACTCCGCGTCATGGATTATGACATCAAACGGATTTTGATTGACCAAGGAAGCTCGTGCGAAATAATGTATTACGACACATTCAAACAACTGAAACTGAAGGACAAAGACTTGGCACCTGCTGTATCTCTCCTGATCGGGTTCAACTCAATGCCAGAGTGGCCAGTCGGCAAGATAATCCTCCCAGTCAGAGCAGGAAGCATGACTAAACAAGTGGAATTCTGGGTGTTGAAAGTGCCCTCCACTTACAACATAATCTTGGGAAGGACATGGTTGCATGCCATGAGAGCAGTAACATCAACCTACTATCAAGTAATGCGATTCCCCAACGAAGTCGGGGTAATTGAAGAGGTCTTTGGAGACCAAATTATGTCCAAGCAATGCTTCATCACAGTAAATGGCAGCTGCGCTGCCAAGGGGTTTGTTCAGATGGTGGAAGAACCCGAGAGCAATGAATTGTTTGCGGATGTGGGCAAAGCCGCTGAACAGAAGGCAGTAGAAGACTTGGTACAGGTAAGAATAGATGAAAAGAACCTGGATAAGTTCTTTTTGCTTGGCTCATCTATGTCCAGCACTGAGAGAATAGAGGTCATGGAGTTCTTGACCTCTAACATCGAAGTGTTTGCCTAGATGCCGTATGACATGCCTGGCATTAACCCAAGCTTCATCTATCACCAATTGAACGTCCACCCAACTACCAGACCAATTATACAGCGCACTCGCAGATCGACACTCCACCACGCTGAGATAGTGGTGGAAGAAGTAGGAAACCTACTGGAGGCAGGAGCTATCAGAGATGTGCACTACCCCAGATGGATCTCCAATACAGTGGTGGTGCCAAAGAAGAATGGAAAATGGCGTGTCTGCGTGGACTACAAAACAGTCAACAGGGCATGCCCAAAGGACAGCTTTTCTCTACCACGGATAAACCAACTGGTAGATCTGACGGCAGGACACAACCGTCTTAACTTTCTTGATGCGTACAGAGGCTACCATCAGATCGCTATGCATGAGCCAGACCAGGAGGTCACATCTTTTACAACACCAAGAGGACTGTATTGCTACAAGGTCATGCCCTTTGGCCTAAAGAACGCAGGGGCAACATTCCAACAAATGGTCACCAAGATGTTTGAACCATTGTTAGGCAGAACAATGAAAGCTTACATTGACGACATGGTGTTCAAGAGCAAGGATGAGAATGACCATCTCAAGGACCTAGGTGAGATGTTTCAGATCCTGAAGAAGCACAAGATGCGCCTTAATGCGTCCAAATGTGCGTTCGGTGTAGGATCTGGCAAATTCCTAGGCTTCTTGGTGACCAACCGACGTATTGAGGCAGACCCCTCTCAGATCAAAGCAATTCAGGATCTGGAGAGGCCCAACTCAGTAAAAGAAGTGCAGCATCTCACCGGCATGGCAGCTGCACTCAACCGATTCATAAGTCGATCGTCAGACAGATGTCAACCATTTTTTCAAGCATTAAAAGCCAAGTTCGAGTGGGACGAAGAATGCGACCGCGCTCTAGAAAGGTTGAAAGAATATATGTCTTCTCCACCACTGCTTGTAACCCCAATATCTGGAGAAGAACTCTTTCTGTACCTGGCAGTTTCACAGTACGCAATTAGCGCAGTGTTGGTCCGAGCGGAAGGAATCCAACATCTGCCCATCTTTTACGTCAGCAAGACATTACTAGGCGCAGAAACAAGGTACTTACCACTGGAAAAACTGGCTCTAGCCTTAATGATGGCCTCAAGGAAGTTGTCACATTACTTTCACGCCCACACCATAGTCGTCCTCACAGCCTTTCCATTAAAAGCTTTGTTTGAGAGGGTAAACGTTTCTGGGAGAATCCTAAAGTGGGCAGTAGAGTTGGGACAGTTCGACATCAAGTTCCAACCCAGAACCGCGGTAAAAGCCCAAGTCTTGGCAGACTTTGTCACAGAATTCACCCCAAGAAGTCATCATATCTGCCCAGTCGACCTGACTGATACAACCGAACTAGGGTTGGAAGTTGACGCTGGAATAGCGCAACCCCTGGTGCAGGATACCCAGTCAGACCCTAAGGCAGACCAGAGTAAAGTAAAGGAGGAAGAAACAAACCATGCTACACCAAGCCAAGACTTGGTACAATCAGATAGCGAGGGGCAAACAGCAAGCACAGACCTTGAAAACACCAGCAACATTCTTGATCCCAAGGCATCATCTGATCCCTCCACTTGCTGGAAACTGTTCATTGGAGAGATGTGGAAGCTCTTCGTGGATGGAGCGTCCAATAGGCACGGTGTAGGACTAGGCATAGTCCTCATCTCGCCAGATGGCCTAGTGGTGGAGCAAGTAGTCAACCTTGGCTTCCCAACATCAAACAACGAAGCAAAATATGAAGCGCTTCTGGCAGGCTTAAAATCAGCATCCTACATGAAGGCCACCGAGCTAATGGTTTACAGTGACTCACAGCTGGTGGTAAACCAAATGTCAGGTGACTACGAGGCAAAGGATGACAGGATGGCTAAGTACCAAGAGTTGGTCAAAAAAGAGATCAAAAAATTTGAAGTAGTGCGGATAGAGCAGATCGGCAGGGAAGAAAACAGTAAAGCGGACGAACTAGCAGGCTTTGCTTCAATGGCAGATACCTCTATCCCTCATCCATTGCTGATTGACTACCTACCAAGACCAACCATTGAAGACCAGAAGTAGAAGAGGTATGTTGTGCCGAACTAGGCCCTTCGTGGATGGATCCCATCATACTGTTCCTAAAAGACGGCATCTTAGCGGAAGAAAAGAAAGAGGCCAACAAAATAAGAGCAAAGTCACAGCGCTTTTGGCTCTCCCCATCAATGGCATTATACAAGAAATCCTTCACAAGACCTTACCTAAAGTGTGTCCACCCCAGCAAAGTGGAAGCATTCTTGTTCGAAATACACGAAGGCGTATGCGGAAGCCATCAAGGAGGAAGATCATTAGCCTACAGAGCAATTTCGCAAGGATATTGGTGGCCATACATGCAAGCAGATTCAGAGAAGTATGTCAAGAAGTGCGAGAAATGTCAGAAGTTCGCACACCAAATACATCAGCCAGCCAGAGAACTCCTACCATTGACAAGCCCATGGCCCTTTGCAATGTGGGGCTTGGACATAGTAGGACCACTTCCAATAGCACCCGGCAACAGAAAGTTCTTCCTTGCAGCAACAGACTACTTCACAAAGTGGGTGGAGGCAGAAGCATTGGCATCAATCAAGGAGAAGGATGTGAAAAAGTTCGTCTAGCAGAATATCATCACTCGGTTCGGCATACCAAAAGCTCTAATATCGAACAACAGCACTCAGTTTGATGACAGAATCTTTAGAGGCTTTTGTGCAGAATACAAGATAGAATTCTACAACTCTACACCGGCATACCCCCAAGCAAATGGCTAAGCAGAAGCATCAAACAAAGTGGTCTTGGATGGATTGAAGAAAAGATTAGAGAAAGCAAAGGGCAAATGGGCTGAGGAGCTTCCCTACGTTTTATGGGCTTACCGTACCACACCTCAACGGTCTACTGGCGAAACACCATTTTCCTTAGCCTGTGGCATGGAAGCGATAATCCCACTGGAAGTTGGCCTTCCCACAATTAGAAGTGAAAATTTTGATCCAGACTTAAATGAAGAAGCCATAGCATTGGAATTCGACCTTGCAGAAGAAAGAAAAGAAAAAGCACTGGTTTACATTGCCTCGTACCAGCAAGAGCTGTCCACAAAGTATAACAAAACAGTACATCTGAGACAATTCAAAATCGGAGATTGGGTACTGTGCAAAGTGATGGGAAACACCTTGGTACCCGGGGATGGCAAGTTAGGGCCTAATTGGGAAGGACCTTACAAGGTGGTTGGATTAGCAGGAAAAGGGGCATACCACTTGGAAGATAAAGACAGCAAAGCCATTCCCCCGGCCATGGAACACTGCCAATCTCAAACTATTTTATTTTTAACTTTTCTTTCAAGTATTTGTAATTTTTCTTTCTCAATAAAATAAATAGTTTCTTTTTAGTATAGTTGTTTCCTTCTGTAAAAGATTGTTTTAGTGAGTTAGGCGCACTGAAAGCATAGTTGGCCGGAATAACCAACTTTCAGCTAAGATTAGGATCAGTGCTGAAGAAGTTGGCTGGAAAAGCCAACACCCCTCCTAAGCCCAGGGTAAGGATCCAGGCTGCAGGACGTTTGGCAGGAATAGCCAAACACTTCACTCTAGGTTGGCAGGGATAAACCAACTTAGAGGTTGGCTGGAATAACCAACACCCCTCCTAAGCCCAGGATAAGGATCCAGGCTGCAGGACGTTTGGCAGGAATAACCAAACACTTCACTCTAGGTTGGCAGAAATAATCAACTTAGAGGTTGGCTGGAATAACCAACACCCATCCTAAGCCCAGGATAAGGATCCAGGCTGCAGGACGTTTGGTCAGAATAACCAAACACTTTACTCTAGGTTCGCAGGAAAAACCAACTTTGAGCTCTCTTCAGCCAAGATTAGGATCTAGGCTGAAGAGGTTGGCTGGAAAAACCAACACTTATTGTTCTTCAGCCGAGATAAGGATCTAGGCTGAAGAGGTTGGCTGGAAAAACCAACACTTGGTAGTACTTTTCAACCAAGATAAGGATCTAGGCTGAAGAGTGGTTAGTTGGAAAAACCAACATTTATTGTTTTTCAGCCGAAATAAGGATCTGGGCTGAAGAAGTTGGCTAGAAAAACCAACACCTAGTACTATTCAGCCGAAATAAGGATCTAGGCTGAAGAGTGGTTGGCTGGAAAAATCAACACTTAGTACTATTCAGCCGAAATAAGGATCTAGGCTGAAGAGTGGTTGGCTGGAAAAAACCAACGCTTATTATTCTTTAGCCGAGATAAGGATCAAGGCTAAAGAGGTTGGCAGGTATGGCCAGCTAGATTACAAGGATAAGACCGGGATAAATATCTTGGCCAGAAAATGTTATACTTCATTCAGGTTACAGTTAGAAAGTAACATGCATGGCAGTTAACCAAAATAACAGTTGGAATAAGAGAAGATTTCATTAAACATGCAAAGAGTTACAAAGGGATGCCACTTCAGCCCGGTTACAGTTTCTTGTCCAAAAGTAAAAAGAAGAAAATACAAAGTTAAGCAAACAAGTCGTCAAGATCAGCATCCAGTTCAACCCGGAGCCCGGTTTCAGTTGGTAGCTCGGTTTTCAGTTCTTCCACCGGTGGCTCCACTCGAACTGACTAGATGGCAGGATCATCGGCGACCGGGGCATTGTTAGGCACAGTTTCTTCTTCATCATCCTTAGCCTCAAGGAATTTTTGTTGAATGGCGGCTGCATACTCCGCCATACAGCTCGGTATGAAGTACGATGGTGGGTTCAGGAAAACCTCGGTCTCTGGACCGTGACCGAGCTGTTCCACCACCGCTTGAAAAATAGGTCCTTAGCAGCTTCACACTGCAAGATGTACGTGGCTTCACCTTCTTTATAACCACGGTCTTCCGCGTCTTCTAGCTTCTTCTCAAACTCTTTTATCTCGGCGTCCTTTTTTCCCTCGAGCTTGGCCAGCTCGCGCAAGTATTTGTCTTTCACCACGGCCGCAGCCTTCTTCTTATCGGCTTCGGCTAAATTGACTAAGCCAATAAGCCAGGCTACTTTAGGATGTAGCTCGGCCACTTTTTTCTGAGACTCTTTTAGTTCGGCCGTTTTTTCATTGGCCTCTGCCATGGCCTGCCTTGTAGTTTTTTGAAGTTCCAGCATGCGTTTGTGGGCAATGTGGTTCTTCTGTAAGGCCTGCGAGGGGAGAGAGACAATAATAAGTAGGAACCGAGCTAAAAGATGTTCAAATTTGGAGAAAGACCAAGAGAACTTACCAGCACCATTGACTTTGAAGCAGAGCGAATGGCCTTCAGCTCGGTAAGGTGATCATGATGATTCATGTCGGCTGGGAGGCAGACGCTCTTGGCCAGATTGAAGGCCAGCAAATGATCCTTTTCCGCGACCATTGAATCAGAGTCAGTAATAGCGCGGTTCTTGAAGGTGATCTTTGGCACCCACTTGGAAGAGCTAGCTCGGTCAGAGCGCTCCGGTTGTGGGCTCGGTGGAGGGCTTGGCAGAAGGATGGTATCTTTTTCATCAACAAGGTGTGAGTCGGTTGAGGAAGTCCGAGCACGCTTGTTTGGACGAGATAATGAAGGTTGATGGGAAGGAAGGGCCACCACGGTCTCTTGAGTCTGACCGGCTGGTGATACCTCGGGCTAGTTTGTTTCGGTCAGGAAGGCCCTTGCAGCTCGTTTTTTGGCCATCTCTTGCTCAGTGGTTAGAGGGATCAAATTGATTTGGGGCAAGGTTGGGTCCGGTTCTGGAGAGGCTTCTAACAAAAAGTCAGTTACCTTGGTCTTTCGCTTACCGCTGTATCAGTAAGTCGGCTCAAAATTCAGTAGCTCGGTCCAACTTCGGTTTGGATATCGCAACGCGGAACGAAGAACACTCAAGTTGGGGTAGCTGTATTGGGATTTGAGAAAGTTCAAATCTGCATGAAGGAAGACAATAGTTAGTTCGGTTCAGGAAGTGAAAACCAAAGTAAAAAAAGGCATGCAATGAAGCCAAGGTAACCCTACCTGCTACACCCGTGTTCCAATTTATTCTGTGGCCAGGGATCTGGGCTTGTTGGTCCTCAAAATTCCCAGATACCCAGAAGAAATCATCATCATTCACGTCTTTATCCAGGGTATCCTTTATTATTTTTTCACGCCGGCTCCTTATTCTTAAATAATAAACCCAGCCATCTTCGGCCGATCCTATGGAGTATTGATGGAAGAGCTCGGCTAGACCGAGATTAAGGCCAGCCCGGCGGTTTAGCTCGGCAATGCCGTTTATTATGCGATAAGAATTGGTGGAAAGTTCGGTAGGGCAGAGCTTGGTTTGTCTTAAGAATTCACAAAGAAGGGGTTGTACAGGGAATCGCAAACCACACTCTACGATGGAAATAACGTTAAAAGGGACAAAGCCTTGTTTTCCCCAGGGGACAGTGTCTAGTTCGGCCAGTGAAAGGTGGACATGATCCGGAATTTGGTAGTCCTTACGGAATTCGGCTATGGCCCCTGGTGAGTTTACTAAAAACCTATATTTACCCATTGGTTATTAAATTATCAAAAAAATTAGCTGAAGGATTAGCTCGGTCAAGAAAAGGCGCCTAGTAGCTCGGTTGAGCAATCAAAGGAGTGTCTGGCCAACCTAAGTTTGCAAGGTAAAAAAGAAAGGTGTTAAGCACTGATCATTGGACCGTGCTACAAAAAACAAGGGCAAGATAAATGAAGTCCTAGCTTGGCTACACAAGATGCTATCAGTTTTTAGTTCGGTTTGAGCAAGGGGCTTTTTAGCCCGGTTGAGCCTTTGGGGCAACATTCTTAGTTCGGTTTATACTAAGGAGGCTGGTTTAGCCCCAAGTTGTAGCTCGGTCGGATGTTAAGGCTTTCTAAGTACGATATTTCGCAAACCTAGTACGGTTCGATTGCTCGGTTAGATGAAGCTAAAGGTACCTAACCTATGGAAACTACAAGTATAGTGTGGAGTTATAGTTCGGTTGTTAGGTGCAGCCAGGCATGCAACCGAGGCAAACAATTTCCTAGTACGGTTGATGTGTGATTTTGGATCAAATACAGTATTTTTCAGTTTATTCGTAAAATCAAGTGGTTCTATTACGTGTTCTTCCCAGAAATATGGAAGCAAAAGTGGAATGTGCTTTAAAAAACATACAAATGAAACATGCCTTGTGTTGCAAAAGAGGTGCGAAATCAACAGAAAGGAAGAAGATTCGAACCACTTACCAGTTCAAGGTGGAGGTACTGAAAATAGAGGTAATAGTGGCAACAAACACGAGCTTTGCAAAAAACTAGAAGGTGCAGAAATGGAGGCTCAAGCAAGAGAGAGAGAAGGTGAATAGTGAAATGATGGATTCAAAACGAAGGGTCTGTTTTGTTTAGAGGGAAGGACAAAAAGGCGGGACTGTTCAAAAAACGCGGAGTACGAAGACGGCGTGACAGCTGCATTGGGCTAATCAAAGTCTGCCACGTGTCCTTGGAATGGAAATCGATTCAGTTATAGAGACTGAAGAGACGTTTTGACCGGACAGATTGGTAGCACGGTGGGAATTTAGCTCAGTTGGGAGGATAAAGTTTTTTAGCTCGGTTGGAAAGCTAAAGCCTTTTTTAGCTCGGCTGATAACCGATAATCCCTATCATGCTGCACAGATGGAATTAAGGGGCAATTGAGAGAATAATTTATATGTAAATTGGGCCGAGCTGGGTATTGGGCCATTCTGTGGGCCACAGTAAGAAGGGCTGAGTAAAAGGGCCTTGTAATTGGTCCGGTCCAGAGGAGCCTTGTAGATAGCCTGGTCCGAAAGAGCTTGATGGTTAGCTCGGTCATCATGGTCGGCGCGGTGACAGTTAGTTCGGTCAAGCCATCTTGAGCCGAGGTATTTTTGGCCTCTTCTCAGGACCTTCCTGTTGAGTAGCTCGGTCCAAGTACGCTATGGTTAGCACGGTCTACATGCATAGCCGAGGTACATGTTACACATAAAGCGCTGAGGTAAAAGTAACATGAGTATTGTTAGCTCGGTTATATTGTCATCATACCATGGCAATGCTAGCTCGGTCGTTTGGACATACCACCGAGCTAGGACCATCTCACTTGGTTTAAGCAGCGAGGGGGGTGTTGAAGGATAAGCATTATCTTTCTAGAAAGTGATTCCTATGAGGACTTTGCATGGAGGAGTAAGAGTCCTACTAGGATTGTACCACGCGGAACCTATAAAAGCTCACAACCTAACCTATGGGAGAGGTAACACAACTTTGATTCTCGAATACACAGAGCTTCTGTCTATTTATCTATTTTGCTGACTTAGGCATCGGAGAGGTATCCGGCACACACCCACCGGCTAGCTCACGTTTGTGTTTTCAGGGAGTAAAGCGACGATGTTTAGAGGAGCGCAGACTTGATCAACAGGATTATACAAGAAAAATATTTCTTGCTCGTACACATACATATAAAGATTACATCAATACATATGTAGGACCCATCCTTTGTGAAAATGTTATATCTTATTCTGTGTTTAGTTTCTGTGTTCCTAGCATTACTGCACTTTCAAGTCATGGGTGGCGAAGCAGGGTTGAAAAATTTGAGCTAGTAGATGGTTTTTTTACAAACGGCTACTTGTAATAATTTTGAATAGTTTATAAGAAATTAAGTTTATTTACAATTCTCAGGGCATGCATCAAGCCTAAGACAATCACTTCCTTTTTTTTTCAAAAAATAAATTAATGATAGGAAAATAAGAGAAGAAAAAATAATAAAATCTAACAGTGAAATTTAAACTCAAATATGACACATGCCAATACTTTCAAACCACTTAGTAACAGCGGATGGACATGGGTTCGGCAATTTGAGTGGCTAGATGGGGGATTTTTGAAAACCCTATTTTTAATAAATTTGAGTTTGATAGAGTGAGTTTATTTACAATTCTTTTGGCATACATCAAGCTTAAGACAATATGTTTTTTCTATTTAATCAATGACATAAAATTGAAATTATAATACCTAACAATAAGATTCAAACTCAAATATCACATATATTTAGAAAGTGCTTCATTTATAAAACACATGATATAACTTCTATGGTAATTTGTAAATAAATTTTCGAAAGTGCTATTAAGAATATAGAATTGAAACACAAACCACTATAGATATGAGACAAATGGCCTAGCTCTCACATGTGTGATTATTTCCATCTTGTTAGAATTATTTTTTATTTTACTTTTTTTTAATTCATTTCTGAACTATCACTATCATCTATCACATTGATTTTGTCAACGTGCGAGGGAATTAGTGAGGTCCACCAAACGCATCGAAGATGGATATTGTAATTTGTCGTTTGGTAGCCAAGAAAATTTGAAAGTTTGCAAAATTCCCTCTCTTTCTACCCTCTTTCAGGAAAGCAGACAAAAAGATGTCAAATTGAACTCAAGAAGCAAATTCGATTAACTATTCAAGCCATCCATGCCACTTTATATACAATATTTTAATGTCTAATTTTTTTTATAATAAAAATAGTCATTAACATATTAGTATAATTATATTACAATTAAAAGGTCATGTCACTTTATATATAATATTTTTGTCTATTTTTTGTCTGACTTTTTTAACAAAGATAGCATTAATATTTATATAGTTAAATTACAATTGAAAGGTGCGTCGCTATTCTATTAGCTCAAATTTTTAATGTCCCACTTACTACACCTTAAAGTATGATTACTAGACTATTAGGCTAAACCCCAAAGTCATTTTAATGTCTCTTTCACACTTGTATTATTTTATAGTAGAGGAATGACACCATCCAAAATACCAACCAACTTAAGAGTGGATTATATCCAGGCCCGGTCCTGAGATTTCCGAGGCCCAAAGTCAATAATCAACTAATAAATTTGTCACGACCCCATTCCGCCCCTAGTAGAATGGTGCCATGATGGCCAGTAATTTGGGATTACCAAAGGCCACTTACAAGAATCCACACACAAATCAGAGTATACATATGGGGCTTACAAATGCGGAAGCAATAAATCCAGACTAAGTCATCCATAAGAGCAGTGCATAGATTGAATGAAATGTCATACATCATTACATAGCTTTCAAATCAACAAATGAAGTACAAAAATACATCTTGACCAAAAGGCTTCTCAGCCATCAAATACAAAATACAAAGAAAATAACCAAGAAGCATGATCTTCAAGATGCTGCAAAAATACAATCCGAAACACGTCGGCAAACACATCAGCAAAAACACATCGGCAAAAGAACACATCGGCTAATACATCTAGGCGTCGCCGCCGCCCTGCTCATCACCTACATATATATAGAGAGGGTGAGCTTGGATACTCAGTGAATGGCATAAATAATAAAGGGGTTTACATGAATGACATCCGAGGTCTTTTAACAAGGCAATACAAAGAATAAGTCAAGTCCATCTTTCAAATCTTCCAAACTTCAAGAGATGCTTACTAACATCAATATAATACAAGAGATGACATCTCGGACAAACAAGCCCACGCGGTAAAACCGTCAGTGGCAAGGCAAGACAAGACAAGAGAGATCTCTAACAAGGGTGTCGTTGCATTATAGTCCCCGACACTAAGGACTTTCAAGACAAGGGTATCGTTGCATTATAGTCCCCGACACTAAGGACTTTCAAGACAAGGGTATCGTTGCATTATAGTCCCCGACACTAAGGACTTTCAAGACAAGGGTATCGTTGCATTATAGTCCCCGACACTAAGGACTTGTGCTACAAGTGCTTATAGTCCCCTAGCACGCACGGACTGGTGCCACAAGCGCTTATAGTCCCCTGGCACGTACGGACTTCCAAGAATGTCATCAAGGCAAAGTACAATGTTTGATACCCAAAATAGGAATAATCATTCATGCTTGTAAGCAATATTCAAATCAAAGCAAAACAAGGTTTTATCAAAGCTTTACAACATATCTTTATTAAAATACCACTCACATGGCTCTTCAAACGTCGGGGTCAAGGCAAGTCCAAGTCCTACAAACACATGGCAAAAGTCTGTTGAATGCACTTTCAAACAAGCTTCACATGCACACACAAAATGACCTCGGCGTTCACCAAAACTAAGTCAAACCAAACAAACACTGTTCCTCATCTCGGGGAACATGCTGGGCACTAACCAGGTCTTGGCCGAGGTCCCACACCTACTCGCCGAGGTGTGGTCCTGAGGCCCACATTCGAGGACAAATGAGGTCGGGAAAAATCTGGGTTTCCCTCAGCTCAAGAACATCAAGAACATGAACATGAAGATCATGAAGGAGATGAATGCAAGAATCACAACTTATGATTACAAAACCTGAGATTTCATGCTATGAGTGTAAAAACATGGACCTGGGTACCCGTGATAGAAGATCTTACGAAAACAAACACAAAAACATGATTTCCGATGTGAACCTTCGGATCAAAACAAGAGTTTTCTTCAAAAACATATGAACATCATTTTCTCTTTCTAAAACCAACTTCAAATCAATGCATGGCATGTAGAACAGATCCGATCAAGCAATGCAACTAAATGATCAATGAAGACAACAAGAGTAGGTCAAGATTCTAACCTCAAATCAAGGATCTAACGGTTGAACTCTAAGGATCAAGCTTGCTAATCCACTTTCTCACTCTAGAACTCCTCCTAGAGCTTCTCTCTCCTCAAGAACAAGATATGAGACTAAAATGATACATCTCTCTCTCTGCCGGCTGATATAGCACTCAGCTCGGACACGTGGCAATGGTTGGTTGGTTCAGCTCAAAAAGGTGACTGATTGAAAAGACAACACTCTGACAAGGTGTGTTCAACAAGCTACTCAGCAAACACTCCGGCAAGAATGACATCGGCAAAGGACAATGACTTCGGCTCAAGGTAAAACTTCGGCAAGTCAAGGAATAATGATCTCGGCTAGGAAGAACAACACTTGGCCTAGCTGTGCCACACCTTGGCCTAGATGTACCACACCTCGGCCTAGGTCATACCATTCCAGGACAAGATCACTTGGGTTCAAGATAACATCTCGGCCTAGATAACACACACCTCGGCCTCGGCGATACACACCTCGGCCCAGATGATAATTATCTCGGCCAATATGTCAGGGCAAGGGTGGAGGTCAATCAAAGGGGTTCTAAGACAGTTCTAAGCTTAAGGTGACCTCGGCTTAGTTGGCCTAGGCTGACCACTCACACCGAACAAGAATCAAAACATGCAAATAACACTTAAGCAAGACAAGTACAAGGTCTAAAATGCAAACATAGCAAGGCAAACATGTAAATGCAGGTGAGTATGGTTAGGACAATGTGAGGGTTATTACATCCTTCCCCCCTTAAAGAAGTTTGGTCCCCAAACTTGAGTTACCTTGATTCGGAAACAACTCCGGATATCGGACTTTCATTTCTTCTTCCATTTCCCAAGTAGCATCCTTGCCGTAATGCTCCTTCCATTCAATTTTCACCATTGGTATTGCCTTATTTCTCAACTGTTTCACTTGCCTATCAATAACACGTACTGGCCTCTCTTCATAACTCAATTCTTCATCAACCACAATCCCAAAATGATCAATCACGTGCAAGGGATCCCGAATATACTTCCTCAACATCGAAATATGGAACACATTGTGAACTTGACTCAGTTCAGGTGGTAAAGCAAGTCTGTAGGCAGTCGTATTAATCTTCTCAAGAATTTCAAACGGCCCGATGTAACGAGGTGCTAACTTACCTTTCTTCCCAAATCTGGAGACTCCTTTCGTCGGTGAAATCTTCAGGAATACATGGTCCCCAACTTCAAACTCCAATTCTCTTCTTCTTTGGTCGGCATAGCTCTTCTGCCGGCTCTGGGCAGTTCTGATTCTCTATCGAATAAGTTTAATCTTCTCGGTTGTCGCTTGAATCAGTTCGGGGCCGATCAAAACTTTATCTCCTACGTCAGTCC
The DNA here is from genome assembly GCA_036172215.1 of Camellia granthamiana. NCBI lineage: Eukaryota > Viridiplantae > Streptophyta > Magnoliopsida > Ericales > Theaceae > Camellia > Camellia granthamiana. The sequence continues at coordinate 117,173,407 of CM069904.1, forward strand.
AACATATCGGCGATCTGCACTTCCTCCCATACAAAGCTTCGTACGGTGCCATGCCAATGCTAGCTTGATAACTGTTGTTGTAAGCGAATTCCACTAATGGTAAATGTATTGCCCAACTTCCCTTGAAATCTAACACACATAGTCGGAGCATATCTTCAAGTGTCTGAATGGTTCTTTCTGTTTGCCCATCAGTTTGGGGGTGAAAAGCTGTGCTAAACTTCAACTCAGTTCCCAAGGCTCTTTGCAAACTCTGCCAAAATCTAGAAACAAACTTCGGATCTCGGTCTGAAACAATAAACATCGGCACCCCATGAAGTCTCACAATCTCATTCATATACAGTACAGCTAGTCGGTCAGCATTAAATGTAGTCTGAACAGGCAAGAAGTGTGCTGACTTAGTTAATCTGTCAATTATGACCCAAATTGAATCCATTCCCTTCTGCGTCTTCGGCAAACCAATCACAAAGTCCATGGAGATGTGTTCCCATTTCCATTCAGGAATCGGCAAGGGTTGAAGAAGTCCGGCTGGTCTTTGATGTTCTGCTTTCACTTGCTGGCATTGCAGGCATTGGGATACGAACTCGGCTATTTCCCTCTTCATGTTTGGCCACCAAAAGGTCTGTTTAACATCGTGATACATCTTAGTGTTCCCTGGATGAACAGCAATTCTGGAACCATGAGAGTCTTGCAAAATTTTCCTTTTTAACTCTGGGACGTCGGCTACGCACAATCTTCCTTCAAACTTAAGCACCCTATTCTCAAAGGTGTAACCTGACCTCGGCTTGGCGATGATCTCGTCGGCTACCTTCTTCAGGAATTCATCCTCCATTTGCCTTGCTTTTACTTCCTCAATGATAGTCGGTTCTACTGAAATCATGGTCAAGCATGCCAAACTCCCCACTGACTTCCTACTCAATGCGTCGGCGACTGAGTTTGCTTTACCTGGGTGATACTGGATCTGCATGTCGTAGTCCTTCAATAGTTCCAGCCATCTTCTCTGCCTCAAATTAAGTTCCTTCTGAGTAAACAAGTACTTCAAACTCTTGTGATCCGTGAAAACTTGGCAAGAAGCTCCATACAAGTAATGACGCCAAATCTTCAAAGCAAACACCACGGCTGCTAGCTCCAAGTCATGGGTAGGATAATTCTTTTCATGAGGTTTCAACTGACGAGATGCATATGCTATGACCTTACCTCCTTGCATTAATACACAACCCAAACCCTTATGTGAAGCATCGCTATAAATCTGAAATTCTTCATTACCTGATGGAAGTACAAGAACTGGTGCTGTAACTAACCTCGTCTTCAACTCTTGAAAGGCTGATTCTCTAACCTTGGTCCATTCGTATGTCACTCCCTTCTGAGTCAACTGTGTCAATGGTACTGCAATCCTTGCGAAGTCCTTTACAAACTTTCTGTAGTAACCTGCCAAACCCAGAAAACTACGAACCTCGGACACGTCGGTCGGCGTCGGCCAATTTACCACGGCTTCAATCTTGCTGGGATCAACAGAGATACCCTCTTCATTAATCACATGTCCCAAAAATGAAATGCTGGAAAGCCAAAACTCACACTTACTCAACTTAGCATACAATTTCTTGTCCCTCAAGGTCTGTAAGGCAAGTCTCAGATGATTCTCATGCTCAACTGTACTCTTTGAGTAGATCAATATGTCGTCAATAAAAACAACTACAAATTCGTCCAAGTACGGCTTGAAGACTCTGTTCATCAAGTCCATGAATGCTGCCGGTGCATTAGTCACTCCAAAAGGCATCACCAGAAATTCGTAGTGGCCATATCTCGTCCGAAAAGCAGTCTTCTCAACATCCTCGGCTTTAACCTTCAGCTGATGGTAGCCCGACCTAAGGTCAATCTTGGAAAAGACTCGTGCTCCTTGTAGTTGGTCTAACAAATCGTCAATCCTAGGCAACGGGTACTTATTCTTAATGGTTACCTTGTTGAGTTCTCTGTAATCAATGCAAAGACGAAGTGTGCCATCCTTTTTCTTAACGAACAGGACTGGTGCTCCCCACGGTGAAGTGCTCGGCCTAACAAAACCCTTGTTTAACAATTCCTGCAGCTGCACTTTTAATTCCTTAAGCTCGGCTGGGGCCATTCTATAAGGTGTCTTGGAGATCGGCTGTGTTCCTGCCACAATGTCCACAGTAAACTCTATTTCTCTATCGATTAAGTGGCCAGGCAGTTCATTTGGGAAGACGTCGGGGAATTCATTAACAACTGGAACATCGGCTAAACTGACGTCTCCACTCTGATCACTCAGTATACTACACAAGTAGCCATGACAACCTTTCCGAATTAGCTTATAGGCTTTAATGGACGAAATCAAGTATGGTGGGGGTACTACTCCTTTACCTTGGAAAATAACCTCGGCTTGGTTTGGGGGTTTCAATGTGACATTCTTCGAAACACAATTTATAGATGCATGATTCATTGCTAACCAGTCCATTCCTAATATGACGTCAAAGTGGGTCATGTTCAACGGCATCAAATCAACTAACAGTTCTACACCCTCAATCACAACAACACACGCCTTATAAATAGATGCAACAATCATAGTTCTCCCAGATGGAGCAGACACATATAACACATAATCAAGGGGTTCTTGTTCTCTATTTAACTTCTCGGCAAACTTAGCAGACACAAATGAATGCGTAGAACCCGAATCAATCAATATGTATGCATCTTGAGAGCAGATTGGGAGTATACCTGACACTACTGTCTCAGCATTTTGGGTGTCTCCTGGCACTAGCGCAAAAACTCTGCCCTGCCTCATCTGTGTCCTTCCGACGTTGTTTCCCTGTGCAGAGCCCGAGGTACTTCCATCTGTCTTACCATCATCAGCCCTTGACTTCGGACAGTCTTTCACACGATGACCCATTTCTCCGCATTCAAAACAGGCACCTGACGCCCAACGGCAAACTCCGGAATGCGGCTTCCCACAACTTGTACACATCGGCCTAGTATTTCCTTCCTGGTTCGAGTTGCTGGAGCTGCCCACATTTGTTCTCTTCTTGGCATTAAACGGAACTCGACGATTATCATAGTTCTGTCTCTTCCTCTGATTCTCTCCTGTATTCTGATATCGGTTTAAGTTGGCCTCTGCAAGAATAGCCTTGTCCAAAACTCCAGCATAAGTCGGCATGTTGAGCATGTTGACTCTGTCCTGTATCGGTCCACGCAATCCGCTTTCAAATTTCCTAGCTTTCCTATATTCATCACTGATCATATGAGGCGCATACCTCGCTAATTCGGTGAAGGCACGGTCGTACTCTGCTACTGTCTTGTTCCCTTGTGTCAAATTCTGGAACTCTGTAGTCTTGCGATCTCGAACACTAAGGGGAAAATGCTTGTTGTAAAACAGTTCCAAAAATTTGGCCCAAGTTAAATCAGGATTTTCTTCTCGGGTCAACATCCACCATCTTCGGGCGTCGTCGTCCAACGTAAATGCGGCCAATGCCACTTTCTGTGCATCGGTGCTGGGAAAGATCTCAAACAGCTTCTCCATTCCCAAAACCCACGCTTCGGCTTTCATCGGCTCTATGCCCCCTTGGAATCTCGGCGGGTTCATCTTCTTAAACTCCTTAATCAAAGTCAAGGTTCCCTCCCCATACAAGGCTGGCTGTGGAGGCGCTTGAGGCACTGGAGGGGGTGGAGGCGGAACTGCATGTCGGCCATTCGTCTGTTCGGCCTGGGTAGTTGTAGCACAAGTATTCTGTTGTCTTACTTGTCTCAATTCCCGAGTTAACCCTTCCATTAGTCTTTCTAATCGGTCTAGTCTGTCTTCTGATTGACCTCGGCCAACTGGTGGTCTTCCTCTCCTCATAGTGCTATGAGTATGCAAAATGTGACTTTAAAACAAAATGCGCAATAAAGTATGTATGCAAGCAACAAACAGTTATGCCGAGATAATGCACATATTGTCAAGTAGCAAGCAACATGGTGCAATCCTAATATCTTTCTAAGGGAAATCCTATGCTCTTTAGGACTCAAAGTGTGTGAATAACGTACTAAGAGGAACTTGTGCTCTGATACCAATCTGTCACGACCCCATTCCGCCCCTAGTAGAATGGTGCCATGATGGCCAGTAATTTGGGATTACCAAAGGCCACTTACAAGAATCCACACACAAATCAGAGTATACATATGGGGCTTACAAATGCGGAAGCAATAAATCCAGACTAAGTCATCCATAAGAGCAGTGCATAGATTGAATGAAATGTCATACATCATTACATAGCTTTCAAATCAACAAATGAAGTACAAAAATACATCTTGACCAAAAGGCTTCTCAGCCATCAAATACAAAATACAAAGAAAATAACCAAGAAGCATGATCTTCAAGATGCTGCAAAAATACAATCCGAAACACGTCGGCAAACACATCAGCAAAAACACATCGGCAAAAGAACACATCGGCTAATACATCTAGGCGTCGCCGCCGCCCTGCTCATCACCTACATATATATAGAGAGGGTGAGCTTGGATACTCAGTGAATGGCATAAATAATAAAGGGGTTTACATGAATGACATCCGAGGTCTTTTAACAAGGCAATACAAAGAATAAGTCAAGTCCATCTTTCAAATCTTCCAAACTTCAAGAGATGCTTACTAACATCAATATAATACAAGAGATGACATCTCGGACAAACAAGCCCACGCGGTAAAACCGTCAGTGGCAAGGCAAGACAAGACAAGAGAGATCTCTAACAAGGGTGTCGTTGCATTATAGTCCCCGACACTAAGGACTTTCAAGACAAGGGTATCGTTGCATTATAGTCCCCGACACTAAGGACTTTCAAGACAAGGGTATCGTTGCATTATAGTCCCCGACACTAAGGACTTTCAAGACAAGGGTATCGTTGCATTATAGTCCCCGACACTAAGGACTTGTGCTACAAGTGCTTATAGTCCCCTAGCACGTACGGACTGGTGCCACAAGCGCTTATAGTCTCCTGGCACGTACGGACTTCCAAGAATGTCATCAAGGCAAAGTACAATGTTTGATACCCAAAATAGGAATAATCATTCATGCTTGTAAGCAATATTCAAATCAAAGCAAAACAAGGTTTTATCAAAGCTTTACAACATATCTTTATTAAAATACCACTCACATGGCTCTTCAAACGTCGGGGTCAAGGCAAGTCCAAGTCCTACAAACACATGGCAAAAGTCTGTTGAATGCACTTTCAAACAAGCTTCACATGCACACACAAAATGACCTCGGCGTTCACCAAAACTAAGTCAAACCAAACAAACACTGTTCCTCATCTCGGGGAACATGCTGGGCACTAACCAGGTCTTGGCCGAGGTCCCACACCTACTCGCCGAGGTGTGGTCCTGAGGCCCACATTCGAGGACAAATGAGGTCGGGAAAAATCTGGGTTTCCCTCAGCTCAAGAACATCAAGAACATGAACATGAAGATCATGAAGGAGATGAATGCAAGAATCACAACTTATGATTACAAAACCTGAGATTTCATGCTATGAGTGTAAAAACATGGACCTGGGTACCCGTGATAGAAGATCTTACGAAAACAAACACAAAAACATGATTTCCGATGTGAACCTTCGGATCAAAACAAGAGTTTTCTTCAAAAACATATGAACATCATTTTCTCTTTCTAAAACCAACTTCAAATCAATGCATGGCATGTAGAACAGATCCGATCAAGCAATGCAACTAAATGATCAATGAAGACAACAAGAGTAGGTCAAGATTCTAACCTCAAATCAAGGATCTAACGGTTGAACTCTAAGGATCAAGCTTGCTAATCCACTTTCTCACTCTAGAACTCCTCCTAGAGCTTCTCTCTCCTCAAGAACAAGATATGAGACTAAAATGATACATCTCTCTCTCTGCCGGCTGATATAGCACTCAGCTCGGACACGTGGCAATGGTTGGTTGGTTCAGCTCAAAAAGGTGACTGATTGAAAAGACAACACTCTGACAAGGTGTGTTCAACAAGCTACTCAGCAAACACTCCGGCAAGAATGACATCGGCAAAGGACAATGACTTCGGCTCAAGGTAAAACTTCGGCAAGTCAAGGAATAATGATCTCGGCTAGGAAGAACAACACTTGGCCTAGCTGTGCCACACCTTGGCCTAGATGTACCACACCTCGGCCTAGGTCATACCATTCCAGGACAAGATCACTTGGGTTCAAGATAACATCTCGGCCTAGATAACACACACCTCGGCCTCGGCGATACACACCTCGGCCCAGATGATAATCATCTCGGCCAATATGTCAGGGCAAGGGTGGAGGTCAATCAAAGGGGTTCTAAGACAGTTCTAAGCTTAAGGTGACCTCGGCTTAGTTGGCCTAGGCTGACCACTCACACCGAACAAGAATCAAAACATGCAAATAACACTTAAGCAAGACAAGTACAAGGTCTAAAATGCAAACATAGCAAGGCAAACATGTAAATGCAGGTGAGTATGGTTAGGACAATGTGAGGGTTATTACAAAATTTCTGGAGCACTTCACTTTTTTTTTTTCATTGAATGAAAAAGAAAATTTGAAAGTAAAGAACAAAAGATTTGTGTCAAAATCACAAAAAATACTTAGCATTACATTACAATAACTAATAAGTATCTCTTGATTCTAACTCTTCTTGTATTTTAAGAAGCAAATAAATCAATCATACTTGCATAATCTAATTTTTTTGCAAAATCATTGTCAATGAATAACAGTGCTAATTATTTTAAATTGGCCTTTCAATTTTTTAATGGATCAATTTATTTTAAGTTAATTTGGGCCTTCCTTAATTTTTTTTGGATTTAAAATATACTTAATATATTAGACTAAACTATAATAAGAGAGAGCTATTTTTTTGGTCTATTTTCAATGGATAACAATGCTAATTTTTTTGAATGGCATTTCAATTTGTTAATGGGTCAATTTATTTTAAGTTAGTACGGACCTTTTTTAATTTTTTTAGACTTAAAACATACCTAATATATTACACTAAATTATAATAAGAGGGGGCCTCTCTTTTTAGTCTATTTTGAGAGGCCCTAGGCCATGGCCTTGTGGCCTATGCCCCAGGGCCGGCCCTGATTACATCAATAAGTCTAGAGAGCCTCTCTAATTCACCTAAAAATTTATCAACTGCCCACATGACAGCCCACCTCAGTGGTGTTTTAGGAAGATGGTCAAAAGCTGACTTTTTGGTTTTTTTGGTTTGTTTTTGACTTTTTTGACTTTTTTATATAAAAAAAGTAGAGAAGTGATGTGACTTAAAAAAACAAAAAAAGCTAAAAAGTTAATTTTCCCAAATTGCCAAAGTGGAGACTTTTAAGAAAAAATTAGTGTTCCAATTAACTAGGTTATCAATTTGTTATTAGTATACAGAGAAAGACAAGTAAAGAAAATAGGTATGTATTTATTTCTTTTTTTTTTCTCAAAATATGTCTTAGAATTGTAGGCACCATGATGCACAAAACTATAAAATAAATAGTTCCAAATATATATGAGTCAGTTTTGTTGAGTTTTTAAAATTTGTGTTCTAATTTTTTGTTTCCAAAAATTAGAAAGTGGTTTCACAAAAATAAATACTAAAAAACACATATTTTAAATATTTTAAATTATTTTTTACCAAAAAATAGATGGGCCATTTACATGCAAGTCCTAATTTATGAATTTATATTCCATTAAGTTGTAACTAAAAAATTTTGAACTTTCAAGTCCTATTAAATTTTTAATAGTCGGAATTGCCTTTCAAACAATGATTGTTCACTTTCAAATAATGATAGTTCATCATTTATGATTATTTATAAAGAAACATGATGATCTGATATTTATTTTGATTTTCAAAACTTTAAAATATCAACTTTCGAATTGAAAAAAATAAAAATAAAAACTTATGTGCAAAAAAAAAAAAATTGAAAAACATGAACCATTTTTTTATGCAAAACTAAAAATTGTGTGTCTATAAAGGAGAATAATGATGGAACATTTACGCGCAAAATTGGAAAAAAAAAATTAAAAATGAAAAGCTGATGATGTTCACGATTTTATTTGATAATTGTATCAAACCAATAAGTAAAAGGCAAAAACGTTTAATCTCATGCTTTGTTTTCTTTTCATTAGTTAGTGAAACAATTATTTAGAACATTACTATGTAAAATTAATAATGTTCTTAGTTTTAAAATTTGAGAAAACTGATAATATTTTCAATTTTACTAAATAGGACTTATTGATTCAAAAAATCTTAGATAGGACCTAAGCTACCATAACATTTGTAAATAGAACTTTTAGGTAATTAACTCAAAATAGAAAATTATATAAAAATAATGATTTTTTTTTTATTTTCTTTACCAAACTAATTTCTAATATTTTTTAGATTTTTTTTTCTTTTTTTAAAACTCAGACAAACAAATTGAATCAGATACCTTGACACAACTTCATTAATTTTTTAATCAAAAGAAAAGACAAAAAAAAATGTTGACATTGAAAGATGAATTTATTCTTTTTGTAATTTTTTTTTTTTTTTTTCTAAGTCTTGATAGATCCATACAAATTTGATTTTCGATAGTTTTGTAATAATCACTTTATTCACGTGAGGCTTTTGATATCAATAATACATTTTGATAACTTAATTATTTGGTAATCACTTATTTATGTAAGGCTTTTTCTTTTCTTTTTTCCTTTTTGGCTATGTATGTAGATTTTATTAATAATCACTTAATTAGATGCATATGAATTTGTTCTCTTTCTATATGAGTAGTACAAGTTGATGGCTAATTGAATTATGTTCGGACAAGGTTATTGTATATATATTTTTTTCCTTTTAAATAAGAAAAATCTCCACATTAAGGTGTGTTGCTATGTGGATAGTTGGTAAATTTTTAAGTAAATTGGGGAGCCTCCCTAAACTTATTATTATATTTGAAAAAGTTTAAAAATACAAGAATTGAATATCTGATTTTGTGATTAATTTTTGTGTAGTTATAGAAAATGATATAATTATAATGGAACAAAGTGCCCATTTAATTGATATTTAATTGTATAAATATTATTGTCATATTATTCTGGTAATAAATTTTATATAAAAATTTTGCATAAATCAATAATTAAATTAACATGATCGATTTACCCCTATAGTCAAAGTCCAGCATCTTGAATCGATGCCCAAGGACTAAGGCTTGGTTTGGCATATACTATAAAAGTTAAAAAGTCAAAAAGTTATTAAAAAATAAAAAACTTAACACTGTTCATAATGTTTTAATGGTACAAAATAGAAATAAAAATATTATACCAAAACAGTAAGGGTTCAAATAAAAAAATAAAAAAAAAATTATATGATTGATGGAGACATCCAACATTGCCACACACGTCCCAACAAAATAAAAAATTTTAAAAAAAAAAGAACAAATTTTTAAATATTGTACCAAACCACGGTGGAAAAGAATGAAAAAAAAAATTTTCAACTTTTTCTAGTACACATGGATCCGTACTGACATACACGCAGATTTATATGGGTAAAATTATAATTTTGCTAATTTATATAATATTTTAATACATATTTTTTCATAAAAAATCAAAAAATTAATCCAAATAATCATCTTTTTTTTTTTCAACTTTTTAATCTAAAAATTTAAAAAATACACTTATTTGGGACACCAGACAACCCCTAAGTGAATTGATGACACCAAAACACACATATAGGTTAGGCCACATTTTACACACCCAAAAAAATAAATAAATATTTAAAACGGAAAAATGAAAAAGAAAAAGGAACAGAGAGAGAGAGAGAGAGAGAGAGAGAGAGAGAGAGAGGGGGGGGGAGAATATGGATCGAATTGGATGCCAGCAAATTCAGGATCAAAAACAGTTGTTAAACATATAACAAATCTAACAAACAAACTAAAAACATTTTTGCAATATTAAGGCCAAGTTTGAGAAGACTAAATAAGTGCACTTTTTGTCTTTTTTGATTAAAAAATTGAGGTTGAAAATATGAATGTTTGGGTTAACTTTTTGACTTTTTATGGAAAAATGTGTAATAAAAAATTGTGAAAATTGGTTTTTAGAGGAAAATTTGAATTGGGAGTTGTGCAGCCGTAATTGTTGACTTTTGGTGAATAGTGTTAACTTTTTAACTTTTTTAGTAACTTTTTGACTTTTTGGATTATTTGGGAGTACCCAAACAAGGCCTAAATTGTCAAACTAGCATATTACAATTAAATTTTGACATATTTTATTTTATTTTTTTCAATTGGTAAGAGATCAATATAAATATAAGAACAATTATAATCTAATAATGCATATCTACAATCTTAACAATCACCACAAAGAATAGCTCATAATAGATAGAAATAAACAATAGCACAATACAACTCTTACAATTAAATAAAAATAATCAAATGTTACAATAGTCAAAATACTAAAATTTAGCAAGGTTGATCCAATGTAAAAAATATTGTCTCTGTTATTTTTTTGTTTTTAATAAAATCAAATACAAACAGCATTTGTAGTCTCCATCAAAAGAGAAATAGAGGGGAAAATTTTAATAAAATTTTGATAATCTATTAAACTTTGTGTCAAATTGGTACAGGAGATCAACTCTAATTGTAAAATCATAAGATTTTTTAAAATTATTCTTCAACTAGACATCTCAAAACTCTAATTGTAAAATCATAAGATTTTTTAAAATTATTTTTCAACTAGACATCTCAAAAAAAAAAAATTCTAATGATTTGCCTTACTAAAATAAAGCCAAATCTAATAAGGGCATTTGCCTGGTGATTATATAGCGCCCTTTATGGTGTGAAATCTTGGATTTAACTCCTACATAGAGGAGTTTAATACATTTTGTGGTTGTGGGGCTTACTTGTTAGACTTTGTTGACTTTCTAACTATTATATGTTAGTGATCTATTTTGAAGATGTAAGTATTTCGTATAATGTAATTACTCTTCTATCTATTGACAAAAATAAATAAATAAATAAATAAATAATTAAAGCCAAATCTTATTCTAAATTTAACTTGAAGTTTGGCAAAGTCATTTCTGTCCCATCAACAAAACTAAATTATGATTACAAGAAACTCTTTTTTTTTTTGTTTTTCTTAATTTGGATTAAGAGACTTTTTGAAAAGTAATTTTTGTTACCAAACATTTATATGAGTATTAGTTGTATCAAAATATCATATTAACCATTAGAATGGTATTGGTGAAATTGATGGTGTTTTGGAAACTTAAAAAAAAAAAACTAGCTTTTAATTTTTTTGGCCAAAAAATCACAAAAAAACTAATTTTTTTTAGCTAAAAAAGTCACAAAAAATAAAAAATAAAAAATAAACTAAAAAATCAACTTTTATATAGCGACTCTAGTTTTAACCCGACATTTTATTATGTTCCAGGCTTGGGTTTCATGGTCCAATGTTGTTGTTCATCTTTTATTCCTCTTGTTGTTCCTTGGATTGGCCATTTGGATTGTAGTTGTGTGTTTGGAACAAGTTGGTTGCTTAGAAAAACCTATGTTATCCAGATTTTTACTCCTCCGCTTGAGCGCCCATTCTTGCACTCGAGCGGGCTTTGCAATTTTTCTCCTCCACTTGAGCGGTCATTCTTATGCTCGAGCAGGATTTGCAAACTCTCAGTATTTTTTACAGACCTGCAAATGCTAGAAGAGTGTATTCGATACTCAAGCGTCGCTTCTTACGCTCTAAAGGAACCTTGTGTCTGACGATCGAGCGTCACTTTCCACGCTCAAGCGGACTGCGTGTATAATAATCCGTGAAGATGACCTTTTTCATCATTTTTTCATCTCTCTCTATCTCTAAAACTCTCCAAAACCCTAGATCTTGAGTTTCTCTATCTAAAACTCATCTTCTCTCTACTATTTCGCCTAGATCCATTGGGTTCTTCACCCTAGTGCCTTTGAGAAAAAGGTAGAGCACGTCATAGGCTCTCTTTTCATCCGAATGAAAGTGGGTTTCGGTGTCTTTCGAGTTCCAACCTTGCTTTACTCATCTTTTCTTCTTGAGGTAAGGATTTTCTACACTTTCTTATGGTCTTTCGCTTAGTTATTTGTCGTTGTGTAACAATTATGGAATTTAAGAGTAATTTAAACAAACCTAGGATTTAGGTGTGAAACAAAAAGAGGGGTTTTTGATGAATGGAAAATAAATGGTTATGGAGATTGTAAATGAGATTGTATTGTGTCAAAGTTATTGATTTTGGAACTTGGGTTGATATTTGGAAAGAGGGAGAGTTTGCCGTAAAATGATTATAATATTTATTTTATATAAATAAATGAAATTTGTGTTGTAAACATGAAATTGGGCGAAAATTGAAATAGATGGTGGAGTTGTGTATGTAAAACCTCTCCCTTTTGGAAGTATCGAATAAATTATCTATCTTCAGATTGAATAGTTGTTTAGAAATAACTGTATTGGGCTATTGGTGGAGGATAGTTTTGATTGTTGTAGAAATTGCATGAGGATTAGCTAAATTGAAACTAATCTAGTGTTGGTTTTCATTGAATATGACTATGTTTAAATACATTGTATATGTATGATGTTTGGAACGAGAAAATGGATGTACTCCATTGTTTGGGAGGAGATACAAGATGTACTCTATTTGAAATTAAGTTGGCCGAAGTGTCTAGGGTGAAAGTCCTAAAATCTTGTGTATACATAGGTGCCGATCCCGCGGACAAAATTTTCGTAAAATTGGCAGATTGAAGTGTTTGTGTGATAATTGTATTGATTAGATAACCACTGAGTTGTACTCTCATTTTGGTTGTTGAAAAAAATATGAAATTGGCTCATGAGTTGAAAAGGGTAAATTAACTTAAAAAGAATAGATGGAAAATGAATTGAAATACGAACTTTGGTACTTTATGATTTTATCAAATGTGAATATCTTGTCACAGGCATTGTACATGCACATTGTACTTAAATCTCTGCTAAACCTCATATACTGTGTTAGATTATTCCTATTGGGCTTTGGCTCACCCTATTCGGGAAAACTATTTTCAGGTGCTGGTGACATGCCTCCGCTAAAACAATAGCTTGAAGGGACCTTTGGGAAGCAAGAGCTTCTTTATTTTGTTTTATTATTTTGTATAGCCAAGGGCATTAATTGTATTGAGCCAAGCTCACTTTTGTGTAACCAAGCAATGACTTGGAAAGATGTAAACCTATAGGGTACCTGACTATATGTTTAGTTTCATTTCTCTCAATATTGTAATACATGCCATAGATTCAAGATGAACATTGGTGAATGTATACCGCATATGTTAACTCTTGTAAACGAACTCTGATGAATGAAAGTATTTCATTTCTATTATTCTCTGCTTATGGGTTGGATTTATTGTATTATTTTTGGGGGTGTTACAATTTGGTATCGGAGCGTACGGGGTTTGAATACTTTGGGTACGTGGAAAGTGGTTATTACCACAATGGGTTTGTCTCGCTTGGTTGAGGCGTTAGTATGTATTGTGTGCATATGTGATAACATGTTTATGTAATTATATGGGTATGGAATTAAATTTCTAGGATGTTGGTCGAGTCTACGGGTTTCTAATAGTCCTATTGGAAAGACACCTAATCACTGCCGTTTCTAATTGGAACTCTAGCAACGCCGCGGGACGGTCATTATCTAGAAATAAAATTCATATGTGTTTATGTGACTATGTGCTTATATGGAGTGAATTACTGTTGTCCAACGGATTAGGACGCTAGTGAGTTAGCTTCGGCACATTTGTAAATGTGCTAAACTATTTTGTTGCCTTCATTAGAATGTTAGGACGTGGTGGTGGTGATAGGCGTGGTAGGCCTAGAAGGCACGAGGTGCCCGTACTAGATAGTATTCCGGCATAAGAGGAGAGAGTTGGTCAGGCCAATGTAGCCAAACCAATGAGCCCACAGGCCATGGGTGCCTTAGTTTGCAAAATGGTCAGAGCATTGTAAGAATCCATGGACATTCTTAGGGCTAAGAATCAAGTCTAGGCCCAAGTAACTAAGGTAAGGCCATCTTTCTTGAAAAAAGAGTTCTTCCGATCAAATCCGGACGAGTTTTTGGGTTATCCCAAGGAGCCATTAAAAGTAGATGAGTGGCTAGAGCAGATAGTGAAGATGTTCGAGATGCTTGGCATCGAGGACGACCAGTTAAGGGTGACCTTGGCATCTTTCCAACTAAAAAGGGATGCAGGTCAATGGTCGAAGTATGCACATAGACACATTGGGGTGACTTGGGAGGCATTCGTCAACGCCTTCCAAGACAAGTTTCTATCTCCCACAATTAAGGAGAAGTTGAGAGACTAGTTTCCAAGCTGGTGCAGTTGAACACACCAATGGCTGAGTTTGAAGCCACATTCACTAGCCTCTTTAGGTTTGCTCCTGAGCTTGTGGTGACTGAGGAACACCGTTGTCTGGAGTTTGAGAAGCGATTAAGGACTGGGCTCATGTTTAGAGTGGTTAGATCCATGATTAGAGACTATGGGCGCCTTGTGGAGGCGGCGGCCCATCTTGAAACCATTATACAGGCAGAGGAATAGAGGATGAAGGGCTCCAAAAGGAGTCATGATAATCAGGGGGACAATAAGAGGCAAAAGGGTTCTATCCCCCAACAGTCCCAAAGAGCTCAGTCGAGGTCCACTTTTCCAATACTGAGTTCAGGTTCTAGGAAGGGTGGCCAGGGAGATTTTACTTGTTTTAAGTGTGGTTAGTTGGGCCACAAGTCTCCAGCTTGCCCGCAGAGAGGAAAAGCGCAGCGAGCAACATCATCTTCGACTCGTTCTCAAGGCTAGAGTAAATGGAGAGGGTAGTCGCTCAAATGTTATCAGTATGGGCAGGCAGGGCATTTGAAGAGATTTTGTCCACAGTTGGGTGGCACATCTGGTGCGTCTGGTTCGAGGCAAGCATAGAGCCACCAGCCGACACAATCAGCATAGGCCTCGAGGGCTAATCAGGGAGCCTCTTCGGCTCAGTCAGTGCATCAGGCTTATGCTCCGAAGGGTGAGCAGGTTTAGCAGAGGCCTACAGGGTGTGTGTATGTTGTTACAGTGCCAGATCATGTACCTGCTCCTTCTGTAGTGAGAAGTACCTTCTTGTTTTGCAATTCAATTGCTAATGTATTGATTGATACGGCTGCATCCCATTCTTTTATCTCGTTTGCATTTTCATCAATTTTGGGGTTAGAGTTGGCTCAATTAACATCTCCTATCTGTGTAGAGTCACCTATCGATGGTGAAATTATTTTGAAATAGGGATGTCGGGGTTGTGACATAGAGGTTGCCGATTGTTGACTTCCATTTGTATTTGTATTGATTGACATGTCTAGTTTTGATGTTATTTTGGGTATGGACTGGTTTTCGTTATACCGGACTGTTATAGATTGCTACCGTCAGAGGGTTACTGTATGTACCATGAGTGGTGATTACTTTTATTTCTTGGGGAACCGGGTGAATAGAGTCTTATCACCAGTATATGATCTGCGCGAGCGAAGTGAACTTAGTTGCCTTCTTGCTAACTTCTTGAGTAGTGAATGTGATAAAGTCCAGGTTGAGTTGCCAATGGTGATTTGTGAATACCCCGATGCCTTTCCCGAGGATCTTATTAGTTTATCACCTCACCGAGAGATCGAGTTCTCTATTGATTTAGTGCATGGCACGACACCAATTTCTATGGCACCGTATAGATTCGCACTTACTGAATTGAGTGAGTTGAAGATTCAACTCTAGGAATTGCTAGATAAGGGTTTCATCCGCCCTAGTACTTCACCTTGGGGATCGCCGACTTTCTTTGCTAAGAAGAAAGATGGAGCATTGCGACTTTGTATAGACTATCAGAAGTTGAACCGGGTAACTGTTAAGAACAAATACCCAATGCCTCGTATAGATGATCTGTTTGATCAATTGAAGGGATCTTGTTGCTTCTCTAAGATAGACTTGAGATCGGGTTATCATCAGTTGAGGGCAAGGGAGGAGGAGGATACCCTGAAGACGGCATTCCATACGCGGTATGGCCATTACGAGTTTCTAGTGATGCCTTTTGAGCTAACCACTGCTCCAGCTGTGTTTATGGATTTGATGAACCGGATCTTCCGTGAGTTCCTAGACCGTTTTGTGGTCATCTTTGTGGATGAAATCTTGATTTTATCACCCTCTGAGGAGGAGCACGAGGAACACTTGCGAGTAGTGCTTAAGTTTCTTAGAGCCCATAAACTATATGTTAAGTTTCAAAAGTGTGAGTTTTGGCTGAGGGAAGTTAAGTTTTTATGCTATGTAGTATCCGATGAAGGGGTGACTGTAGATTTATCCAAGATAGAGACAGTGCAAGATTGGGCACAACCTAAGAACGCTTTTGAAATTCGTAGTTTCTTGGGCTTGACCAGGTATTACCGTCGGTTTGTGAAGGATTTCTCTAAGCTAGCCTCACCTTTAATTAGGTTGACGAGCAAAGGAATCAAATTTGTGTGGCGCGAGACTTGTGAGAAGTCATTTCAAGAGTTTAAGGTTAGACTTACCACTGCTCCAGTCTTGATTATTCCGGAGAGGGGTTTGGGCTATTCAGTATATTGTGATGCCTCACGAGAAGGTTTGGGTTGTGTATTGATGTAAGAGGGGAAGGTAGTAGCCTATGGCTCACAACAGTTGAAGACACATGAGAGGAATTATCATATCCATGACCTAGAGTTAGCAGCAGTGATATTTGCCTTGAAGATTTGGAGGCACTATCTGTATGGTGAGAGATTTGAGGTGTTTTCTGATCATAAGAGTCTGAAATATCTGTTTACACAGAAGGACTTGAACTTAAGGCAGAGAAGGTGGTGAAGTTCATAAAGGATTATGATTTCGAGTTGCATTATCATCCGAGGAAGGCCAACGTTGTGGCTGATGCTTTGAGTAGGAAATCAATTAGGAGGGTAGCTTGTATCGCCATTCGAGAACGGGAGATGTTGGATTCTCTTAATGAGTTTGACTTGCACCTTGGCAAGTCTATTGAGTCTGCAGCCTTGTTTTTAGTGGTCACACAACCTTCACTTATGAACTGAGTGTTAGAAGAGCAGAGGGGTGACCTTGAGGTAGAATCTCTCCCAGAGAAGATCTCCAGTGGAAAGGTAGAAAGAGGCTTGACTATGTATTTCGACTAGAGTGTGAGTGTGGATGCTCCCGAACGTCCCGGGAGAATCCCATTTCGTTCATTTGGGCTTACCACAGTTCAGACTCAAATGTCACGGTTCTGAATCTAATCTCACAATGTGCGATGTGAGACCGATAAATCACCAAAGAGTCCAAATCCGGCAAATCGTTTTAGAAAACTGATTTTTAATAAAGAAGTGCCAAACATGGACTGCTTTGCCAGATACAAAGTCGCCACCTAAATATTTTATTTTGGGGGAATTTAGGAAACCCTGACTCGTGCCTAAGGCCACGCGTCCGTCATCACCAAAGTTGCCTCGGCTCAGAAACTTGGGTACGATTGGGGAAGGTCATTTAATGAGCACCCCCGCTCGCCCGATCAAAGATCGGCCTGTACTAAGCATCATATCTTGTTTTTGAAAACACATGTATTCTTATTCTGGTTAATTAGCTAATCTTACTATGTGATGTGCACAACAAACAAGTATAGACTAGATCGCCTAATTTGGAATGAAGCATCGCATATTCATTTGAAAATGGTTTGAAGTTTGCTACTCGCAAGTAGGCTAAAATGCGGATTTCAATGAATTGTTCCAATTCAAGTAATCCAACCTTCACCCACAGGCATTCAAGCAGTTAATCAACTAAGCAGTTAGCCTCATGGCAAGCATGCTTTCATGGCAACATTAACACACATGCAGTATGCTAAAGCGTAAACACTCACAGTGTACTCCGAGCCAAAACAAAGAACTATTTAGAAATCATGCATGATCCTAATTCATGTTAAGATGGCTAATGCAACACATGCGAGAATACAACTAAAATAGGCTCGGCTATTCTAGAATGTCATGTGAAATGCAACTTGATAACATGCTGTTAAACACGTATTCAAGTAATGTATTGAAAGTACAATGCAGTTAGTATGATGCGCCGAGCCCGGTGCATGCAATATAGATGAATGGATGCACGCATGCGAGCATAAGGTATGCTAAACGAAATATGTCCTAAAACTAACCATCGTAAGCGGTTAAGTAAAAGGGAGAAAGAAATGGGGGTTAGAAGACATGCATCACACGCACGCATGCTTATTACAACAATGTGCCCTCTCGAGGGAGGGATCAAATAAGAAACTAACTAGCTAATCTAAGCTAATTAAACTAATTATTACACAACAAATTAATTAACTAATCCTATTTAACTAATTATTACAAAACGAATTGAATAGCTAACGCATTAACTAATTAAGAGTACAAACCAAAGCAAAAGCTAGCTATCTAAGCATGGCAGCTAAGGAAAGCAGTAAATCAAGAGTCTTAGAGGGAGAGGAATGTATGCAAACCCGGTCGCCTCGTTCGGAAATCCAATGCGATGCCCCGATTTGCCTCTGTTTTCATTTGTTCTCAGAAACTTCAACCAAGCTCCAGGAAGCTGAAACTTCACCTTGGGAGTCTTGTAGGAGGGTGGCAGACCACTTTTGGTCTCTCCAGACACCTGTCGACCACTTTTGGTTGTTGAAAAACCAGAAAAGTGGTCGGCCAACTAATTTTTCTGGCTGGCCGGCCAGTTGTTGCTGCTAAACTACAATTTGTTGCAACAGAGAGCAAGAAAGGGCATGACAATGTATTTGCAAGATATGTGTGCACAACCACCCTCCCTATCATGTCATGAACTCAAGGGAGTGTAGGTTCTCGACCCTCGGGCCACCAATCGCGCATTTCAATGCATGATGGCCGAGAGGCGAAGTTGCACAATTCAATATGGAATGAATGCACAAGTAAACACATAAGGCCTAGAACTCTATCATGTATGATCAAGAACGTCGGCGACCGGGAATTAAGACACGTTTCATCACTTCAAGTATGAAACGTCCCTCTTTTCCCGTGTTTGGGCTAACACCTATTCCAAACACAATGCAACATATAACATGGCATGCACAATGCTACTACATGGCATACACAATGCAAGGGACAGGCATGCAACAACATGCAATACAACATGATCAAACTACCAATGCAAATGGCATGCAAACAATGCTAACAAATGCATGCACAATGCAATGCTACAAGGGCAACTTAGCAATGTTAGGGACATGTATACTCAATGCAAGGAACAACTTGGCATACGCAATGCAAATAACCACATGGCATGCACAATGCAATGTAAGATGGCATACCTAATGCAATGAAACAATATGGCATACTCAATGCAATATACATGGCATAATCAATGGACTTAAACCAACATGGGTAGACCTCAGTCATGCCCAAATTAGTGGCCATTGGTAATGAAATTAAGGCACAAAAGGCAAGGTATGCATGTACAATGCAATGGCCTATCAAAGAGGCCTAAGAGCACAACTCTCAAGAGTGCTCAAAGAGTGACGAATGTGGAAGTGTGACAACACTAAGTGCACTGAAATGAGGTAAGAAATGATGCCAAATCATTCAAACAAAGCAAGTAAAGCATGCAATGGTCCAAAAGCATGAAAGCTAACAAGGAGGATTACTCTAGGGACATGCAATACATGGCACAAATGCATGAACCAACCATGGATAGAGCTTAATTAGGTCAAAACAAGGACCTAAACATGCTGAGATGAGGGCTCAAATACCTAGGCATGCAAGCATACAAGCTAAGCCATAAACTAGGCAACAAATGCACAACCCTTAGAGGCACTCAAAGGGTGAATGAAGTGAGAACATGGCACGTCTATTGCTCTAAAATGTCATGTTAAGTAATGCCAAATCATGTACACGACACAAATGAAGCATGCAATGGTGCTCAAAGCTTGAAGCAAGCAAGGGCACTTGTACTACAACTATACAAAACATGAAGCATGTGACCAAGGCAACCCAAAACAGTCCTAGAACATGTTAAAATGAGTCTAAAACATGTATGGAAGGAAACCAAAACAAGCTATCATGAAGGGCATAAGACATGATGCATACAAGGCAAATAAGGTATATTACACTACACCTATTAAGACCAAGCATGGGATGACTTAAGCAACAAAAATAAAAGTTATATCATGGCATAATAACCCCAAAAACACATCGAAATGATAGCTCACAAGCTTAGGCATGAAGGCATACGCAATGGTATTGAATGAGTGACAAATGTGAATGCATGGCCATAAAACATGGACTGAAATCACATAATAAATGATACTAAATCATTGAAATAGTCCAAGTAATGCATGCTAGAGGACTCAACACACAAAGCTAACAAGCTAGGTTGAACCATAGCTATACAAAGCAAGTCATGCATGACCAAAACAACACAAATCAGACCTTAAACATGCTAAAACATGAACAAAGTCTTCTCAGAGCTAAGCCAAAAGCATGCTAAAATGACATGTTACAACATGATGCATGTTAGGCTATTTCATAGAACTACACTACAAGTGTATAGAGCATGCAAGGGCCAACCAAACCAAACTAAAACAGAGTCATGACATGGCAAAACACCACCAAAAACATGCTGAAATGGAAAGAAAACAAGCTAGAATGACATGCTATTTCATTAAGCATATAAAGCTAATTTGTGTGATTTACACTACAAGTGTATTAACCATGCATGGAGTGACCAAACCAAGCAAAAAAAGTGGTATGCCTCAGCAAAATAACCACAAATACAAGCTAAGATATGGCCAACAAAAGCTTAACAAAGACGCTCAAACATGAGGCATATGAAGCAAGTAAGCACAATACAAGGAGAGGGGATGACCCTCTCCTATTTAGGACACCAAAACCACCTTTCCACCACTGAAAATCCTCTGGATTTCAGTGGTAGAAAGGTCATGCAAAGGCTTCAACATGAGCCTAAAGGGATGGCCCAAAATAAGGCCTAACAAGGCCTAAGAGGGGGTAAATCACCCCAAACGAAAAAGTGACCTTAAACAACTATTTTAAGCATGCAAAAAAAGAACTTTTTCTAGTTAAGAGTTAAGCTTAAAAACGTATGCAAGAAGGGCTAAAAGCTTAAGCAAGAAAGGGGGATTTAAAGGTCAAATGCTCACCCTTGAAGACCTCCTGTACAACTGCAACTCCAGCAAGTTCTTTGAGCTTAAACCATTCCAAGAACACCAAAAACAACCCCTTAGCACCTCAGCAACCAAAGAAAGGTGTTTGAGTGTGTGTTTGTGTACAAAAGTGAGACAAATCTACACTTTAAGGCACAAAACAAGAGAGAAATCAAAATGTATAGATATAGATTATATGTATGGCTCAAGGAAGGTTTTTTGAACCTAGAGGAGGGAGGAGGAGCCTCCCTCTTATAGAAGAGGAAAGGCAAAGCTTCTAGGAGAAGCTAAGCACCAAGGCAATCCCTCCATACATGTGTATGGATGATGGCCCTAATGTCCTCCAACTGTGCTAGCTGGGGGAAAATATGTCCAAAAAGGTGTCAAAAAGCAACCGACCACTTGAAGCGGTCAGCCTGCTTCTTAAAATGGTCGGCCGACCACTTCAAATGGTCTCTAAGAGCAAAAATTGGTCGGCCATGGTGGAAGAGAGTCCAGGGCATGAAAACAATGCAGTGGTGTGGTGGCCGGCCAGAAAAGATGCCCCAAAGACCAAGAAAGCCAGTTGTCCGACCAGAAAATTGGCTGGCAGAGGAAGAAGTGGTCGGCCAGGAGAAATACTGGTCTCCCACCCTTGTACCACCTTCCAAACAAGGAAATCAAGGTTTGTACCAAAAACAAACCAAAACGGATGCAAGACGAGAGATCGGGAGGCAAAGCACGGGGCCGAAAGCCCCAAAAACTAGCTGACGAGCACCAAAAGTGGTATGTAACCACAAAAGTGGTCTCCCGGACCACAGTGTTCCTCTAGGCAGAGGCAACAAGGTGTGGTTCAAAAACCATGCCAAACGGAGAACGTTAAGTGGTCCCGAGCCAAGGCGCGCGGCCAAAGGCTCTAAAAACCGGAAACTAGTCTCCAAACGGGAAAAGTGGTCTACGACCACAAAGAGATGGTCTACAAGACCTCTCCCTCCCTCCGGGAAGAGAAAACAAAATTCGGTCCACAAACCGAGCCGAAGCACGAAAGAGTTCAGAGGCCCGGAGGCAAGGCTCTCAGCCAAAACTCCGGAGACTCGAAACGAGCACAACATGCACCATCACTGAGCGCTCAATCAATGACGTCTGAGTCTTAAGGTCGATCAAAAATGGGGTGTCTACAGTGAGATACCGTGAGCGTTTGTTTGTGCCAGAGTCTTACCGAGATAAAGTACTGTGAGAGTTTCACCATTCATGCCTTGCGGTGCATCCGGGGGGCACAAAGATGTATCACGACCTTAGTCGCTAGTTTTGGTGGAGGGGTATAAAAAAGGATGTAGCCGTGTTTGTGTCGAAGTGCCTTAATTGTCAGCAAGTAAAGGCCGAGCATAAGAGGGTAACGGGTTTGTTGCAACCTTTGCCTATAGCTGAGTGGAAGTGGGAGCATGTCACGATGGATTTTGTTGTGGGCCTTCTGAGGACTCAACGGGGTAGTGATGCCATTTGGGTGGTGGTTGACCAGTTAACTAAGTCGGCACATTTTATTCCTATGCGCATAAGTGACTCGGTAGATTGCCTTGTCGACCTTCACATTAGCGACATAGTGAGGTTACACGAGGTCCTTGTTACGATTATTTCAGATAGAGATCCACGTTTTACAGCTCGGTTGTGGCAGAGCTTGCAGAGTGCCTTGGGCACTAAACTGACTTTTAGCACAACGTATCACACTCAAACTGACGGGCAGTCCAAGCGTACTATTCAGATCCTTGAGGATATGTTTCGAGGTTGCGTCCTTGACTTCAAGGGGTCGTGGGAGAGGCACTTGCCCTTAATGGAGTTTGCCTATAATAATAGTTTCCAATAGAGTATTGGTATGGCACCATTTGAGGCCTTGTATGGCCGACCGTATAGATCTCCAGTGTGTTGGGCCGAGGTGGGTGATGCACCTTTGTTGGGTCCAGAGTTGGTTCGAAAAACAACAGAGAAAGTGGCACTTATCCATAAGAGGTTAATTACGGCTCAGAGTCGTCAGAAAAGTTATGCCGACCGTGGGAGGAGACCCTCGTCTTTTAAGGTGGGAGACCATGTGTTCTTGAAGATATCACCTAGGCGGGGTTTGATGAGATTCGGGAAGAATGAGAAGTTGTCTCCTCGGTTCATTGGGACTTTCGGGATCTTTGAGCAGATCAGGGAAGTGGCTTACCATCCAGCATTACCGCCATAGCTTTCTGAGGTTCATGATGTGTTTCATATTAGCATGCTTCGGAAATATGAGCTAGATCCATCGCATGTGTTGGACTGGACCAACTTCGAGGTAAATGAGGATGCCTCGTAGGAGAAGAGACCGGTGAGAGTCTTGGATACCTAGGACCAAGTTTTGCGAGGCAAGACGATTCCCTTGATTAAGGTATTGTGGAAACACCACGGGGTTGAGGAAGCAACTTGGGAGCGTGAATTGGAAGTCCGAGAGAAATATTCGGACTTATTTGTTGATGTTTGAATTTGTATTGAGATTTTGATTCTGCTAATGAAATGTAAAACATTGTATATGTTTTAAAACACGAGAACATTGTATATGTTATGGAATGTTTGGAAACATGGATTTAATATAAGCATTCCATATGTTTTGAGAATATGACGTATTGCGTATGTTGTATCTGTAACAACCCCGACCTGTGATTAGTCTTTAATCCATGATTGATTATGCCTAAGAAGAATTAAGATGACATTCTGAATTTATTTGCATGTGTGTATGACAGTATTTGTGTTTCTATCTGTCCATCATAGAAATATCTGTTTGTCGTTCTATTCTGTTTTGTGAATTGAAGGCCTTATTGGCATCCGATCGCGAAATTGACTTGAATTATGTGTTAGTTAAAAATTTTATAATTTTATGGTAAGTTTAATTAAGATTCAATTTGGTACGAATTAAATTAGAATAATTAATAGCAATTAATTACCCACTAATGATATTCTCTAATCAAGCCTATATAAGGCCAAGAAATTACTCAAGAATATTATATACACACTCATTTCCTCATCTCTTGAGCCTACAAATGTGAGGAAGAGAGAGAGAGAGAGAGAGAGAGAGAGAGAGAGAGAGAGAGAGAGAGAGCGACCAAGAGGGAAGTGATCAACAAGGGACTTGCTAGAGAACTTGGAGGTTTTAGCTGGGGACTTCAAACAATTAACTATTTAGAGTGTAATTGATCATCTAAGATAAGAATTCAACCTTCTAGTTTTCGGATTGAGTCACTTAGCACATGAATTCAAAGAATTAAGTTGTGTAATCCTAGAATTGAGCTAAAATGAAAAAAATATAGATCATACCATACATGCATGTCTATATCATGGCACTTTAAGGAAATTTTCAAAGAATTCTCCCATGCATGTTATCATTCTACCTTAGTTTTGAGAATTCATCTTGTTTTCTATCAATTTGTCTCATTTGATCATGTTTTGAAAGCTTTAAACTTGCATCTTTACATGCATGATGTGTAATGTTATGATTTTCACCATTTCAAGTTTGGTTTAATTCAATTGGCAAAGCTTTTGGGCTTGATTTTGCGCAATGCTTTTGAATTCACCATGTTTTATAAGTTTGTACAAGTTCCCTTCAGTTTTGGCCCAAAAGATCATGAATTTCAGCTATCAATTCAAGTCTTAAGCTAGGGAGTGCAATCTGGAAATTCCAGATCCTGCTTCTTCGCTCGAGCGACAAATTCTCCGCTCGAGCGACCTGAATCTCGCTCGAGCGTGAAATGTAAGCTTTCAGAAGTTTCACATTTTTGCAGACCGTTCGAGCGAGGACCTGAGTCTCACGCTCGAGCGACCGTCGAGCGTTCGTCGAGCGTGAAAATGACATAACTAGTATTTTTTCAAAGTTTGCAGATTGCTCGAGCGAAGGAAATTGCGCTCGAGCGGCCCCTCACATGTTTACATGTCCGCTCGAGCGAAGAACGTTGCGCTCGAGCGGGACCCCTGTTTCCAGCATTTTTGCCCAAGTATGTTCAAACACATTTTTGCATCCTCATTGCATCCTAGCATTCCTAGGCCAAGATTAAGACTCAATAATGAGGATAAAGGCTGATAACACACTAAGAATATAACATAATCAGTAAAGTATATCTTGAGCGTATGTTTCAAATGTATGTCTGTTTTGTGTTGTATAGGTCACGCGCCGTAGGTTATTCGGTTATTTGTTCTGTCCATCTGCTTTGGAGCCATCTATAACTTTGTAAAGCTATGTTCAATTTATAAGTATTTTCTGAATGATATAAGATGATCTGTTTTCTGAATATTATTTTCTGCATGAATGAATGGTTGTCCAATGTTTCTGAAATGTACTTGTAGCATCATTAGCTTCAGATGACATCTATAATCTGTTCTGTTATGTCCCAATTATGGGTCAACTGTACGTTTCATGAACCAACTGTTATGGATCTTTCTATATATGTCCCAATTATGGGCCAACTGTACGTCTCATGAGCCAACTGTATCGTCTCCGTGCACGTGAGTCAACTGTATGCTTCTATGGTCATCCCTTTATGGGTCAACTGTATGCTTTTATGGCCGTCCCTTTATGGGTCAACTGTTTCTGCTAGTGCTAATGGATGTACCACGTATGATTAACTGCAAATTTGATTATGAACATGATTATGAATCCATTTCTGATAACTATTGAATTCGATTTTCTGTAATTGTTATGGACAACATTCTTTTAGACCCCTTTACTCTGTTATTATTCACTGGGCTTCCGCTCACTATTTATATTATGTATGTAGGTGATCAGGCACGTGACCAGACTCAGAGTTGAGGACCTGGTGTCTCAGTTTTGTCAGCTAGCTGTTGTGCCTCTGAGGAGGTTCCTTTTTGTGAGCAAGTCAAGTCTAAATGGCATATGTTTAAAACCTTGTCTTCTTTGAATTATGAACAAGTTTTCTGTTATGTATATATTAGGCTAAGTCCCTTTTTGGCTACATCTGTATTGAATGTGACGTAAGGCCTGCATTATGATGTCACGTATATGTGTAATAAGTTTAAAATTTATGCCCCATATATGTCTCCATAGCACAATGGACTATGTATGTTTCTATATTTGCTTCCGCAACCCATATTTATAAGTTATTCTGTTCAGAGGCCTTTGGTAATACAAGGATTACTGGCCGGTTATGACGCTAAACCTATAAGGGCGGGTTTGGGTCGTGACAGTATCACATTTGGAAACATTGTATATGTTGCTTAAGTTTTGGAAATACAAGTTTATTATAAACATTGAAAATGTTAGAAATATGAAATGTATATTCATAATGTGATGGGATTGAATGACCGGTAGATGGGTCATGACGTTGAAATTGAATGGTAATCATTGTGGTAATGGCTTAAAACATAGTTTTGAAACTTGAATTGAAATTTCAGGGACGAAATTCCTTAAGGGGAGAGGTTATAGTGACTCTGGTTTTGACCCAACATTTTATTATGTTTCGGACTTGGGTATCATGGTCCAATGTTGTTGTTCATCTTTTATTCCTCTTATTGTTCCTCGGATTGTCCATTTAGATTGTGGTTGTGTGTTTGGAACAAGTTGGTTGCTTGTTTTTCCAAACCTATGTTGCCCAGATTTTTACTCCTCCTCTCGAGCTGTCATTCTTGTGCTTAAATGGGCTTTGCAATTTTTCTCCTCCGCTTGAGCGGCCATTCTTACGCTCGAGCGACATTTGCAAACTCTCAGTATTTTTTGTAGACCTGCAAATGCTAGAAAAGTGTATTCGACGCTTAAGTGTCGCTTCTTACGCTCGAGCAGAACCTTGTGTCTAACACTCGAGCATCACTTTCCACGCTCGAGCGGACTGCGTGTATAACAGTCCGTGAAGATGACCTTTTTCATCACTTTTTCATCCCTCTCTCTCTCTAAAACTCCCCAAAACCCTAGATCTTGAGTTTCTCTCTCTAAAACTCATCTTCCCTCTACTATTTCACCTAGATCCATTGGGTTCTTCACCCTAGTGCCTCTAAGAAAAAGATAGAGCATGTTGTGGGCTCTATTTTTATCTGAATGAAAGTAGGTTTCAGTGTCTTTCGAGTTCCAACTGTCACGACCTAAACCCGTCCCTATAGGTTTAGCATCGTAACCGGCCAGTAATCTTGGGATTACCGAAGGCCTCTATAGACACCCTATTTTTGACCGTCCTCAAGACTTGGACGTCATCGTTTGAACACTCGGTGATCATCCATGTTCGTGTTCGTTTTGAGTTCTCGGAGGCCTCGGCTACGTGCCTTGCCTTAGGAACTCTCAACTTGACTGTTTTGTGTTTGGTTTTGCACCAAACACTTGTTGTTTTGCTTCTGAGGGCAGGAAATGGCTTGTTGGCCATCCCCACACCTCACTGGCCATGGCTTGAGGCCACCGGCCATGTTTTCTTGCCACCGGCCATTGGTGATGGCCGATCGGCACTCTTGGTGGTCGGCTGGCCACCTTTGTTGGTCAAATCGCCATTTTTGTTGGTCGACCACTGTTCATCTGCTTTTGGCAGATATTTTGTGCCAGCTGGCACCCACCTTGCACCCCCTCCATACACGTGTATGGAGGGATTTCACTCTTACTTAGCTTGTTTTGTAAGCTTTGCAAAAGTTGGAATTCTATAAGAGGAGGGCTTCTCCTCCCTCCTCAAGGGTTCCAAAAAAATTCCAGAGCTCTGAGATTAGGGTTAGAGGATTGTGTATCTATTCTATCTCTATATCTCCTTCTCTTCCATATTATGTGTGTATTAAGGTGTTTTGTTCATAGTTTTGGATACAAACACCTAATATTACACTTTCCTTTGGCTACTGAGGTGCTAAGGATTTATTTTCAGAGTTCTTAAGTTGATCTAAGCTTGGAGAGACCAGCTGGAGCATTGTTTTTGAAGAGGTCTTCAAGGGTAAGAACTTTACCCCTTTATTCCCCATTTTTGCTTAGGCTTTTAGCCATCCTTGTATATGTTTTTAAGCTTTGTGTATAACTAATAAAAGTTCTGATTTTGAGTGCTTAAAATAGTTGTTTAAGGTTGTTTTGGTGTTTGGGGTTGTTTGACCCCTCTTAGGCCTTGTTTGGCCTCATTTTTGTGCATTTTTTGTGAGCTCCGGGACCACCTTGTCTTGGCCTTCCCACCACTGAAATCCAGAGGGATTTCAGTGGTGGGGATGGTGTTTTAAGGTCCTAAGAAGGAGAGGGCCATCCCATCTCCTTGTTGTCTTCAATACTTGCCATTTTAGCCTCATGTGTGAGCACCTTGTTTAAATTCATGTTGGCCATGTCTTAGCTGGTATTTGGTAGTATTTTGCCATGGTTTACCTCTATTTTAAGTTGGTTTAGACACACCATGCATGCCTTGCATACTTGTCTTGTAATGCCATGAAATTGCCTTAACATGCTTTGTACTTTGAGCCTTGTTTTTAGCATGATTTTGGCCTAGCTTTGTGAAGCTTTTATGCATGTTTTAGTATGCTTGAGGTCTGTTTTTGGTTGTTTGGGTTATCTATGACTTGCTTTGTATAGCTACCATGCAATCTCCCTTGTAGGCCTTGAGTGTTGGCCCCTCTAGCATGCTCTCCTTGCATCATTTCAGTGGTTTGGCACCACTTATCATGTCATTTCAGTCCATATAGCATGCTTGTATACTTGCATTTGTGGTTCCTTTGATGTTTCAAAAGGTTTGTGTTTTATGCTCCATGTTTGGATCTTTGTGCATGCCTTTAGATTTAGGCCATTTAGATGCCATCTAGGTGTGTCTTTGGTCTTGTTCAGACCTGCATTGGGACTGTTTTGGATCTCCATGGCCCTTTGGGGCTTGCTTCATATAGCCATGGTTTGAGTCCCGTGGCTAGTTTTCAAGTTTGAACCTTGCTTGCATGCTTTGATTGCTTTGTTTAGTTGGTTTGGCACCATCCTTAACATGATTTTCAAAGCTTATAATGTACTCCATTTGTCCATGTTTTGCCCCTTTTAAGTGTGCTTAAAAGTTGCTCTTTGATGCCCAAGTGTTGGACCATGTTTGCATGCATGTTTGTATGTGCATTTGCCTTCATTTCCTTGGCATTTGGCCACTGTTTTGGGCCTAGTTGAGAGCTGCCCAAATTGGTATAAGTCCATTGTTCGCATATTGTTGTATGCCCACCTTGCGTGTTGTTGCATGCTTGGCCTACCGCATGTTGTTGCATGCTTGAATCATATTGCATTTGGCATGCACTTCCTTGATTAAGTTGCTTAACATGTTACATGTCTTGCATACTTATATGTTTACATTGCATCTTGCATGCTTGATTAACTCGCATACTTGGTACATGCTTGTTCGCTTAGGTTGTGTGCCTAGTATACATTGCTTGTTCATATGTTTGATAGGTTGTCACATGCTTGCATGTTTGCATGTTTGTCCCCATGCTCATGTTGCATACTTAGCTCACATGCTTAGGTTGCATTTTGCATGCATGCCTTGCCTCTTGAATTACCATGATAGAGGTTGGGTCCCTTGTGTGTTTATGTGCATTACATTTGACATCAAAATGCACAACTTGGCTTCTTGGGCCATTATGCATGGAAATGCGTGATTGATGGCCCGAGGGTCGAAGACCAAGTTCCCGTGAGTCCATAACATGATGGGGAGGTTGGTGGTGCAAATATTGTTTGAAAAATGCATTTCCATGCCTTGTCTGTCCTCTGCTGCTGTCAAAATAGGGTTCTGCAGACATAGATGGCCGACCGACCACATTGAGTGCCGGCCGACCATAAACTTCTGGCCGAGAGCCACATTTATGGTCGATGATCATTCCTCCATGGCCGGTGGTGTTCCCTCCTGGCCGGTGACAGCCCACAACCCTCAGGGAGTGTTCCAGAACTAATCTTGGGACTTGTGCAATTTTCAGAGGCATAAAACAGTGAAAACAGAGGCAGCTTGTGCATGTTGGTGGATTTCCAAGCGGAGTCGAGCACGCATGCATTGGACCCTCTTCCCGAGGCTGTTTTATCGCTTTATTAGCTTAGTTAATTTGCTTAACTAGTTAATTGGTTTGTAACTATTTAATTAGCTTGTTAGTTGATTAAATTGTATTATTCTTTCGGTCCCTCCGAGCGAGGGCGAATTTGTAATAAGTGTGCGTACGTGTGATGTATGTCTTCCAACCCCCACTTCTTTCTCCCTTTTACTTACCTGCTTTTGATAGTTAGTATTAGGACATGTTTTGATTAGCATCCTTATGCTATGCATGTATGCATCATTCATCAGTACTGCATGCACCGGGCTCGGCGCATCATACTAATGGCATAGTATTTCAAATCTAACTTGAATACATATTATCTGTTGCATTTCACACGCCATCTATAGATTAGCCGATTCTACTCTAACTGCATTTTGCCTGCGATGCATTAGCCATCTTAACATGGACTTGGATCATACATTTGATTACTAACATATTCCTTGTTTTTGGCTTAGAGTACTAGGTGAGTGTTTATGCTTTAGCATCTCGCATGAGTGTGAATGTTAACATGAAAGCATGCTTGCCATGAGGCTAACTGCTTAGTTGATTTACTGCCTGAATGCCTGTAGGTGGAGGTTGGATTGCTTGAGTTGGAACAACTCGTTGAAATCTGTATTTTAGCCTACTTGCGAGTAGCGAATTTCAAAATGTCTTTCAAACAAGCGGATACGCAATGCTTTGTTCCAAATTAGGCGATCTAGTCTATACTTTTGTGTTGTGCGCATCACATAGTAAGATTAGCTAATTAACCGGAATAAGAGCACATAATGTTTTCAAAACTTGATATCATGGTTAGTAGAGGCCGATCTTTGATCGGGCGAGCGGGGGTGCTCATAGCTGACCTTCCCCAATTGTACCCAAGTTCCCAAGCCGAGGCAACTTTGGTGATGACGGACACGTGGCCTTAGGCAACAAGTCAGGGTTTCCTAAATTCCCCCATAAAAAAATATTTAGGTGGCGACTTTGTATCTGGCTAAGTAGTCCATGTTTGGCACTTCTTTCAAAAAAATCTATTTTCAAAAATGATTTGCCGGATTTGGACTCTTTGATGATTCATCGGTCTTGCATTGCACTCTACGAGATTAGATACAGGACCGTAACATTGAGTCCTGAACTGTACTGAGCCCAAATGAACAAAACGGGATTTTCCCTCCCGGGACGTTCGGGGACGTCTACAGCCTCTGAGATAGATTAACATAATATTAAAGGCTAGCGAAAGCAAATAACAAATATACAACACCCATTGAGCTGTACAGACTTATATGAACAGAAAAATTTTAAAAATTTTATGTACATATCTACACATCATCCTTGCATCATCATATATATACAAACTAGACAAAAAGGGACTTGGCCTTATTTACAAAATACACAAAGACTTGTTTAACCAAACAAGAAAACAAAACTTAAACTTTAATCACATAACCAAAACCACTTGACATATCCGGAACCTCCACAGGAGGCACATAGGTTAGCTGACAAAAACAGATTCTAGGCAGACGCCTCTAAACCTGGTCATGCGCTTAATCACCTACATACATAAATAATATAGTAAGCTAGAGCCCAATAAATAATAACAGAGTAAAGGGTTTTAATGAATGATATCCATACCAGATTCAGAAATCATAATTCAGATTCATAAACAGATTCATATTCATATTCATATTCAGATCATATACAGAAATCAGAGTTCATACTTAATCATACGTGGTACATTCATTAGCGCTAACTGTAACAAGCCCGCGAGGGACCTCGGCTACAGTTCAGACTCCCCTTTTTTTTTTATTGTTACGGTTCCTAATCTGAACCAAAGAGTCCAACTCTGGCAAATCGTTTTGAGAAAAACAGATTTTGAAAAGAAGTGTCAAACATGGGCTGCTTTGCCAGATACAGAGTCGCCACCTAAATATTTTTTAAAATGGGAAATTTAGGAAACCCTGACTCGGTGCCGAAGGCCACGTGTCCGTCATCACCAAAGTTGTCTTGGCTCGGGAGCTTGGGTACGATCGGGGAAGGTCAACTATGAGCACCCCCTTTCGCCCGGTCCGAAGACCGGCCTCTACTAACCATGATATCCGATTTTGAAAACGTTATGTGTTCTTATTCCAGTTATTAGCCTAGAATTACTATGTTATGCGCACAGCAAACAAGTATAGACTAGATTGCCTAATTTAGAAACAAGCATTGCATATCCGTTTGTTTTGAAAAGCGCTTTGGAATTTGCTACTCGCAAGTAGGCTAAAACACGGATTTCAACGAGTTTTTCCAACTCAAACAATCCAACCTTCACCCACAGGCATTCAAACAGTTTATCTCATATAAGCACTTAGCCACATGGTAATCATGATGTTATGGCAACATTCACACGCATGCGATATGCTAAAGCGAAAAAAACTCACCTAGTACTCCAAGCCAAAACAGAAACTAGTTAGTAATCATATGCATGGTCCTAGTTTATGTTAAGTGGCTAATGCAACACAAGCAAGGGTGTAATCTAGACAGGCTCGGCTATCCTAAACATGGCATGTGAAATGCTACAAGTAACAAGTATTCAATTTGGAAATTGAAATACAATGCAGTTAGCGTGATGTACCGAGCCCGGTGCATGTAAGACAAATGTATGGATGCACGCATGCTATCATACTGTATGCTAATTTAAATATACCCTAATCTACCATCGTAAGCAGGTAAATAAAAGGAAAGAAAGAAGTAGAGGTTGGAATGCATACACACACACACCCACCCTTATTACAAATTCGCCCTCGCTCGGAGGGACCAAATAAATATTACAGATTAATTAACTACGCAAGCTAATTAAATATTACAAATTGCCTAATCAGTTAACAAACTAATTAAACTAGGAAAAGCAGTAAACCGCCTCGAGAGGAGAGCCAGATGCAGCGCATGCTCGGGTCCTGCTCGGAAGTGCACGGCCATGCATAGTCTGCCTCTGTTTTCCCTGCTCTGCCTCTCTGAAGACCGCCAAAGTCTCAAGGATGCCTCTCTGGATACTGGGAATCACCACCGGCTGAGTAGAATTACCACCGGCAGTGAATTGCGGTCACCGGCACAAAATGAATCCATCGGCTGGTGATTTACTGCCGGTCGGCAATGTATACTGCCGGTCGGCAAAGAATGCCTGCAGAACCTGCAACTCACAGCAGCAGAGGACAGAACTTGCATGGCAATACAATTCAAGCAATGTATGCACCAATCATGTCCCCTATCATGTTTATGACTCAAAGGGGCATGTGTCTCAATTCTCGGACCACCAATCACGCATTTCCATGCATGATGGCCCAAAGAATCAAGTGTGCAACTTTCATGTCAAATGAAATGCAAACCAAACAAACGAACCAAGGCCCAATTCCTATCACCAAGTCAAGGAACAAGGCATGCATGCAAGATGCAATGCAACCTAGGCATGCAAGCTAAGGATGCAACATGGCATGGCAAGACACTTATGCAAGCATACAAGCAAACATGAGGCAATGTAAACTGATGAAAATGGGGACTTAGACATGATTTAGGCAACTCTAAATAGGCCTAAAACAGTGGCCAAAAACCAAGGAATTGGGATCAAACATACATACACACATGCAAGTAAGTTGGACCAACACTTAGGCATTAAATAAGCAACTCTAAGGCACACTTGAAAGGGGATATCATGGACAATTAGCATGCAACATAAGCTCTGAAAATCATGTTAAAACATGGTGCCAAACCAAGCAACAAGGCAAGCTAAACATGCAACAATGGTCCAAGCATTCAAGGCTCACCAAAGAGGCAATGGACTACACTGAGTACAACCACACATGGCAAGACTTAGGCAACCAAAAACAGAGTTTTAACACATGAAACTAAGCCCAAAAGACCAACTAGATAGCATCTAGATGGTTTGAATTTAAAGGCATGCATAAATGCTAAAACATGGAGCATGCAAGGCAAGCTTCCAAAGCTTCAAAGAGGCATTCAAGGCAAACATATGAGCATGTCAAAGGGACTGAAATAACATGTAGGGTGGTTCCAAACCACCGAAATGATGCAAGCAACACATACTACACATTCACATACTCGAAGCATACGAGCTCAAATACAAAGGAGCTACACTAAGCGTGCCAAGATTGACCCAAACAACTATGGACAGACCTAAAACATGGCAAAATGAGCACAAAACCTTCACAAGGCTAAACCTAAAACATGCTAGAGCAAAGGCTAACAACCTAAGGCATATTAAGGCAATAACAAGGCATTACATGGTAGATATGCTAAGTATGCATGGTGTACCAAAACCAACACACAACAAGGTCATATCATGGCATAATAAGCATGGAAAACAGCCAAGACATGATCAATACACACTATAACATGATGCTCCCTCAAGAGGCCAAAAAGGGTCCCTTTCAAGGACAACAAGGAGAGGGGTGGCCCTCCCCTTTTGGAGACTTCAAGGCACCATCTCCACCACTGAAATCCCTCAAGATTTCAGTGGTGAAGAGGCCCAAACACTAAAGTCTCAAAACTTGCACAAAAATAGCACAAAAAGGAGCCTTACAAGGCTTAGGAGGGGTCAAACAAACCCAAACCACAAAACACTCTTAATAAACAATCAAGAGGGCTAAAAAACAGAACTTTTTTGTATTATACGCTAAGCACGAAAACAGCTCTAAGATAGGTAGAAAAGCAATGCAAAAATGGGGAATAAAAGGGAAGTTTCTCACCCTTGTAGATCACCTTCACAAATGATGCTCCAACAGCCCTCCTTGGCTTGAATCCAGCTCCAAAACACCAAAACCAGCCCCTTAGAACCTCAGTAGCTAAAGGAAGGTGAAGCGCTAGGTGTTTGTGTGCAATAGTATGGACTAAAACACCTAGAGCACAAAGAGAGAAAAAAAGAGATAGGAAATATGTATGAACCCTAACCCTAAAACCAGAGCTTCTCTCTATGTTTTTCTCTCAAAGATTCTCCAACCTCCATGCCAAGAGAAGAGACCCTTCTCTTATAGGCAACCAACTTGTAAAGCTTATACAACAAGCTTACAAGGAGGGCATCCCTCCATACACGTGTATGGAGGGGAACCAAATGCCACACAGCTGTCCTAAAATATCTGCAAAAGCAGATGAACAGTAGTCGGCTGGCCAAAAATGTCATTTTGACAAAAAAGACTGCCGACCGGCAACAAAGAGTGCCGACCGGCCACATACATTGCCGGTGGCAACAAAAACCAGTCGGTGGCCTCTAGCCACCGCCGGTGGTGTGTGGGGATGCCTCACAAGGCATTCCCTGCCCTTCCAAGGCAAAACACAAGTGTTTGGTGCAAAACTAGACACAAAACGATCGAGTTCGGAGATCCTGAGGCAGGGCGCGTAGCCGAGACCTCCGGGAACTCCAAACGAACACAAACATGGATAATCACTGAGTGTTCAAACGGTGACGTCCAAGTCTTGAGGACGGTCAAAAATGGGGTGTCTACACTAACAGAACAGATACAAAACATATGGTGGTTATGAGTAACAAGTTCCATATAGGAACCTCAGAATCTGGGTAACAGAGAATAAACATGCTGAGCCCCGTAATGGAGCCTCCGATACGGGTAACAGATTGCAAACATATTAAGTTCCATGATGGAACCCCTAATACCGAGTAACAGCTAACAAATATCACATGATGCTAAGGATGCCACGAATACATTATTAGAAATTGGATAATCATTCATTGTACGGAATATATCATTTCAGAAAACAGATCTTAATTCATCATACAGAAAATAAATAAAGTTGAACATAATTTTACTAAGTTATTACTCATAGATAGCTGCAGAAGTAGATTAGACAGATTAGACAAATCAGGCAAACAATAGAGCGTGACCTACACAAGCACATAACATATACACATTGAAATAGAATATCAATTCCCTAATCAAACTTGACTTTTCTTGTCTTTTTCTGTTTAAGTAGTCTGGAGTTCTACTATGCTTATACTTTCTTATTTAAATGAATCGGGTTCTCATTTCACATAATTTACTAAATCATTCTTTACTGAATAAACCAATTTCTTACTTGGCTTCTTAATAATAACTTATTTTTTTAATCAATTAATTAATGTTGGTTGTTAGCTTATTAATCTTTATTGTGCCATAAATCATGTCTAGAATGCTTTGGAAAGAGATGAGAATAAAAATGTGAATTAAATGCAATTTTTCAAAATATGCCGAAAATAGGGTCTTCGCTCGAGCGGACCTTTGGTCGCTCGAGCAGTCTGCAAAGCTTTATAAAAATACTAGTTGGCCTTAATGTTCGCTCGAGCGGTGACTTTTTCGCTCGAACGGCTATCAAATTTCCTGTACTTTCAAAATCGACAAATAATTTCCAAACACATTTTCGAAACTTAAACTCTTCCATGAATCAATTTAAACATATAATTTTATTAATAAAGATGAACTGATGACTAATTTTCCAATTTCTAATACAAAAATCTCTTTGATCATTAAGATTAAAACTAATAATTTCATGAATATAATAATTCCAACATTCTTCTTCTTTGTTTTATAAAACATAAATTAAAGCTATAAAGCCATTTCAAAATATTTACATGTAAGAAATTTAAATCAAAATCAAACTAATTTTTTATTCTCAAAAATAAATTATAATTTATTTCCATATTGATTAACCTTAACCATGTTCATGAATTAATTCTTTAATTTCTCCAAATTACATGTATGTAACAATAAGATTCAAATTCATATAAGACATTCAAAATCAAACCCAAAATAATTAATTTCTAAGTTAATTTCTATAATCATAAACCTAGCTCATCTTCTTGCTAATTTATTTTTGTTTACATAAAATTGACTTCAAACTCTTTTCTATCTCCCTTCAAGACATGAAATTAAAATTATAAACTTCTTAGATAACCATTTGCATGTATGGAATTGACATCAAAATTACTAATCTTATATTCTTATAAATTTTCATCCTTTTTCTTTTCAAAACATGAAATTGATCATCTTAAATTCTTCAAAATCCATGATGCATGTATAAAACACTTATCAAAATCCAGCCAATTATATTTCTTCTTGATTTTCAAAACATGAAATTAAACATGTGAGCCATAATTTTGTTTTTGAAAACATGCAAGATATATATACTCTTATGTTATGCAAGATCTTTAAAACCAAGTTCAAAATGATGAAACATGAGACATGCAACCATGGATGTGAACTTAGTTTACTATTCATCATCTTCTTGACATTTCTTAACAAATTTCATGTATTTAATCCCAATTACTACTTGATTTTAGTTGCTAGATGATTAATCTACAAGAATTTGAGTTTAAACTTTCTTACCAAAAGCTTTAATTGTTGAAATTCTTTAAGCTCCTTCTTTTCTTCACTTTTTCCAAGCTTTCCCCTTGCTTTCCTTCACCATTCCAGCACATAGAGTTCCAAGATTTGAAACTCTCTCTCTCCCTCTCGGGTCTCTCTCTGTTCCTTTCTCAACAATACATAATAAGGAGCTCCAGCAATTAAAGAAAGCAAACCCACTTCTTGACTTAGCAAAATTCTCTCTCTTGGACTAGGACTCTTATAGTAACTCTTCAGCACAAATGAAATGAGCAGTGAAGCTACATTCTTAAACCCATTAGAATAAACACACTCATACACACCTCACTTCTTCATCATATACCACGTGTGCACACACTTGCACATTTCTTTGAGCTCCACCTCAACACTTACATGCACGCACACACACACACACATAGAATTTCTCTGCACATCCACTCCCAAATATATCCTCAAATTCTAGACCATTGTACAATTTAATTTATGATTAAGATTAACTTAATTAGGCAACGCTTGATCTTAATAAATCTTGATTAACACGTAATTTAATCAATCATCACTAATCACAAATCTCACATAATTAATTAGTTTAATTTGACTTCTGTTAAGGCCCAATTAATTATATTTAAAATTATCAATCTGAACTAGATTTTTAATCAAACTTCCAAAAAAGCTCCAAATATTAAATTAAACTTATTTCCATCCTCAATTTTAGTTTCTTAAATTATTAAGGCCCTCAAATTTCAAATTAAACTCCAAAATCTTCACCAATAAATTACGTACTCAATTGAATACCATAATAATCTTAATTTCCAATTCTCATAACTCAATTAACTCCAATTCAGACCCAATTAATCAAATCTCAATTTTCTAAATCTGAATCAAATATTGAATTAAACTTCCATATGGTCCGATACTCAAAATTAAAGTAATTCAATTCACCATTTGTACTATCTTGAGCCATTTAGGCTTTCAATTTCTAATTCCAAAATAAATCCTCAATAAAATCATATACGAATCAGTCTCCGAACTTTTCATAAATCTCAAATTAAATCAGAATAATTGGCAATTAAATTTCAAATCTCCTTAATTAATTAAGTGCTAATTATTATACGTGATGGGGTCGTTACACCAACCTTGCTTTGCTTGTCTTCTCTTCTTGAGGTAGGGATTTTTTACACTTTCTTATGGTCATTAGCTTAGTTATTTGTCGTTGTGTAACAATGGTAGAATTTGAGAGTAGTTTGAACAAACCTAGGGTTTGGGTGTGAAACAAAAAAAGAGATTTTTGATGAATGGAAAATAAATGGTTATGGAGATTGTAAATGAGGTTGTATTGTGTCAAAGTTATTGATTTTGGAACATGGGTTGATATTTGGAAAAAGGGGGAGTTTGCCCTAAAATGATTATAATATTTATTTTATATAAATAAATGAAATTGGTGTTATAAACATGAAATTGGGCGGATATTGAAATAGATGGTGGAGTTGTGTATGTAACACCTCTCACCTTTGGAAGTTTCGAATAAATTATCTGTCTTGATATTGAATATCTGTTTAGAAATAACTGTATTGGGCTATCGGTGGAGGATAGCTATGATTGTTATAGAAATTACATGAGGATTGGGTAAATTGAAACTAATCTATTGTTGGTTATCATTGAATATGACTATGTTTAAATACATTGTATATGTATGATGTTTGGAAGGAGAAAGGGGATGTATTTCATTGTTTGAAAGGAGACAGAGGATGGACTCCATTTGAAATTAAGTTGGCCGAAGTGTCTAGAGTGAAAGCCCCGAAATCTTATGTATATATAGGTGCTGATCTCGCGGACGAAATTTTCATAAAATGGCAGATTGAAGTGTTTGTGTGGTAATTGTGTTGATTAGATAACCACTGAGTTGTAGTCTCATTTTAGTTATTGGAAGGATACGAAATTGGCTCATGAGTTGAAAATGGTAAATTAACTTAAAAAGAATGTATGAAAAATAAATTGAAATATGAACTTGGGTACTTTATGATTTTTTTCAAATGTGAATATCTTGTTACAGACATTGTACATGCACATTGTACTTATATCTCTGCTAAACCTCATATTCTGGGTTAGATTATTCCTGTTGGGTTTTGGCTCATCCTATTCGGGAAAACCATTTTCAGGTGCTGGTGACATGCCTCCGCCAAGACAATAGCTTGTAGGGACCTTTGGGAAGCAAGAGCCTCTTTATTTTTTTTAATTATTTTATATAGCCAAGGGTTTTAATTGTATTGAGCTAGGCTCACTTTTGTATAACCAAGCAATGACTTGGAAAAATGTAAGCCTATAGAGCATCTAACTATATGTTGAGTTTCATTTCTCTCAATATTGTACTACATGCTATAGATTTAGGATGAACATTAATGAATGTATACTCATGTGTTAACTCTTGTAAACGAATTTCGATGAATAAAAGTTCTATTATTCTCTACTTATAGATTGAATTTATCGTATTATTTTTGGGGACGTTACATTTAACTAACTTTTCAAATAATATTCAATATTATAATATCATGTCCATTGAAATATGCACCAACAATTGGCATAGTCAAAATAAATAAATAGCTTTTAACAATAGCAAGCCACCGTGTGTCTTATTTGTGGGTAGGACAGTTGCCTAAGAAGTTTTGTGGTAATAGTTTCTTTGTTGGCATCTTGTCATATGTCAACTCGTGTAATACAACGTTAAAAGTTCTTTTGCCTTAAATTTTTATTACCTCATTTAATTCAATTTCTCGAGTTAATAGAAAAATAAAATTTACAAATCAAAACAAAAAGGTTGTAGTAGAGTTGTTTTGGTGTCGTTTGATAACACTTACGTTTTCAGTTTTCACTTTATATTTATAAAAATTTTAAAAATTCATATAAAAAAATTTTTGATAAAATTTTGATTTATAAATCAGTGGTCTCAATTTATAAATTTGGTCAAAAAATGTAAACTCAAAAAATGTGTTTCCGTTTTGAGTTTTGAGTTTTTTTTTTTTTATCACCCACCACTAGCCATCACCCGCCACCATTTTCCACCGCCGTCTTCCGCCACCACCACCCACCCCCCACCACCACCACTCACCACCCACCTGCCACCACCACCCGCCACCACCACCCACTACCACCCACTCGCCACCACCACCCACCCCCCGCCACCACCACCACCACCACCCACCGCCCACCACCCGCCCGCCACCACCACCACCACCACCACCCACCCACCTGCTATCCATCCACCACCACCACCACCACTCACCTGCCACCAACCTGCCACCACCACCACCACCCACCACCCGCCACTCGCCACCACCACTACCACCACCACCCGCCGCCTGCCACCCACCCGCCACCACCCACCACCTGCTACTACCATCCATCCGCCCGCCACCACCCACCACCAACCACTACCATTCATCCGCCCGCCACCACCCACCACCACCCGCCACCTACCCGCCACCACCTACCTGCCACCACCATCCACCAGCTGCCACCACCAACCACCACCCACCACCCACCTGCTACCCACCCGCCGCCACCACCACCATCACCCACCATCCACCCGCCACCACTCACCTGCCACCACCACCCACCACCCGCCACCACTACCACCACCACCACCACCACCACCACTATTACCACCCACCACCCGCCACCGTCACCCACCCACCCGCCACCACCACCACCACCACCACCAGCCACTCGCCACCACCCACCACTACCCGTCATCCACCTGCCACCACCATCCACCCACCCGTCACCACTTTCCACCACCGTCTTCCGCCACCACCACCTACCCACCCGCCACTTGCCACCACTTTCTCACTCTTTTTTATATTTTTAAACATTTCGTCTAAGCCAAACGCGTTTTTAGTTTATGTTTTTCTAAAAATAAATAAAAAAATAAGCAAAAACTAATTTATAAAATTTTTATAAATATAAATTGAAAACGTAAACATTACCAAACAGGCCCTTTAATTTTTACTGTTAGGGTGACTCTTATAGCAATTTCAAAATTTAGTAACTCAAATAACAACTATGGACCTACGGTGGTAATAGAGAGCTCTATACAGTTGACAGTAAAAAAAAAAAAAAATCATAGTGAAAAAAAAAAAGACAAATTAAAACTCTTTTAGAACTCTTCTTTTAGAGTTCTAAAACATTTTCCTAACAATTATCGGAGCTTCTTCTTTTTCTTCTAAATGTTTCTACAAAATTTAGCTATATAGGCTTCTATTGTTAAAAAATAACAAAAAATTCAACTTTCTCCTCTTCAATGGCTATGGCTAGTTATATGGATTGCTATATTTGAACATTGTCATACCTTATATCAAAATTTGGCATAAAGATTTAACTATAGATAAATTTTATCAATTCTTTTGGTCTTTACATCTCTCCTGGTTGAATACACATACACATTATAATTTGACATTTTGTTTAAAAAAAAAAAAAAAAAAAAAAAAGAAGAAATAACATTACCATTAGAATATCTTTGTTAAAATAGTCATTTTAGAGGCATCAAAAATTTTATTAAAAAATTTATCAAACGCTCATATAGGTATAGAACCTACACATGCAGGACCTACACCCATATGAGTATTTGGTAAACTTTTTTATAGTTTCTTTGGTGTTCTTAACACTCGTTTGGGAAGTTTGGTTGAGACTAAAATAGTCACAAAAAGATAAAATAGGCTTTTTAGCCCCGGCTAAAAAATGTCACATTAAAACTATAATTATTTTATTTTTTTCTCTCAACAAACTCTTAGCATTTTCGTTGTTAAAATATAGCATTTAGCTTTCGTTTGGCAACTTGGGTTAGGTTGGGTTAGATTTGAGGTTATTCTAACCACAAAAAAACAAAATAGGCTTTTTAGCTCAATAAGACAAAACATAACATTCAACCCATAATTATTATATTTTTTCTCTCACAAAAGTCAAAAAAGTCAAAAAGTTCATCTCAAACAAGACTTCTTAATCCCAGACACAAATAATTAAAAAATCAACCCACTTCTCAAACGAACCTTAATAGAATTTAGCAATTTTTTTAAAATAAAGACAACAAGTTCTTTAAAAGGTAAGACTTTTTAAATTTTAACCAAACAAATTCTAATCAGTCAAATACTCTATGACTTTTAGGTAATGAACTGGGTACAAGTAATAATTGCACACAATATAATTGTGCTGAATTTTTTAATAACATTGACAATAGAGATAATTTAGTTAAATCAGTCCCTCTCTTTTTTCCCCCTTCAGTTTCTTAGCGACCGAACAAGCGTGTTCAGCTATAAATATAGTAGAATTCAACTAGTTTTTTTTTTTCACCAACTTGTGGATGTGAACACCTCTCCAAACAAATTCCTTTTGCTCATCGAACCTAACAATATACCCATAGATAACTCTAATGCTCTCAACTATTCAACACAATTGAGGTTGAAAGTCAAATGGATTACTTTATTATTTTTGGCCTCCACTTTTTGTAGGCAAAAGGTCGACTTTTCTATGCAAAAGGTCGACTTTTTATTGTTCAAAAATATAGAACAAATTACCTCAAGTATGAACTTCACATGATTAATTGATTGTTAAACTGCGAAAGATATGGTTGGAAACAAGATGTAAATAAAATTATCTATTTTTAAAATGATTAGAGCGATTATTGGATAATTAGTTTAGTAGTGACACAACATCACTGTAGATACTTCTAAGACGCACAAACTCAACTTACAAATTGTACTCTCACTATAACTACATAATAATAAAGAGATGGAAGTTTTTTAAACACCTTTCTTTTGCCAGCTTACATCCAAGATATACATGGCCTAATAGGATTGATTGGAATTGAAAAAAGTCAGCCTCTATTGGTAGGTGAAGAAAGTAGATATAGTTAATTGCAGAGAAAAATGAACATGAACCTAACTTAAAATTGGAATTCAAACACACACACGCACACACAAAAAAAAAATTTGTTTGTTACAAACTTGAAATAAATGGTAAAATGAAACTTGACTTTTTTTTGTATTTTTTTTTTTTTTTGGTCAATTGTTTACAATTTATTAGAATTACATTTCGACAATCCTAATTCAATAACTAAAAAATGCCAAACTAACAAGTAACTTAATAAATAGTTCCATAATAAAGAATAAAGAACAATACCAACTAAAACTTGTATAATGCCAATGGGAGATAAATTATCAATTTTTATATTTAGTACAAAAGAGCATCTTGCAGAATTCAAATCCCGTAAAAAAATTTGAAAAGACAGC
Organism: Camellia granthamiana; assembly: GCA_036172215.1. Taxonomy (NCBI): domain Eukaryota; kingdom Viridiplantae; phylum Streptophyta; class Magnoliopsida; order Ericales; family Theaceae; genus Camellia; species Camellia granthamiana. The sequence continues at coordinate 117,217,159 of CM069904.1, forward strand.
AATTGCATTTCTAAAATTCAATTTTAAGACTTGTTTGGAATTAGTATTTTATCTAAAATTCAATTTTAAGGCTTGTTTGGGATTAGTATTTTATTCTCTTTTTTTATATAATAGTATTTTTTTGAATAATGTTATACAAACAAAAAATGCATACATAATAATGTGACTTAACATTTCATTTCAAAATAAAACACCATTGATAATTGATTTATTTACAATAATGGCAATGCTACATCTTGTCAAGTTTTTTGTATGAATTTTATATAAGAATATAATTTTTTTTTTTGGGTGAATAAAAATAATTAATAGACTATTTGCTTCCACTTTTTTAGGTTTAATACTACTTACACCACCCTTTCAACTCTTTACACCTTTTAGTTTTATTTCTTTTATTGCATTTTTATTCTTATCTAAAATTACCAAAAAGACCTTACACCCTCAAACTTTGAAAACTTTTTCATTACACTCCCATTCTATTACCACCACCTCCACCAGTCCACCACCATCATCGAACCACTCCTTTCTTTACCCAACCGCTCTCCAGCAACTTCCACCACTCCCATTACCATGACCTAGTCCCTTCACCCTATCCTTACCGACGACCTCCTATCCAACTCCTCTTCTCCAACCAACAACCCTTTTACCGACGACTCCGACCACTGTCACCACCTCTAGCAGGCAAATCCTAGTTTTTACTGACGACTCCGACCACTGTCACCTCCATCACTACCCGTCATCGCGACCACTACCTCCACAGTCTTTCCACTTTCGTAAACCTCACTCCGCTGTGATCCATCTTTTTTGCAACGAACCCTCACCATGAACTTTTTCTCATCCTTCCATCACCGTGAATGGATCCCAAATTGCTACCAAGAGAGAGTAGATCTAGGGTTTCAAACCTAGGGTTTGTAAAGGAAAAATAATAGGAATTAGGGTTAGGATTTGTGGATTGAAATTAGGGTTAGGGTTTGGAAGGGGGAGGAGAAAGAAAAAGAAGAAGAGGCACTAATTCATTCGATGGTGATTACTGTTACTATATCACATTTCTTCATTACTGCCTCTGTTGGTCCCCATTATCACTACAAGAAAATAGTGATTTAGAGACTAATATTTAGGGACTAATTGAATTTAGTCTCTAAAAATCATCATTAAGGGACAAAAATAAACTTTAAGAGAAAATTATACAAACACACCATATTCCTTTCTGATAGGCCAAAAAAAATTATTTAGACGTTGTTAGAGACCAAAAAAGTTAACGCATATGTTCATTTGGACACTTAACCAATGTATGGGTAAAGCCTGGAGACCAATTAATTTGGTTGCTAAAGGTTGTCAAATACGCAATATCATAATCGATATTCACTAGACTCAATCTATCTCAGTTATTTCCTCTGTCTAGGACTAAATTGATCTTCAACTTCGATCGATCTTTAGCTTCAATCCAAATTGATCTATGTGTCGCCTCATACCAGAATCGATCTTCACTTCAATCCGATCTTCACTTCCATACCTTGCAGCAATAAATATATTCAACTTCGATCGATCTTCTCTTTGTACTAATTTCAGCTTCAATTGATTTTAACTATTGTAACTTTAATCCGAATAGATTAAGATCTCAGCTACTGATCTCAGCTCAATCCGAATCGATCGTTGAAGATCTGAGTTCTTTGGCTTCAATCGGAAGGTAAATCGATGATTTTCACACTACAACAAAATGCACCTTTGGCGACCAAAATTGGCAACTAAAAAAAATTTAATCGCCAAAAGTTGTGGAATTGAGGACCAAAATTTTTTTTAGTCGGCAAAAGTACAACACTTAGCTACTAATTTTTTTTTAGTTGGAGTATATTTATTATTGGCAACTAAAAAAAAATTTAGTCACTAAAAATACTAGAATTGGTGACAAAAAAATATTTTAGTCACCATATATGGAGTTTTGGCTACTAAAACCATCTAGTTGCCGAATGTAAAATAAAAAATTATTTTTTATCTTTGGCGACCACACTTTTGGTCGCCAAAAACATATTTTCAGCAACAAAGAAATATTTTAGTCGTCGTATATTGAGTTTTGACTACTAAAACCATTTAGTCGCCAAATGTAAAATAAAAAATTATTTTCTATCTTTGGCAACCAAATTTTTGCTCGCCAAAAACATATTTTCAGCGATAAAAAAATATTTTAGTCGTTGTATATTGAGTTTTGGCTTCTAAAACTATTTAGTCGCCGAATGGAAAATAAAAAATTATTTTTTATCTTTGGCAACCAAATGTTTAGTCGCCAAAAACTTATTTTCAGCGACAAACAAATATTTTAGTTGCCAAAAAACTAAAATATTTGGAGGGAGACATTTTCAAATTTTGGAGGGATTTATAAAATTAATTGGTGACTAAAAATATTTAGTCGCTAATAGTGTAATATATATATATATATATATTTGGTTTCCAAACCACAAACTAGTGCCTCTGTCTCTCTTTCTCTCTCTCTTTCTCTCTATCTCTCTCTCTTCAGCGTCCCTCTCCCTCTCCACTTCTTCTCTTCCCTCCCTCTCTCACCGTCGCTCCTCCTTGCGTTCACCGGTAACCAAAGCACCGATCCATTGTGACTCTCTGTCTCTCTCTCTGTCTCTCCCTCTCTCACGCCTCTGTTCACCTCTGTTTCTCTCACTTTGTGTCCATCAACATTGTGTGTAGGAGCATCACCTCCATCGCACATAGCACCACCGTCACACCTCCGTCGATCCACGATTGACTTCACCCCAGGTATGTGTCTATTTCACCCTCTCTCTGTCTCTATCCCTGCCTCCCTCACTTCTTTCATTCATTCTTTCTTTATTTTCTTTTTCTACTCAAGAAATTGAGATTTTTTTTTAAGCTTCAATTCCATATCTTTTGCAATCTATTGTTCGAACCTATTGTTTGCTTGAAAAATAAGCCTTATGGAGCTTAAATCTATTGTTTTTACTTCTACTAAAAAATGGGGTTTGCTTGCTTTCCAGTGAATTTATCATTGTGGACTGTTTACATTCAACCCTAAATTGGTTATAATTACTTATATTCAGTTGCTTTGCATACAATTCGTTACTTCTGTGGTCAATTGCTAGTTTGTTTAGCTAAATCTCCTTTTTTCAATTGACAAGTTTATAGATTTATAAGCTATTTATATTGTTGCAGAGTATCTATTTGATGGGTTGTTTCTATAAGTTTATGGCTGTGTAATCTTATGGTTGAGTTTATGTTCTGATCCAATTTTGTGTGTCTATACAAAGGGTTTTCTGAGGTACTAAACAAGATTTATGACCAAATTTATAATCTAAACTGGAATGCTTAATATTTTTGTTTTCTTCTGTGGTTTTGGTAATTGACTATTATGTGTTTGATTATTTTCCTTAGAGAATGGACTCTCTGCTTGATGCCATTATCTAATACATTTGATGTTTATGGTTGTTAAACTTACATACAAAGTAAGTTTATAAAAAAATATGAATAGCATATATAATATGGATGCTAATATATGTGAGATGTGTTAAATTGGTTTGGGATTTTATATTATTGGGAATATCAGGGACTTTATTTCCTAATCTATCTACCCAACTTTGCTTTGATCTTCAAAACAACTTTTTGTGCCTAAGATTTTATAATTTTTTTTATTTGATCATTAATTGCAACCGATTGATTCTAACCAAATCTTTGGATAATTGAGGTACTCTGCAATTGCTTTCAAAATCCATTACAGAGTATATTCCTTGTGGATTAAATAGTTTAATTTAACTACAAGATCTGTTAGATGATAGAGTTATTTGTGTAGATCCATTCAAAATTTACTACCTATGGCTGAACTTTTCATGCACCTTTCGGATACAACTAGCCCTATAGTTCGGACTTCCGTGGTTCTGAATCTAATTTCACAAGTGCAATATGAAATAGATAAACACAAAAGAATCCAAATCCGGCAAATCTTTTGAAAAAGCGATTTTGAATCAAAATGTCAAAATGGACTGCTTTGCTAGATACAGAATCGCCACCTAAATATTTTTGAAAAATTTAGGAAACCCATGACTTGTGCCAAAGGCCACGTGTCTATCATCACCAAGATTGTCTCGGTTCAGGAACTTAGGTACAAGAGGGTAAGGTCATAAATTGAGCACCCACTCGCGCGATCAAAGATCGCCCTCTTCTAATCATGATGTGATTCTTATTTACATTATATGCTCTTGTTATGATTATTAGACTCACTTTACTGTGTGTTGCACACAAGTATATACTAATTTGCAAAAAATTGGAACACTTTGATTTCATGTTTGTTTGAAAATTGTTTCGAATGTGTACCACTTGAAAAAGTGATCTCATATGTACATTCATCAAATTATTCCAATTCAAGCAATTAGCCTTCATCCATAGGTGTTCAAGTAGTTATATCAATTAAGCACTTATTCTCATGGCAAGCATGTTAAACATGACAACAATCACACGTATGCAAGATGCTAAAGCAAAAATACTCACCTAGTACTCCGAGGCGAGCCAAAAGAAGCAAAAGAGTTAGAAAACATGCATGCTCCTAACTAATGCAACATGACTAATGCAACACATTAAAGATACAATTAATAGGCTCGACTATTAATTATGACATGTGAATCAATTTGAAAACATGTGGTTTAAACACGTATTCAACGAAGTATGTAAACTACAATACTTGTTAGAATGATGAACCGAGCCTTGATTCATGCAAGACAAATAGATGCAAAGAAACATGATGTTCTAAACTACCCATTATAAGCAAGTAAATAAAAGGGAGAAAGACGTGGGGTTGGAAGATATACACATTATTCCTTTTTTGGGCATCGCACAAAAGGGTCCGAATGAATGCCCTAGCTAATTAATTACCTAATTAACTACTACAAACAAAATGAAATAAATTAACTACACTAACTAATTAACTAATTATTACAACAATAAATTAACTAACTACTCTAGCTAATTAAATGAGTACAACACAAAACTAACTAGCTATTCTAATTAATTAATTACAAATCCGCTATTCCAAGCACAACATATTAATATTACAACATCATTTTATAGATCCCGAGAATCAAGGGATGGCTCATGCATGGATGCGGATTTCCACCCGATAATGCTCTCCGTTTTGCTACCAGAATGCCTCTGTAACACAGTTACAAAATTGCACTGTTTTTTCACCTCAGCCTCTGCTCTACTCTGCTAGAAAAAAGACACTGCCTACCTGGAAAAAGTGGCCAACAATCCAGAAGTAGTGGCCGGCCGGCCACTAATAGTAGCCTGTCCTCTAGTAAAAGTGGCCTGCTGGCCACTAATGTTGGTTCTTTCCTGCAGCAACAGAGGACAAACAGAGCACAAACAAAAGTATTCTCAGGAGATGTTTGTCCACCCTGCCTCTCCTTATTAGCAGGCAAGTCAAAGGAGTGGTAGGCTTGATTCGCAAGCCATCAATCGACACAATTTCATTGCATGATGATTTATGAATCAAAGGACGTAATTTCAATAAATGGTAAGGAAAGACCAACAAAAACCTCCTCCCTATCATGGATTGATAAAGGGAAGTGGTTAACCTTGGAAACTTGGACCATTTCATCACTAACAAGTATGAAATGAGCCAAGTCTCTATGTGTTCAATTAACATCCGATTGAACACCAAATTACCTTATTATCTTGTTCCATTTTAGTCCAAGTTTTATTACTTCATTTTAATTACCTTTCCATTCCTTAAGCAGTCGAGTCCAATAATGAAGATTAAGTCCTCTAATGGAGAAAAGTACCAAACCAAGTGTTGTTTTAGGCATGAGAGAGTTGTCATGCCGTTGGATGCATGTGTTTTGCTCTGCTGTTTGCGTGTCTTGAAGTCTTGTGTTGAGTCCTTTTGTTTCCTTTTAACAATTTTATCGAGTTGTTTTGTTATTTATCGAGTTGTCTAGTTTTGTTTATCGAAATTGTTATTGTTGCTATTATCGAGTTATATGTTGTGTTTAGAATTTCAGATGTTGGTCGGTTCGTTACCTAATTCAGACTATTGTGGCAATGCAAGTGTTCATATTTCATTATCAAATTCAATCTTATCTTCGTGCAATGCGGTGCTCATGATGCAAAATACAACACTCTTTCAAAAAAAAAAAACTTGGTTTTCATTCCGATCATGGTTGTTTTTACAAAAGGTGAAGTACAAGTTTTTAAAGAAAATAAAAACATGTCTGAAGTTGTAAAATGTGCTAACACTACTAAGCAAAAGAAACTAAGCAAAAATACAAAAACCAAAGCCATCCATCTCAGGATCTAGAGGCCCTCTTCGTCTTCTTCCTTGGAAGAGGGGACTCTGGGCCACTGTCTCCATCGGCGCCACTGTCTGAATCTGGATCAAAGTCTAAACCGGAGTCGTCTCCACTCTCCGCCTCGGAGCCCTCCTCTAGATCAGCATCCCTACTCTCAGAATCCGAGCCAGCGTCATCGTCTCCACTCTCGGATGACTCAGCATGCTGACTCACCGTCTCCTCAGCCTCGCTAGTTTCAGCGTTGTCATCGTCTAAAATAGGCTCTGAAGGGCCACTCTCAGCTCAGGTGCCCTTAGCTCGGCCTCGGCTGCGTGCTGGAGCCTGGCTCTCTCTCCCTGCCGCCAGAGGATGCACTGCCGGTCTGGGTGCTGCTTCTGCTAGCGCACCCGGTATAGGGGGGGACCTAAAAAGACAGTTGTCAAATGTCAACTACAGTATGTGTATCAGATGCAAGTATGGGGCAGAATGAGTATATGTTGAAGTTAGGTACAGAGTATGAATACAGTGTGGAAGTGTAGTATTTCAGATGCAAGTGTGGGGAAGTTCTCGTGTCAAGTTTCAGTGTGTCAGTGGAAATTTGATGATTGAAATGTAAGAAAACTGAAGAAATTACCTGAATGCCATGGAAGCCTAGTAGTGTCTCCCTCCTCAATATCATGCCCTCAAATGAGGCTAGTAGCTCAAGCAGATCCTCAGTATATCCTGGGGGTGCCTGTAAATGCATTGGGAAAGATCAATGTCCGGAACAAACAAATATCAGAAAGAGATGGGAAAACTAAAATGTGGTACATATCGGAGGTGCATCCTGGGCTCTGGTGTATCTATGCCCAATTGATGCGGCCTCAATTGGGATCTAATAGGCCTTCCCAGTATACCGCCAACATGTGAGTGCAGTAGGCAGCCCTGGTCATCTGGTCCCCTGCCTTGTCTGACAAACCCTTCTGTTACGAGCTCTATTCGCCCGGGTTGCTCTACGTCTCACTTTTGGAGCAGGAGCTCTCACTCCCTTACCCCCGCGAACATCGGTCAGAGGTGGCATCAAGTATATCTGGATAAAGGCCGCGTAGTCGTCCTCTACATAGAAATACTCTACCTCCAAGCCTACCATAAACTGGATCACCTCGTTGGCAAATAGCTTGTCTGTCGCTCTCATGGATACTGGCAGTGCCATCGGTATAAACGGAGTAGGTAGGTCCATGGTCTGGCACAGAAAGCGCTCGCCTAGGAACCAGGTTCAGCAAATCGGGCCCTCAAGTAGGATATGATAACGAGAAATGCCCTAAGCCGCACGGTACTGGGCTTAAAGCCCTGTCGGTATCATAGCCCAGGGTTACCATCTGATCTGAAATGGAAAGTGAACAGGTTATTAGTCACTGTCAATTGTTAACGTATGAATCAAAACAGCCATAAAGCAAAAATGACTGTGTTTTGAGTTACCTCATGCGCCTCTACCGTGTTAAAACACTGGCGGAAAAACATTAAGGGCTCACGAGTCCTACGGTGAAGCTGGCCGTTGCATACTAGAGAAAAAGGGACCGTCAATGGAACCTCATCTACAGGCTCTGGGGTAAGAGTCGGGAAGTATGCGTACACCCATAGTTGCAGGGAGAATGTAGAGGTATGTAATCAATACAGTATGAACAGATACAGAAAGTGCAAAGCAAAAAGCTTACAGTATGAACAAATGTAGAAAATGTAAAGCAGAGAGCACATATGTTGAACTGGTGTAAAGCAAGAAATGCTGAACAGAAAATGTAAAGTGTAAAGAGGGAACTGAGATGTGTACCTCCCAGGCTCGCCAGTAGCCTCTAACCAAGTTCCCTCGTAGACAAGAGGAAGAGCTCATATATCCGTATAATGTGGTGAGGCCGGTTCCACCCTAACCATAAAACTGAACTCGATGAAGAGTCACCAAGGCACTCAACAAATACAGGCCCATGGTGTTCCACCTGTTTGAAAACAAAGTGGTACCGAAAATGAACATGAGGAAGCCCCTAGCATATTGCTCTATATCCTCTATCGTCTCGGGCTCGGTTCCTTTGAATTGCTCCTCGAACCAAGTGTATCGCATCATAACTGTCTGGTATATCGGTGGATGTGCCCCAAGCAGCTCGAGCCAGGCTGCCTCCCACTCTCTTATATCAAGATCGAAAGGAATCAGATCACCCCCTATGCCTAAGCCGGTGATCATGGCAAAGTCATAAGGAGTCATCGTCATCTCCCCTAAGGTGGAAAAGTGGAGAGAGTTGGTGGTGTCCCACCATCTCTCCACTAGTGCTCCAAGAAGTGGACGGCTCGCGGTAACTCGAGTCAAGCTAGAGTAAAAGAGGTCGAAGCCTGCCTCGTCAACAATGTCACAAACTCCAGCTAGGAGCTTGCCATACCAATCTCGAGCACCATAGCCCCTAAAGGCACGAGACTCACCCCAAGGCAGTGCATGAGATACAATCAGATCAAGGCAGTGCATGAGATGCAATCAGATCAAGGTAGTGTATAAGATACCGTCAGATGAAGGCAATGCAAGAAATGCAAACAATTAAGGGCAGAAACGCATAGAAACAGAGTTCGTACCTCAATGGCGATGGCTGATAAATGAGACTCTGGCTCCCTCAACAGGAGGTCCTCTAGCACGTCGTTAACGAAATTAGTAAAACATCTGATGCCTCCGGTAGTGGGCAATATGTGTGTCTAAAGATGATACCTCGCTTGATCAAAAGGCCGTATACTCAACGGTAACGGCTCTGGCTCGGCCTCTAGCTTGGCCTTGATGTCTGCCTTGAAGTCTATTGGGGGAAGCTCGGGAGAAGCCCCATCATGGGAAAAATCGCCTACCATCTGAAAATAGGTGCTGGATAGGTGAAGAGTGAAGAAAAGTGAAGAAAAAAGGTAAATTTGGAAAAAGTCAACCCTAAGAGAGAGAAAATGAAAGAAAAAGTCAAAGTCGGAAAAAGTACACAGAACACGAGACAAATTCGAGGGGAATGAGCCTAGAATGGTTGAAATGAGGAAAAAAACGTCGAAGTCAAATTCCAATCAGTTCAAAGCGAAGAGAACTAGAAGGATTTAGCGAATAAAGTTTGTGTAGGGCATTGGAAAACGCGTAAAAGGCTCAGATCTAGAGAGAGAAAGCACCTAAGGAGATAGAGAGAGAGAGAGAGAGAGAGAACATTTTTGGTCAAGGGGAAGTGAGGAAATGAGGTGTGGTGACCCATACTTAAAGGCCCAAGCCGAAAACCCCTTTTTACCCTCGGTCTGCCATCGATGGCAGCAAGGCACACTGGTGGCCGGCAAGGCACACCAGTGGCCGGTAGGTGGCCGGCGGCCCTCTCTTGTAGCCGGCGGCCCTCTCTTGTAGCCGACGGCTTTCCAAGGATTTTCCCTATGTCCCTGGTTCTGTTTTGTGTCCTTGGATTCTAAGAAGTGAGGGGACTGTTCATTGTTTGGTTTAGAATGCCTCTATGGAAACTCAGAACTGCATTTTCAGTGCACGGTGTTTGACACTCATTAACATAAGCAAGGTGTATCCTTTTTAACATCTTGCAACTTTTTTGAGAAGTAAATCGGAAGTTGTTCTTGAATTAGTTTTGACGAATATGCTTTTGTTATTACATAGAATATGTGTTTCTTTGTTGTTGCATGGAACATGCATTCCACTCATACTGTCGCACAGAACATGCTCTTATTCTAGCTGCATAGAATGTGCTTCCACTCTTGCATTATGCATAGAACATGCTTATTGCTTTCGTTCTTCAATCATGCATGACATATATGCATTTGCCTTCGAATCTTGCATAGAATATGCTCCCGTTGCCAATCATGCATAGAATATGCTCTCAAATTGTTTGGTTCACATAGAACATGCTATTATATCCCAATTGTTATCGTGCATAAAATATGCATTTCCTATTCGTTACACATACATAGAATATGCGCTTATCCATTATTACATAGAATATGCACTTCTCTATTGTTGCATAGAATATGCTTTCATGCATGCTTTCATGGATAGAAAATGCACTGTCGTTTCATAGTACGCTTTTGTACACAGGCACGATATTGTATGTACAGTCCATTCAGAGGAGTTCCAGGTAAAATCATTTGTGCCCTTCGAATCATATCCTTTTACTCTCATGTCTCTCGCGTGCAACGCATTAGGATAAACCCTTCGGTTACCATCCTTCGGTTAAAAACATTTGTGTGCGTCCTGATGCTCATACCACCCTTCGGTTACCGTCCTTTGGTTAGAAACATTTGAGTGCGTCCTGATATTCATACCACCCTCCGATTACCCGTTCTTCGGTTAAAAACATTTAAGTGTGTCCTGATGTTCATACCACCCTTCAGTTACCGTCCTTCGGTTAAAAATATTCGTGTGCATCCTGATGTTCATACCATCCTTCGGTTACCGTACTTCGGTTAAGAACATTTAAGTGCATTCTGATGTTCATACCATCCTTCGGTTATCGTTCTTCAGTTAAAAACATTTGGGTGCGTCCCGGTGTTCACACCATCCTCATTTTCTTCTGCATGCAACGTGTTAGGATCTTGTTTGACATCTCCAGTACACCCGATTATTTTGTTGCTCTTGGTCTTTCCTGCGCGTCGCGTAGTTAAGCTTGCATAATTTTCTTACATCTTTTCGGCAAGAAATGTGGTTTGGCTCGTAATTCCCACGCATGGCGTGTTTGTTTACTTCTTTTCATGATTGAGAGTGATATGCCCTATTTCGGTCTGTTTAACTATGGCATTTTCATTGCATTGCGTTGGCATTTAAATGTTTCATTGCACAGTCTCATTGTATGATCATAAGTTATGTTCTTGCATCTTGCCCCAGAACTACGATGATTTGATTCCTTGCAAAGGGATACGTAGGCAGCCTATGGGTGCAATCATTTGCTTCTTGTCTTGATTGTTTGTCCAAATCTTATAGCCATGTCAAAATGGGTCGTCTTTGGGCTTTGACATTTACTCACGTCATTACGTGACTCCAAATTTTGTCAAAGAGGGGCAACTGTAGACACCCCATTTTTTACGGCCCTTTAAGACTTGGATGTTCTTGCAAGTACATCCGATCATGAGTTTATTTGATTTCTGAACGCTTGAAGTCTCCAGCGGAATGCATACCTTTGAGCATTTCAAACCCTGCATCCATTTTGTCTCATCTTTGGACTATGCCTAGGTCTTTTCAGCATGAAGTTTCAGATGGCCTGCCGGCCATCCTTGGAGGCTGCCTACCACCACTTCTCCTTTGCTGGCCATTGATGTGCCCTGCCGACCATTAATGAAGCCTTGCTGGCCATTACTGATAGCCGGCCAGCCACCAGTGTTTCTTGCAGATATTTTGTAATGTTTTGTGCCAACTGTTTGCACAGATTCATGCATCTTCCAACACATGTATGGCTAGATGTTTGTGAGAAAATTTTGTGTTTTTTATATATAGGACCCCTTTCTCTCATGTGAGGGGGTTAGAAAAATTTGAGACACAAAAATTTTCTCTCTCTCTAGATTTCTCTCTCTCTCTCTGCAAATTTGTGTGTGTTTGCTTGGTTTCTATACACTTTAGCCTACATCTCCTAAACCAAATGCTCTCACCTTTGAGCTGAGGTTACTTGGGGCCTTCTTGGACCTCTTGGAGGTGGTTTTGGCTTGAACTTGTGCCTAAAAGTGTTCTTTGCTTCAAGAGGTAGAATGCTAGTCTTGTTAGCTTGCTTTTAATACTTGTTTTTTCTATCTTCTTTCAACTGTTTTGAGGCTAGTTTTGAACTGTGAAAGCTCTATTTTTATGACTTAAAAGTGTTGGTTTGAGGCCATTTTTGGTTAAAGGGTAGCTCACCCTTCTTGCTTCTTTGCTTGTAATGGTTTTTGTGCCTTTGTTCATCACTTTCAAACCAACTTTTTTAGGCATTTTAACCATTGAATTTTAGAGGTTTTTCAGTGGTAAAAAACTCATTTTGAATTCCAAAATTGGAGGGGTTAGCCTCCCCTCCTTATGTCTTATTTGCATGCCTAGTTAACTCCATGTATTAGCTTATTGTTTTAGTTTTTGTGGCTTAAGTCCAACATGTTTTAGACTATATTTAAGGCTATTTTGCCTCTGTTTTTGGTTATTTGTCTCATTTGAGCCTTGCATGGCATGGTTGTAGTGTTAATTCCTTCACTAGCTTAGTGTTTTAAGGCTTTAATTATCATTGGTTTGAGTTGGTTGCATGTTTTAGTGCTTTTAGTACTCATTTTCAGCACCTAATCATATCTGCAACCTTCCCCCTTTCTTGGTTTTATTTTTGTTTTGAAAGTGGTTTAAAACATGAAATTGAGATGTTTGTACTTAATGGTTTAATCCCTTTTGGGATTCATTACCAATGGCACGAGGTCTCTTTCATGCCTAAAATAATCTTTGGTTTGAGCTTTTTTTCCATTTAGAGGACACTCACTAATGGACTAAGTGATTAAGGAATGACTTGGTAATTAAAATGTGTAAACAAAATTGGCAAATAAAAGAGGCAAGATAAGCATTCTTTGTGTTGCATCGCATGTGTTCAAACCGGACGTTAGTTTGAACACAAGGAAAATGGGGCATTTCATACTCAAAAGCGATGAAATGTGCCACTTTCCTTGGTCTCCATTGCCCTTGATCATGCATGATAGGGTGGTGGTCTTGTTGGTCATATTTGTGCATTTATCAAAATTATACAACTTGGATCTTTGGCCATCATGCAATGAACTTGCTTGATTGGTTGTTTTGGATCCAAATGTATCACTCCTTTGAGATTTTGAGATGATACAGAAGGATACAGTACAAACAACTCCTTGGAAAAACCCCTTTTTTGCTCTGTTTATGCACTGTTGCAGCATGGTGATTGAATGCATCAATGGCCGGCAGTGCATCATTTTTGGCCGGCAGATGGCCAGCAGCAACCATCCATGGCTGGTAGGCCACTGATGTAAACCTCAACATGATTTTGGTAAGGTGAAGCAGAAAGGTTCTGGAAGTGTTCAACCCTGCAAACAGAGGCTTTCGAGAGCAAAACGGTGGTCTTCCCGAGCGAGAACTGAGCATGTGCATTTTTCACTTCCCGAGGCGGAGCAGTGACAGCATAGTTTAATATCTTAAATGCTTAATTCGTGTAAATTTGTGTTGTAAATTAATTAATTAGTTTACTAGTTAGTTAAAATGTTGTAATAATTAGTAATTAGCTTAGCTAGTTATTCATTTGGTTTGTAATATTTAGTCTAATTAGCTTAATTAGATTAGCTTTAGCTTAGCTCTTATTCATTTGGACCCTCCTTCGCGAGGGCGTAATGTTGTAATAAATGTGCGTGCGTGTGTGTATGTTTTCCAACCCCACGTCTTTCTCCCTTTTTTTAATCACTTTTGATGGTTAGATTAGGGATCATATTTCAATTAGTATATCGCATGCTGGCATTCATTCATCTTGCCTTGCATGCACCGAGGCTCGGCACATCATTCAAACTGCATCGCAATTTCAATATCTTATTTGAATATGTGTTTAATCGCATGTTGTTCAAATCAATTCATATACCATATTAGAACCCGAGCTTATTAATTGCATATTGCATGTGTTGCATTAGGCATCTTGTATAGTTAGGATCATGCATCTTTCTAACTAGTTTCTATTTTGGCTCGAAGTACTAGGTGGGTTTTTACGCTTTAGCATACTTGTATAAGTATGAATGTTGCCATGATTAGTATGCTTGCCATGAGGCTATCTGCTTAAATGCTAAATTGCATGAATGCCTGTGGATGAAAGCTTGTTGTTTGAATCGGAACAATTCAACAAATGTGTGTTTTAAGCCCACTTTGTTGAGTGGCAAATCATGTTTTAAGCCCACTATGTTTGGTGGCAAATCCACAAACTTTAAGCCCACTTGAGGTGGCAAATTCAAACAATTTTTGTAAACAAACATGAGTTGAATTGTTCCAAATTGAGCAAACTAGTCTATACTTGCTTGTGCGTATTACATAGTAAAGCTAGTTTAATAACCAAAATAAGAACATATAATGTTTATAAAAGATCATATCATGGTTAGTAGAAGCCGATCTTTGATCGGGCGAGCGAGGGTGCTCAATTCATGACCTTCTCCTCTCATACCTAAGTTCCCGAGCCGAGGCAACTTGGTGATGACGGACATGTGGTCTTTGGCACGAGTCATGGGTTTCCTAAATTTTTCCAAAATAAAACATTTAGGTGGTGACTTTGTATCTGGCAAAGCAGTCCAAATTTTGGCATTATTTGATTTAAAATCGATTTTCCAAAAAGATTTGCTGGATTTAGACTCTTTGGTGTTTATCAGTTTCACATTGCACTTATGATACTAGATTCAGAACCACGGGAGTCCGAATTGTGAGGCCTTTCATTTCAAACCTTCCAAAAAGGGGGCGCGAAAAAAGGCGTGCCACACCTACGTATCCCTTTATAGGGAATCAAACCAGCGTAGTTATGGGACAAGATGCAAATGATATGCACGAAAAATAAACGTTGAAAGATGGACTCATACATTTCGCGAAGCCAGCTATTTGAAAACTCATGATGCTGTAAGATGATGCAATAAGCAATAATAGATGCGATAAGCAATAACAATTGTAATCAATTGCAATGAGCAATAACAAATTAACAACATATGAATGAGCCTCAAGCTTAAACCGAAATAGGTTTCACGCGGAAAACAAAACGCGCACTCTAACCATGCCGAAACCATGAAAAGAGAAGAGAGAGAGAGAGGAAAAAAATTGCTCAAGGTCGCGTTTCATGCATCCTGAGATACTCTAATCATGCTGCAATCGTGAGAAGAGGAGAAAAACCACTCAGGGTCGCATTTCACGCGTCCTAAGATAAAAATCGCTCAGGGTCGCATTTTACGCATCCTGAGATAAAAACCGCTCAAGGTCGCGTTTCATGCGTCCTAAGATAAAGGCAAAAGGTACGAGCTTGTACCACATATGCACAATGTAATGAAAGTGTGTGATAGAAGCACGAGGTGAACAGGTGTGATAGATGCACAAAGTGAACAAGTGCGATAGACCCACAAAGTGAACAAGTGTGATAGATGCACAAAATGAACAAGTGCGATAGATGCACAAAATGAACAAGATTATAAGTCAATACAATGACAACGCACGTTCTATGCAAGATAGACAACTGACATATGATGTTAATTGAAAGCATGTTTTATATGAGAAACAAGAGCATATTCTATGCAAAATTGAAAGAATATTCTATGCTTGAATCATGAACGATGCAGGGCATGAGTGCAACACATTCTATGCAACAGAAGAGAACAAATATGTAATTTGACAGAACGAACAAAAGTGATGTTCGGCGACAACCTCCGACTTACCCCTCGGAGACTTTGCAACATGCCCAAAAGGATAAACCCTATTCATATTGGCAAGTAGAGAGCGTTGGTTTGATACCCCTGTTCCGTAATAGGCTAATTGGTCCTTAATTTGAATATGATTATGTGTTTAACATGATTTTGTATGCCATTATGTGAATGTATGTGATTTTGAGTTTCTATCTGTTCACCGTAGAAATATCTGTCTGAATAATCTGCTTTGGAAATTAAATTGAGGGCCTTATCGGCCACGGAACCCGAAATCGATTACGCCAATGTGATTGGCATAATTTTTAGAGCCTACGGTGAAATTTAATTAGAAATTTATTCTGATCAGATTAAACTGATTAAAATAATGAATTAAGTGCCCAATTATTTTATATTGAAATAATATGTTGAGTGGGGTTAAATAGGGACCTTATTATAGTCAATTCTCCTTCCTTATATCATTTTGGCTGATGCTAACTCAAGAGTGAGAAGAGAGGGTCGGCCTTAGGAAGAGAGAGGGAGAGAATTGCATAATTTGGCTTAAAGCTTGAAAATTTTAGAGATTTAGCTCAAGAGTTGGCTAGAGCTTAGAAGATCAAAGCTTCTAGGTGAGTAATTCTTGGATTATAGTTTGTAATTTTGTGTGCTCAAGCTAATTTGGTGATCAAGAGTAAGATTGAAATGAAATTGGGTTGTATTTGTTGAATTGAAGCTTAATATATGCATGCATGTAGGAAATCACCTTGATATTGCATGTTTGAGCACAAATGTGTATAATCCATGTGAAATGTTAAAGGAAACTCATGTCTTGATCACCATTTGTGTTATCTAAGTTGAGAATGTGGCTAATTCATCACATGCGTGTACAATTTGAGAAGATATGGGCTTGAATGCATGAGTTCGTTATATTAGTGTTGAGTTTGTCATATTTTGGGACATGCATGTAGATAAATCAAGAAATTGAGCTCCATAATGTTATAATCTTGCAATGGTGCCATGTTAGTATGATTATATTTGGATTTGAGCCATTGCATGCAAGTATTGTGGCTGGAAAGTCGAAATGAAGCTTAAGAATGTAATTCTGGGTTTTCCAGAAATTTGAGGTCCGCTCGAGCGTGAATTTCGTGCTCCCAGCACTTTTTGCAGAGTGGATGTACGCTCGAGCGGGGTATCTCACGCTCGAGCGTGGAGCTTTTGTGGACAAGCCTTTCGCTCGAGCGCTCTATTCCACGCTCGAGCGCATTTTTCATGCAACCAGCACTTTTGCAGGCCTTAAGGGTCCGCTCTAGCGAGGTAGTCCACGCTCGAGTGGGGACCCTGTTTTCTGAAATTTTATTTTCGCATTCTGTGTTTCGTTTTCCGTTCTCTTTCACTTGCAAACACTCTTAGGCATGTGTTAAGCATTGTAAATGAGTTAATGAAATAAGAATAAAGCCTAAAGAGGGATATGTGAATCAAAGAACGGATTGAACTGTCAGTGACCCCTTTTGTGTTCATGAAATGTGTAGGGTCAAGCTCCAGGGCAAATCCACAAGCCGATCACTGTGAGTAATATCAATAATTGAAAGCTTGTCAATGTCCAATTATTTACTTCCCTTGTAAGCTTTATGAGTTGCTAATTGGGATTGTGGACAAAAGTTTGACATGATAGAAATGAAGGGACCAAAGGTCGTTTCGATAGAAATGAATGGACCGAAGGTCATTTCGATAGAAATGAATGGACCGAAGGTCGTTTTGATAAAAATGAATGGACCGAAGGTCGTTTTGATATAAATAAATGGACCGAAGGTCGTTTTGACATGAATGAGTGGGCCGAAGGCCGTTTTGACATAAATGAATGGACCTAAGGTCGTTTTGACACGAATGTATGGGCCAAAGGCCGTTTTGACAAAAACGAATGGGCCGAAGGCCGTTCCGACATAAATGGATGGGCCGAAGGCCGTTTCGACATGAATGGAAATCTGATTGGGCCAAAGGCCAGTATGTTTGGAATTTTGGTCATTTTGATCTGAATTTCGTACAAGTGTATATATGTTAAACAAAAATATGCATTGGGCCCAAGGCCGTTCGGAGCATGTTGTTCTTCATATTGCTTATGTAACTTATGTGTTCGATATTATTCACTGGGCTATCGCTCACGCTCATTCATGTGTTTGTAGGTGAGTCGAGGGAAGTCCAAACCCAGCCCCAGTGAAGTCTGCCAGGAATAACATAAGTTTTGGAGAGTCAGCCTTGTGTCTCACGTACGAGACCCATCCTTGCCATTTTGTTATGTATTTATATTTTGTCTTGTTGGCAAGGACTTTGTGTACATCTGTATATAGTTTTGTTATGGGTTGACTCAGTTGGATGATCCTGTCTGTAAAGGATTTTGTGATACTGTACTTGTTGTGGGTTATTAACGTATATGTGCATGGTTTGTTTTGAGTGCATATAAGCACGGCTCTATGGACAAAATTTTAAATTTTTGCTTCCGTTTGGCCCCTTTACTCTGACGAGTTATGTCTGTTTCGGTCTAAGGCCGTAGGTAATCACAGGATTACTGGCTAGTTATGTCCTTAACCCATAGGGGCGGGTTCGGGTCATGACAGTTGGTGTGTCGGAACATAGTTTCGAGATCCTCAAAAACTAATCTGCACCCAAAAGAGAACCTCCCATTTACTGCTCGAGCAAAAAGAGAAACAAAACAGCACTAGGCCACAAATGAGGAATGCCGGCCACTAATGCAAAATCGAGGACAGAATTGGGATTTCGGCACGGGTCTCTTTAAATACACCTCCAAGCCTCATTTCCTCACACACCCAAGTTCGAAATCCTTCCCTCTCTCTCTCTAGGTGTCTCATCTCTCTAGATTCGTGCTTTACACGCATTTTCCAACGCCCCACGCAAACTTTTTCGTAAACCCTCTTTGCTCCTCTACACTTTGAACCGATCAGATTTTGTTTTTGTTGATTTATTTGCATTTTCACCACTTTGGGCTCATTTCCCTCAAGTTTCTCTTGGGTTTTGCAAATTTTCCCGAGTTTCTACTTTTTCTCCCATTTTCTCTCTCCTAAGGTTGACTTTTTCCAAGTTTTCCTTATTTTCTCCATTTTTCTTCATTTTTCACCCACTTTTCACCCACTTTCCAGATGGCAGATGATGTTCCACATGATGGTGCTCCTCTTGAGGTTCCACCTCCACTATCACCCCTTGTCGAGGTCGAGGAGCTGACAGTCGCCGAGCCTAGCGAGGCAGCAGAAAGCCTTGCGGCCAACTTCGAGGCAGAGTTCACTCCAAGACTCAAGCCTAAGCCTATACCACTGAGGATACGGCCCTTTGATCCGGCCACCTATCACCCTCGCAGGCACATGTTGGCGCCTAGTAGCATGATGCGCTTTGACAATTTTGCTGGTGGCATGCCAGAGGATGTTTTACTGAGAGAGCCGTACTCCCACCTTTCTTACAGCTCTTCTGAGGTGAAAACTTTATTTTTATACTTTCTTGCCTTCCATTTGACTGTATTTCTTACACTTCCTTTTATTTGAATACTCTTTTATCATTGTCTTTCATCTGATTCAACCTTTTTTTGCCACAAGGGGACTCCTATTCTTACAGTGGTTACGGGACAGTGACAGCCAGAGACTCGTATTATCAGCTCCCTCCCGAGGTCTGCGACCTTGTTGATGAGGCTGACTTTGGCCTATTATGCACCGAACTCTCACAACATACGGCGAGCCGAGCTCTACTCGGAGCGTTGGTGGAGAAATAGTGGGACACCATCAACTCTTTTCACTTCTCTTTTGTTGGGGAGATAACGATGACTTCCTATGATTTCTCCATGATCACAAGCTTAGAAGTAGGGGTGATCCAATCCCCTTTGATATGGATATGGACAAGTGGCAGACGGCTTGGGTATACCTGCTTGGAGCACGCCCACCTCTATGCAGGCCTACGATGGTGAGATACAGCTAGTTCTCGAGCACTTCCGCGAGATTGAGCCTGAGACACCAGAGAAGATAGAGTAGTACGTCTGGGGCTTCTTGATATTCCTACTCAATACCACCTTGTTTGTGAACAGGTGGAACACCGTAGGTTTATACTTACTAAATGCCCTCATGACCTTGTCCCAAGTTCAGTTCTACGACTGGGGTGGAGTTGGCCTCGCCACACTCTATAGGTATATGAGTTTCATTTCTTGCATGAGGGGAGAGCCTAGGAGGTATGCACCACACCTTTCTGCTTTTGCACTTTCTATTGACACATTGTGCTTTCTGCTTTGCACTTTCTGTTTTATATCTGTTCACAACTTGTGCTTTCTATTTTGCACTTTCTATTTTATATCTGTTCACAACTTGTGCTTTCTGCTTTGCACTTTTTGTTGCAGTTATGGGCTTACACCTATTTCTCGATTCTGGTTCCAGAGCCAGTGGATAAGATCCCTCATGTCGTGCCTTACTCGATAGCTATATAAAATATATTTATGACATACTTTGTATGCCGTATATAATCTTTTATGACATTTTCTTGCATGTCATAAATCATTACACTTTTCATGACATAATTTATGTCGTAGAAAGTTATTTTTAAAATATAATATATATATATATATATATGAATATAACCTTGCCTAAAAGTAAGCAGACAGTAACTTATAAAATGCAACTTGTGAACAAACCAAGCAAAAGCAGCAACTATGAAGTAAGCAAAAAAATCTAATATCCATACACCAAACAACCTACATACTATCTTCTATCCTCAACTTCTATCATATCAAGCTGATAACAACCTCAAACATACAAACCAAGAAAAGTATCAAAATCATAAGATTTGAATCTATCAAATATGATAGGAACATACAACACAACCAATTCCTTAAATTCAATGCAACAAGAAAAATGAAGTGTCAATTTAATGAAAGGAAAAAAAAAAAGAAAAAGAAAAAAAGAAACTGCCAACAATCCAAGAAAAAAAGAATGAAAGCAGGAGTCATTTGCTTCTTCAAAAAAAAAAAGTAGAGATTATTTTGGTTGCATCTATGTACATGGGTAACAAACCCTCATTTAAGTGCCTCACTAAAAAATTCATGACATGAACTAGTTAATCAATACTTAATAGTAAAATAATTCTATGGTCACTTACAAAGAACAGATACTAGCAAACACCACAATCTATGGTCTTAGAACTAGAGCTATGAACTTGAACCTGCAACAATCCCATAGCATAACCACATATCAATTTTTGGATCATAAAAGCAAATTTGCATTCTGGAAAAAATTATACATACAGAAGATTTATAAATAAAAATATGTATATATTTGTAATACGCATACAGAAAAACATATGCAAGATAAAATATTCAAAAGAATTATAATATGAAAAACCATTATGAGAAGAGAAACAAGATCTAAATTCTAAAAGTGATAATTGTTGTTTGTTGAGGACAAATCAGCAGAAATATGCAATGCTTCACACATAAAGTGGGAACATCTCAGAAATTCGAGAGAACTTTTTGGCCTAGTATTATAAACCAATTGCTAATCTTCTGGGTAGACCCAAACTGTACCATCCCTTATGTCAAAGCTACAAGATCAATTGTTTCGGCAAAAGTGTTCAGAAGATTAACAAGCAAAAATAGATCTCCAAGGCAGTGGCAAAACATTCAAAAGTATACATGATTCCAACATTTAAGACCATGTAGTTAATGAGCTACTAAGAGATGAAACAACAAATTGGTCAAAAATTAAGAAGACTGAGAAAAAAAGGTCAGTGATTGTTTCCAATCTTGATTGAAACTCAAACCAACTCACATTTGTTTCTTAGAAGGCAAAGGATCATTCATTCTGTGTTACATTACTATCTTGAAATAGGTAAACTCCCTGGAATTTTAGCTACATTCTGTTACATTGCTCATTTGGTTTACCTTCTTGCCATTACCATGGTCCTCAACAGTGTTCAACCTATTATTTATGGTATTAACCCATTCAAAGACTCAACTCTTGTTCTAATGTTTATAGTTTTCCCTTTATGTGTATGAATTTGAAAAGACAAAAAAATTAGAATTAAAAATTTGTTAATGAGTTTTCTTTAACCACAAGAGAGAATGATACAGTTCAGTGAATCAATGCATAAACAAAGTAACAAAACACAACAATTTCAGACAAATCTAAGGGTTTCAATTTCCTCCAAACCAATGTTCGATCAAATATGAAATTGCTATCTCATTTCTCTCTCTAGAAGTACGAATTAGTTACTTGGTGAATGAGAGAGAAGAGATATGGATTTGTGTAATTTAAACTACAAATCAGTTAAGAAAATAATCAAAAATTAGAAAACGATTTATGGAGAAAATAATCAGTTAAGAAAATAATCAGATAAATCATAAATTATATACGATTGATTTATATATGTAGAGAAAGAGAGTGTAGAGAGCGAGACGATGAATCGAACTCACAAAGAAATCGGCATCGAACGACCTCACCGTAGAAGAAATTAGCCGCCGGGGATGCCAAGGCCAATGATGGCGGCGGATTTATGGAGGGGAATCAAACTCCAAGGGAAATCAACGCCAGAGACACGTTCTTGTTTCTGAATCGGAGGAACAGTGGCTGGTGGTGGTCGGTGGTGGTGCTCGTGTGTTTGTGTAAGAAGCCGACGGAGAGCGCGCGCGCGAGAGAGAGAGAGAGAGAGAGAGAGAGAGAGAGAGAGGGGGGTAGGTATGAGAATGATGTAATTATAACTAGAATTTCTAGTTTATTTAAAATAAAAATAAAAATAAAAATAAAAATTTCTCATATCTATTAAAAATTTATAAATAGTTAAGAACCTCTAGAATTTTGTTTTATTATATATAATTAAAATATAATTTCTTTAGAGAATGAGAGGGTTTTGGACAAAAACAGGTATGGATCTAAAATGAGAGAGTGTGGCATAAGTTTTTAAATATTTTTTTTAAAATTTTTAAATTCAAATAATTTTCATATACTTAGAAGGAAAATATTTTTTCATTTTCTAAAAAATCACTAAATTCAAAAAAAAATATATATAAAATTTAATATTTTACAACATGAAATGTATGTTGCCTTAAGTGCAAATAACATATTTTTATATGCCGTGAAAATATATATTTTTTACGACATACTTTTGCATGTCATAAAAAAATTGGATTGAATTTTTTTTTTTTGAAGAAGTTTTCACAACATTCATTGGCATGCAATGCAAAGTTATAATATTTTACAACATGAAATATATGTCGTCTTAAGTACAAATATTTTACGACATATTTTTGTAAGTCGTGAAAATATATTTTTTACAGCATACTTTTGTATGTTATAAATATATGAATTAACGACTTACATGGTATGCATGCTATTATTGACAAAACATTAACGGCTTGCAAAAAAAAAAAAAAATGTCGTAGAATGTACTAACTACAACTTGCATTTAATGCATACCGTAAACATAATGTCGTAAATAGTTAGTTTTGTTGTAGTGATTCATATGTAATTGGTAAAGAAAATTAGTGATTTAGTAAAGATTCCTATCATTTGTGTAACCAATAAAAGTCTATCTCCCACTCTCTTAGACTCATAAATTAAAAAAATAAAATTTAGTTAACATCAAATATTCTTATGAATAATTTCATTCAATAGATTAATTTCATTAAATTTAACTTGTAGGAAATTTTTTTAATTTTTTCATACATATATATTTTTAACTAAAATTAAAGTTTGTTGACATGACGCGTGAATAAGACATGATAATATGAAATAATAAATGGATTGAATTAGAGCATCTCCAATCCTTTACCAAATCTTGTATCAAATTTAAATTTGATTTTAAAAAAAATGGTAAAAAAGAGTTCCAATCCTTTCATCAAATTTGTATTATTTCACCTCTTGTAAATTCTATTTCAATATGTTCTTGGTCCTAAAAAATGAAGAAAACAAAACAAAACAAAAATAACCTAATTATAATTTTTTACTTTAGGCCACACAAGTAGTTGAGCCGACCCTAAGGAGATCAACTCTATAATTGTAAAATCACAAGGTTTCTTAAAACTAATTTTCAGCTAAACATCTCAACATTCCTTCTCCAATAATAAGTCAACTGCCTTACTAAAATAAAGCCAACTTTATTATAAATTTAACCTGAAGTTTAGCAAAGCGATTTTTTACACATCAACAAAAATAAAATTAGGATTGAAAAGTAAATTTTGTGACCGGACATTAATATGAAAATTAGTTGTGTCAAAATATCATATTAACCATTAGAATGGTATTGGCACAATTTACGGGTCTGCAAATATTCTGTAGATGAAAAATCCGATATTACCTAACCCGATCAATCATTCCCATGACCCATCCCAACTCACTTGAATGCCTTGTCGGTTCCAACATATAGAAGAAGATGTAGAGTTTTGAACTAGGATTTATAACCTAAGTCGCCCATAAGCCCTGCTCGTAAGAGCCTGCATGGGTAAGTCTAATATTTAGTTTGATTTTTTTTAGTCTAATATTTAAAGTTTTTTCTCCCTCCACTTGTAAGTATTATATGTTACTTGATTGTTTTTTATTATATGAGATGTAAAATAAATAAAAAATAAAAATAAAAAAATTTCTCAAAATACTTGAATTATGTTAGAAAGTAAACAAGAAAAATAACTAATGCAAATATTAAATATATGTTAATGAAAAATATGTAAAATTTAATAATGGTTTGATTATGACCCGTAAGATTTAGGCTTATGGGTTGGACCTGATATAAATTTTTTAAATAGGTCCGACCCGTACTAACCCGTTGGCCAGTCAAAATCTAAAAAATCTATTAAAATATGAGATTTATACACAATAATTATGGACTATGTAAATCCAACCTGTCTCATTAATGATCCCTAACAAAATTGATGGACTAATGGAGTTCCTCAAATAGATATAGAGTAATGTTAGAGATACCAAAATTTCTATCAAATATGTTATCAAATGTTTCACGGATTTGGGGTGGTTGCCATGCGGAGGTGCATAGCAGCCACTGTTGTGTAGCTAAATGGACTCATTTCGGGGCCCATTTTGATAATCCAAACCGTTCACATTTTGTAATACATCAAGTAGAACATACTTACAAAAAATTAAATTAATCGAATATCGTTTACCCTTTCATCCACTTACATTTGTATCTATAAAAATAAAAAATAATTGTGATTTAAAATATAAAACTATAAACTTTTTTCATAAATTTTTAAAAATTTTATCAAATCACCATTGAATACCATTCAATAATAATTTCTCCGAAAAATAATAGCCAAGTGGTTTGGGAGTGAAAGAAAGTACAGGAACAGTAGATACCATATGAGCATGTATACTGTACACACTGTTGATTACTGGTGTTTTGTTGTGGGAGTTCCCAAGCCACATCTTGAATAACACTAGAGACTGTTTACATTAAAACAAATAAATTACAACTCATAAGTAAGACATTTTCTTGGCATTCTTACATCATGGAATGTTATTTTGGAAGGGAAGAAAATTGAAAACAAATTTAATTCAAGAATGAAATAGCAAAAGGTGTTACATGTATTATAGTTTTAAATAATGGTATCAAGATACTTATCAACATTGGCTATACAACTATATATCAACCTGTACGAGCACGAAATAATTCTTCTCGTATAATCTTATTGATCAAGCTTGCGCTCCTCCTTACGTCACTACAAGAAAAAACACCTTTAGTGACCACCTATTTTTAGTTGGTCACAAAAAGTATAGTAATCTGCCACCAAAATTTATTCTGGTCACGGATGATGGTGTTTTAGTGACCAACATTTTTTTGGTGGCTAATAGTTAAGTATTTGCTACCAAATACAAAATGTGGTCGCCAAAAGTGATGGCAAGAGCGCGAAAAAAAAAGGCGGGACATCAAATCTTTTGGCTACCAGTAGATTTTGGTCACAAAAAGGAAAAAAGACACAAAACTATGTCGTTTTGAAATGCTTAAATCAAAAATATGTTTCCTGAGCCTTGATCTTCCCTCATTGTTGCCCTCTTCCTTAATAAAAAAAAAAAGTTCCCTGTTTAATTCCTTGAGCTTTCGATCGGTTCATCAAACCCTACCCACCATCTCCTCACTTCGTCCCTTGGGTTTGCCCTCTTCATCTTCGCCTCAATCTCTTCATCGTCCCCTGGGTTTTCCGATCGGTTCATCAAACGTTACCAGGTTAGTGTCTCTCTCTCTCAATCTCTCTCTCTGTTCATGTATATATATAATCGATCGATTGACCATCCTTTTTCATAGTTGCAACTCCTCACTTCCGATCGGTTCATCAAACCCTTTCGGCTCTACCATTGTGCTTACCAGGTCAGTCTCTCTCTCTCTCTCTCTCTCTCTCTCTCTCAATGTACAACAATTTTTTTTTTGGATCCCTTTAATCAGTCTTGTTTCATCGAATGATCTCTGCAATTTGTCAACTCACTGCCCTCATTTCTATTTCTAGTGAAGAATCCATATCTATGTCTATATCTATATCTCTATCATTTGAGTTTCATACATACTTTCTGATTTTTTTTTTTAATCTCTATCATTTGATTTTCATACATAGACTTTCTGATTGATTTGTAATCGATCTATGCTTCTCTCTTATTTTTCTTTTATACCCTTGTGTTTGTATATTTGTTTCTGATGTATGATTGTTTCTTTTCTTTTTTTTTTTTTGAAAATTTTCTCTTCTCTGTTTGTTTGCTGAGAAAACCGAGCATTAGAACCAAATACAATTAAAAAATCAACAATGATTCATCCCCCCTTTTTAGGATCCCCTTTGGACCCCCTCTCTCTCTCATTGGTCACCTTTTCTTTTTCTTTTTCTTTTTTTTCCTGCTCCTCCAATCACCTCTTGCCACGTGGCAAAGGGGGTAAAGGGGGTGACCCCCAAAGGGGGTCCCAACCTTTATTCTTAAAAAATAGCTTCATGATTAGTAACCCAACTGGTCTTGGCTTATTGCAGATGCCAATCTTACCTGTGTATATATATAGATGCACGACTTGTGTGCACACTACACACAGGACTTTGCTTTCCCCCCTTCTTTTTGCTGTTGTTTGGTTGCCAAGAATTGTAGATGAAAAGAAGCAAAATTACTGTGTCAAGTACTACTGAAGTAATGATCAATCTTTGAAAAAAAAGTACTACCCAAGTAGTGCTTGTGACAAATTCCAAAGATTTTCCCTAAACCCAAACATGTGCAAGTGAATTTAAAAAAAGAAAAAAGAAAAGAAAAAAAAGCAGATAAATAGAGAAGGAGAAGATTACAGTGTCTATCAAGAACCTAAGTATAGTGTTTGTGAGAAATTCCAAATATTTTCCTTGAACCCAAACACATGCAGGTGTTCTGAGGAAAAGATTAAAGATATATGTGATGAGATATCTTCACCTGTATAAGATTTTGTTTTATTTTATTTTGTTTTGGGTGGGAAGTTTAGAGAAACTGTAGACGTCCCCGAACGTCCCCGGGAGGGTGAGTCCTGTTCTGTTCTTTTTGGGCTCACTACAGTTCGGACTCAAATTGTCATGGTTCTCAATCTGAACCAACGAGTCCAAATCCGGCAAATCGTTTTGAAAAAACAGATTTTTGAAAGAAGTGCCAAACATAGACTACTTTGCCAGATACAAAGTCGCCACCTAAATATTTTATTTTGGAAAATTTAAGAAACCCTGACTCGTGCCGAAGGCCACGTGTCCGTCATCACCAAAGTTGCCTCGGCTCGGGAACTTGGGTACGATTGGGGAAGGTCACTTCGTGAGCACCCCCGCTCGCCCGATCAAAGATCGGCCTTTACTAACCATGATATCTAATTTTGAAAACATTATGCGTTCTTATTCCGGTTATTTGCCTAGATTTACTATGTGATGCGCACAGCATACAAGTATAGACTGGGTCGCCTGAATTGGAACAAAACATTTCCTGTTTATTTTTTAAAGTGGTTTGCTACTCGCAAGTAGGCTTAAAATGCAGATTTTGCCACCCTCAGGTGGGCTTTAGAAAAGATGGTTTTGCCACTATCTAGTGGGCTTAAAACTCACAGTCAATGAATTGTTCCAATCCGAATAACCCAACCTTCACCCACAGGCATTCAGGCAGTTATATCACATAAGCACATAGCCTCATGGTAAGCATGCTATCATGGCAGTCACTCACACGCATGCAAGGATGCTAAAGCATAACCACTTACCGAGTACTCCAAGCCAAAGAAAGAAGCTAATTAGAAATCAATGCATGATCCTAACTATACAGAAATGCCTAATGCAACACATGCAAAATGCAACTAAGATAGGCTCGGCTATTCTAAAGATGGCATGTGAAATGCTACAACTAACAAGTATTCAACTCGGAGTTGAAATACAATGCAGTTAATATGATGCGCCGAGCCCGGTGCATGCAAGACAGATGAATGAATGCAAGCATGCTATCATACTGTATGCTAATTGAAACATGCCCTAATCTAACCATCATAAGCTGGTAAATAAAAGGGAGAAAGACGTGGGGTTGGAAGACATACATCACACACACGCACACTTATTACAACATTGCCCTCACTCGGAGGGTCCGAATAAATAATACAGTCCCGAATAAATAATACAGTCTGAATAAGTACAAAACCCTAATTAATTAACAAATTAATCTAGGAAAGCAGTAAATTAGCATGCAAGCCTAGGGACTGCCTCAGCTCTGCTCCGGATGATGGATGATGCATGCTTGAGTTGCCTTGCACGGAAATCCATTGCGATGCCCCAATTAGCCTCTGTTTACAATTAAGCCCGGAATATTGCATGAAGCTCCAAAAGACTGCCGGTTTCTGATTTACTGCAACAGAGAGCAACAAAGGGGCATGGCAAAATATTTTCACATATGTATGCTTGCCTCGATCCTCGTGCCACCAATCACGCATCTCGATGCATGATGGCCGAGGAGTCGAATTGCATGACTCAATATGAAATGAATGCACATATAAACACAACAACGCCGAGACTCCATCATGGTTAATCCGGAGTGTCGGCGACTGGGAATTGAGACACGTTCCGTCACTCGGAGTACGAAACGTACCTCATTTCCCGTGCTTGGGCTAACTCCTATCCCAAACACAATGCAATATGCATGACATGCATGAATGCGACTAATATACAACTTAGCATACACAATGCTCTAGACTAAGATGGCATACACGATGCTCGATGTAACATGGCATACACAATGCTCTAACATACAACCTAGCATACGCAATGCTATGAACTAAGACGGCATACACAATGCAATATGGACTTACACCAATACGAGTGGGCCTCAGCCACACTCACATCAGTAGCCATAAGATGAAAATGAGACTATCGAAATGCGTGCACACATGCACGCAAACCGAGGACCGAACCTAAGGCATAGTATGCAACTCTAACAAGGCATGGCAAGGCATGAAATATGGCATACAAGCATGTAATTTTCAGCACTAAAACATGATGCTAAATGGCCCTGAAACATGGAAACATGGCACCCGATGCATGAGATGAGCCCCGAAACTCAAAACTAGGCATATGTATTGACTTATAGCTATACAAAGCATGCATTATTTGACTATGAAGCACAAAGACAGAGCCAAGGCAGTCCCAAAGCATGAACATTTCTAGTTCAAAGCATGACCAAAAGATGCTAGCATGATGGACTTAAATAGCATGCAACTTTGACTAGCAAACATGGTTTACATGGCATGTATATGAAGCGTATGAGAACTCATCAAACCAGAAAAAATCAGTGAATAAAATATGCCACAATATGCCCAAATAATCACTGAAATGCAGCCAATACATGCCAAAATGATGAGCTCCTTTAGAGGGCCATGCAAGGAGTTATTAAGCACATACAAGATAGACACTTAGCATGGCAAAACCAACTCTGGAAATGGAATATGACAGCCCTAAAACTCACAAAATGGGCCCTAAAATCAGTCTCGAAAACATGCAAAGAAAGGCCTCTTTGAGAGGCCTTGAATGGGATTGCTCTACACATGCATCATAGACATAAAATATGGCTAAGAGGGCTTTGGACAGAGCCGAGGCAGACCTCAAAACCCTCAGAATAAAGCCTAAAATAAGACTCCAATGCATGCAAAATAGTGTCCCTTTGGAAGGTCAACAATGCTAGTAAAGAGAATGAGGGGTGAGAGGGTCACTCCTCCATGATTTTGGATCTCAAAGACACATCAAGGCCACTAAAAATCCACTGGATTTCAGTGGCCAAGAGGCCAAAACAAGGCCAATGCAAATGCTCAAATGTATTGCTCAAAGCTTGTGGAAATGAAGCATGCAAGGAAGGAGATGACTCCAAACAGAAAAGTGACCTCAAATAAACTTAAAGAGGAGGTCAAAAAATGACTTTTTACAGTTTATATCAAGCCTCAAAAATATTCACAAGTAGGGCCAAAACATGATGCAAAAATAGCTCCAAAAGAGGGATAAAAGACAAGGGGCAGCAGATGGTCTCAAACAGTAAAGAGTCCTTCAACAAAGTTGAAGAGGGGCTCAAAATAAGATACTTTACAATTTGGTTCGAAGCCCAGAAATGCTTTCAAAAGGGGCTAAGATATAGAGCAAAATAAGGCAAGAAAATGGGAAATAGGGACTCACCCTTGTAGCACAGCGAAGCAACAGCCTTTGGTCCAAGATTCCAAGCTTCCAACCTCTGCAAATGGCCTCCAAGTTGCTGGAATGGAGTGTGGAGGTGGTAGGCTATGAGGTGTAGGGTAAAATGGCCAAGAACCAAGGTGTTTGGAGGCTTGGAGGAGATAGATATATGGTTGTATGTATCAATGCCCCAGCTGATTTTTCTAACCCTTAGAAAATGAGGTGGGGTGGTGGTTATATAGAGGGAGAAGCCAAGGGAAAAGGGGGGGAAAAACCAATTCAAATTTCCCCCCAAAAGGGCAGACCCTCGGGCAGGGGGTCTGGTGCAAAATAGCTGGCACAGCTGGAATGCACCAGAAGAGAGAAACATGGCCGGCCAGGTGCAAAAGGTTCAAAAGGGTCAGAAGAATTGCTGGCCGGCCACCCCCAAAAGGTGGCCTCCCAGATGAGTGCAACACAGCTGTATGGTCAAAACCTAGAAAAAGTGAACCAGGAGAGAGAAAAACCAGCTTTTTAGAGGGGTTCAAAAGGGTCAAGAACAATGGTTGGCCGGCCTACCCATATTGGTGGTGTCACGCCCCAAACCCGCCCCGAGAGGTTTGGTGACGAGACCGGCCAGTAATCCTTGATTACCACAGGCCTTCCTATACATAACATAAATAAAATGGGGCTCGCGGAAGCACATGCAAAAACTATAGTCCAAGAGCTGTGCATTTATATGAACATACATTTACATGCCAAAAATGAGTTAATTACCCACATTCATTACATAACATGATCTAGTACAACACGTATCATTCAATTACAACTGTACAACAAAAACAAAACAAGAGCTCACAAAACGGCCTTCCAGGCCTCGCCCCCATTCAGAGGCGCATAAACTCATGGTAGGCTTTCAAACGGCGGCTCGACAAGACCCCGCCTAGGCTTGACTCCCTGAATGCTCACCTATAATACATAAATACAAACAATGAGCTAAAGCTCAGCAAGTAACATTTAAGTAAAGGGTTAGTGAACGAACTCCAACATTTCATAAATCTGTAAAACATATCATTCATAATCATAATCATAATCAGTCAACAGTCAACATATAAGAACATAAGTAATGGCATACTCCACAGAACCTTTTCATAACTTTCATAACAGTCCACAGTCTAACGAGATCTCGAGACTGGCCAAGGGCCTTCATCTTCATGCTCTACCATGTTTCACATCATGGCCCTGCATGTTCATGTCGTTCCCTTGACCTAACTATCCATGGGTGCCGTACTAGATTCGCAATCAGGACATTCGTTCACAGTTTAAAAATCATCTTTCAGAACATATCATATCATAACATATCATTTTTGAACATACTTTCATAAGAACATATCATTTACAGAAATGTTACTTACAGCGGGTTTCCGATACCGATTACACGGTCTTCACGGTTTATCCTGCAAACATAAACAGTATAACACATTTCTTATCATTCATTATCATCAACTCATATAAATCATGCCATTTTACATTCGTTTCATGCTCAATTAATCCTTCTTTACTTTCATTCACGTTCATGAGATGCTAAAAGATGCCATTAACATGCCAGAATCACGTAATTCAACTTTTCCAAGATTTTCTGAAATAGGCCCTTCCGCTCGAGCGCAACTTTGGCCGCTCGAGCGGCCAGTATAATTTCCCCAAAACTGCTGAGAGGTCGATATCTACGCTCGAGCGGGCTCCACTCCGCTCGAGCGGACCTTGCGAAAGTCTGAAATTCTGGTTCTTCTTCCCAGCTTCCTCCCTTTCTCCCCTTTTGCAAAACCACTTTCAATTTCATGAAATCAAAACTCAAAACATTTGAAACCACATAATTTCAACATCAAAGCTTCAAATCAAAACCCACATGAACCATAAACAAGATCAAACCCATGAATCAAGGTGGAATTTCATGATCATATACATACAAGCTTCCTATCTCTATATCCATGGAGGTTCCACCTCAAATTGACCAATAAACCATAAATCATATCATTTTAAAGCCATAATCTGGAGTTCAACATGCTAGAGGTCAAAGATCAACAATCAATTTCAAGACAAATCTTACCTTAGATCATTAACTTGAGAGAGACTAGCTTGATTTCCCTCTTTTCTTCTTCTTCCTTGGTTTCTCTCTTCTCCACGAATTCTCTCTCTCTATCTCTTCTTTCCAGATTTTTCTTCTCTCTTTGAGTCAAATGAGTAAAGGCACCCAATCCTTATCTATATATCATATATGATATAGGTCAAATAAATAGATTTGGGCCAAAAATGTGAGCCAAACATGGCCTAGCGAATCAGACGAAATTCAGTCCTCAATTTATTTTCCCAAATGGTTCTAAAAATTCACGGTATCACATAGATGCGTTCAATTTCATTTTCTGAACTCATTACGGTCTTCAATTTCAGTCCCGAAGTCGTAATTCCAACAGATATTTTCCAAGTCAAACAGATATTCTTCAATTAATTCGTCCAAACACGTAATTAATTACCGATAATTATGACGTACATTTCAGGGTCATTACACTCTCCCCACCTTAAGAAGTTTGGTCCTCCAAACTTTACTCCTGGCAGAATCTCAATCAAAATCTCAGTCATATATTAGTTTCATTCCGCAACCATTCAGTAGTTTACAAAGCAGCATCATCATCATTATACAAAGAAAATATTCGGCGTTCTGTTCAGTCATTCAACATCATAAAGTAGTTCTTGTATCGATCCCATAGCAGTAAAGGTAATTTCACAGCAGTCAAACATATAGGCTGAAATCAACTAACAAATTCCACAGCGTTCAATGCAAAGGTAATAGCATAACATAATAAGCCATAGCAGAGGTAATGTCCACGGATTCAATTTTGTAATATCATTCATATATATCTGAATAGTCCACAGTCTCAATTTGTCAGGTTCTTAACAATAAGTCAAAATACCGTAGAAGTCATTCATATATGCCCACTAAATCAGTTCAAATCAATTCAATTCAGAAGTCTAGGATACATTCGGTTTCAGAAATCATAGTTCAAATTGCCAAGCATAATAACCCATAGTCAATTGTTCTACTCATGTTCAATTTGAAGGTCCTTATACAATTAATAGCAAAGGATAGCAAAGGTAATAGCACAGGTCATTTATTCCATCACAGTCATAGTCAATTTATTTCATGTCGTTCATATTCAATCAGTTTCACATAATTTACGTAGATTTGTTCCGTCACAGTCACATGTTCAATATTCCTCCATTGCATAGGTAATATCACGATAACATTAGATAATAGAAGCATACCTGTAGTCGCTTTTCCAGTTTTCATCAAGCCTCACAATTATACGTCACATCAAAGTTACGGTTCCGTTGTCATCAAATCATAGTCATGGATGTTCAATTCATCTATCATAACAGTCATTCTGGGAGACATGTACAGATACGAGTCCAAGGTCCTTTATCACATCATCATAAAAGGAATTCATCTTCTGTACCATTCTTCTTCCTTAAGCCATCATTGATTCTGACTCATCTACATTCCTTGCATTGGTGTCTTCCATTGATCTATAACTCATAGCAGACAGAGCATTTCCAACATAATACTTCCTCTGTTGCCTCATCATTTACAGTTCTTGTTCCTTTACATTCAAAACTCACACACACATGCACATATTATGCCATGTCCTATTTCTTTTCTAATGCACCTAACAGCTCATTGGACACGTGTGTGGGTAAATTAACTCGTGCGCTCTGATACCACTCTGTCACGCCCCAAACCCGCCCCGAGAGGTTTGGTGACGAGACCGGCCAGTAATCCTTGATTACCACAGGCCTTCTTATACATAACATAAATAAAATGGGGCTCGCGGAAGCACATGCAAAAACTATAGTCCAAGAGCTGTGCATTTATATGAACATACATTTACATGCCAAAAATGAGTTAATTACCCACATTCATTACATAACATGATCTAGTACAACACGTATCATTCAATTACAACTGTACAACAAAAACAAAACAAGAGCTCACAAAACGGCCTTCCAGGCCTCGCCCCCATTCAGAGGCGCATAAACTCATGGTAGGTATTCAAACGGCGGCTCGACAAGACCCCGCCTAGGCTTGACTCCCTGAATGCTCACCTATAATACATAAATACAAACAATGAGCTAAAGCTCAGCAAGTAACATTTAAGTAAAGGGTTAGTGAACGAACTCCAACATTTCATAAATCTGTAAAACTTATCATTCATAATCATAATCATAATCAGTCAACAGTCAACATATAAGAACATAAGTAATGGCATACTCCACAGAACCTTTTCATAACTTTCATAACAGTCCACAGTCTAACGAGATCTCGAGACTGGCCAAGGGCCTTCATCTTCATGCTCTACCATGTTTCACATCATGGCCCTGCATGTTCATGTCGTTCCCTTGACCTAACTATCCATGGGTGCCGTACTAGATTCGCAATCAGGACATTCGTTCACAGTTTAAAAATCATCTTTCAGAACATATCATATCATAACATATCATTTTTGAACATACTTTCATAAGAACATATCATTTACAGAAATGTTACTTACAGCGGGTTTCCGATACCGATTACACGGTCTTCACGGTTTATCCTGCAAACATAAACAGTATAACACATTTCTTATCATTCATTATCATCAACTCATATAAATCATGCCATTTTACATTCGTTTCATGCTCAATTAATCCTTCTTTACTTTCATTCACGTTCATGAGATGCTAAAAGATGCCATTAACATGCCAGAATCACGTAATTCAACTTTTCCAAGATTTTCTGAAATAGGCCCTTCCGCTCGAGCGCAACTTTGGCCGCTCGAGCGGCCAGTATAATTTCCCCAAAACTGCTGAGAGGTCGATATCTACGCTCGAGCGGGCTCCACTCCGCTCGAGCGGACCTTGCGAAAGTCTGAAATTCTGGTTCTTCTTCCCAGCTTCCTCCCTTTCTCCCCTTTTGCAAAACCACTTTCAATTTCATGAAATCAAAACTCAAAACATTTGAAACCACATAATTTCAACATCAAAGCTTCAAATCAAAACCCACATGAACCATAAACAAGATCAAACCCATGAATCAAGGTGGAATTTCATGATCATATACATACAAGCTTCCTATCTCTATATCCATGGAGGTTCCACCTCAAATTGACCAATAAACCATAAATCATATCATTTTAAAGCCATAATCTGGAGTTCAACATGCTAGAGGTCAAAGATCAACAATCAATTTCAAGACAAATCTTACCTTAGATCATTAACTTGAGAGAGACTAGCTTGATTTCCCTCTTTTCTTCTTCTTCCTTGGTTTCTCTCTTCTCCACGAATTCTCTCTCTCTATCTCTTCTTTCCAGATTTTTCTTCTCTCTTTGAGTCAAATGAGTAAAGGCACCCAATCCTTATCTATATATCATATATGATATAGGTCAAATAAATAGATTTGGGCCAAAAATGTGAGCCAAACATGGCCTAGCGAATCAGACGAAATTCAGTCCTCAATTTATTTTCCCAAATGGTTCTAAAAATTCACGGTATCACATAGATGCGTTCAATTTCATTTTCTGAACTCATTACGGTCTTCAATTTCAGTCCCGAAGTCGTAATTCCAACAGATATTTTCCAAGTCAAACAGATATTCTTCAATTAATTCGTCCAAACACGTAATTAATTACCGATAATTATGCCTATCAACCACCAATTTAATATTAAAAATAAAAAATGAGATAGAAACCGATCTTGTCTTCCATTCTGTTTGTTTTCTTGCAATATATATATATATATATATCTTTTGGGAAATAACAATTCAGGATATATTTTGAAAGTTAATTACAAATCTGTAAAATATATGATGCAGATGAGCATTCATTATGACTTTAATTGTATTAGGTGGTGATACAGATGATAGAATGATGATGCCCTTAAAATTTTAATCTGTAAAATATTTTTTCTTTTTTTAAAGTAGAAAATATTATTTTTTCAATTAATATTATTTGGTTCTTCGTGCTGTAGCAGCAGCTTCATGCTGCAGCAGCAACTTCCTGTTGGTTCTTAATATTTTTTTTCTTCTTTTCTTGGCAGCAGCAGCAGTGTTCAATATTATACTTATTGAATACTAAAACAACCATAATGGAATCAAGAACTATTATAGTTGAATAATACAAGAAGGAATGTGAGATTTGATGCTTGCCTAAAGCATATAAATAACTTTTTCACCTTATAACAAAATTAGCCTCCAAAATAGGAATAAAATTCATATTTAAGTTAATTGGTTTTTGCTTTATTCACCTAACATAATCTTCACTTTGTAGGTCACCAAATATGGACAAGAGTTGGATGTCAATTAGGAATAGATTGAGTTCAGAGTATAGAGAAGGGGTTAAGTCATTTCTCCAATTTGCAATGACAAATGTTGGCGTAGATAATAGAATTCGTTGTCCGTGTATGGATTGCCTAAATTTTGAACATCATACCTTTAAGGATGTGGAATATCATTTGATCCGAAAAGGGATATCACTTTCATACAAGACTTGGGTGCACCATGGGGAAACTGTTTCTGTCAATCAACCTCGTGTGTGGAATAATGACAATGACATTGAAGGTGTTGCTGATGAAGGGACAACCAATGAATGCCTTCACGTTGAAGATGAATTGTATGATATGTTAGAAAACCGTCGCATGGCACATATTTTTGATGATGATGAACAGGGTGAGCGGTATGATAATGAGCAAAGAGAGGATGCACGAAACTTTGATAAATTATTAGACAATGCTTGTCGTCCATTATACCTTGGTTGTCATAAGTTTACTTTGTTATCATTTGTCATTAAGATGCTTCATATAAAAGTGTTAAACAAGTGGAGCAATAAGTCTTTTGACATGTTGTTGGGTGTATTGAAGGACCTTTTACCAGAAAGTGATCAAAAGGTTCCATGGACCCTTTATAAAGCGAAGAAATTTTTACGTGATTTGGGTTTAGGATATGTGCCTATTCATGCATGTAAGTATGATTGTGCTCTTTTTTGGAAGGAAAATGCAAATTTAGAAAATTGTCCGATTTGTAAGAAGCTTAGATACAAACTGAATGATGGCAAAGGTAAGAAGATACCTCATAAAATTTTGAGATATTTTCCGTTGACACCAAGGTTGCAAAGATTATACATGTCGAGAAAAACAACTGGAGATATGAGATGGCATAAAGAAAAACGTGTTGATGATGGCATCTTAAGGCATCCAGCCGATGGTGAGGCGTGGAAGGATTTTGATAGGCAACATGTTGTGTTTGCCCAAGAACCACGTAATGTGAGGTTAGGGTTGGCCACCGATGGTTTCAACCCTTTTGGAAATTTGAGCAACTCATATAGTATGTGGCCTGTGGTGGTTATGCCTTATAACCTACCACCGTGGAAGTGTATGAAGCAACCATTTTCCATGATGTCATTGCTTATTCCTGGACCGCAAGCACCGGGGAGAGATATTGATGTTTACTTGAGGCCATTAATTGACGAGTTGAAGGAGTTATGGGAAGATGGTGTAGTTACTTATGATGCCTCAACTGGGGCAAGTTTCCGAATGCATGCAATTGTTATGTGGACTATTAATGACTTTCCTACATATGGTAACTTGTCAGGGTGGAGTACAAAAGGATATTTGGCTTGTCCCAATTGTAATGAGAATGCATCATCACAATGGTTAAGAAGTAAGATAGGATACACTGGTGCTCATTGATACTTACCTGAAGACCATCCTTGGCGAAAAATTAAGCTTTTTAATGGTAAGGCAGATGATCGAGCAAGACCTTTGGAGTTGACAGGGGAACAAATTTTAAATCAATTGGATTCAGGAACATTTAAACCATTTGGGAAGCATCCAAGCAACCAAACAAGAAAAAGGGATGAAAATACCGTCCTGAATTGGACAAAGAAAAGCATATTTTTTGAATTGCCTTACTGGATGACACTCAAGTTACAACATAACCTCGATGTCATGCACATAGAGAAGAACATATGTGATAATTTAATTGGGACTTTGTTGAGCATTGATGGAAAGAACAAGGACACGGAAAAAGCACGCATGGATTTAGAGGATATGAAAATTAGGAAAGATTTGCACCTAAAGAGGCGCGCGGATAGGTCCTTTGAAAAGCCCATTGCATTGTTCACATTGTCCCTAAAGGAAAGACAAGCTTTTTGTGAGTTCTTAAAATCGATTAGGTATCGTAATGGATATGCAGCAAACATCTCTATGTGTGTGAGCACAAAGGGCGGCAAGTTATCCGGTTTGAAAAGCCATGATTGCCATGTCCTTATACAACGACTTCTTCCTATTGGAATGCGTGGGTATCTTAACAAGGACATTTCTATTGCATTGTTTGAGTTGGGAAATTACTTTCAACAGTTATGTTCAAAAATAGTGAGGGTGAATGATTTGGAGAAATTACAAGAGAGCATAGTACTCATACTTTGCAAGCTAGAAAAAAAGTTTCCACCTGCATTCTTTGATGTGATGTTTCACTTAGCTATTCACTTGCCTCGCGAAGCCATTCTTGGAGGGCCAGTGCAATATCGATGGATGTACCCTATTGAAAGGTATTTTTATGCGTTTTTTGTGAAATTATATTTTTTTAATATTATAGTATACCCATATATATGGTTTATATAATAATTTCCTATTATTTGTTAAAGATTACTCGGGATTTTGAAAGGGTATGTAGCAAATCGAGCTCACCCAGAAGGTTCAATTGCAGAAGCTTACATTGTCAAAGAATGCCTAACTTTTTGCTCTATGTATCTTGGTGGGATTGAAACTGTATTTAACAGAGAGGAAAGAAATGAAGATGGTGGTGATGTTGGCTTAGGGCATTCAGTTTTTTCACAAAAAGTCCGTACTTTTGGGCTAACTCAAAGGGCAGTTGACGTGTCTGAGAATGAAAGAAAAGTGGCTCATTGGTTTATCTTGTACAATAGTCCTAAAATTGATGAATATCTAGAGTATGTTCTCATTTAGTTAAGTATATGCAAAATGCTTTTCATTATGATCACACTCAAGTACTAATTATTCACATTTGATTTTCCAAGTAGAGAACACAAGAATCAGTTACAAAATGCAAATGTACATGACATTACAAGACGACAACAAGAAGAATTTCCTAGGTGGTTCAAAGAGCGGGTAATATATAAGATATATAGATAATATGTAACCTCTCATCATAAACATAATTCACTGTTCGTAGATTGATATTAACATCATGCATCCTTGTCACATGTTCATGTAGATAAATCAATTACGAGCCGAAGGATCATCGGAAGCAACTGATGAGTTGTGGTCATTAGCTAATGGTCCTAGTCCAATAGTGAATATTTATTCGGGTTGCATTTGTAATGGCATTCGATTCCACACGAAAGAGCGAGACAACCGTTGTAAAAGTCAAAATAGTGGGTTGGTTGTTCAAAGGGATCATCATGGTATGTCAATTGATTTCTATGGTCAGTTGACTAAAGTTTGGGAAATGACATACATGTTCGGGCATCGAGTTGTGTTGTTTCAATGAGAATGGTTTAACACTGGTAGCAACAGAACATTTCGCACTGAAACACATTTGACAACCATTGATGTGAGAAGCCGTTGGTATCAAAATGACCCATTTGTCTTGCCAAGTCAGGTGCAACAAGTTTTTTATGTCAATGATACCAAATTAGGTGAACATTGGAAAGTCGTAGAGCGATTTCAACGTCGAGGAATATGGAATGTGTCGGAGCTTGAGGATGTAGATCCCGATGATAATGAATTGCCTATTCCGAATGATGTGTTCCAGCAGGACAAGACCACTGAAATTGTCCAAATCAGCATTGCAGATTCCATTAGCAACACTTTACGTAGGACTGATATTGCACCTGATATTATTCCAAGTCAAGTGGTTCTGCAATCTGGTACAAGTGTACATGTAGAGGGTCCAAACAGAGATGATTTTATCTGTGATGATAATGATCAACATTCAAATGATCCTAGTGATGATGAAGATGAATTTCATAGTCATAGTAACTCAAATACAGATCATGATATAGAGCCTTGATTGTAATATCCTTCATTTTTTGCATTATCAAGTCATTTTCATTGTAATGTTCTTGATTGTAATGGCATGCACTTGTTAATGAAGACATGTTTAGTTACAACAAGTCTGGTTTATGTCATTTTCATTGTATGGTTTATGTGATTTAATTAAAACCAGGGTTGCTATGTGGGTTCGAGCTTCTGATCTGAGGCTGCCTTTCTCCGTCAATGATTTTCTATTTAACTTACAACAGATTAAGTTTAGCAGGAGAGGGATAGGTTCAAGCTGTGCTAGTTCTACTGTCTCCTCTGTGTGCTGCTACTGAAGTGTTCTCTGTTTTTTTTTTTCTCTTCTGTTTGGTGATGCTGCTGAATCTGTCTGAATCTGTTTATTAATCTGAATCTGCTGAATCTGTTTTGAAGCTGCTGGTGTAATGCTGAAATGCGGCTGCTGCTTGAATCTGTTTTTTATGCTTCTTGCTGGTTTCTCTTCTGTTTTCCTGTTGGTTTTCTTCTTCTTGGTTTCTCACCAACGGTTGTATTACTAGCGGATGTTTGGGCTAGCTCATTGGTGCCAAGTTTGTTTGGTTTTAATAGCTATGCTCCTGATGTATTTGTGTTCATTATATATAATCTTCTTTTGTTTGCTGATCAAAAAAATGAAGGCATGTTTAGTTATGATTCAAATTGTAATGAATTTTTTTGTTGATAATTTCATGACTTGTAATGTGGTTCTAATATTACACTATTAGGTTATCTTATAATTTCATAAATTGTCATGCATTTTAAATTTTTGCTTCTGGTTGCTTACAATTCATTTGTTAGATACAAAGACTACACAGATGCCACCTGGGCAAGCCAATAAAAGGAGGTCAACGACTTCAATGTCAAAGGCAAACCTGATTGAGGTCCCAGCTCACATGTCAACAGCTTCATCTCCTATGAATGCATCTGCAAGTCTATCTCATGTGGATGCATCTCCATCTTTGTAAACAGTTGATATTGGTAAGTGTTTCATCCTTTGTATAGAACAATTTATTTTTTGCTCCTGAAACTGTAATCAATGTTGAGTAGTTACTACATGCTTACTCTTTTTTGAGTGATTATGATTAAAAATTTGTTAGTATTGAAGTATGAGTCTGTGAGAGACAATCTGTGAGAGACAATGAAAAAAGAGATCTTTGAAGTCACAAACGGCACCTAAAAGATAAAGTGAGAGACAATTAGTCATTAAAGAGTGCAAGGCATGTTTTTTAGGTGGCATTTGATATGAGTCAGGCTTACACTTTTAAATGTGAAAGAAGATATCATAAACTGAGAGTCACTTTAAAATCCACTGTTATTGTTTAGTAATCCAGACAGTGTATCTTCAACTGCTTGT
Source organism: Camellia granthamiana (assembly GCA_036172215.1). NCBI lineage: Eukaryota > Viridiplantae > Streptophyta > Magnoliopsida > Ericales > Theaceae > Camellia > Camellia granthamiana. The sequence goes on from CM069904.1 coordinate 117,258,890, forward strand.
CAGCTGGTGTTGTCCTTTTTGTAAATTAACGAAACTCATTTCAACTGTGTGATTGTTACAGACCTGGCTATATCAGTTTGTTTGTTATGTAAATTAAGCTATATTTATCATTCAATATTTCATTTGGCTATCATGGCTATGACTACTATGACATGTCATGGAGCAATTATAATGGGTAGTTTTATAATGATACTGTTCTGACCTCATTCTTTGTTATCTGGAATCTTTATTTCACTTCACATTGGGACTACCATGCATGCAACATCTGGATATTAGCCCACTAGTGGTGAATGTTGTTTTTAAACTTTTTTCCCTTGGCACCTGAAGAATATATATATATATATATATAATGCAAAAAAGATCCCATGAACAATCTAAAATATATATAAAAGATCCCATGAACAATCTAAAATATTTTAACGGTCCAAATTAAATTGTGCAGGGAAATAATCCACCTGTCGAAAACCCTTCTTAGCTGGGAAATAATCCACTTTGGAAATAATCCATACTACATAAGCTTTCATTAGACCTATTGAACACTGGACTTCTGCTTTTTAAAAGCTTTAGTTCAGCGAAGTTACCATAATATTGTCGACAAGTTCAACAGAGCACCCACCATCTTCAACTAGATCTAACAAATAACAAATAGAACAACAAAAGCATACCAACTTGTGCTATATTCAAGGTTGGCTTCTTTAAAAAGATAGAAGAAATCATATTATCCTAGACATAGTAATCTTATAATCATGAACATGACATAATTGCAAGCTTGAATAAAGGCATATACATTCCATGATGCTTTAAACTTGAGAGTTCTTAAAATCTACAGCAACCTATATAGCAGCAGCAGCAGCAACAACCTATATACATTATATGATACATAGTAATCTTCATTCACTTATGCTATTTAAAGAGAGTTCTTAAAATCTGCTCTGTATATACAGCAGCAGCAACCTATTTAGCAGCAGCCTATAATAGTGTTTCATTTTGTATTTATAATATAGGTCCATCTGTGAAATGAGTACGAGGTCCAACTAGGGGTAAGAACAGTAGTAGACTCATCAGCCAACATGGTGGCAAGAAGCTTTTTGTTGGAGTTTCTATTGAGCGGAGGACATTTGTGGGGCTTAATGCCACTAAGGCCGCTAACGAATTGGGGGCACAAATTCGATTGCAAGCCCCATTGCAAGGAACAAAAAATTGGGAGGACGTTCCACCAGTCATTCGAGCAGCTATCGTACAATCCTTGAGGGTAATTTAATTTTTATAGTTGTTGAGATTGAAGTAATTATTATATAAGATGTTTAATTTTCATTTTGTGTTTAATTGGGACAGGATAAGTTTGAGATTGAAGGATATGATGAGAGCCCACTTCCACAAGAAATTATTGACACAAAGTCCACACATTTGTTCAAAGGCTGGCGATATCATATGCATGAACATTACAAAGAGTTGGTGAAAGAAGGTACAGATCCTTATAGTAAACCATTTGTTGGGGTGAGCGAAGAAGATTGGAGATACATGATTGATGAAGTGTTTCTTGGTGACACAAATAAGGTAATTAACTTAACAGTCATGGATGTTTCTTTTAATTGCACTACAATGAATAACTCAAAGATCCCAAGTTTCTTTGAAATTCAAATAATATACAATTATATATGAGACATAGAGTAAGGAAATTGCAGAGATGGAGGGAAAGACATAGGAACCATGCTTGGATATTGATTTTTAAGTTAATATTTCTATTGCATTGTAGAAACGGTCAACAAGAAATATAGCCAACAGGAAAAAGTTACCCTATGATCACACCATGGCTTCAAGGTCATTTTCAGCAGCAATCTCAATTGAGGTAACATATTTTTTGTTTTAAAACTTTTAGTTAATGCTGCAATTTTTTTATTAATAATATTACTAAGCTTGCATTTTATATGTTTCATGCAGGGAATTGAAATTGGGAAGGAGCCTCACATTGTAGATTTTTTCAAGACCTCACATTGGAGTAAAAAAAAAAAGATTGGATTGAACCAGTTTGTGAGGTGTTATATGTAAGTATACCTTCATTATATTTGTTATTCATATTCCTATATAATGCTTAACTAACAGGAAAATAGGATAACTGTTGATCTTTTTTTTTTTTCTTTTTTTTTTCTTTTCTTTTCTTTTTTTAACACTAACAGGAAAAGATGGACCAACTTCGTGAAGAAGCTTCACAGCCTGGAGCAACCCCGCTAACACAGGAGGAAATTACTGTTCAAGTCCTTGGGAAGCGTTCAGGGTATTTGAGAGGCTTCGGCGTTGGTCCAAAGCCGTCTTCTGCATTCAATTCTACAACTAGGTCACAAGCACGTGATGAAGAGGTTAAGGGCCTTAAAGAAGAGGTAGCATCACTGAAAGGGATAATTCAATCATATGAAGGACGCTTTGAGCAATTCGAACACTTTATGAGACAAATGCAGGGCAATAGTAGTGGATACGACTCTTTTGATGAGTAAGTACTTTAAATTTTATTACATATACGAGTGTTTTTCAAATAGTACTATTGCTTTTGATGGTTTGTGAATACTTCTGGGATTTGCTTCAATTTATCAGCTCATAGATCTGATTTTGACGGTTGATCTATGACTGTCGTGTTGGCATCCATTCATATGATGGTCTAATATTGATTTCATTGGTTTCATAGGTTGATTTCATTCGGATTTAGGTACATAGTTGGATGGTTGGGGGACATAGGTTGAGGTGCCTTGTTTTCAGTACATGACTTGGTATTAAATTATTGGATCTAGGTACATAGTTACATTTCTATGACTATCTTGTTAGCTTGTTTGGTTCAAGAGGCTTTATCTTGTTAAAGGCTACTTTATGTAAAGGTAAAGTTAAGAGGTACTATGTGTATAAAGGAGTAGGTGGTGTTTGCAAATGATGGTGTGTTTTTCTAATATTAGTTAATTGGTTTGTGTTGCTTTGGATTGCTAGTTGTTTTTTTTTTTTTTCTCTGTTGGTTTCTCACCAACTATTGAAGCTTGTGTTGGGGAAAAACATGGCTGAGAATCCTGAATGTCCACACACAAATAAATAAATACATTGTATCTCTCCTGAAAATTTGAGAAATTATAATTTACTCTCAATGTTTGGCAAAATTACACCATGTTTCCTTAATATTTTGATTCACATTACAGTTGTCCCCACAATGTTAACTTAACAGAATATTCTAGTTACAATCTATACATGGGTAATAATTCTATTTACATACTACAAAAAATCTCAATACAGATTGTCTGAGAGTGAATTTTGCAGGTAGCTAGGGATTGAACTAGTGATGGAGGAGATAATACACGAACTGCAAGGATGGTAATAATATGTGGTGGTGGTGTTTTTTTTTTTTTTTATATAGAAATGTAAACAAATATATTATTATTAACAACGCTTTCTTCAAATTTTTTTTTATTGCAGGTAGCTAGAGACGTAGTCATGCATGTTTATGGATCTGAATTTGCCAATGCATTAATTCTAAGTTGTGCATATATATGTGGAGTTTTTGAGATATTTCGCATCGGACAAATATGACATGCATTTGAAATCTTTGATGTTTTGTTAAATATTTTTTGATGTGGTGAATTCGTTGTAAGGATGTATGGTTATATTTTGATGTGGTGAATTTATTGTAAGGATGGATGGTTATTTTGGGCGTGTAATGTGTTGATATTGACAAGTGGTTGTAAATATATTAATTACTATTTTGACTTTATAATTGATGGTTTTTTTTATTTTAGATTGGATTATTGATGAATTGGTATATTAAAATTGATTGGATGGACATGAATTATGTATTAATTGCAAATGTATTATAGGTATTACAAAAAATTTAGCATTATATTTAAAAGAATCAATTTTGAAATTAAAAGTTTTTTTGCGACCAATATGTTTTTAGTCGCAATAAGGTTCTAGGAATCGCTAAAACACACCCTTTCCGTGACCAACATTATTCTGGTCGCCAAAAGTCTACTTTCCGCGACCAACATCTTCGTCGCCAATGCTCACTTTCTGCGACTAGCATTATTCTGGTAGCCAAAAGTCTACTTTCCGCGACCAACATCTTCGTCGCCAATGCTCACTTTCCGCAACTAGCATTATTCTGGTAGCCAAAAGTCTACTTTCCACGACTAATATTTTCGTCGCAAATGGTAACTGAACAAAGTGAAATCCTTTTAGTGACCAAATAAGTTGGTCACTAATGTTATCTTTCGGCGACCAAAATAGATGGTCGCTAAAAGTTAGCTTTTAACGACCAAATTCTAAGTCGCAATAGGATCAACTTTTGACAAATTCAAGTCTCTTCCGCGACAAAAATATGTTGTCGCAAATGATGGTTTTCCGCGACCAACTTCACTTTTGGTCTCCAAAAACCTTCTGTGACAGGCTTTTGGCGACCAAATCGCGACCAACTTTTTTTGGTCGTTAAAAATTATTAGCGACCAAATTTGATCTTTTTGCGACCAGAAATGTTGGTCACGAAAAGTGTTTTTTTCCTGTAGTGACTATAAAGAGGGGAAAAAAAAAAACGAGAGGCTTAGGGGTTGGTTGTATGATTGCGAGTAGCAGTAGTAGGGGTATTTTTATACTTCTGAATCTCTCTCGATGCATTTCATCTTCCTGTACTTTTAATTTCATGCTGTTAAATGAAATTTTTCTTTGCCGATCAAAAAAAAAAGAGGAGAAATTTATGATTTGCATTCTTAAAAATGGGTATATTATAAGATTATGAGTTTTGAAACTTTTTCTTTGTGAGCTTTGCACAAGTGACTTAATTAGTTGAGACATCAATTATGGACAACTAATAAGATCTGAAATATCCCAGAATTATAGGGTTGTGGTGAAAGAGCTGATCAGGTTTAGTTCTAAACTGACAATTAATGGATTAATTTTAAAATCTAAGGGCTTGTTTTGTTATTTTATTTAACTTTTTGATTATTTTAGCCTAATTAAAAAAGTTGTGTTTGACATAATAGTTGACTTCTTCTGTTTTTGTAGTTAATTTGATGGTTGTGAGAAAAAAAAATAAATTAATTATAATTTGAATATAACATTTTATTTTATTGACAATTTTAAATATTTTAATTTTTACTGACTATTTCAATCAAAATTACTCATCCCAAAACTTCCTTTGGAGACAGACTTGCAAATCAAGATCAATACGTTTTTTTATCAGACAAAAGTGTTAACTTTGACAATATTTAATTTCAAATTGTTTCCACAACTAATACTATATAGACCATCTCACATCACATTATTACGTACAAATCTTAAGCGTCACAAACAAACATGGCATCCATGCATTCCTCTACTTGCGTTTTCTCTCTCTTTCTCATCCTCCATCTCTCCCTTGCAATCCCCTCAGCAACTTCCTCACCCGATACGGTGTGTAGGTCAACTCCTTTCCCTTCCGTTTGCAAATCCATGTTGCCGGGTAACCAACCTGGCAGTACCATACATGACTATGGCCCGTTTTCCATCCGACGGTCCTTAGCAACAACTCAAAATCTTCTCTCTTTGATCAATAGTCACCTTAGTAACCAAAATACATTGTCTCAAACCGCCATTCGTGCTCTCCAAGATTGCCAACACCTCATCAGCTTAAACCTAGATTTCTTGTCCAATGCCAGCCAATCCATTGGTTTTACAGACACCCTTCAAAGTTCACAAGCTGATGACACACATACTTTACCAAGTGCTGTCTTGACCAACCAACAAACTTGCTCAGACGGGCTTCAAGTTGCGACTTTGCCTTCTTCAGCCATTCAAAATGCCCTTCTAACTCCGTTAAACAATGGAAACATGATGAATAGCGTGTCGCTAGCTCTTTTCAAGCAAGGTTGGGCCCACAATGAGGCCAGACATGGGCGGGGGCTGCTGACACAACTATTTTTTGGTGGTGGTGCTGGAGGGGTGAATGTGAGCCAAATGGTGGTGGTAAACCAGGATGGTAGTGGGAACTTCACCAATATCACTGCTGCGGTGGCGGCAGCGCCTACTTATAGCAACGGTAGCAATGGCTATTTCGTGATTTATGTGGTGGCTGGAGTTTATCAAGAGTATGTTACGATTACAAAGCACCAAACTTACTTGATGATGATCGGAGATGGGATTAACCAGACTATCATCACCGGTAACCATAGCGTGGCGGATGGGTGGACAACTTTCAATTCTGCAACATTTGGTAAATTTTTATTTTATTGTATTTTGTACGCTCTTTTAAGCAATGCAAATGCAATTAATTATATTGATTAATATGAGTTTCATCTCATAAGCAAATATAGGAGGCATAAAATTAGCAAATTTAAGCAATGCAATAAATTATACCCACATGCAATTAATCATATCCATGTGCAATAAATTTGAAACATTAGTCACTAAAACATTACAACTTCGTTTATAATTTGTCAAAATTCAACATGCTCTGTACAAAGTTTCTACATGAAGTTTATCTTGCTTTAAGTAACTATTTAAGTAGAGTAATATTTTTTAAGCGGAGTAATATTATATAAACATAATTTTTTATAATTATGTGATAGGTTTGAGTTCTATTATTTTAAAAATAAAGTTGAATCAATTAATAATGAAAAAACTAGGTAATCAAAAGAGTAAATAAAAAAGTGTCCTAAAAATAAAGTATATAATATATATTTAAATTTGATACAATGTAAATAATACTTTGAATAAATCTAGTCTATAAATTTTATTTTCTTATGAACAAATTGTTATTCCAAAAAAAAGAAAAAAAAAAAAAAATCTATACCATATATAAACTTCATTTATACATGCATAGCATTTCAAAACCATCTAAACCTAACATTCTTAATAAAAACACCTTCTTGCAGTTGTGGAAGGCCAAGGATTTGTGGCCCTAAACCTAACCATCCACAACACCGCCGGACCGCAAAAGTTCCAAGTAGTGGCACTTTGAAACGATGCCGACTTGTCCACTTTCTACAACTGCAATTTCGAAGGATACCAAGACACCCTCTACACCCATTCCCTCCGACAATTCTACCGACAATGCGATGTCTTCAGGATTGCAATTTATATCCGCGGCTTCCCTTGCTAGGCCAGTCTAATACAATCACCGCGCAAGGTAAGACCGATATAAATCAAAACACCGAGACTTCAATTCATAATTGTAGCATTACTGCTGCCCAGGACTTGGCATCGAGCAATGGCACAACGCAGACTTTCCTAGGCAGGCCATGGAAGCTTTACTCGACGGTAGTTTATATGCAATCCTTCATGGATAGCTTGATTAATCCTGCTGGGTGGGCCCCGTGGTTTGGGGATTTTGCATTCAACACATCATACTATGCAGAGTATAATAACTATGGACCGGGGTCCAATACTAGTAATCGGGTCACATGGCTTGGTTACCATGTGATTGGTGCAACAAATGCAGTGAATTTTACTGTCTCTAATTTCATATTTGGAGATCATTGGTTACCTCAAACTAAAGTCCCTTATATTGGTGGTTTAATGTGAGTTAGGGTTTTAAATATTGGTACATACTATCTGATATTGGTTGTGAGAGGGTAATGTATATTTAAATTGAGCTGAGCTGGGTGATGGGCCGTTCTGTGGGCCACAGTAAAAAGGGCTAAGTAAAAGAGCTTTGTAGTTAGCTCAGTCACTACAGTCTGAGTAGTAGCAGTTAGCTCGGTCATACCACTAAGGACCGAGGTATTTTGGGCTTTTACTCAGAACCTTGCTATTGAATAGCTCGGTCCAAGAACGCTGTGGATAGCGCGGTCTCAAGAAGTGAAACCGAGGTACAAGTTGTAAAAGGAAGAGCCGAGCTAGTCAGAACTCAGTCAATTCTGCTAGTCTAGCATGGCTGTTTTAGCTCGGTCGTTTTATCATACGACCGAGGTATAACTATCTCACTTGGTTTAAGCAGTGAGGGGGGTGTTAAAGGATAAGCATTGTCTTTCAGGAGTGTGATCCCTAGGAGGACTCTACGTGGAGGAATAAGAGTCCTACTAGAATTGTGCCACACAGAGCCTATAAAAGCTCACAACATTACCTATGGAGAGGTAACACAACTTTGATTCCTGAATTCACAGAGCTTTTGTGTCTATTGTCTATTATGCTGACTTAGACATCGGAGGGGTTTCTGGCACACACCCGCCAGTTAGCTCACGTTTGTATTTTTGCCATGAAGGATTGCATATAAACTACCGTCGAGTAAAGCTTCCATGGCCTGCATAGGAAAGTCTGCGTCGTGCCATTGCTCGATGCCAAGTCCTGGGCAGCAGTAATGCTACAATTATGAATTGAAGTCCCGGTGTTTTGATTTATATCGGTCTTACCTTGCGCGGTGATTGTATTAGACTGGCCTAGCAAGGGAAGCCGCAGATATAAATTGCAATCCTGAAGACATCGCATTGTCGGTAGAATTGCCGGAGGGAATGGGTGTAGAGGGTGTCTTGGTATCCTTCGAAATTGCAGTTGTAGAAAGTGGACAAGTCGGCGTCGTTTCAAAGTGCCACTACTTGGAACTTTTGCGGTCCGGCGGTGTTGCGGATGGTTAGGTTTAGGGCCACAAATCCTTGGCCTTCCACAACTGCAAGAAGGTGTTTTTATTAAGAATGTTAGGTTTAGATGGTTTTGAAATGCTATGCATGTATAAATGAAGTTTATATATGGTATAGATTTTTTTTTTTTTTTCTTTTCTTTGGAATAACAATTTGTTCATAAGAAAATAAAATTTATAGACTAGATTTATTCAAAGTATTATTTACATTGTATCAAATTTAAATATATATTATATACTTTATTTTTAGGACACTTTTTTATTTACTCTTTTGATTACCTAGTTTTTTCATTATTAATTGATTCAACTTTATTTTTAAAATAATAGAACTCAAACCTATCACATAATTATAAAAAATTATGTTTATATAATATTACTCCGCTTAAAAAATATTACTCTACTTAAATAGTTACTTAAAGCAAGATAAACTTCATGTAGAAACTTTGTACAGAGCATGTTGAATTTTGACAAATTATAAACAAAGTTGTAATGTTTTAGTGACTAATGTTTCAAATTTATTGCACATGGATATGATTAATTGCATGTGGGTATAATTTATTGCATTGCTTAAATTTGCTAATTTTATGCCTCCTATATTTGCTTATGAGATGAAACTCATATTAATCAATATAATTAATTGCATTTGCATTGCTTAAAAGAGCGTACAAAATGCAATAAAATAAAAATTTACCAAATGTTGCAGAATTGAAAGTTGTCCACCCATCCGCCACGCTATGGTTACCGGTGATGATAGTCTGGTTAATCCCATCTCCGATCATCATCAAGTAAGTTTGGTGCTTTGTAATCGTAACATACTCTTGATAAACTCCAGCCACCACATAAATCACGAAATAGCCATTGCTACCGTTGCTATAAGTAGGCGCTGCCGCCACCGCAGCAGTGATATTGGTGAAGTTCCCACTACCATCCTGGTTCACCACCACCATTTGGCTCACATTCACCCCTCCAGCACCACCACCAAAAAATAGTTGTGTCAGCAGCCCCCGCCCATGGCTGGCCTCATTGTGGGCCCAACCTTGCTTGAAAAGAGCTAGCGACACGCTATTCATCATGTTTCCATTGTTTAACGGAGTTAGAAGGGCATTTTAAATGGCTGAAGAAGGCAAAGTCGCAACTTGAAGCCCGTCTGAGCAAGTTTGTTGGTTGGTCAAGACAGCACTTGGTAAAGTATGTGTGTCATCAGCTTGTGAACTTTGAAGGGTGTCTGTAAAACCAATGGATTGGCTGGCATTGGACAAGAAATCTAGGTTTAAGCTGATGAGGTGTTGGCAATCCTGGAGAGCACGAATGGTGGTTTGAGACAATGTATTTTGGTTACTAAGGTAACTATTGATCAAAGAGAGAAGATTTTGAGTTGTTGCTAAGGACCGTCGGATGGAAAAACGGCCATAGTCATGTATGGTACTTCCAGGTTGGTTACCCGGCAACATGGATTTGCAAACGGAAGGGAAAGGAGTTGACCTACACACCGTATCGGGTGAGGAAGTTGCTGAGGGGATTGCAAGGGAGAGATGGAGGATGAGAAAGAGAGAGAAAACGCAAGTAGAGGAATGCATGGATGCCATGTTTGTTTGTGACGCTTAAGATTTGTAGGTAATAATGTGATGTGAGATGGTCTATATAGTATTAGTTGTGGAAACAATTTGAAATTAAATATTGTCAAAGTCGACACTTTTGTCTGATAAAAAAACGTATTGATCTTGATTTGCAAGTTTGTCTCCAAAGGAAGTTTTGGGATGAGTAATTTTGATTGAAATAATCAATAAAAATTAAAATGTTTAAAATTGTCAATAAAATAAAATGTTACATTCAAATTATAATTAATTTATTTTTTTTCTTACAACCATCAAATTAATTATAAAAACAGAAGAAGTCAACTATTATGTCAAACACTACTTTTTTAATCAGGCTAAAATAATCAAAAAGTTAAATAAAATAACAAAACAAGCCCTTAGATTTTAAAATTAATCCATTAATTGTCAGTTTAGAACTAAACCTGATTAGCTCTTTCACCACGACCCTATAATTCTGGGATATTTCAGATCTTATTAGTTGTCCATAATTGATGTCTCAACTAATTAAGTCAGTTAACTTATTGTGCAAAGCTCACATAGAAAAAGTTTCAAAAAATTTATAGTAATTTGTGTACTTGAGATTTATTTGTGAAACCTATCATACCATCATATAAGAATTGAATTTAGATCACATATCACTTTTTTGGATAAGTTTCTAGACAATTTTTTTAGGTGACTAGCTTTTCTAAAAAAAATTAATTTTTGTAAAATATAATAAAATAAAATCTCATTTTAATGTCAAAAGTTTCAAAATTCTTTAACCACTACTATCAACATCCAATACATTTTAAACCTTAGATTTATTTTTATTTATTTATTTTTTTTTTGTATGTGTATTGTATATAAGGTATCCTGAGTCAACTTGTGTGCACTATTCTAAATCCCTACAGTCCGAACAAAACTCATAATCTTCTTATAATATACCCATTTTTAAGAATGCAAATCATAAATTTCCCCACTTCATAGTGTTTGAACTTCTTATCAAATGAACAAAGGCATTTGGCCTAATGGTTGTATAGCATCCTTTGTGGTATGTGATCTTAGGTTTAACTCCTATGGAGAGGAGTTTGATATCTTTTATGGTGGTTGGTTTATTTCTTCTCCATTATAAGGGTTGTATATGATTAGACTTGGCTTGGTGGGCATGGTGGATTGGTTGTTAGACGATTAGTAATTGTTATTGAACTTGGCTTGGTGGACATTGTGAATTGATTGTTATATTTTGTTAACTTTCTAATTATTATAAACTAATAGTCTATTTATTTAATAATATAAACATTTAATATTTCTCATAATGTTATTACATTCTTATCTATTGAAAAATAAAATAAATAAAATAAAAACTTCTTAGCAAATGTGTTTAAGCATGTGAAGAACCCACCCAAACGTGATCCATATGCGCCGGCCAATGGCCAAATGTGAATACAAAAAAGGACTCATCATTAGATTATAGATTAATAATAAATAAATTAAAAATTAAAAACCCTCAATGAAATCTATTAAAGTGGCTAGGGGAGGTTGTTTTTAGAAGTCATATGACAATCTTTGCACCAAAGTCTTTGGAAAGTTCGACGTGTCTGCCTCAAGCAAAGGCTTACATGACCAAGTCAAGGTCTCCCCTATTCTAAAAATCAATGTTCATTCATTTTGTTTGAAATGCCTCTTCTACCGAATCTAAAAAATTAAGCTTTCTTGATGCTTATTTGGATATGTCTAATAAGACAAATTTTTCATGTACATGAAAGTTGTAGTTTGATGAAGGTACGAGCTAATCCAGCTGATTACAAGAATGTAAGAATCTTTATTATTAGCTTGAAAGACTAGGGATAATACATTGGAAGTTATTCATTGGCACAAGTGGTACATTCAAACCATGTATTGGACATTTGATGAACAAATCAAATTTAAACTTGGAATTGGAGTTGTGTGGAGGTTGATTTAGGAGAAATAATCTCAATCAAACTGCTCTCAACAGGTTGACAATTTTTTAACCTACCATCAATATGCATGGCCTCAAAACCAGCAGGTTGGTATGAATTTTTGACAATTTCAAACCAATGAGCTGGACAGGCTGTAAATTTCAACATATAGTATGTATTCATTTTAAAGTTATAAATCTTATACGATAATTATAAAATTACAAAATCAAAATAAATGAAATGCTTGATGGTATATTTGTGTCTAGGAAGGGACTAAGAGTGGGCATGGCAATGAGGGGTGGGAAGCGGTGATAAAAAGTTTAGAGGGAGAGATGAAAGTCAAAAATGAGAAGATATTGGAGGGTTAGATCAGTTATTTGGACCGGTTAAAAATTGTAAACCACACACAATTATATAATTCGTCCAACTAAAAGTAGTCAATACTTTTAAGAGTAAATCTATGTGAACAGAAATCAAATATAGAATGGTATACAACCCTTTCACAAAGGATGGGGCTCACATGTAGAACTTATCCCTTTTCTTTTTCTTTTTCTTTATTTTCTCGACGAAAGAAATGAAACTTTATTGATAGAAAAAGCATATATACATATGACGATTACATCAATACATATGTAGGACCCACCTTTTATGAAAAGTTTGTATCCTATTCTCTGTTACTGCACTTTCAAGCCACGGGTGGCAAAGCAGGGTCGAAAAATTTGAGCTAGTAGATGGATTTTTTTGCAAACGCCTACTTACAATAATTTTGAATAGTTTATAAGAAATTAAGTTTATTTACAATTCTCATGGCATGCATCAAGCCTAAGACAACCACTTTTTTTTATAAAAAAAAAATTAATGATAGGAAAATAAGAGAAGAAAAAATTATAAAATCTAACAATGAAATTTAAACTCAAATATGGCACATGCCAACACTTTCAAACCACTTAGTGACAACAGATGGATATGGGTTGGGCAATTTGAGTGGGTAGATGGGGAATTTTTGAAAAGCCTACTTTTAATAAATTTGAGTTCATTGGAGTGAGTTTATTTACAATTCTTTTGGCATACATCAAGGTTAAGACAATATTTTTTTCTATTTAATCAATGACATAAAATAGAAATTATAATACCTAGCAATAAGATTAAAACTCAAATATCGCATACGTTTAGAAAGTGCTTCATTTATAAAATACATGATATAACTTCTATGGTAATTTGTAAATAAATTTTTTGAAAGTGGTATTAAGAACATAGAATTAAAACACAAACCAGTATAGATACGAGACAAATGGCCTAGTTCTCACATGTGTGATTATTTCTATCTTGTTAGAATTATTTTTTATTTTACTTTTTTTTTTATTCATTTCTGAACTATCACTATCATCTGTTACATTGATTTTGTCAACGTGCGATGCGAGGGAATTATTGAGGTACACCAAACGCATCCCATATGGATATTGTAATCCCATATGGATATTGTAATTTGTCATTTGGTAGCCAAGAAAATTTAAAAGTTTGCAAAATTCCCTCTCTTTCTACCGTACAGGAAAGCAGACAAAAAGATGTCAAATTGAACTCAAGAAGCAAATTCGATTAACTATTGAAGCCATCCATGCCACTTTATATACAATATTTTAATGTCAATTTTTTTTTATAATAAAAATAATATTAATATGTTAGTATGATTATATTATAACTGAAAGGTCTTGTCACCTTATAGAAAATATTTTTGTTTATTTCTTGTCTATTTTTCTTAACAAAGAAAGCGTTAATATGTTAATATAGTTAGATTACAACTAAAAGATTCGTTGCTGCTCTATTAACTCGAATTTTTGATGTCCCATTTACTACACCTTAAGGCACGCCTATTAGACTATTGGGTCAAACCCCAAAGTCATTTTAATATCTTTTTCACACTCGTATTATTTTATAATAGAGGAATGACACCACCCAAAATACCAACCAAATTGAGGACTCGTTTGGCATGCAACAGTTTTAGTTTAAAAGTCAAAAAATTACTAAAAAAATTAAAAAGCCTATAACCAGATTTGGGGTGGCCGCTGAGCGGAGTGCACAGCAGCGACTGGTGTGCAGCTGAATGGACCCATTTCGAGACCCATTTCGATAATCTGAACCGTTCACATTTTAGAATATATCAAGTACAACATACCTGCAAAAAATCAAGTTAATCAGATATTGTTTGCCCATTCATCCACTCACATTTGTATCTACAAAAATAAATAATAATTATGATTTAAAGTATTAAAATGAATACAAATGTAAGTAGATGAAAGGGTAAACGATATCCCATTAACTTGAGTTTTTGCAGGTATGTTGTACTTGATGTATTCTAAAATGTGAACGGTTCAAATTATTAAAATGGGTCCTCAAATGGACCCATTTAGCTGTACAACAGTGACTGATGGGCACCCCCGTACAGCAGCCACTCCAAATCCCCTATAACTTATACCAAAAAGTCAAAGATTTCATTTTCTCTTTACTTTTTGCACATCTTTTCGTAAAAAATCAAAAATTCATTTCAAACATACTAATTTTTATTAACTCATATTTTAGCCAAAAAATAAAAAAAGTTGATAAAATAGTACGTTTTCAAACGAGACCTAAGAATAAATTATATCAATAAGTCCGAGGAGCCTCTTTAATTCACCTAAAAATTTATCAATTGTCCACATGGCAGTCCACCTCAAAGTGAAGACTTTTAAGGGAAAAAAAATAGTGTTCCGATTAATTAGGTTATCAATTTGTTATTACTATATAGAGAAAAACAAGTAAAGAAAACAAGTACGTATTTATTTCTTTTTTTCTCAGAATATGTCTTAGAATTGTAGCACCATGATGCACAGAACAAAAAAATAAAATAAAATAAAATAAATAGTTCCAAATATATATAATTCAATTTTGTTGAGTTTTTAGAATTTGTGTTCTAATTTTTTGTTTCCAAAAATTAGAAGCTAATTTGACAAAAATAAATACTAAAAAACACATTTTTAAAAAAATTTAAATTATTTTTTACCAAAAAATAGAAAATCATATAAAAATAATGATTTTTTTATTTCTTTACCAAACTAATTTCTAAAATTTTTTCGATTTTTTTTTTTTTTGAAAACTCAGACAAACAAATTGAATCAGATATCTTGATACAAGTTCATTGATTTTTTAATCAAAAGATAAGACCAAAAAAAAAATGTTGATATTTAAAGATAAATTTATTCTTTTTGTAAATTTTTCTTTTTATATTTCTAAATTTTGGTAGATCCATACAAATTTGCTTTTCGATAGTTTTGTAATAATCACTTATTCACGTGAGCCTTTTGATATCAATAATACATTTTGATAACTTAATTATTTGGTAATCATTTATTTATGTAAGGCTTTTTTTTTTTTTTTCCCTTTTTGGCTATGTATGTAGATTTTATTAATAATCACTTAATTTGATTCATATGAATTTCTTCTCTTTCTATATTAGTAATATAAATTGGTAACTTAATTAATTAAATTATGTTCGGCTAGGTTATTTTATATATATATATATATATATTAAATAAGAACAATCTCCACAATAAGGTGGGCTGTTACGTTGATAGTTGATAATATTTTAAGTAAATTGGGGAAGCTCCCTAAACTTATTATTATATTTGAAAAAGTTTAAAAATACAAGAATTGAATTTATGATTTTGTGATTAATGTTTATATAGTCATAGAAAATGATATAATTATAATGGAATAGCGTGTCCATTTAATTGATATTTAATTACATAAATATTATTGTCATATAATTCTGGTAATACATTTTATATAAAAAAAATTTGTATAAATTGATAATTAAATTGAGTAAGACTATCTCCAACCGTGTATTAAACTTATAGGTAAATTATACAAATAGTCCTTATAGTTTACACAATGTGTCAATTTGGTCCCTGTAGTTTCAATTTACTCGATTTTATCCCTTAATTTAACGGATTGTATCATTTTAGTCCAATAAATAACGGTTGTTAAGTTAATTTAATGGAAGATCAAATAATGTGTCAATTTGGTCCTTGTATTTTACACGATGTGTCAATTTAGTCCCTGTAATTTCAATTTTCTTGATTTTGACAGGGACTAAATTGACACATCGTGAAAAATACAGAGACCAAATTGACACATTATTTGACTTTCCGTTAAATTAACTTAACAACCGTTATTTATTAGACTAAAATGGCACAATCCGTTAAATTAAAGGGCAAAATCCAGCAAATTAAAACTACATTGACCAAATTGACACATTGTGTAAATTACAGGAACAATTTGCATAATTTTTCTTAAACTTATCATCAAATTTGAATTTGATGAAAATTTGTTCATTTTTCAACTCCAATGATTTTATCAAATCGATATCAAATCAAGAATTTCACTTTTCATTCATCAAACTAAAGATCAATATATCTTTCATTAAATCATTGTTCATTGTCGTTGGATTTTCACCACCAAATGTCTCCTCGAATGTCCTCCCAAGTGACCACCTCAAGACAAAGTTTGTAAAAAATTACACTGGCCGGTTGACCCCTTAGATGACCACCTCAAGAAGAAAAATTATGAAAATTTTGCACCAATCGAACATCCACCCAGTCGACCGATGGTTTGATAAAACCACAAAACCTTCTGTTGTTGGAATATTTGATATGAAAATAAAAGTTTCCTCAAATTTTTATTCAAATTTTATAAAAAAAATAATGCACCATTAAAAATGCCCTACCATAATCGATTTGCCCCTAAAGTCAAAGTTCAACATCTTGAATTGATGCCCAAGGACCAAGTGAATTAAAGAAACCAACACACACATATAGGTTAGGCCATTGTCCAAGGAACCCTTAAAAAAAAATTTAGAATGGAAAAGGGAACGTGTAGAGAGAGAGAGGATCGAATTGGATGCCAGCAAATTCAGAATCAAAAAAAAGTTGTTAAACATATAACAAATCTAACAAACAAACCAAAACATTTTGCAATATTAAATTGTCAAACTAGCATATTACAATTAAATTTTGACATATTTCAATACTCTTTCTTTTTTTGAATTGGTAAGAGATTAATTATAAATATAAGAACAATTTCAATCTAACAATGCATATCTACAATCTTAACAATCACCACAAAGAATAGCTCATAATAGATAGAAATAAACAACAGCACAGTACAACTCTCACAATGAAATAAAAATAATCAAATGTTCTAATAGTCAAAATACTAAAATTTATCAACACTGATCCAATGTAAAAAATGTTATTTCTTTTAATTTTTTTTAATAAAAATCAAATACAAACCGCATTTGTAGTCTCCATCAAAAGAGCGATATAGGGAAGAATTTTATTAAAATTTTGATAATCTATATAGGGAAGAATTTTATTAAAATTTTGATAATCTATGAAACTTTTTGTCAAAATTGGTACAGGAGATCAACTCTAATTGTAAAATCATAAGATTTCTTAAAATTATTTTTCAACTAGACATCTCAAAAATTCTTCTCTAATAATTTGCCTTACTAAACTAAAGCCAAATCTAATCAGGCATTTGGCCTAATGATTGTATAGCACCCTTTGTGGTATGAAATCTTGAATTCAACTCTTATAGAGAGGAATTTGACACATTTTGTGGTTGTTGGGCTTGGTTGTTAGACTTTGTTGACTTTCTAACTATTGTATGCTAGTGATCTATTTTTTATGATGTATATATTTCGCATAATATAATTATTCTCCTATCTATTGACAAAAATAAATCAATAAGTAAACCAAATATTATTCTAAATTTAACTTCAAGTTTGGCAAAGTCATTTCTGACCCGTCAAAGAGATTTTTTTTTTTTTTTAAATTTGAATTACAAGAGACTTTTTGAAAAGTAATTTTTGCGACCAAACATTATATGAGAATTAGTTGTATCAAAATGTCATATTAACCGTTAGAATGGTATTGGCGAAATTGATGGACTAATGGAGTTCCTCAAATAGATATTATATTTAATATTAAAATATCATGTCCATTGAAGTATGCACCAACAATTGGTATAGTCAAAATAAATAAATAGCTTTTAACAATATGGCAAGCCACTGTGTGTCTCATTTGTGGGTAGGATAGTTGCTTGGGAAGTTTTGTGGTGACGGTTTCTTAGTTGGCATCTTGTCATTTGTCAACTTTTGTGTTATGCAATGATAACGGTATTTAGTTAGGAGATTTAGGGGAGAAAAAAATTTAATAAAAAAGAAAAATGTGTGTGAAATTATGTGAAATGTAAGTATATTTTATTCACATTTCACCTATCTTTTCTTTTTGCCTTTCTAAATCCATTCCCAAATTATCCAACCAAACACAGCGGAAAAGTTTTTTTGTCTTAAATTTTTATTTTCTCATTGTAATTTAATTTCTTGAGTTAATAGGAAAAAAAAAAATAGAAATCAAAACAAAAAGGTTGTAGTAGAGTTATTTTAATTTTTACTATTAGGGTGGCTCTTATAGCAATTTCAAAATTTAGTAGCCCAAATAACAACTATTGGAGCTTATTCTTTTTCTTTTAAATGTTTCCACAAAATTTAGCTATATACGCTTCTATTGTTAAAAAATAACAAAAAAATCAATTTTCTCCTCTTCCATGGCTAATTATATGGATTGCTATATTTGAACATTGTCATACCTTATATCAAAATTTGGCATAAGATTTAACTATAGATAAATTTTTTATCAAGTCTTTTTGTCTTTACGTCTCCCGTGGTGGAACACACATATACATTATAATTTGACATTTTGTAAAATAAAAACAAAAAATAGAAGAAATAACATTACCATTAGAATAGCTTTGTTAAAATAGTCATACTAGAGGCATCAAGAATTTTATCAAAAAAATTATTAAACGCTCAAAAAGGTGTAGGACCTACACATGGGGACCTACACCCATATGAATGTTTGGTAAATTTTTTTAGAGCATCTCTAATGGTTATTGCTATAACATCATTGTTATTGTTATAATTTGATAATGAATAATGTTATTGTGTCAAATTATAGTAATGGTGCTCCAATGGTCACTTGCTATTTTGGCAATTCTCAACCAACTTTCCCTCCAAATTTGTAGGTGTTGTTTGAATATAAGTTTTTTTGTGATTTTATTTTTGTTTATTTTTTGTCTTTTGTGACTTTTTTAACTGTTTGTAAAAAAATAAATAAATAAATAAAATTATATATTTATATTATTCCCGACTAGACAAATATAAAAAATTAAAAAATATTTTTAAAAAATATTATATATAATTTACCGCACCAAAAAACATATTACTAATAAATATTATATATAATTTTTTTGACTACATATTTAAATTTTTTTGACTACATATAATTTACCCCGCCAAACAAAGCCCAACGACTCTTTTGAGATTTCCAAGAGAGATGACAACCATCCATGTATATACTTTCAATGGTAAATTGTAAACATAAATTTCAGAATATAAACCTTACACTTCGGATCATTTACCATGTGTATTATCAAGAAATCAAGACAAAATGACATACCTGAATCCATTGATGAACGGTTAAACGGAAGCGTGATTATCAATAAACTCTTTGTTATTGATTATGTTATTGCCTTCTAGCCCTTTCCCCTTTGGTGCCTTATGTTTTTCCTTTGAGAGGATTTAGAAAAATGGCAGTGTTCTTTTCTCCACTTGGGAAGGAATAGGGACCATAACCTTTTAAAGGTTATAATTGGTTTTCAAAACTGAAAGGTTGTGGAAGTTCAAAAGGAATGAAAACCAACTTTAACCATTATTGGTTTTAATTTCTATTTATTGGTTTTCAAAACTGAAAGGTTGTGAAAGTTCAAAAGGAATGAAAACCAACTTTAACCAATATGTTTTAATTTATATTTCTGCCCCTCATAGAAATAGAAATTATACAACTAGTATCTACACATTAGGTCCATAACACATATACCCTTAAGCCTATTAACTAAATTGAATCACTTAAATTGTAGGCTTCTTATAAATGATAACACCACATTTAATTATGTGGTCCCATTGAGACATTATCTAACAATCTCCCACTGGACCACATATGTATCCTGAAAAATGTGCTTAACTTTAGTGAGCTCAGAAATTTGTTATCATAACTTGAGGGTATCCAAACAATCTTGTCCATTAACTATATTAATATAGGATCAAAGCGGTCTTCATTACATCAATCGTAACTCGACCCACCAATGGTCACGTATACTAATACAGCTAAATGACATAGATCAATCATGGATGCGTAGCATGGAAATTACATGTGATGTGATCCATACATGCCTATTTCCAACTGGTCCTACTTAACTTTATTGAGATCAATACTGCACAATACGTAACAGAGTGTAATAAACTGAATATTTCATTTCTGCAGAAATTAATCTAATTACATAGATAAAACTCAAGGCTGACATAAAGCAGTAATATAAATACAAACTCCCACTAAACCAGAATGTTCTCAAATAGAACAACACCCATCTGAGCAGTGTGCTCATGAAAGACCTTGGGTGGTAGTCCCTTCGTAAGTGGATCCGCTATCATGGAGTTTGTCCCAATGTGCTCTATGGAAATCTGTCCACTCTGCACTCTTTCTTTTACAACTAGGAACTTGATATCAATATGCTTTGATTTTGTCGAGCTCCTGTTGTTATTGGAATATAAAACTGCAGACTTATTGTCACAATATAACTTAAGTGGTCTTTCAGTGCCTTCCAAAATACGCAACCCAGTGACAAAATTCCGCAGACATATCCCTTGGTTTGATGCCTCATAACATGCTACAAATTCTGCGGCCATGGTGGATGAAGCTATGAGCGTCTGCTTTGCAGACCTCCAAGAAATTGCTCCGCCAGCTAACAGATAAATATAGCCTGATGTGGATTTCCTACTGTCTTGGCATCTACAAAATCGGAGTCGGAATATCCAATGACCTCTAACTTATCCGATCTCCTATATGTGAGCATATATTCCTTTGTTTTCTGTAAGTATCGCATAACACGCTTGACTACTTTCCAATGATCCATGCCAGGATTACTCAAATATCTGCCTAACATGCCAACTATAAACGCAATATCCGGACGCGTACATACTTGAGCATACATTAGACTCCCTACAGCCGAGGCATAAGGAATCTTCTGCATTTCTTGAATTTCAAGACTGTTCTTCGGGCATTGGCTGAGACTAAACTTGTCTCCCTTAGCAACCGGGGTTTCACCTGATTTACAATTTTGCATGCCAAATCTATTGAGTACTTTTTCGATATAGCTCCTTTGTGATAATCCCAGAATACCCCGAGAACGATCTCGGTGTATTTCGATTCCTAATACAAAGGAAGCATCACCAAGATCTTTCATTTCAAAATTCTTAGATAGAAATCTCTTGGTGTCATGCAATAAGTTTATATCGTTTGTGGCAAGCAATATGTCGTCAACATATAAAACCAAAAATATGTGTTTACTCCCACTGAACTTGTGATACACACATTCATCAACAACATTAGTTTCAAAACCATACGAAGTGAGAACTTGATGAAATTTGAAGTACCACTGACGAGAAGCTTGTTTGAGTCCATAGATGGATTTAGTCAATTTGCAAACCATATTCTTTGGGTCTCCTGACACAAAGTTTTCTGGCTGCACCATATAAATTGTTTCTTTAATGTCACCATTAAGAAAAGCTGTTTTGACATCCATCTGATGCAACTCAAGATCAAAATATGCAACAAGCGCCATAATTGTCCTAAAAGAATCTTTCGAAGAAACTGGAGAGAAAGTTTCTTTAAAGTCAATTCCTTCTTTTTGAGTAAAGCCTTTGGCTACAAGACGTGCCTTATACCTCTCCACATTACCATTTGAATCCCTTTTGGTTTTAAATATCCATTTACAACCTACGGGCTTCGCACCAACTGGTAATGAGACAAGTTCCCAAACTTTATTGTCTTGCATAGACTTATATTCTTCATTCATGGCTTCTATCCACTTATGAGAGTTGGAACTTTTCATGGCTTGACGAAAGTTGATTGGATCATCTTTCGACATTCCATTTTCTACCTCATGTTCCTGGAGATATACAATATAATCATCTGAAAGTGCAAATCTCCTTTCTCTTGTGGATCGCCTTAATGGCACAGATTCTTGAGGTTGAGGTTGTAGAGTTTGTTCCTCAGAAACAATTACCTCATCTTGAATGGGGGTTTGAACTATATTATCTTGAACAACATTGTCTGGTTGAGGATCCGAAATTACTTCTCGAGCAATGACAGGTATAGGAACCTGTGATTGGTCAAAAGTAGTAGTAGGAAGTGGGATTACTCCTGCTTCCTCCTCAAAAACAATGTCTCTAACTGGATTTCTCCCCCCAAACTCAACATCCTCAAAAAATGTTGCAATTCCCGTCTCAAATATTGACCTATTTGTGGGATCATAAAACTTGTAACCCCGTGATCGTTCGGCATAGCCAATAAAGTAGCTGCTAATGGTTTTAGAGTCCAATTTTCGTTCATGAGGTTTATAAGGCCTCGCCTCAGCAGGACACCCCCACACATGCAAATGTTTTAGACTAGGCTTTCGCCTAACCCAAAGCTCATAAGGTGTTTTTACAACTACTTTAGTTGGCACCCGATTTAAGATATAAGTTGCTGTCTTTAGAGCCTCACCCCAGAGGGACTCTGGTAAAGTAGAATGACTGATCATACTTCTTACCATATCCTTAAGAATCCGATTTCGTCTCTCAGATACACCATTCATGCTAGGTGATCCTGGCATGGTGTATTGTGGGACGATTCCACATTCCTCCAGGTATTTTGCAAACGGTCCTGGACGTTGTTCACCTGATCCATCATATCTGCCATAGTATTCACCATCACGGTCAGACCTGACACTTTTAATCCGTTTGTTGAGTTGTAACTCAACTTCGGCCTTAAATTTTTTGAATACGTCCAAAGACTGTGATTTCTCATGGATAAGAAATAGATACCCATATCTGGAATAGTCGTCTATGAATGTGATAAAATATTGTTGACCATTCCAAGACGCCATAAGGAATGGGCCACAAATGTCCGTATGAATTAATTCTAAGACATCTGTAGTCCTATGGGCACCATATTTCTTTATTTTGGTCTGTTTTCCCTTGATACACTCAACACAGACATCAAAATCTGAAAAATCAAGAGAGTCCAAAATTCCATCAGACACAAGGCGCTCAACTCTAGATTTAGAGATGTGACCTAGGCTTTTGTGCCATAATGAGGCTGAATTTTCCTTAGTTAATTTACGCTTTGTACCTCGTGATTCCACGTGCAAGGTTGCATTATAAGATGCAATAGTTTCGAGCAAATATAGATTATCAAACACATTAAGTAAACCAGTACCAACAACATTGGAATTAATAGACATACTAAACTTCATATTTCCAAAAGAACAATAATATCCCAATTTGTCCAATACAGAAACAGAAATTAAATTCCGTCTAAAGGACGGTACAACAAAAGTGTCTAATAAATCCAAATAATAACCAGTTTTCAGTAATAATCTAAAGTGCGCTATTGCCTGCACTTCTATTGACTGGCCATCACCCACAAAGATGTATCTTTCAGCATCAGTTGGCTTTCGGTAGTTCAGGCAACCCTGCATAGAAACACATATGTGAGTAGTAGCACCAGAATCTACCCACCAAGTGTTCCTTGGTACTGAAGCTAAATTTATTTCAGAACAGACCAAAACATGAAATGTACCTTTCTTTACATGCCAGGCGACGTATTTGGCACAATCCTTCTTTCTGTGTCCGGGCTTGCCACAAAAGAAACAACCATCCTGCACTTTCTGTTTCTTTGGTTCCAGACCTTGAGGAATAGCAACTTCCTTTCCCTTATGCTTTCTTTTGCCCGTATGCTTGGAGGTGCTTGCCAGATGAGCACTTTCAGTCCTTTTTTGCTTCAATCTCTCTTCCTCTTGCACACAAAATGAAATGAGCTCATTGAGAGTCCATTTCTCCTTCTGGCAGTTATAACTGACCTTAAATTGGTTAAATTGTGCAGGAAGAGAGATGAGAACTAAATGCACGAGCAAATCATCAGATAGGTCGAGCTTTAGTGCCTTAAGTTTTGAAGCAAGATGAGACATTTCCATGATGTACTCGCGAACATTACCCTTGCCTTTATACTTTATTGAAATCAAGCTTGCTAAAAGCGTGCTTGTTTCAGCCTTATCGTTTTTAGCAAAACGCTTTTGAATTTCTAAAAGAAATTCACCGGCAATGGTAACATCCTCTGTTATTGCACCCCGAAAGACTTCTGGAATCCCACGCTTCATGATCATAAGACTTAGCCTGTTAGAACGATCCCACTTTTCAAAGTACACAATTTCCTCAGGAGTACTTTGTGCAGTGAGAGCATTCGGTTTTGGCATCCTTAATGCCAAGTCTATGTCCATGCAGCCGAGAACAATCAATATGTTCTCTTTCCAGTCCTTAAATTTTGTTCCATTTAACATTGGAACATTGTTCATGTTGGCAGAGATTGAAGTAGTCGACATTAAAACTGAATAGAAAAGAAAATAAAAGGAATAAACAATTATGCTCACATTAAGTTACCAAACAGATAATCTCTAAATAAAGTAATTTAATGACAACATCTCAAGATACCTAGCACAACATTAATACCAAGCCTTTGGGTGGTGATATTAACTATAAGTGGTATTCTTGTTGTAATGATCAAACATTGACAATAAGTTATGTCAAATAACAAATCTATCTTTTGATGGATTTATTATTCACATTAGGTTTTCTTGACAATTGGCACATGTTTATCACCACAAAATGTGTGTGTAATTCTGCCAAGTCTTAATCATGTCTTTGGACCGATAAATACCCGCATGAGATACACAAACATGAACATCAAAACATTCCATATAAAACAATCTAGACAAGAGAGATCACTTTTGTGACATCTTGTTTGAATTGACTTATATTGAGAATGTTAGAAAATTAAATTTCTGTAGACGTTGTATGAAATTACATTAAATTTAAAGATTTCTAAATTTGTGACCCCGTATATGTTATATAATCTGCAGCAATCCCAATTATATACATACATATATAAATAGAATTGACGGGTCCAAAAACAAAAAGTTTTTTTTTTATGATATTCAAAATTAAACCGATCAAATCGCAAGATATATCTATATATATATATAAATACATGATGTTCATCCATTTGAGAAAAAAAAAAAAAAAAAAACTGTCCACCGAATCATTTTACAATTCCAGAAAACAGATTGCCATTTTCACAGAACAAAACAGGAAAAAACAGAATTTACATCCATAAGAAAATTCAGAATCTGATTCTAGGAACTAAATAGAATGAATAAAGCATATCAATTCTGATAAGACACATGATATGCATGCTCTGATACCAATTGTAAACATAAATTTTAAAACATAAACCTTACACTTCGGATCATTTACCATGTGTATTATCAAGAAATCAAGACAAAATGACATACCTAAATCCATTGATGAACGGTTAAACGGAAGCGTGATTATTAATAAACTCTTTATTATTGATTATGTTATTGCCTTCTAGTCCTTTCCCCTTTGGTGCCTTATGTTTTTCCTTTGAGAGGATTTAGAAAAATGGCAGTGTTCTTTTCTCCACTTGGGAAGGAATAGGGACCATAACCTTTTAAAGGTTATAATTGGTTTTCAAAACTGAAAGGTTGTGGAAGTTCAAAAGGAATGAAAACCAACTTTAACCATTATTGGTTTTAATTTCTATTTATTGGTTTTCAAAACTGAAAGGTTGTGGAAGTTCAAAAGGAATGAAAACCAACTTTAACCAATATGTTTTAATTTCTATTTCTGCCCCTCATAGAAATAGAAATTATACAACTAGTATCTACACATTAGGTCCATAACACATATACCCTTAAGCCTATTAACTAAATTGAATCACTTAAATTGTAGGCTTCTTATAAATGATAACACCACATTTAATTATGTGGTCCCATTGAGACATTATCTAACATAAAGATGATTTCTGTACAGCCTTTTTGAGATCATTCAACTCTTTTGAGATCATCCAAACCTTTCCCTTTTTGAGATCATTCAACTCTTTTGAGATCATCCAAACCTTTCCCTCTCCTCAAACCAGTTGTCCCTCTCCTCTCCTTTGTCTTTCTTTTCCCTTTCCCTCTGTCTTCCCTCTCCTCAAACCAGTCGTCTTTCTCCTCTACTCTGTCTTCCCTCTCCTCTCACTATGGTCCACATCTCTCAGTCGTTGGATGAGATTCTATTTCAAATCACACTCTCTACTTAATTTCATTTCAATGTATCTCTCTAGATCAGTGATCCAAAGAGGCAAAAGAGAAGTTTTATCTGGCCCCTACGCTGTCTCTCTCTGTAAATCGAAGACTCAAGAGAAAGGAAACAAGTTACAACCAGTCGTCCCTTTCCTCCATCATTAAAACGGCTCACTCCAATCTCTCTCTCTCGCTCACTCTGATCCTTTACCATCTTGCAATGCTGGTATGTTTGCTAAATTTTTCTTTATTATTATTTTGATTTTTGGTTTAATTTTTGTTGATCCATCAATCTGTAAGCCTATCTTGGTTTGGTTTATTGTGATAATATCCATGTGATTTTTACACTGCATTTGGATCGAGTGATTTGGTGAGAAATGATTAAAAAAAATCTATTTTAATTTGCATTTGATTCTGAAATGATTAATTTGGGTTTAATTTGAGAAATGATTAGAATAAATCTGTTTTAATTTGGTTTATTATGATAAATTTGTTTTTACACTTTGAAATTTGGGTTTGATTATCAAATTTGGGAGGTTTTCTACTGTTTTAATTTTGTTTTTTCAACTGATTTTGGTGCCAAAAATTCTGTTTATTTGCTGATGTAGCATGTTTGACAGCTACTATTCAACTTACCAAATTTGAGAACAAAAATGGCATCTGCTATCTTTGACAAGTAGAATAACAAATCATTGGAGACCCTCTTTTTGTCACTCTTGCCAAATTACAATTTTGACAGGTTGAATAGCAGCTCCATTGGAGATGCTCTTATAATTTCCTTCGTGTTCTTAGCATTTTGTTGTTAAAATATAACATTTAGGGTTGGTTTGGAATGTTCTAAAAAAGTACACTTTTTGACTTATTGGCTTATATGGGTTGGGTTTGGGTTGGGTTTGATGTGATGTGTTAGAGAAGTGATGTGATTTAAATAAGATGATGTGACTTAAATAGGATAGTAACTTTTTGACTTTTTGTATTATTTAAGTTATGCCACACTTGGCCTTAATGGGATTTAGTATTTTTTTTAAAATAAACGCAAAAAGTTTTTTAAAAAGTAAGACCTTTTAAATTTTAACCAAACAAATTCTAATCGGTCAAATGCTCTATGACTTTTAGGTAATGAACTAGGTACAAGTAATAATTGCACATGATATAATTGTGCTGAATTTTTTAATAACATTGACAAAAGAGATAATTTAGTTGAATCAGTCTGTCTCATTTTTTCCCCTTCAGTTTCTTAGCAACCGAACAAGCGTGTTCAGCTATAAATATAGTAGAATTCAACTAGTTTTTTTTTTTTCTCCAACTTGTGGATGTCAACATCTCTCCAAACAAATTCCTTTTGCTCATCGAACCTAACAATTTACCCATATATAACTCTAATACCCTCAACTATTCAACACAATTGAGGTTGAAAGTCAAATGGATTGCTTCATTATTTTTGGCCTCGACTTTTTTGTAGGCAAAAGGTCAACTTTTTATTGTTCAAAAATATAGAACAAATTACCTTAACTATGAACTTCAAATGATTAGTTGATTGTTCAACTGTGAACGATGTGGTTGAAACAAGATGTAAATAAAATTATTCATTTTTAAAATGATTAGAGCGATTATTAGATAACTAGTTTAGTAGTGACACAGCATCAACATAGATACTTCTAAGATACACAAACTCAAGTCACAAATTGTAATCTCACTATAACTACATGGTAATAGAGGTGGAAGTTTTTTAAACACCTTTCTTTTGCCAGCTTACATCCAAGATATACATGGCCTAATAGGATTGATTGGAATTGAAAAAAATTGACCTCTATTGGGTGTTGAAGAGAGTAGATATAGTTAATTGTAGAGAAAAATGAACATGAACATGAACCTAACTTAAAATTGGAATTCAAATACAAAAAGTTATATGTTACATGTAAGAATTTTTTCTAAATATGACTTAATGTGACTTATGCATGATTATACTAAATTCATCTCATTAAGTAAGATACATGTACATCAATTAAATGGTGACTAATTATTGATGAATGCACCTATATATACATAATGTATAGAAGACTAATGGAGATAGTGTCAATGCATTGAATGTAATAGATTTATTATGAATGAATCTTAGATATGCATTATGTATCTATTATGAATGTAAAAGATACATTAATCTATCTAATAAGTTCATTAATACAGAAGATGCAATATGTATCATGAATGTAAAAGATACATTAATCTATTTAATGAAGTTCATTGAATGAATGGATTCTTTGATGGGAAGAATACTAGTATAAATAGTGTAAGGTCCCAAACCACACTCTCCATCACAAAAACTCAAGTTGTCACCACAAGAAGGCTCTCATCGCCTAGAGAGAGAGAATTGGTTTGAAGATCTTAGACAAGTAAAGAACTTGAAGATCAAGGTCTTTTATTCAAGGTTTCTCTTTCTTAAAAGAGGATTTTATACTATCATGGATCAAGATATGTATACACTTATTTTATATGGTAGAAATTCATATAGTTTTCATATATATAATTGAATCCTTAATGGTTTTTAGTTTATGTTCCGCAAAATTTTCTATCAATTGGTATCAGAGCATGGTTCTCAATTCTGATACATGAAACGTATAAGTATGAATTTCATTTTATGACGATATTTTGTGTAACAAGTGCATAACCTTAATTTACACTTGTCCAATTTTATTTTTATTTTTTGGCCAATCATTTATTCTATTGATATTAAAATAAAAATTGAAAATTATTGAACAAGTAATAATTAAGATAATGTCTTATGCACTTATAATGTTTTGTTACACACCTTATGAGTTGAAACAATGTTGATCAGCCCAACGAAAGTTCAACACTATGTATGTTTGAACAACCAAGATGATTAGTATAATAAATATAGCAATAAGTTTTTCTGCCAAACGGTGATAAACTTCTCACATGCTTTAGTTAATAAAATAAAATAAGAGACATTGAGTTTTTCTGCCCAACGATGATAAACTCGTTACGGTCTTAATGATTATTTTATTTTATTTTATGTTGTTTATTTTTATTAGTCATCTCATTTACTTTTATGAATTGCTAAAATATATTGTTATTCGGCCCAACGGAAGGATAACTTGATTATGTGTCTAACTAATTATGTTTTCTAGTTAGATATATTTAACTTGTGGTGTTATTTTTATGACATGTGAAAAATAGTTTTCTTGATTATATTATGTTATGGATATTATGTGTTTGCAGCATTGAATCCTACTGCAATTAATAGTTACTTGTCTGGTATTGAAGCTTTGAGTGGAACTAATTTTAAGAAATGGAATGAACAAATTGGAATTGTTTTGGGAATTATGGATTTAAACTATGTATTAAGAGAGCCAGCTCCTACAAAGCCTAATGATACAAGTTCTAAGGAACACATGCTTTATATGAAAAATGGGAACGCTCTAATCACTAAAGTCTAATAATTATGAAATGCTCAATTATGCCTACAATTCAAGGAGCAATCCCTGTTTCTGAAAGTGCAGTGAGCTATATGAAATCTATTGAAGAACAATTCATTGGAACTTCCAAATCCCTTGCTAGTACTCTCATTATTAAAATGATGACAATGAAATATGATGGTTTGAGTGGTGTTCGTGAACATATCTTAAAGATGAATGACATGGCCTCTCAATTAAAATAAATGGACATGGAAATTTCTGAAGGTTTTCTTGTTCATTTCATTATGATTTCTCTTCCTGCGCAATTTGGTCCTTTTAAGATCAATTATAATATGCAGAAAGATAAGTGGAAGATGAGTGAGTTAATTGCCATGTGTGTTCAAGAAGAAGAGAGGCTTAAAGCTGAAAAGCCTGATATGGCTCACCTTACCACCTTAGGTCCAATCAAAAAGATTTTCAAGAAAGGCAAAAGTAAGAAGAAGAAGAATGCAAATGATGAAACTTATAAGGCTAATGAAGAAAATAAGATTCGATGCCATTTTTGTTGAAAGAAAAGTCACATAAGAAAAGACTATCTAGGTTTTAAAAGTTGGTTAGACAAAAAAAAGGTAACACTCAATACTTTGTGTCTTATGAATCCTTTTTAGTAGATGTTCCACCAAATTTTTGGTGGATTGACACTGGTTCAAGTATTCACATAACAAATTCCATGCAGGGATACCTTACAAGTCAGAAACTAAATAAAGGAAAACAAACCATTACGGTTGGGAATGGAATAGAAGTGGACACTGAGGCTATTGGCACCCTCCATCTAATTTTAGACTCTGGTTTCATTTTAGATTTAGTAAACACAGTTTATGTTCCTGTTTTTACTAGAAACCTAATTTCTGTTTCACAACTTGATTCCTGTTGTTATGAATTTAAGTTTGGAAATAATAGTCTCTTTATTCCACAATTCTCATATGATTGGTTCTGATACTTTATATGGTAATCTTTATTCATTGAATTTAGATTCCACTTATGCACAATCTCTTTTATCCTTTAATGTAAACGACTTGGCAAATAAAAAGAGAAAGCAAGTGAATGAAATTTCATCCATGTTGTGGCATAAACGCTTGGGCCACATATCAAGAGAAATGATGGAACGTCTTATTAAAGACGGAATTTTAAGTTCACTTGATTTTTCTGATTTTAGTACTTGTGTGAATTGCATTAAAGGAAAATGCACAAAGACAAAGAAAAAGGGAGCTACTAGGACTACTGAATTATTAAACACAATTTATACTGATATATGTAGTCCCTTTACTATTCCAACTATTTCTGGACATAAATATTTTATTACTTTTATTGATGACTTTTTTAGATATACTTATGTGTATCTTATTCATGAAAAATCAGAAGCACTAGATATGTTCAAACTCTATAAAGCTAAAGTTGAAAATCAACTTGGTAGACGGATTAAAAGTGTAAGATCTGATAGAAGTGGTGAATATTATGGTAGATTCACTAAGTCTAGTCAAAATCCAAGTGCTTTTGCTTTATTTTTGGCTGAGAATGGTATTGTTGCTAACTACACAATGCCTGGTACACCTGAGCAAAATGGTGTAGCTGAGCAACGAAACCGTACTCTTTTGGACATGATGAGAAGCATGATGAGTAACTCTTCTTTGCCAGATTACTTGTGGGGTGAAGCTTTAAACTGTTGTACATGTTCTTAATAGGGTTCCTAGTAAGGTTGTGCCTGTAACTCCTTATGAGTTGTGGGTTGGTAGGAAATCTAATTTGAATTATTTACATGTATGGAGTTGTCCTGCTGAAACAAAATTTTTCAACCCACAAATAAAGAAATTAGACCCTAGAACTATAAGTTATTTTTTCATTGGATATCCTGAGAGATCAAAGGGTTTTAGATTCTATTGTCCCACTCATAGCACAAGAATTATTGAAACTAGAAATGTTGTGTTCTTAGAGGATGAAAACATTAGTGGGAGTATGAATCTCAAAAATGTTTCTTTGGAGGAAAATCGTGCATTTATGCCTTCCACGATTATCCAAGAAAATGTAGTACCTAAACTATTGGTACTCAAGAGATTTCTCACATTAAAAAAGAAGTTGTCCCAATTGCAGAACAACATTTAAGCAGATCACAAAGAGAAAAGAAACTAGCCATATCAGATGACTATGAGGTTTACCAAAATGAGTGTGATATAGGCTTGGAGAATGATCCTATTTCTTATGTCCAAGCCATGAATAATGAAAATTCAACTCAATGGTTAAATGCCATGAAAGATGAGTTAAAATCCATGAAAGACAACAATGTCTGGGATCTTGTAGAATTGCCTAAGGGAGCCAAAACTATTAGATGCAAATGGGTTTTTTAAACCAAGTGTGATCCTAAAGGCAATGTTGCAAGATACAAAGCCAGATTAGTTGCTAAAGGATACACTCAAAGAGAAGGGATAGACTATAAGGAAACTTATTCTCCTGTTTCTAATAAGGATTCCTTGAGAATAGTCATGACCTTAGTAGCTCATTATGATTTAGAGTTATATCAAATGGACATTAAAATAGTTTTTTTAAATGGTGACTTACATGAAGTGGTCTACATGGACCAACCTGAAGGTTTTCAGGATGAAAGCAAGGAAAATATGGTTTGTAGGCTTAATGTCACAACCCAAACCCGCCCCTATGGGTTTAGCATCGTAACCGGCCAGTAATCCTAGATTACCGCTTAACAGTAATACAGTAATACAGAGTACAGGGGCTTGGCGGAAGCCAATACAGTAAATAAACAATGTCCAATGAGCTGTGACAGTCCGTATGCCAAAAAGATTTTTTACACATACATATGAACTCGGTACAGAATAGTATGCACAATATATACAGTCAGTCAGAACAAAACAGGGACCTAACCCCTATTAAACGGTACAGTACAGCGTTATCAGTCTATACAGTAGACAAAACAGTACAGAAGGGAGAAAACTAAAACACCCCTCAGCCTTAGCTTGGCAGGCTCGGAACCTCGCAGTGAGGTACAGTGGTTGGCTTGACAAAAAGGGAAGTCTACCCCACGCTCCTAGCTCCGGTCTGGTGCCTGCACACCTACATATATATATGAGCAATGAGCTAAAGCCCAGTGAATAACATAATGCGTAAAGAGGTTTAGAATGAATGTCCTTGCAGTAATGAAAACAGTTCATTAAATCAGTATTTCAGTCTTTCAGTCAATCAGCCATATGTGGTACATCCATTAACATAACCGCACAGTAAGCAGTAGGTCTTAAAGACCGAACAGTAGTGATGGCCATCAATCAGTAAACAGTAGTAGTTCCGCAAGGGAACCGACAGAGATCTCTGTAACAGTAACAGTAAATAGTAGGTGCTAAGGATACCAAAGTACAGTTCAGAATATAGGACATACATTCATTCAGTAAACAATATCAGTTCAGTAAACAGTTCAGTTCAGTATTCAGAAGATAATCATTTTGAACATATCTTTACACAATTGCTACTCACAGAGTTCCGGGCTACAGTAAGCTAGAGCGTCTCCTCGGAATGCCAACCCTATACAGTTAACAGATTGAACACACATTAAGTTTCACAGTTGGGAAAGATAATAACTTAATCCCTAAACTTGCCTCGGTGTGTTCTACATCTATATCCTCATTAAGATGCCTTAAACATGCCCTAGGAATGCCTAGGATAGAAAGAGGATGCAAAGATGCACTTAGAAAACATTTTCAGAACTTTCAGAAAAACAAAGTCCCGCTCGAGCGTAGGTTAATCCGCTCGAGCGTTTATGCAGACAAAGGTTCCCGCTCAAGCGTCACTTACCCTGCTCGAGCGGTCTACAAAACAGTCAAAAGTACTGGATGGGTGAAAATCACGCTCGATAGGGCGCTCGATAGCCGCTTGAGCGTAAGACACAAGATCCCGCTCGAGCACCAATTACCCCGCTCGAGCGGACTGTAAAATAGTGCAAAGTACTGGGAGCACGAATTTCCCGCTCGAGCGCCGTTATCCCCGCTCGAGCGGAAGACCAAAATCTGGAAAATCCAGATTCGAGCTCCAGGTTCAAAATCAAACTCAAATGCATCAAAATCAATTCCTTTGGGCCCATTTCTTGGAAAGACACTTGTAGATACATAGAATACCATGGTTCAAGGCTCAATTTGTAAAATCAAGGCCCAAGGGAAGATCAATTAAAACCAAATTTCAAACCCAATTTCATAAACATGAAGAACATGCAAACATGCATGAGTTCAAATCATTTCAAGGCTTCAATTTGATGCTCTAGTGAGCCAATTGTTCCAAAAACAAGATGAAATCATGGTTCTTAACTTTAACATGGACATGCATGTGAAAATCTTTGAAGAACAACCTCAATAATGTGAGATATGTACATACATGCAACAATTTAGCTCTAATTCAACACTTTTGAACCAATTCATGCCTTAACTCTTTAAACTACCATGATCCATGCTAGAAGGAACTTAAACACAACAATGAGAAGGTGAATTCTTTACCTAAGTCTTGAATTTAAGGTGTAGGAGCCCAATTAAGCAAGAACTCTTCTAATCTTCTTAATTTCCAAGCAATATCACAAGATGAACTCAATCCTCCCAATGTCTCTCTCTCTAGCCGCTATACACTCAAGAACAATGGCTGAACAAATGTTTGTAGTGTAAGACTAAGGCTTAGACAAAGTTTGATATAGTGGCCCACTCCATGGCAAAGTTGTAATTAAGTCAAACCATGTACTTAGCTTATTTTAATCTAGTTTAATCATACCAAAACAAATTCCAGATAAATATACCATAAAATCACATAAATTATGGTGATCACTAAACACTAGTCGGTTTCGAATTCGGCCGCCGATAAGGCCTTCAATTACAGTTTAAACATAACAATACAGACAAATAATCAAATAGTCAGACAGATAGAATGCAAAATAACATATATACTCAGTCAATTCCGTTCCAGTTTCAAGTCAGTCAGTTCAGTAATTCAATCAGTCCAATTACTTTTCATAATTGGTCTCAATTAGCAGTAACCGGTATTCAATCAATCATTAATCGGTAAACAGTGTGAGGGTTATTACAGTCTCCCCTCCTTATAAAGAGTTTAGTCCTCTAAACTCGAGTTACCTTCATTCTGGAAGAAAACAAGATCCAGTGGAAACAAATCAGGATATCTCTTAGCCATGTCATCTTCCCTTTCCCAAGTGGCATACACGCCACCATGGTTTTGCTAGTCAACTTTTACTAGCAGAATCTCTTTGTTTCTCAGTTTCTTGATCCGTCTGTTCACAATCTCTATAGGCCGTTCCTCGTAAGTGTAGTCATCACTCAGCACTACACGAGTAGGCTCAATCACATGAAAAGGATCTCGGAGATAATCTCTCAACATCGAAATGTGGAAGACGTTATGCATATGCTCCATTTCAGGAGGGAGCGCAACTTGATACGCCACCGGATTGATTTTCTCAATAATCTCATACGGTCCGACATATCTTGGCGCTAACTTGCCTTTGACTCCGAAACGAGTCTGGCCTTTCATCGGTGTCACTTTCACAAAGACGTGATCACCCACTTCATATTCTCTATCTCGTCTTCTAACATCTGCGTAACTTTTCTGTCGGCTCTGTGCAGTCTTCAGTCTCTGTTGTATCAGTTTTACTTTCTCAGTCGTTTCATATACAATCTCGGGCCCAAGCAAAGGCCTATCTCCAACTTCTGCCCAGCAGATTGGAGATCTACATTTTCTGCCATACAATGCCTCGAAGGGCACTATACCAATACTTGAATGATAGCTGTTGTTATAGGCGAATTCAGCCAATGGCAAATGGCTTTCCCAATTTCCCTGAAAATCAAGGACACACATTCTCAGTAAATCCTCCAGAGTCTGGATGGTCCTTTCTGACTGGCCATCTGTCTGAGGATGATAGGCACTACTCAGTCTCAGTTCAGTTCCCAATGCAGTCTGTAGGCTTTGCCAAAACCTCGATGTAAACTTCGAATCCCTGTCAGAAACAATGGACACAGGCACTCCATGCAGTCTAACAATTTCATCAATATAGAGTATAGCCAATTTGTCCGCATTATAAATTGTCTTAACAGGTAGGAAGTGAGCAGATTTAGTCAGTCTATCAACAATAACCCAAATCAAGTCCATACCTTTACTGGAGCGAGGCAATCCAACGATAAAATCCATGGTAATATATTCCCATTTCCACTCCGGTATCGGTAAGGGTTGCAGTAAGCCTACGGGTCGTTGATGTTCAGCTTTGACTTGTTGGCAATGAAGACATTTTGATACAAAGTCCGCAATTTCTTTCTTCATTCCCAGCCACCAAAAGTTCAGTTTCAAATCTTGATACATTTTCGTATTCCCCAGATGGATAGAAAATTTTGAGTTGTGGCCCTCTTGCAGAACTCTTCTCTTCAGTTCAGAATCATTCGGTACACACAGTCTTTCTTGAAATTTCAATACGTTATTCTCAAATTTGAAACCTGGTCTCGGTTTAGATTCTCGTTCATCGATAATCTTCTTCAAGAAGTCATCCTGTTGTTGCTTCTCTTTAACTTCTTCAATCAATGCCGGTTAAGCAGAAATAGCCGCTAAGGTTCCACCTTGTTCTCGCAAAACAATTTCAATTTCAGATTTTTCAAGGTCACAAAGCAACTCTTTCTGTCCGGTGAGCAAACAGGCTAAGTTTCCAATTGATTTCCGGCTCAGTGCATCGGCAACGGTGTTGGCTTTTCCCGGATGGTACAAAATCTGTAAGTCATAATCTTTAATCAGTTCTAGCCATCTCCGCTGTCTCATGTTCAGTTCTTTCTGAGTGAAGAAATACTTCAGACTCTTGTGGTCGGTGTATACTTCACATGTTGCCCCATATAAGTAGTGACGCCAGATTTTTAGTGCAAATACTACTGCAGCAAGTTCCAGGTCATGGGTCAGGTAGTTCTTTTCATGCGGTCTCAATTGTTGGGAAGCATAAGCAATTACTCTCCCATTCTGCATTAAAACACATCCCAAGCCCTTATGAGAAGCATCACTAAATACAGTATAACCATCCGTACCTGAAGGTAGGGTAAGAACCGGTGCAATCACAAGTCGAGTTTTCAATTCTTGAAATGTTGATTCCCTTTGGTCAGTCCAGTCAAATAATATCCCCTTCTGAGTCAGTTGAGTCAATGGTAAGGCAATTTTGGAGAAATCTTTGACAAATCTCCTGTAATATCCAGCCAATCCCAAAAAGCTTCGGACTTCTGTCACGTTTGTTGGTTTAGGCCAGTTTACTACTGCTTCAATTTTCTGTGGATCAACAGAGATTCCATCTTTGCTAACAACATGCCCCAAAAACATAACATGATCAAGCCAAAATTCACATTTAGACAGTTTAGCATAAAGTTTCTGTTCTCTTAGGGTCTATAGGGCAAGTCTCAGATGATGTTCATGTTCCTCTATACTTTTGGAATAAATCAGTATGTCATCTATGAACACAACAATAAAGTCTTCAAGGTATGGTTTAAAAATTCTGTTCATGAGGTCCATAAATGCAGCAGGTGCATTGGTAACTCCGAAAGGCATAACTAAAAATTCGTAATGTCCATACCTCGTTCGAAAAGCAGTTTTATCAATGTCTTTTGGTTTAACTTTCAGTTGGTGATATCCGGATCTGAGATCGATTTTTAAAAACACTTGAGCACCCTGTAACTGATCAAACAAGTCATCGATACGCGGTAATGGGTATTTGTTTTTCACAATTACCTTGTTCAGTTCACGATAGTCAATACACAGTCTTAGTGAGCCGTCTTTCTTTTTCACAAACAAAACAGGAGCGCCCCACGGCGAAGTACTGGGCCTGATGAACTTCTTGTCTAACAGTTCTTGCAGTTGCACTTTCAATTCTTTCAGTTCAGTTGGAGCCATTCTGTAAGGAGCTTTAGATACTGGCTGTGTTCCCAGAATCACATCAACGGTGAATTCAATCTCCCTGTCAATCAAATCCCCTAGCAGATTATCCGGAAAAACATCTGGGAACTCTCTGACTATGGGAATACTGTTCACATTAGCATTAACATCAGTAGACACAGTCAATACAGAACACAGATATCCTTTGCACCCTTTTCTAATCAATTTAACAGCTTTCACAGATGAAATTAAATACGGAGGAGGTACTACTCCACTCCCATTAAACACAAATTCGGGCAAACCCGGTGGACGGAACATTACTTGTTTCGTTACATAGTCTATGGTGGCATGATATTTCGTTAACCAGTCCATCCCCAATATTACATCAAAATGATCAATGTTCAATGGCAGTAAATCAATAAACAGATGCATATCCCTAACAATGATCTCACATGCAGGGTACATATAAACACATGTCACGGATCCCCCAACAGGTGAAGATACAGCTAACAAGTAATTCATGGGTTCTAAGGGTCTATTCAATTTCCGCGAAAAAGCATACAATACATAAGAATGTGTAGACCCCGAATCAATCAGTACATATGCATTTTGAGTACAAATAAAGAGGATACCTGACACTACGGTCTCGGTATTTTGTACGTCTCCCGGTACTAGGGCGAACACTCGGCCCTACCTCATAGGCTCTTTCCCGATAGCTTTAAGGTTCGGTTTTGGTGTAACAGTTGATGCCGCCACACTTGGTGTAGCTTTGCTATTGCCCTGAGGTGCAGAGGGGCAATCTTTCACCATGTGGCCCACCTTGCCACACCTGTAACAAGCACCAGAAATTTTATAACAAACTCCCTTGTGATTCTTACCACATTCAGAATAGGGCGGAATGGAACGGTTCCCTTGACTAGATGTAGTCGTTGACCCTGTATTTTGCTTTTTGTTCAGCAGGTTGTTCTTGCCTTTCCTGAACTTAAAACCCTGCCTTTTACCTCGCCATTCAGATGCTGGTGTTTCAGATTGTCTTACTGCCTCAATGTTCGACTCAGCCATCAATGCTCGGTCAAGAACACCTACATAGGTCGGTAGCTTTAAAACACTTATTCTATCGAGTATTGCAACATTCAGGCCGCCTTCGAATTTTCTGGCCTTCTTGTAGTCAGTGTCCACCATATGTGGTGCATATCTAGCAAGCTCGGTGAACTTTGCTTCATATTCAGCAACAGACATTGTACCCTGTCTCAGCTGTTCAAACTCAGTTACTTTCCTGTCCCTGACACATTGGGGAAAATACTTTTCAAAGAAGGACTCCTTAAACTGAGCCCAAGTCACTACAGTGTTGGTGTCACAGACTAGTATCCACCACCTTCTAGCCTCTTCTTGCAAGGTGAAGGTAGCTAACAGTACTTTGTGTGCCTCCGAGCATGGAAACACTTCAAACAACTTTTCTGTTTCAAGCACCCAAGCTTCAGCCTTTAGCGGTTCGAGACCACCCTGGAAGGAAGGTGGTTTCATTTTACTGAACTTCTAGGTGAGAGCAATTATGTCCTCATCATTAACATTCACATTCTGTTCCGGCTGTACCGGAAGAGGAGGTGGGGGCTGTTGATTCTGTTGTCGATCTAATCTTGCAGTTATCAGTTCCATCATTCTTTCCATTCTTGCAATTCTTGCCTCAGTGGATGAGGATTCAGATTCATTTGCATTATTCATTTCACTATAGGTAGTTATAACAGTTATAACAGTTATCAACATAGGTAGTCACTTCTTTAAACAGGTTAACACATTAGCATATAATCAGTCATGTCATAACCACACACTTATCATACTCATGTAATGCCCTATTACTTTTCTAGGACACCCTATAGCTCATTTGGACACGTGTGTGCGGTATAACTCGTGGTTAAGTATCGCTCTGATACCACTCTGTCACGACCCAAACCCGCCCCTATGGGTTTAGCACCGTAACCGGCCAGTAATCCTAGATTACGGAAGGCCTGCTTAACAGTAATACAGAGTACAGGGGCTTGGCGGAAGCCAATACAATAAATAAACAATGTCCAATGAGCTGTGACAGTCCGTATGCCAAAAAGATTTTTTACACATACATATGAACTCGGTACAGAACAGTATGCACAATATATACAGTCAGTCAGAACAAAACAGGGACCTAACCCCTATTAAACGGTACAGTACAACGTTATCAGTCTATACAGTAAACAAAACAGTACAGAAGGGGGAAAACTAAAACACCCCTCAGCCTTAGCTTGGCAGGCTTGGAACCTCGCAGTGAGGCACAGTGGTTGGCTTGACAAAAAGGGAAGTCTACCCCATTCTCCTAACTCCGGTCTGGTGCCTGCACACCTACATATATATATGAGCAGTGAGCTAAAGCCCAGTGAATAACATAATGCGTAAAGAGGTTTAGAATGAATGTCCTTGCTGTAATGAAAACAGTTCATTAAATCAGTATTTCAGTCTTTCAGTCAATCAGCCATATGTGGTACATCCATTAGCATAACCGCACAGTAAGCAGTAGGTCTTAAAGACCAAACAGTAGTGATGGCCATCAATCAGTAAACAGTAGTAGTTCCGCGAGGGAACCGACAAAGATCTCTGTAACAGTAAACAGTAGGTGCTAAGGATGCCACAGTACAGTTCAGAATATAGGACATACATTCATTTAGTAAACAATATCAGTTCAGTAAACAGTTCAGTTCAGTATTCAGAAGATAATCATTTTGAACATATCTTTACACAATTGCTACTCACAGAGTTCCGGGCTACAGTAAGCTAGAGCGTCTCCTCGGAATGCCAACCCTATACAGTTAACAGATTGGACACACACTAAGTTTCACAGTTGGGAAAGATAATAACTTAATCCCTAAACTTGCCTCGGTGTGTTCTACATCTATATCCTCATTAAGATGCCTTAAACATGCCCTAGGAATGCCTAAGATAGAAAGAGGATGCAAAGATGCACTTAGAAAACATTTTCAGAACTTTCAGAAAAATAGAGTCCCGCTCGAGCGTAGGTTAATCCGCTCGAGCGTTTATGCGGACAAAGGTTCCCGCTCAAGCGTCACTTACCCCGCTCGAGCGGTCTGCAAAACAGTCAAAAGTACTGGATGGGTGAAAATCACGCTCGATAGGGCACTCGATAGCCGCTCGAGCGTAAGTCACAAGGTCCCGCTCGAGCGCCAATTACCCCGCTCGAGCGGACTGTAAAACAGTGCAAAGTACTGGGAGCACGAATTTCCCGCTCGAGCGCCGTTATCCCCGCTCGAGCGGAAGACCAAAATCTGGAAAATCCAGATTCGAGCTCCAGGTTCAAAATCAAACTCAAATGCATCAAAATCAATTCCTTTGGGCCCATTTCTTGGAAAACACTTGTAGATACATAGAATATCATGGTTCAAGGCTCAATTTGTAAAATCAAGGCCCAAGGGAAGATCAATTAAAACCAAATTTCAAACCCAATTTCATAAACATGAAGAACATGCAAACATACATGAGTTCAAATCATTTCAAGGCTTCAATTTGATGCTCTAGTGAGCCAATTGTTCCAAAAAGAAGATGAAATCATGGTTCTTAACTTTAACATGGACATGCATGTGAAAATCTTTGAAGAACAACCTCAATAATGTGAGATATGTACATACATGCAACAATTTAGCTCTAATTCAACACTTTTGAACCAATTCATGCCTTAACTCTTTAAACTACCATGATCCATGCTAGAAGGAACTTAAACACAACAATGAGAAGGTGAATTCTTTACCTAAGTCTTGAATTTAAGGTGTAGGAGCCCAATTAAGCAAGAACTCTTCTAATCTTCTTAATTTCCAAGCAATATCACAAGATGAACTCAATCCTCCCAATGTCTCTCTCTCTAGCCGGCTATACACTCAAGAACAATGGCTGAACAAATGTTTGTAGTGTAAGACTAAGGCTTAGACAAAGTTTGATGTAGTGGCCCACTCCATGGCAAAGTTGTAATTAAGTCAAACCATGTACTTAGCTTATTTTAATCTAGTTTAATCATCCCAAAAGAAATTCCAGATAAATATACCATAAAATCACATAAATTATGGTGATCACTAAACACTAGTCGGTTTCGAATTCGACCGCTGATAAGGCCTTCAATTACAGTTTAAACATAACAATACAAACAGATAATCAAATAGTCAGACAAATAGAATGTAAAATAACATATATACTCAGTCAATTCCGTTCCAGTTTCCAGTCAGTCAGTTCAATAATTCAATCAGTTCAATTACTTTTCATAATCGGTCTCAATTAGCAGTAACCGGTATTCAATCAGTCATTAATCGATAAACAATGTGAGGGTTGTTACACTTAAGAAGTCCATATATGGTCTAAAGTCGGCATCTCGACAATGGTATCTTAAATTTCATGAAGTGCTCACCAAATTTGATTTTAAGGATAATGTGGTTAATCAATGTGTTTACCTTAAAATTAATGGGAGTAATATCTACATTATAGTTTTGTATGTTAATGATATATTGCTTGCTAGCAATAATTTGGAAATGATACATGAGACAAAGAAATTCCTTACAATAAATTTTGAAATGAAAGATCTTGGTGAAGCCTCTTTTGTCATTGGGATAGAAATTCACCGAGATAGGTCTCGTAGTAGTTTAGGATTGTCCCAAAGAGCCTATATCGAAAAGGTTCTTAAGAGGTTCAACATGCAGAACTGTTCAGGTAATGTTGCCCCTATAGTTAAGGGTGATAAATTTAGTGAATTTCAGTGTCCCAGAAATAATTTAGAAAGGGAACAAATGAAAGAAATTCCTTATGCCTCTGCAGTTGGGAGCATTATGTATGCTCAAGTTTGTACACGTCCTGACATAGCATTTGTAGTTAGTATGCTTAGTCGATACCAAAGCAATCCCAGAGTTGATCATTGGAAAGCAGTTAAGAAAGTGTTGCGATATTTACAAGGCACTAGGATTACACGCTCATTCATCAAAGAACAAACAGCCTCGAAGTAATTGGTTATTCAAATGCTGATTATGCTGGATACAAAAACACTCGAAAGTCCACTTTTGGGTACATTTTTATGCTTGCTAATGGACCCATTTCATGGAAGAGTCATAAGCAGTCTCTGACAGCCTCTTCCACTATGAAGGTAGAGTTCATAGCATGTTATGAAGTCACATGTCATGAAGTATGGCTAAAGAATTTCATATCTAGATTACAACTTGTCAATTCAATTTCGAGGCCCTTACAGATTTACTGTGATAATGATGCTGCTGTTCGATTCTCCAATAATAACAAAACTTCAGAAGGATCAAAGCATATTGATATCAAGTATCTAGTTGTTAAACAAAGTGTTAAGACCCAAACCCGCTCCTAAAAGTTTGGTCCATGACCGGCCTGTACATAGGCCTCAAAACAAATTTCCAAAAATATTTATTCAAATACAGGGCCTTAGCGGAAGCAAATATCAATATAAGATAACATCCATTGAGCTTGTGCATACATGCTGGCTTAAATAGATTTAAGCATTTAAATACGCTTCTATATTTACATATACAATCACAGAATTATACAGATCTCACACACACACTTATATAAGACTCCATAAGTTACATGATTCCCAATAATCAAAATTA
This sequence comes from Camellia granthamiana, assembly GCA_036172215.1. Lineage (NCBI taxonomy): Eukaryota > Viridiplantae > Streptophyta > Magnoliopsida > Ericales > Theaceae > Camellia > Camellia granthamiana. Next base: position 117,302,324 of record CM069904.1, read on the forward strand.
AGGCCTCAACACGGAGGCGTACCCTAGGCGGCTTGACAAAGAGGTGGACCTCGATATAATTCTAGTGTTGGTCCCCAAAGGCTCACCTACATGAAAATTTACATAAAAACGGAGTGAGCAAGGCTCAGTGAATAATAGCAATGTAAGGAGGTTAATTAAATGAGCCTAGTCTTAGAGAATATAAATATGCATCTCAAACCATACACAGATCTTAATCATATTCATATTTTAGAACGGCCTCGGGCCCACATATGATACGAAACGGCCTTAGGCCCAATATATGTACAAAACGGCCTCAGGCTCAACATATTATATAAAACGGCCTCAGGCCCAACATATTATACAGAACGGCCTTAGGCCCATATCTCGACAGCTATCCACACATTGGAGGGTAGGTAGAACATCGACATGTACACTACCTCCCTTGGCCTCTGGCCATGAATCATAGTCGATTCGAATCATATTAGGGTCGGTGAGACATCGGCATGTCATCACCTCCTTCAGTCTTAGAGTTGTCCACACTCCGTGGCTTATAACTGAACGGCCTCAGGCCCATCACTAGCATAGCAGAACAACCTCCGGTCCTTAAGGATATCATTGCTCAATAACACACATAAGTTTTCCAGTTATTCACCATAAGGAAACATAGCTTACTTATGCATAACAGAACGTCATTGATAACTATTAGCAGTAAATGAAACAGAACATTACACTACTATTACTCACAGTGAGGGACTTCCGGTAGCCATGGGACGATGTTCTCGTCTCGACCTACAACATAATGCACATAGCATAATATGAGAATAAAACCAATCTCTTTCTTATTCTTTAATCAATTAGTCATATTGGTTCTAAACTCATTAATCCTCACTAGGTTATAATCCATGTCTCAGAAAATAGGAGGAATCGATAGGAAAATGGTTTAGATGAAGAAATTGTACGAAATCGGCAGACAGAAAGTGAACAACTTTCACTATTTTGGGCATATCTATTTGTGTACTTATAATTTGGAAGTGAGACCACCACCATTGGAAACTAGACTTCTGGGGCTTGAATTTAGGCTCAAGAATCACCTAAAACGGAGTTCGGATGCAAAAGATATACTTATTTGAAGTTGGTTAAACAGGGCTGTCCCGCACGTGCGGGAATTAGGCCGCACGTGTGGGACCACGTGCCTTTTTCGCAGAATTGAATTTGGGGTTGGACATAGACTGCCGCACGTGCGGGAAGACCCGCCGCACGTGCGGCTCTGGGCAAAAACCAGTCCGAAAATGGCTTTATGCTTTGCAGCCTCTCATTTTCAAAATTAAACTCCAATTTCATGTAAATCAAAGCCCAAAACTCTTTAATACATGATAAATTTCACATTATTAGCTTCCATCAAAAATCATAACTCCAAAATGCTACTCAATTTCCCAAGCACAAGAACAAGATTAAGAATTAGAACACAAAGGCATAAAGTAGCCATGGTTTGGGGTTCGAAGCTCACTCTTTAGCTTATGATCTTCAAATATTGAGAGGGAGAATCTTACACATAGGTGATTCTCACACCAAACCTTGTTATTCCATGGATCATCCTTAAGATTGGACTCAACTCTAGCAATTTAAGGAAATCAAGGTTCAATTCCTTGAATTTAACCCATTTCATTCATAACCCAACACACTTGTTCATTTACATATTAATCTTCCAAGTCAATCCTTGATTTCATGTAGTAGATGAATTATTTACAAAGATAATAGTTGGAGCCACATACCTTAACTCAATTCCTTGCTTTTCCCCTTAATCTCTTCAATTTTCCCAAGCTTCATGGTTGATCTTCTTCCTTTCTCTTCAATTCTCTTCAATCATCTTCAAAGCCACCATGAATGTTGAACTTCTCTTAGAGAATTTGGTCTCTCCTTCTCTCTCTCCCTTTCACGGTTCTCTCTCTCTCTCTCCCCTAGATATTTTTTTTTTGCTCAAATATCTTGAGTTCAACTCATATATCTCATATATATCTATACATCTAACTATATATAAACTTATCACAATTTGGGAGAGCCAAACATGCCCTTACAAATCATATGAAATCGAATTCCAATTAAACTTCCCAGATGACTCTAAAAATTATGCTGATCATAACTATGTACTCCGTTCTGGTTTCTGAAGCCTCTAAGGCCTTCAATTTGCAGTACAAAGTTGACCACCCAAACATACCTTAACGAATCAGACGAATTAAATTTCTAATTAATTTTCCAAATAGTTCTAAAAATTCTTATTAACATATTTATGTACTCAATTCCGATTTCTGAACCCATAAAAGTCGTCAATTCCAGTTTTAAAGTCGTAACTCAACAGATAATTTCTCAATTCACATAGATATAATTAAATTAAAGCACATTAACCCATAGTTAAATAAAGATAATTCCTGACACGCATTTTCGAGTCGTTACAAAAAGGGTTTTGAATCAGACTGTTTTCATCTCTCATATTGGCACTACACTCATGTTGGCAGATCGTTTAACTAAAGGTCTCACACCTAAGCTCTTTGAAGAACATATTGCGTACATGGGCTTAGTAGAAAGTTTATCATGTGTAGACTTGAAATGAGTGTATGATAATTGTTATGTTATAATCATCTTATGTTAGTAATGATTATGTTTGTTGTTTTCATTCTTCATACTTGTGCACAATTTAGAAGAAGATATAAACAACGGGACCATTGTAGATGAATTAGTATTAATCACCATTATGTTGCTAATGTCATCTTTGTGATTTAAGATTCACTTATTCATGTTGATGGAAAATATTAACACTATAATCATTGTACAGTCTTGATCAATGTGTAAATCACTGACTACAATGATTTGGTGCTAATAGTTTCATTGAACAGAATCTAATGATGATGGTGCTGCAGACACCTCATTTTTTACCGTCCTCAAGACTTGGTTGTGATTGCAGGTACATCCAACCACAAGTTCGATTGCTCGTCGAGTGCTCGACTTTTGCAGCAGAACGTCACAAGTTTGAGCTTTCCAAACCCTGTATCCTTTTTGCCCCACTTTTGGACCATGTATTGGCCCTTCCAACTTTATTCTCATAGTGCACTGCCAGCCACTACCTGCCACTGCCGGCCACTGCTGGCCATGCCTTTGTTACTGCCGGCCATTGATGAAGCCTGCCGGCCATCAATGAGCCATTGCCGGCCACCACTGATGGCCGGCAGAACCCTTGTCTCAGCAGGTTTCACGCCAGATCTTTTGAGCCAGCTGGTTTTCACTCCTTTCCCCTCCATACACGTGTATGGAGGGATGAAGCTCTTGCCAAGCTTGTTCAACAAGCTTTGCATTGCTCCCTTCTATATAAGGAGAGGCTCTCCCATTCTATCAGAGGTTGAGCCATTTTAGGGAAGACAGATCTCTCTCTCTCTATATATATATATATATATTTCTCATTCTCTCTCTCTCTCTATATTGTGTGTATTTGTGCTCTAAAGTCCATTTTTCTTGCACTTTTACACTACAACACATAGAGATACACCACCATGTTTGAGCTGAGGTTCTTGGGAGTGTTACTTGAGCTCTGAAACTTGGTTTTTGGCCCCTGAGATTGCTGGTTTCGAAGTTGATCTTCAAGGGTGAGTATATTCCCCATTTTAGCATTTATTTGTACCTCATTTTGGCCATCCTTGAATATTTTTTTAGGCCTTGCTTTCAAGTGAAAAAATTTCTGTTTTTAAGTTCTTTAGATCTTTGTTTAAGGTCATTTTTTTGTTGGGGGTTGTTTACCCCCTCTTAGGCCTTGTTAGGCCTTATTTTGAGCCATCCCTTTGGGCTCTTGTTGAAGCCTTTGTATGACCTTTCTACCACTAAAATCCAGAGGATTTTCAGTGGTGGAAAGGTGGTTTTAGTGTCCTAAATAGGAGAAGGTCATCCCCTCTCCTTTGTGTCTTGTTTACTTGCTTTGAATGCCTCATATGCGAGCACCTTTGGTAAGTTTATGTTGGCCATATCTTAGCTTGTATTTGGGATTATTTTAGCTTGGCATGCCACTATTTTTACTTGGTATGGTCACTCCATGCATGCCTAATACACTTGTAGTGTAAATCTCTTAAACTAGCTTTATATGCTTCATGCTTTGACATGTCATTTTAGCTTGTTTTGGCTCCATTTCAGTAGGTTTTTGGTGATGTTTTACCATACCTTAGATCTATTTTGGGTTGATTTTATCACTCCATGCATGCATAACACACTTGTAGTGTAAATCGCACAAACTAGCTTTGTATGCCTCATGAAGTAGCATGCCATTCTAGCTTGTTTTCTTTCTATTTCAGCATGTTTTTGGTGATATTTTTCCATGTCATGACTCTATTTTGGTTTGGTTTGGTTGGCCCTTGCATGCCTCATGCACTTGTAATGTAATCCTCTCCATTGCCTTAACATGCATCATGCTTCAACATGTCATTTTAGCATGCTTTTAGCTTAGCTCCGAGAAGATTTTGTTCACGTTTTACCATGTTTAAGGTCTGATTTTGGTTGTTTTGACCATGCATGACTTGCTTTGTATAGCCATGATTCAATCTAGCTTGTTAGCTTTTGTGCACCAAGTCCACTAGCATGTGCTACTTGGCCTATTTCAACAATTCGGCATCACTTGTTATGTTATTTTAGTCCATGTAATGTGGTCATACACTTACTTTTGCCATGCTTTCAATGCTTTGATGAGTTGGTGTTTTATACCTTATGAATGGATCATTGTGCATGCCTCTATGCTTAGGTCTTTTGGATGCCATCTCAGTAGGTTTTTGGGCTTATCTTGACATGATCCAACTCTATTTTATGTTGTTCATGTCACACCCCAAACCCGCCCCTAAAAGTTTGGGCATGACCACCTTAGAACGAACATAAAACTTGACGTACATAACCTATGGGGCCTGAACGGAAGCATTTAATAACATATAATAGCGTAAGAATGATATCCATTGAGCTACCACTACTATGTCAGGATCTCAAACAGAACACAATGCAAATAAGTATACAGGGACATGCTACTGAAGATAGCTATGTACATAGACATATACAGACCCAGCCCTCAAGATCGGGCGTATAACGAAAACATGGGAAGGTAAACGGATTACATACACATCAATCCTATTAGACATTTAGGGTACAAGTTGAAAACTTAGCAAAACTCCGAAACTTGAACGGTTAATATCCACGAGTTTAGATGCACAGGGATTGGCGACTGGGTAACGGAAGCTACAGGTTAAGGTCGACCTCCAGGTTGAGTGCCTACAGAACACACATAAAATAAAGTGAGACAAGCTCAGTGAATAATAGCACATAACAATTCAATGCTCAACATGGATTATAATACACATCCACGCATTTATCAATAAAGAGAACATATGGTTAATTTGTTTCCGTATGCATAGCAAAGTATCCTTTTACAGGAAGCTTGTCATATTAAACATTTCATAACCCAATTTATGGATTTCACTAAACATTGTATAACATAGTCACTTTCAAAATCATTTACACACAAAAGTATCTTTTACAGAACGGCCTTGGGCCCAATTTTAAACAGAGTGGCTTTAAGCCCAATAGGTACAGAAGGTACAGAACGGCCTTTCGGCCCAAAACAGCCTTTCGGCCCAGAACAGCCTTGCGGCCCAGAACGTACAAGTATATACGTATAGCCTTTTGGCCCAGAACAGCCTTGCGGCCCATAACAGCCTTTCGGCCCAGAACAGCCTTGCGGCTCAGAACAGCCTTTCGGCCCAGAACAGCCTTGCGGCCCAGAACAGCCTTTTGGCCCAGAATGTTACAAAACGGAAATCAATAAGTTTTTAAACCAACACTTCATATCACACCAAATCGTAAACGAAACGGATTCATAAAGCAGAATACATAAACAGGAGAAATAAGCAAAACAGAACAATCCCAGATTCAGAAGAATATCGTCAGACCACAGGGTACACAAATCATCTCATGGCTTATTACATATAGACATAATTTACCTCATAACAATCTTGCTTCATCAGTGACAAAACAGAAGGAGTCGGGATACACGAGCATTATTGTTTCTCTTATTCACTACAAATCAATGCAGGCAATTTACAGATCATAGAATGTTAATAATACTGTTAACAGTAAGCAATCCCAATTATATATCAGGTTCCCATTCATAATATCATTTTCACGAACTCCTTTTTGTTATCCAGTTCCATCATCTTAATAGTACATTATAAGTAACTTGTAGGTTATAACACATTACCGCTACTTCTGAACCGTAATCGGAATACAGAATTAAGCCAACTCTTTCAACGTCCACATGGATTGCACTAATTCCCATTCCATAAACGTGTTCTCATATTGTCATAGAGAACAGAATGTTAATAACAATGCTTATTAACGGAAAATAACATACATGCGGTGTACTAATACTCACAGTGTTGTGATGACGTATTAGTTCCTCCTGAAGTGTGTCCTGCACACAATATCAACTTACAAATGAGTTCTCTTTCCTCTTAAATCATTAAGAAATCATTCTCTGTGTTATTACACTTCACATGAATTTATAACAATCTTGAAATCATCAGAAAAATATTCTAAAAATACCAGAGGGTCAAGCACATAAAACTGAACAAACACATTTTTTTCCTGAAAATAAGTCCCCTGCTCGAGCGCGACTTTGACCGCTCGAGCGGACTGAGCAATTCACAAAACTGCTGGGAGGTGGTTTTTCCCGCTCGAGCGGGCTTCCCGCCGCTCGAGCGGACCAAGCAAAATCTGTTTTGGAGCAGTTCGACTTCATCCTAAAATTCAGCAACAACACTCCATCTTTCATGTAATCCAAGGTTAGATTAATGCAATATTTCAACCTAACTTTACCATAACATGGATTCTACCTTAAGCATGACAAATTAAACAAGATTAGAAGCTTCAACAAGCCATCTCTCTCTCAAATTCCATTTTTGGGTTCAAGTTCCTCATGTTCATCAATATAATACATGATATAAGCATAACTCCATGAGGTGATGACATAGAATCAAAGATTGAAGTATAATTTCATACTACACCTAGATTAGGTGCCAAAATAACTAATTGATGAGAAACCCTCATAAATCAAACATGAATCATACATGAATCAAACATAAACATGAATTACAATCTTTAAGTTGCCATAACAAGATGAACTTGAGCTTACCTTGATTTAGATCCCACAACTCTAACAATTTTGTCAAGCTACCTTGTTGAATTACTTCTCCCCCAATTCTTCCTCTCAACTCTCTCTTATTTTTCTCTCCTAAGAGATGTCCACGTTTTTTTTTTTTATCTTAAGTCAAAAGACTTAGATATATATATATAAAAATATCAAGAAGCATATAGGACGAAATCCAATCGCTTTATCATTCCGAAATTGAAATTTCGTAAACATGCCTAATATTACCAGAAAATTATGCTGATTATATATATATATAATCAATTTCAGATAATTAAGCCGTTAAGGCCTCCAATTTCTGATCCGATCATTCTAATGGAACAGATATGTTTCTTGTTCAACAGATAGACTTTCTTAACATGGCATAATAAGCATGTAATTGCACATAATAAGGGACTTAAGAGATACCAGAATCATGTACGAGGGTCGGGTTATTACAGTTCAAGTCATGACATGTTTGGTTTTAATAAGTGTAGTATAACACCCCTTTTGTAGCCTTACATGTTTCATGTTTTGGCCCTTTGTTCTAGCTTGTAATGGCTAGGTTCAAGTATGTTTTTAGACTCACCTTGACCTACCTTGGGACTGTTTTTTATTCCCTTGCCCCTTTGGGGCTTGCTTTGTATAGCCATGGCTTAAGTCCCTTTGCTAATTTCGAGCTTTGAGCTTTCTCGCATGCTTTGTTTGTCTTGTTATGGTGGTTTGGCACCATTCCATACATGTTTTCAGAACTTGTGGTGCTGTCATATATCCATGCTTGTCACTCTTTAAGTGTGCTTAAGAGTCGCATCTTTGTGCTTTGATCCTTGAGCCAATTGGCATGCATGTTTGCCTTGCCTTTTCATGCTTCTCATACCTTCTTTTCATCACTAATGGCCATTGATTTGGAGCATGACTGAGGCCTACTCTTTTGGTTTAAGTCCATTGTGTATGTTATGTATATTGCATTAAGTATGCCACCATTGCATTGAGCATGCTAATTGGCGTTCGCATTGAGTATACTAGTTGTTGTAAACATTAGCATTGTGCATGCCATTAGCTTTGTTAAGTTAATCATACTACCTTGCATTGAGTATGCCATGTAGTTGCATGTTTGCATGCTTAGGACATATTGCATGTTTGCCATGCTTGTGTTGCATTGTTGTTTGGATTAAGTATTAATCCGAGCACGAGAAATGAGGGACGTTTCATACTTCAAGTGATAAAACGTGTCTCGATTCTCGGTCGCCGACGCTCTTGACGATACATGATAGAGTTTTAGGCTTTGTGTGTTTATTCATTCATTCATTCATTTCACATTGATTTGCACAAGTTGGATCTTTGGCCATCATGCATCGGGATGCGTAATTAATGGTCGTGGATCCGATTATGCCTCCCCCTCGATGTTTTGAGGTGATATGGGGTGGCATAGTGCGTACATATCCTTGGGAGACCCTCCATTTCCTCTGTTTTGTGCTCTACTGCAGCTTGGTGTCCCAGCACATCAGTGGCCGGCACCCTCTTGTTGATGGCCGGCAGTGTGTATTATTGGCCGGCAGGATGGTCGGCAATGGCTCCCCATGGCCGGCAGGCCACTGGTGTATTCCCCAGACTGGTTTTGGTAAGGTTCAGCAGGAATTCCTTGAGGACACCCTGCAGACAGAGCCTCTTGAGAGCAACCGGAGAGCTTTTCGGGACGGGAATCACGAGCATGCATCTCCAACTTCTTCAAAGCAGAGCTAAGGCAGCCTAGTTTATACATTTTAATGCTTACTTGTTAGTTAGCCTTTAATTTGTAATTTAATTAGTTAATGTGTTAATTAATTAAGTTTTGTAATAATTAGTTGTAACTAGTTATTCATTCGGTTATGTAATAATTAATTAACTTGTTAGTTAGTTAGTTAGTCGATTTGTATTATTCATTCGGCCCTCCGTCAAGAAGGCATATGTTGTAATAAGTGTACGTGAGTGTGTGCATGTCTTCCAACCCCACGTCTTTCTTCCTTTTACTTAACCGCTTTCAATGGTTAGTTTTAGGACATGTTTCAGTTAGCATTCTTATGCTATGCATGTTTGCATCATTCATCTGTATTGCATGCACCGGGCTCGGCGCATCATACTAAACGCATTGTACTTCAATTCCAATTTGAATACATGTTATCAAATGTTGTATTTCATATGCCATCTTAGAATAGCCAAGCCTGTTTCTAGATACATTTCCGCATGTGCTGCATTAGCCATCTCAACATGAACTAGGATCATGCATTGATTTCTAACTAGTTCTTTGTTTTGGCTCGGAGTACACTGTGAGTGTTTTCACTTTAGCATATTGCATGTGTGTTATTGATTGCCATGTTAGCTTGCTTACCATGAGGCTAACTGCTTATTTGTTATAACTGCCTAAATGCCTGTGGGTGAAGGTTGGATTACTTGAGTTGGAACAATTCATCAAAATCCTCGATTTAACCTACTTGCGAGTAGCAAATTTCAAACCATTTTTCAAACAAACGGATATGCAATGTTTTGTTCCAAATTAAGCGATCTAGTCTATACCTGTGTGTGGTACGCATCACATAGTAAGATTAGCTAATTAATCGGAATAAGAACACATGTGTTTTCAAAAACAAGATATCATGCTTAGTACAGGCCGATCTTTGATCGGGCGAGCGGGGGTGCTCATAGATGACCTTCCCCAATCGTACCCAAGTTTCTGAGCCGAGACAACTTTGGTGATGACGGACACATGGCCTTAGGCATGAGTCAGGGTTTCCTAAATTTCTCCCAAAATAAAATATTTAGGTGGCGACTCTGTATCTGGCAAAGCAGTCCATATTTGGCACTTCTTTACAAAAATCAATTTTCCAAAACGATTTGCCAGATTTGGACTCTTTGGTGATTTATCAGTCTTGCATTGCACTTTGCGAGATTAGATTCAGAACCGTGACATTTGAGTCCGAACTGTAGTAGCAAAGCCTGATTCCCGGGCGCATCTACAGGTGCAATCTTCTTGTGGGAGAACGTTGGCCATATTATGATAATCTAGTGACGTAATATAATCATGCAAGCCAAGTGGGAGACTGTAAGAATTTTTCCTAAATATGGCTTAATATGGCTTATGCATGATTATACTAGATTTATCTCATTAAGCAAGATACATGTACATTAATTAGATGGTGACTAATTATTGATGAATGCACCTATATATACATAATGTATAGAAGACTAATGGAGATAGTGCCAATGCATTGAATATGATAAATTCATTATGAATGAATCTTAGATATGCATTATGTATCTATTATGAATGTAGAAGATACATTAATCTATCTAATGAGTTCATTAATATAGAAGATGCACTATGTATCATGAATGTAAAAGATACATTAATCTATTTAATGAAGTTCATTGAATGAATGGATTCTTTTATGGGAAGAATACTAGTATAAATAGTGTAAGGTCCCAAACCACACTTTCCATCACAAAAACTCAAATTGTCACCACAAGAAGGCTCCCATTGCCTAGAGAGAGAGAAGTGGTTTGAAGATCTTAGACAAGTAAAAAACTTGAAAATCAAGATCTTCTATTCAAGGTTTCTCTTTCTTAAAAGAAGATTTCATGCTATCATGGATCAAGGTATGTATACACTTATTTTATATAGTAGAAATTCATATAATTTTCATGTATAGAATTGAATCCTTAATGGTTTTTAGTTTATGTTCCGCAAAGTTTTCTATCAATACAAACATAAAATAAATAGTACAATGAAACTTGGCCTTTTTTTTGTATTTTTCATTTGTTTTTGGTCAATTGTTTATAATTTATTAGAATCACATTTCGACGATCCTAATTTAATAACTAAAAAATGCCAAACTACCACGTAACTTAATAATAGTTCCATAACAAAGAATAAATGAACAATACCAACTAAAACTTGTATAATGAAACTTGTATAATGGGAGATAAATTATCAATTTTTATATTTAGGCCTCATTTGGCAACATCACTTTTTAACTTAAAAGTTAAAAAATTACTAAAAACCCCCAAAAGCCAAAGACTTATACCAAAAAGTCAAAATTCTCTTTTCTCTCTACTTTTTGCACATCTTTTCGTAAAAAACTAAAAGCCATCCCGAACATACTAATTTTTTTTTTACATTATGTTTTAGCCAAAAAAACTAAAAAACTACTAAAAAAAATGTTCCCAAATGAGGCCTTAGTACAAAAAAGCATCCTCCAAAATTCAAATCCCGTAAAAAAATTGAAAAGACAGCAATTGCGTTTCTAAAATTCAATTTTAAGGTTTGTTTGGAATTAGTATTTTATTCTTTTTTTTATTTAATAATATATATATATATATATTGAATAATGTTATACAAACAAAAACTGCATATATAATAATGTGACTTATTGTGAACCTTTCATTTCAAAATAAAACACTATTGATAATGGATTTATTTACAATAATGGCAATGACATCTTGTCAAGTTTTTTGTATGAATTTTATATAAGAATAAAATCTTTTATTTTTTTTTATTTTTGGGTGAATAAAAATAATTAATAGACTATTTGCTCCCACTTTTTAGGGTAATACTACTTACACCACGCATTCAACTCTTTACACTTTTAGTTTTATTTCTTTTATTGCATTTTTATTCTTATCTAAAATTACCAAAAAGGCCTTACACCCTTAAACTTTGAAAACTTTTTCATTGCACTCCCATTCTATTACCACCACCTCTACCAGTCCACCACCGTCATCGAACCACTCCTTTCTCCACCCAACCCCTCTCCAGCAACTCCCATCACTCCCACTATCACGACCTAGCCCCTTCACCCTATCCCTACCGACGACCTCCTATCCAACTCCTCTTCCTCAACCAGCAATCCCTTTACCGATGACTCCAACCACTGTTACTACCTCTAGCAGCCAAATCCTAGTTTTTTTCTCACATCGACCCCCTTTCTACTGGCTAATCACCTCACGATCACTACTACCTTTACAATCTTTTCACTCTTGTGAACCTTACTCCACTGCGATCCATCTTTTTTGTAGCGAACCCTCGCCGCGAACTTCTTCTCATCCTTCCATCACCACGAATAGATCCTAAATCGCTAGCAAAATAGAGTAGATCTAGGGTTTCAAACCTAGGGTTAGTGTTAGGATTTGTGGATTGAAATTAGGGTTAGGGTTTGAAAGAAGGAGGAGAAAGAAAAAGAAGAAGAGGCACTGATTCATTCGGTGGTGACTACCATTACTGTATAGCATACCTTTATTACTGCCTCTGTTAGTCCCCATTGTATATGATCAAACCATCTTAGTCTATTCTCTCTCAGTTTATATTCTATTAATACTATTCCTACCCATTCACAAATATATTCATTCTAACTATATCTTTTCTAGTCTTACCACACATTCACCTTAGCATTCTTATCTCAGCAATACTCATCTTATCTACATGTTATTTCTTAGCTGCTCAACATTCTGTCTTATACAACATCGCTAGAAATTATGCAAAAATAAAATAAAAAAGATTTTTGAATTTTGGGATTAGATTTGTAGTGTAAGTAGATTTTGCCTCTTTTTTACTAGGCTTTAGGCCTTATTTGGGAACAGGCTTTTTTAGTAATTTTTTGACTTTTTAGCTAAAATATGATGTAAAAAAAAACTAGTATGTTTGAGATGACTATTTGGTTTTTTACGAAAAGATGTGCAAAAAGTAAAGAGAAAAAGAAATCTTTGACTTTTTGGTATAAGTTGTTGACTTTTAAAATTTTCTAGTAACTTTTTGACTTTTAAGATAAAAACTGATATTGCCAAACGAGGCCTTAATAATAAAAAGTCAAAAACCCACACTGAAAGCCCCTGTAACAGGTTTTAAAAAGCCCATTATTTTGTAGTTCAGTGGGACAAACAAAGCCCATTAAAAAGTCGACTTTCAAAGCAAACCAAACAAAGCCTTAGCCCCAAAAAAAGATCAAGTCTCAACAGGCCTGCTCAAGCCCAGACTCTCAGGGCCTAAACTTATACCCAACCAATAACAGGCCCAGCTTTTCCACCAAGAGAGTTGGGCTAATCCCAGTCCAGTAATTAAACTAAATCTCCAAGGCCATATATGTAAAATCACAGATTCGACGTCCCCATCATAAATCCTAACCCTAGCCAATCGATCTCTTTTAATAATTAGATATGGCAATTTGAACCCGACCCGACGGGGACCCGACCCCGATTTGAACTGGTTTTCCCCGAAAAATACTCCCGACGGGCCGGGGATGGTATTCAAAATTGAATCCCCGATAAATTCCGGGCCAGGGACGGTGATATATTCCCCAGCCCCGTCCCTGGCCCCGTCCACTGGTCCGAACCTGGTCCCCAATTCCCTGATATAAAATTACTAGGGTAAATTACACTGACACCCCCTGAGGTTTAAAGTTTCATTACAAATTCCCCCCTTCAGCAATTTAATTTTTTTAAATACCAATTTTGCCCTCATTGGGTAAATTACATTAACACTCCTCACATTTTAGAAATTACAATCCCCTTCCTAAGGTTTAAAGTAGCATTACCAATTGCCCACTTGGTTAGTATTAGTTGGAAAAAAAATTCATTGAAAAAAAAATTAATTGGAAAGAAAATTATTTGAAAAAAAAAAAAATTAATTGAAAATTTGTTTTGTTAGTAAAGTTCTTAAATTTCTGTTTAAAAACCAACATAAGCTCATTTTTTGAATTTACGTTTTTTTCCTCAAATTTGTAAACTGAGGCAACCATTTATAAACCAACAAAATTATCAAACAAGTTTTTATGACAGTTTTTAAAATTTTTGTAAATATAAATTGAAAACTGAAAACGAAATGGTTACCAAACAGGCTTGATGGTAAAAATATCATAAAATTAACAAATAATTAAATAAGTTACCAACGTAAGAAATGACTTATCAAAAAATTCTTAGACTATGTATACTTTGATTTTTAGAATTTTTTTTAAAAAATTAAAAATTAATTTGGTTAAGAAATAAAAAATAAAAATCCAACCCTTAAATATTTCTTAACGAAATATTTCTTAAATTTTTAATCAAACCCTTGAATTTTTATTTTTTATTTCTTAATGAAATTAATTTTTAATTTTTAAATTTTTAAATTTTTTTTTCTAAAAATCAAACTATACATAACTTAATAATCTTTTGATAAGTCATTTCTTACGTTGGTAACTTATTTAATTATTTGTTAATTTTACGACATTTTTACCATCAAGCCTGTTTGGTAACTATTTCGTTTTCAGTTTTTAATTTATATTTACAAAAATTTTAAAAACTGTCATTAAAATTTGCTTGATAATTTTTTTGGTTTATAAATGGTTGTCTCAGTTTGTAAATTTAAGGAAAAAATGTAAATTCAAAAAATGAGCTTATATTGATTTTTAAACAGAAATTTAAGAACTTTACTAACAAAAAAATTTTTCAATTAATTTTTTTTTCAATGAATTTTTTTTTCAACTAATACTAACTAAGGGAGCAATTGGTAATACTATTTTAAACCTTAGGGAGGGGATTGTAATTTCTAAAATATGAGGGGTGTTAATATAATTTACCCAATGAGGGTAAAATTAGTATTTAAAAAAATTAAATTGCTGAAGGCGGAATCTGTAATAAAACTTTAAACCTCGGGAGAGATGTAATTTTCAAAAAATGAGAGGAAGAACTGTAAGAAATATAAATCTCAGGAGTGTCAGTCTAATTTACTCAATTACTATTATACCCTCTCTATATCTCTATATAAACCAAACCAAACCAAACCAAACCAAACCAAACCCTAAAACACAACTTACACTCACACAACTCACTCACACACCGCCTCTCATCTCTCCTCTCTCCCTCCAGCGATCTCCCTCCGTCGTCCTCCTCTCCCTCCTCCTCCGCTGTCCTCCTCTCCCTCGTCTCATCACCGCCGATCTCCCTATTCCTCCGCTGTCTTTGGCGAGGGAGAGCTGTTGTTAGGGTTTTCGATCTCGGCCAGAACAAGTACTCAGATCTGCAACGATCGAGGCCACAACAAGGCGTCGCCGCTGGTGAACAAGGTGTCTCCAAAGTAATCAATCTATTTCCCCAAATACCCATCTCTAAAATCTCATCTTTTATGTTTATGTCTGTTGTTTTTTTTATTTATTTTTACTCAGTTGAGTTCGATGCCCTAGACAGCAGAGGTCTCCAACAATATTTTTGAATATTTTTTGGAGATAGAGAAACAATGGATCTGGTAAGCTCTTCAATGCTTGTTTCGAATGTCTCTCACCTGACTTTTTTCTTTGCATTTTGAAATTTGTTTTTTTTGACCATTTCGCTTTCTTGTTTAATCACTAGTTTTCATTTCTTATCTTTTTTTAAATCCATGAGTTGTGATACCATTGACCGTTCTGAACATGGAGAGATTGTTATTTAATCACATGGTAAATGGGTATTTGTTTAATTCCAATTTATGGGTCAAAACAATTGTGGGTTCTGTTTTCTGAAACCATAAATTTGCTTTAAGAACCTGTTTTCAGTTTATCAAAACTGTTACGATAAGAAGAAGTAGAATCGTTTCATGTCGAAAGCTTTAAATTGCTCTGCTTTTCTTGTGTTTTTAGTGTTGGTTTGTGTTCATGTATGAATTAATTTCAAGTTTCTTTTCTGGGTTTTATCTGATTATATATGTGTCATGGAAAGTTGGTTGATTTGTTTTTTATGTTTTCAATCAAAAGGAAACTAGAGGATTTTCCAGGAAAATTAATTAAATTGAACTTGTATTAGTCGAATTCTAGCCCAGGTCTCTCTCTCTCTCTATGTATGTATATATATATATATATAAACTACGTATATATGTATATTGATTTGAATTTGGATCTTCGATTTTGTGAGGAAATAAAAGAAAAGTGAGAATTTGTGTAAAAAAATTGTATTTTTAGTTTATTCACATTGTGTTTTTAGTAATAAATTTGTGAAATTCGAGATCCAAAATGTATGGTGGTGCGATGATGATAAATGTTAATCCCAGCTCATTATGAGGCCTTGTTTTTAGAGACTAAGGCCTGGGAATAGACTCTATCCAACATCTGTATGAGCTTCATAACTTTTTTTTATGTTATTATTTTATCAGCACTGTTAGGGGGCCCGAATTTGGGTGCCCCTAATGGCTCAAATTTCCCTATCAAGTAAAGAAAAAAACAAAAAAAAAAAACAAAGTTACCAAAACTGGAAAATTTGAGCCATTTGAGCCACAATTTTTAGGGCCCCCAAACATTATTCTTATTTTATTTTGATTTTTGATTTATTACTATAACTTTGTGATTAGAAAAACAAGGGTTTGATCTTTTTAATGTTCCCTGTGATGTTTGTAAGTCTGATGACCATGCTAATTCTGATCAATCTGTGATTGAATCCTTATTTACTTGTTTTTCTGAGGGAACATTACACTTTTTTGCCATTTTCAATTTTTTACTTATCTTTGAATTGAATGTTTTTTTTTTTTTTTTTTTTTTTTTTTTTGGCACATTTAAATCTTATTGTATAAAAATATGATTAGTCTAGCATTATTGTTAGAGATCTCCAATCTATAGAACTTACAATTATCCTCAATCCTTTTATCAGTTAGTTATCAAACTGAGAGAGAGATTTTTTTTTTTTTTATCAAATTGATAATTAAATTTGAGTTTGATGAAAATTTATAAAAATAAAGGATTGAAGATTGCAATTTTTTCATTAAATTTTATGAAAGCAGAAATTTCGGATAAGAAGGATTTTTTAAAAGGATTTTGATGAAAGAACATGATTAGTTCATATCAAATTATACTTTATTCAAATTTAAATTCTCAATTAGATGGATAATAAGTAGTGAAGAGGTGGAGATGCTCTTTACATAGTAAATTAGTAATGAATTATGTCTTATTTTATTTAATGGGTTTTAAAAATTATTAGATTTTATTAATGTGTGTCTTTAGGGCATATGTTAAAAAGCTTAAAATGTTATATATTGTGTATGAAAATTTAAAGTTTTCTTAACATGCGTCTTAAGGGCATGCATTAACAAAATTTTACAATTTTATATAAAATATTAATTATACATTATTGTGTGCAACTTTAAATTTTATTAAAATATTTAAATAATAAATACATATAATTTGATGTACATATCAAAAATAAAAAATTATTAGAATTAAGACAAATTAATACAATATTAAATATGTTGTTAATGTTAACAAATATATTTAATATTGTATCAATTTATCTTGATTATAATAAATTTTATTTTTAATATAATCGTTAAATTAGATATATTTATTATTTAAAGATTTTTAATAATTTTTAAATTTAAGATTTTGTTAGGCCGTCTCTAACGCTGCACCAAATCTCTCTCTTTTGTTCTCCATTGGTTTCATCAAATCGAGAAAATAACAAATGTTTCACCAAACTGAGGATCTATGACACCTTTCACCAAAACGCTGTGTAGAACCGTTGCGAATGGTACACACAGGACGATCGGCCAAACGTTCGGCTGGTTGTCCTCCTGGTCATCTTGTTAATCTTGCTATGTCCTCTCCTCGTTCTTTGCTCTCTCTCTCTCTTTCTCTCTCTAATTTTGGACCCATCGTGCTTCTTCATTCATCCAATTCAAGCATTGGAAACCCAAAAATCAAGAGATTTTCATTCGAGTCTTTAATCTTGTACGGGGGCGAAATATTCGTCGCTCTCTGTACTCCTTGAGTCCAAGCCTTGCGTAACGTCGTTCAACCTGAGAACAGAAAGACTGTGAGCTGCTCGGCGGTGTGTTGTTGGATAAACCCTCCAACAATCAAGGTAGCACACTTAGTGAAGAAGAGAAAAGGCAGAGCACTTTCTAGAGAGAGAGAGAGAGAGTGTCAAAAATGGCTTACCTCTAACGGTTGCATGCTCTTTCTTTTCAAGACTGGCCATGCAGCCTCAAAGATTGTGGGCTCACTATCTCTGCTGTTTTTCTCTAAACAGGCAACTATGCTCCATTCTACATTTCTTACACGTATAGAGACCAAAACCTCCAAGCAGTGTTTGTCGCACCACCAAACGGTATTGATGCATACCAGTAGTAGATTCTCTTCTCCTTATAATTGGTCCACGTGGAATATTGAACCGAGCTATTACTTGGTGAAACATAAACACTATGACGGATAGGCATTGCCGAGCAAAACCAAATCGGTCCACCCGAACCGACTAGACGCGGGGTGTGCCGCTTGGCATCTCGGCCTCACACAGCGATTTCATGGGCTATCTCAGTCCCCACATCAGTCCAAACCATCCATAGCTCGGCCCAACACATCCGTGCAGACCTAATCAAATATCCGATTTCGCGTGATCCTAACTCGGCTAAACACTTGAATGTCTCCATAATCCGGGCGACCCCCAACCCGACCCAACTTAATGGGCCGAAGCGCTGTGTTGGTGCAGTTTGGCCAAGCACAGCATCTTTGGCCCTCACATGGCCCAACACCATATTCCGTACTGCCATATCTCGGCCTACTTGTTCGGCACAAATCTCTCTCTCAAATTTGATTATTTCGCATCTGCCATTTTTCTCTTCAACAAAGGTAGTATACTCCCGGATGAGATATTCCAAGCCATCAGCAAGCTCATGAACTAAATCCTCAAACATTCCTAAGGGAATTTCAAAGAATGAATCCACTATTTCTTTGGCAACTTTCATTATCTTCCCCACTGATTGTGCATATGGCTCTGTTTTGGATTTTAGGTTCCATGTCTGCCAACACAAATTTCAATTCTATTACTTTCAAAAACTACTTTCAATATCATATCTTTGTAAAAATTGCTTTCCTTTCTTTCATGTGTTCTAATCTTGCAGAAAAATGTGTATCAATTTTTTTGAAGGAAGCATTTTTCATCAGTATATTTTATTTTCCTTACATTTCCTTTTAACTCATTTTTCTCAAGAAATTTTTCCTATAAATTTTCTTTGCAACTTAATAGAGTTGCCTAAATCTGGCAAAACAAATCAAAAAACATACCTCAGTTTCTTTTGTTCTTTGGAGACACTCTTTCCCTTTCTTCAACCTCTCTCTTGAATCCACTCTTTCAACAAATTCAATATAATTGAATCAACTTCATAAAGAAGCATCTCTTTCACAATAGTCTTGCCACCATCTTCACAATCTACAGAGTTTTCAACCACCATCTGCATTAGAAACTTCTCAAACTATCATTCATATCAATTTATTCTCTTGATTAAAAAATGTTACATTTTGTCGACTTAATCTGATGGCTTGAAGCATCTTATCTGGGAGTACACTACCTTTGTTGCAGAATTTTATTTTATTTTTCCATTTGCTCTTGCCGTTTAACCGGCCGATCGACTCCCCAGATGACATGTGTTTTGATGACAATTACAAATTCACTGTTGGAGTGACTGATATCAAATAGGAAATTCGTGTTTTTTTTACTCAAATTTGATAAAATATTTGGTGAATCGTTGGAAATACTCTTAATGTGTATTTTTATAGTATTTTAAGCGTTGAAAAAGATGATATATTATTTACAAAATGTATGCAACACAAGTATATAATCTTTTTATAGTCTTTTTAATATCCTTTAAAAGGATGCACATTAATATATCTTTTAATTTATATACAAAATTTTTATTTTTATGCATAAAAACAAGGGACAATTGCAAAGAAAATGGTTTAAACTCAAAACAATTGCAAAGAAGTGCAAATACAAGACTTAATTGCACAATTTAGTACATAAATTACTTGTATTTTCATGATAATGTAATTATTTTGTGTTTATATTATATTTTGCAATTCTCCCTAAAAATAATAATTATTTAGGATTTAACAATCATTTAATAAAATAAAATGAAATAGGTAAATTTAACGAAATCTGTAAAAATATTAATTTTGACGTATGGTATATGGGTGTCCTTGGAATATAAAAACATTGAAGAATAATTCTAAAATATTTTTTTATTAAATTTTATTTTTTAGAACATTTTTGAAAATTTTAAAATATTTTTATATGAATTTTAATATTAAACAATGTTTTAGGAACAAATCATTTAATATGTTAATATTTGAATTGTTCTTTCGATATTGTTTAATATTAGAATTTGTATAAAAAAAGTATTTTAAAATTTATGAAAATGCTACAAAAAAAAATTAATAGTAGAAAGTATTTTAGTAAAATAAAGATAATTTGATACAGCCTTGAGTACATTTGAACAAAAAATTTGTTAATGTGTGCTCTTAAAAACATGCTAAGATAGGGTTTGGAAATTTTGCTGCACATAGGGGTGTCTGTGGTTCTGTTTGGGACGATTTGCGATTTGGTTTGGACCTGTTCGCATCTATACAGTTTGGTAAAAAGTCAATCCACAACTGTCCACAGTGCAGTTTGTGAGTATAAGGCTCGCAGATGTGCAGGCGGTTTGCGAATTGATTTTTTTTTAAAAATTTATTTTTAAGCCTCTTTTTTTTTTTTTTTTTTCCATTTTCTCAATATTTATTTTGGACCATTTTCGTCTTATTTTTTGAAATGCTCCAACATTAATAATTAATGAATTAAAACTTATAAAATAAAAAACACAACAAATTCAATTCATAATCTAAACAAATTATTCAAAATTCTGCGTTCATCATTTCTAACCCAAATAAAAAAATCCTACATTCATTATTTTTAACCCAAATAAAAAAATAAAAATAAAAATAAAAATAAAAAAGTAATTCTTCATTAACTTATATTCATCCAAAATACAATAAAAATAAAATAAAATAATAAAAATTCATTAACTTACATTCATCCAAAATGCAATTAAAAAAGAAAAAAAAATTGTTATCAAACTTCATTCAATTCAAACTCATGAAATAAAATAAAAACATTTTTAAGACATCAAATTTTATCATGAATCACATCCAATCCAACTTTCAAAAATTCAAATCCCATGCATTAGGTTGATGAACCTTGCACAAAAACAAATTGAAAAATATAAATTTTAATCTTCAATCTTCATAATTCCTTTGACAAAAAAAGTGAAAAAGAATAAAGTAATGAAAAGATAAACAAATGTCTATATATTGCGTCTCAACATAATAAGAAAATGTGTTGAGTATATGAAAAAATTACCAATGAGTAAATGGATATTAGAGTTCAATTATAGCATCAACATTATAGGTTGAATTTGAAGATGAGTTTGACTTCAAAGTACATAATGAGGAGTCAACAATAGAAGATTAATAAAATTTACATTAAAAAATGAACAATACAAATAAAAATGAAGATAAATAAATTCTCATATTACTTGAGTCGTATTGCTCAAATTCCTCCACATCATTCATCGCCTTTCAAAGAGAAATTGGAAGGTTGCTTCGAAGTTAATTTTGAGTATATACAAGAGCTTCAATTATAGAAGGCGAGAGTGAACTACGAAATGGGTCAAGAATATGTCCCCTGTACTAAAAACCGACTCCGACGCAACGATAGAAATAGGCATGGCCAACACATCCCTTGCAAGTTGGGATAACACTCTATATTTGGGTGCATTCACCTTTCAATAATCTAAAATCTCAAATGTTTGGTTCTTTACAAAATGTTCAATCTCGGATAAATATTGTTCTAATTCCGACTTAGATCCACTAGTGCATCGCCCCTCCAAATAGGAATTAAATTGGAAGTCAACCAAAGAATATGAATCATCATCATCATCTTCTAACATATTCACAACTTCACTCACACTTGGAAGTTTCTCATTTGAAGGATAAAGTGTGACATAATGGCTATACAAACGACTCAAACAACTCTTAACTTTGTCTATCATATCTTCCACCTTTTTATTATCTCCAAGAAATAAATTTGAAAAACAAAATTCCAAATATGTCATTTTTTTTGGTTGGATCAAGAACAACCGCAACATAAAATAACAAATTGATCTTGCTTTCATCCCCCCAATATTTGCTAAACTTTTGTTTCATAGTCTTTGCCATTGTGCTCAAAGTATCATCCTCTTCCAAAATTAATTGGTGAATTTTGCTTTCAATAACAAACATTTCTTTGTAAAAACCATTGGAAGTAACAAAGAGAGATCCTGAAAATTTTTTAGTTGCAAGATAAAATAATTTTAGAAATCTCAAAAAAATTTTACATTTTTTCCAATCCAACTCTTTCGGACTTCTACTTATGCCACCATCAACATCTTTGAAATAAGGTTCAAAGTTGGAATTCACAAACTTCAATCAGTTAAAAGCCTTCTCATACTTTTTGGCGGCCTCTAACATCAAATAGGTAGAGTTCCACCTAGTTGGTACATCTAGGCATATAAGAGCTTTTGAATCAAGTTTGAGAGTGGCTGCACACTTCTTAAAAACATCATGCCTATGAAGAGAAGACCTCATATATCTCACCGCAAGTCTAATGTTGGCAATAGAATCGTCCATTTCTTTCAACCCATCACTCACAACGAGATTAAGAATATGTGCACGAAAACGCATATAAATAAACTCATGTTGCAAAATAGTCCCCTTCCAATCTTTAGTTATCGTTTTTAAATATTGAATGGTAAGATTATTAGAACTAGCATCATCAACTATTAAGGTGAATATGCTATCAATGTTCCACTCAATCAACCACAACTCAATTTTCCGACCCAATGTTTCTCCTTTGTGATCCTCAACTTGTTAAAAATTTATGATTTTTTTTTGAAGTTTCCAGTTATCATCAGTGAAATGAGCAGTCAAACACATGTAATACAAATTCTGAATAGATGTCCAAGTGTCCATAGTAAAACAAATTCTACGACCTTTCATGGCCATCTTTAACTTATCCCTTTCATTCTTGAATATGTTAAGCACTTCTCTATATATGGCTTGACGAGAGGGAATTGGTGTGAATTTGGATTGCATGACATTACAAAATTTTCTAAACACAACACCTTCCACAAATCTAAATGGTAGCTCATCAATGACCACTATCTCCGCAAGAGACCTTTTACATGTATCAAAATTAAAAGTTGTTGGTACAACCTCAGCACCCTCTTCATTTTGTTTTGGTTTAAGATTTAATAATCTGTATCCCTATTTGGATATTCTTTACAATTTGGTGTATGACTCCTCAAATTGCTAGTCCCATGAAGTCTAGAGTCAGCCAAATACTCTTTTTTGCAATATTTGCATACGGCTTTGCGTTTCCCATCGGTCCTTACAACCTTATCAAAATGATCCCAAAATGTGGATGGTGCTCTCCCCCCTCCACCGTCACTCTTTCTCTTTGGGGGTCTAGGAGGCTTAGGCTTAGGTTCAGGTTCGGCTAAAAGGGGATTCATTTGAGAACTAGAGGATTCTGAAGGTAAAAGATTGATTGCGGGAGATTGAACACTATCCTTCATTTAAACTGGATTACAAAAATTACAAATTCAATTTCAATAACATAACAGATTACAGATTCAATTTCAATAACATAATTACAGATTCAACACAATTACAGATTCAATTTTAATTACAGATTCAACACGATTATAGATTCAATTTCAACAACATAACAAATTTAATAACAGATTCAATAGCATATTTAATTTAATAACAGATATAATCACCCTCTAAAAAATTTTGAATAACAGATTCAATACAAATTCAGTTTAATAACATATTCAATTTAAAATTACAATAATAGATTTAATTTTCACTTCTAACATAAATTCAATAACAGATTTAATTCCAAAAACACAGATTCAATTTCCACTTATCATAGATCTATTGCTACAAAAAAATAATAATAATAAAATAAAAATAAAATAAAATTAGATTTAATTCCAAAAACACAGATTCATTTTCCACTTCTCACAGATCTGTTGCTACAAAAAAAAAAAAAAATTGACAGATCTAAGTGCATAAACAGATCTGATGAGATGAGAGAGTGAGGGAGACAGATCAGAGAGAGAGATCTGATATGTTGCACACAAAAAAATCAAAGATTAGGGAAAGAGAGAGATAGAGACAAAGATAGAAAGAGAGGCTTACCTGTGAGGTCGATCGATGTGATGAAAGAGTGAGATCGATCGATTGATCTTGCGGTGAGAGAGAGTTGATCGGTACAGATGCAAAATGAGAAAGTGAGAGACTAATGAAAGGAGAGAGTGAGGAAGACAGATTAGAGAGAGAGATCTGATATGTTGCAAAAAAATCAAAGATTGGGGAAAGAGAAACAGAGACAAAGAGAGAGGCTTACTTGTGAGGTCGATTGGTGCGATGAGAGAGTAAGGTCAATCGGTTGATCTTGCGATGAGAGAGAGTCGATCGGTGCAGATGAAAAATGAGAAAGTGAGAGAGAGACTAATGAGATGAGAGAATGCGCAGCAGTGTGTTTTTGAGTTTCAGAGATAGATTAAGGTTTTTACTAGTTTTGTTTGTTATAGATAGAGTGAAGATAAACGGTCCATATTTGAAATATAAAATTTAAAAAAAAAAAAAAAAAAAAAGGTTAATGCGGGCGGGTGCGGTTCAAACTCGTAACCCGTCTGTAACTCGAAAATCAGCTAAAATTCAAACCGCATCCAACCCTAATGTGTTTGCGAAACCGCCTATACATGTGCGAGTCAGATCGAGTAAAGCAATTTGGGCGAGTCGGATAACCTTACGTCCAGACCTAACTGCACAGTGTGCACAGCAGTAACTGTGGTGAATTAAAACTATATCGTTTGCATCATTTCTACGAGTCTTTTTTGATTTTTTTTAAATATATTTATTAGATGATAAAATACACAAGTCAAGAATAAATATTAAGGGGTTGTTTAGGATTGAATTTTTTTTGTTTTTAGGAAACTTTATTTAAAAAGCTTAAACTTTGAGGTTTTATTCAACTAAACCAAAAAATAAAAATAAAAAATTTGAAAAAAGGATAAAAATCTAAAAGTTTTTCAACATCTAATAATTTTTTGGGGGGAAAATTACAAACAAGTCTCAGCGTTTGAATCTTATAATAAAACAAATCATTAATTTTTAATTTTGTCAATTTAAATTTTAAATTTTTGATTTATTTTAAATGTAAATCATTTATCTATTTTTGTTAAGTAAAATCAACTGAAAAATAAGTATTTGTCATTAAAAATGAGTTTTTTTTTTTAAAAAAAAATATTTTGAATTTAATGATTAAAATGTGAGTTTTTTTTTTTTTTTTTTTTTTTTTTCGAGTTTAGGCTATGTTTGGCATAAACTATTTGGGTTAAAATAGTCACAAAAAGATAATATGTTACATTTGTCTTAGGCTATTTTAGGCTATGTTACATTTATTTGGATTAAAATAATTATGGTTTAAATGTAACATTTTGTCTTATTAATTTTTTAGCATATTTTGTCTTTTTGTGACTTTTTTTTTTTTTATTTACCTAAAAAAAAAGTCACAAGACAAAATATGTTAAAAAACTAATAAGACAAAATGTTACATTTAAACCATAATTATTTCATTTTCTCTCACAAAAGTCAAAAAAATTAAAAAGTCCATTCCAAATGAGACTTTTTAATCCCAAACTAAAATAGTCAAAAAATCAAATAGCTAAAAAGCTAATTCACATCTCAAACGAAAGCTTAGTTAATGAAAATAAATAGATGATTTCAATTGAAAACAAATAAAAAAAATCAAAATTTAAATTGATGAAATTTAAAACTCAAGGTTTATATTTTATTATAAAAGTCAAATCTCCGTTTCTTTTGTAATTGTCCTTTTTTAAGGTATTTCATCATTAATAAAAAAAAAAATCAAATTTTTTAATTTTTATTTTTACTTTTTTGGTTGATCTTACCCATGATTTTTTTTATCACAATTGAAGGTGCAGATGCTACAATTATGATTTTTTTCTACATTATATTTGTCATAGTTTTGTTTGTAAATATAATTCAATTCTCGTTTAATTGAATTAGATCTATGATTGTTTGATTGAAAATTGTTAATCATTACTTAAATTGAATCCTAATTACAAATTAATATCTTGAAACTTTTAGGAGTTTTCAAATATTTATTTTTAACTTAATATTTCATCATCTAATAAAAATATTTAAAAAAACAAAAGCACTAAAAAATGACATAGATCAGAATATTATAACCCAGTCAACACCAAATACAAAAGGCATGTTTCTTCATTGTACCAGTGACAGAAATAATGTAGTTCAGTTTTAGTTCACTACAGTTACTGTTGTGCACATTGTGTAGTAGTATCCCTTTGTATATCATTATAAAAATGAATATATTAAAAATGTATAATGTATCTTTTTTTTAAAACGTGTATCTTAAAGGAAGATGTTGGCATTGTTAATTAAGAAAATTGCACTTAGCAACGGTTCATGGATTTGTGTACAAATAGTGCATAGATTCATTGTACTTTTAACATCATATTTAAAATAATTTTGAATCATATATTAATGGGCAAATTATCAATACCCCTCGAAATTTGATTAAAATACGAATTTCTCACTGAAATTTGAGAAATTACATCTCCTTAGGTTTATATTTGCATAACAAATGAGGGGGTAATTTGTTATGTAAATATAAACTTCAGGAGGTAATTTATTATGCAAATATAAATATCGGGGGCGGAATGTAATTTCTCAAATCTCAAGAAAAAAATTTATATTTTAGTCAAATCTCCATGTAGTGTTGGTAATTTGCCCTATATTTAATTTATTTTTAGAAAAAATAGGTGAAAAATCTATTTCATTGGCGCTAATGTTAGGATCTTGTTTGTTTTCCTGCATAGGCCATGAGATTGGATTATGTGGGTCCCATAAGAAACACGAACTTGATTGCAAAAGATTATAGTTTAGGAAGCTGGGTTAGGGCTAAAATAGTCATAGAAGATAAAATAAGTTATTTTAACCCAATAAGATAAAACATCACATTTAATTTATAATCATTACATTTTTCTCTCACAAAAAATTTAAAAAGGTAAAAAGGTTAAAAAGCCTTCTCAAACGAGATTTTTTAGTCCCAGATTAAAATAGTAAAAAAGTCGACCCACTTTCCAAACGAAGGCAGAATATCTTTTCAACAAACATGATTTATCTCACATTTTAAACTTGTTTCAGATTTGCTAAGTGTATTTTTTTAACTTTTTAATTAAAAAAAGTAGAAAAAAATATGTATGCTTAGGATAATTTTTTAATTTTTTACGAAAGGATGTGTAATAAAATATTATAATAAAATCAAGATGACCATTTTACCCTTGTTGACTTTTTGAATTTTGGATAGTTGAATTCAAAGCAAAATAATAATTTTACTGTCTAAGTAAATGTCAAAAAGTCAAAAAAGTAAGGCCTTGTTTGTCATAACTTAAAAAAGTTAAAAAGTCAAAAAGTCACTATCCTATATAAGTCACATCATCTTATTTAAGTCACATCACCTCTCTATCACATCACTTCAAACCCAACCCATACCCAACTCATATTTCATAAAAAGTCAAAAAATACACTTATTTAGATCATAATCGTAAAAGTCAAAAGTCCATACTATTTGGATTTGAATTCAACTACCAAAAAGTTAAAAAGTTAAAAGTCAACAAGAATAGAATGATTATTTTGATTTTATTACAATATTTTATTACACATCTTTTCGTAAAAAGATAAAAAATTATTCTAAATATATATTTTTTCTCTACTTTTTTTAATTAAAAAGTAAAAAAAAATACACTTGTATAGCACATTTTTTCATTCAATATTACTGAGCCAATGATTTGATTCAACCTAGGCCAAGTTTGGCATGACTGAAAAAAGACAAAAAGTCAAAAAGTCACTATCCTATTTAAGTCATATCATCTTATTTAAGTCACATCACCTCTCTAACACTTCACTTCAAACCCAACCCAAACCCAACCTATATTTCATAAAAAGTCAAAAAGTGCACTTATTTAGTCTTCCCAAACTAGGCCCTAGTCTAGTAAACAAACAAAGTCAGAAGATTGATTTGTTTCGTTGTGAGTCAAAAGATTGATTTATTTAGTTATTTTGCGAGGTTTGTTAAAAGTTAATTTTTTAATTTTTTAAAATTTTTAAAAATATATGTAAGACGGGTTAACTTGAGCCCACTAATTAATTGGGCCCAATCGAAACCCAATTGGAAAACCCCCAAAAAATTGGTGAGTTTGGAGAAATTATTGTCAAATAGGCCTAAGTGAATTCTATTGAATAGGTCCATAAGAAAGCCAACAAATTGAACCAAGGAAGACCTATCAAGCATATGTCTCTAAAGAGAGTCCGACAAACCTATCCGAGGAGGCCCAAATTGTAATGACCCGACCCTCGTCCATGTTTTTGATATATTTCATCCCTTGTTATGTGCTTTTAACATGTTTGCTGAAAAATTTCATGAAAATTATGGTTAAGGAAATGAAATGTATGGTTATGAATGTCTATCTGTTACTCAAGAAAGGTATCTGTTCCATTGGAATGCTTGAATCAGAAATTGAAGGCCTTAATGGCTTAATTGTCAGAAATTGATTATATATCTATGATCAGCATAATTTTTAGGTAATTTTAAGCATGTTCGTGAAATTTCAATTTTGGAATGATTAAACGACTCATTTTTGTCTTATATGCCCTACTTGTGAACATATATATATTGATGAGACTTTATGATTTTTTGGTCAAAAACGTGGATACCATTTTGGGAGAGAAAATAAGAAGAAGTAAAGAAGAGAAATTGGGGAAGAAGGGATTCAACAAGGAATTTGGGCAAATTGTTAGAAGTTTGGGAATAAATTCAAGGTAAGCCCAAGATCATAACAACTTAAGAGTTGTAATTTATGTTTTTGTTTGCTTCATGTATGCTTCATGTTTAAAGTATGAGGGTTTTCACCAATTGGTACTTTTGACACTTAACTTGGGTGTTATATGAAATTATGCTTCAATCCTTGGTTTATACCATCACTTCATGAATATATGTGTATATCATGTGCTATGGTTCATTATAGAGATCTATCATGTGTTATGTTTCAATAAACATAAAGAACTTGAGTCCAAGAATAAAAGTGAGTGAGGAATGGCTTGATTAAGTTCCTAATCTTGTGCAATTTGCCATGTTTACAAGGTAGAATCCATGTTATAAAGATATTAGATAGTATAGATCCCATTGGAATTGCATGAGGAATGGTTTGGTGATGTAAAATTCGAAGTACAGGATTTCAGGGTCTGCGTGGTCCGCTCGAGCGGAGGAAAGTCAGCTCGAGCGGGAAAAACCACCTCCCAGCAGTTTGAGGCAAAATGCACAGTCCGCTCGAGCGGAAAAGGGGCGCTCGAGCGGAGGACTTATTTTCAGGAAAAATGAAATGCTTTCTTCTGTTTTGCTTGCTCCATCCTCTGCTAATGTTTTTAGAGTATGTTGGCGATTTTCAAATAATGGTGCATATGAAGTGTAATATGCAGAAACCGGTTATGCAATGATGTAAGAAAAAGAAGATCTAATGTGCAAGTTATGCTTGTGTGCAGGACACCCTCCAGGAGGAAATAGCACATCATCACAGCACTGTGAGTAGTAGTACCTGTGCAACTGTTATGCAATTATGTCAATGTTTCCAAGCATGTATTGTACTTATGTGAATGTTATGTTAATGTTTGAAGCCTATTAATGCTAATAGTATATAAAGAAAAGCAAGTCCAAGGGCCTCGTGCCATTTTCAAGGGCCTCGTGCCATTTTCAAGGGCTTTAAGGCCATCAAGTTACAAGGGCCACAGTGCCAAAATGTTTACAAGAATGTTATGCCACCATTTCCAAGGGCTTGTAGCCACCAAGCTATGTTACAAGATTAGGCCTAAGGCCATTATGTATGTAACACAGAATCAGACTACTGTATTGTCATGTACTCTGTTTAAGTTAAGCAATGTTTTATTCATGCATTACTATTCACTGAGCCCGGCTCACTCTCTCAGTTTTGTCTGTTTCTGTAGGTCACCCCCCAGGTGGACCATCCTAGCTCAGGATGCCGTTTTCCTTGGTCGACCCTTACGTGTCCATGCACTATATCAAGCTACTTATTTTTGGTGAAACCTTGGGAGACGTTTGTTTACCTTTTTAATGCTACCCAAGTTACTGTACATAACTTTTGTGTTTTTTTTGTATACGCCCAGCCATGAGGCTGGGGCTGCCAATGTATGTGTATGTAATCGATATTCAGAGATTTCGTTTTAAGCCTTGACCATTATTGATGGCGTATATGATGCATGAGATCCTGGCATATTAGAAAATTGCTCAATGGTGTATGCTGTATCTATGTTTGTTCGTATGTTTATGCTTTCGATAAGGCCCCATAGGTTTGGTTATCAGGTTACAGGTCCATTTATGATTAGGTCACGCCCAAACTTTTAGGGGCAGGTTTGGGGGGTGACAAGTGGTATCAGAGCACGAGTTGCTATCTCACATACGGATCCATTGAGCTGTAGGGTGTCTAGAACAGATTTAGGCATCATGCATGACATCCTAAAAAGATCAGACAAGTTCGATGGCAACATTACGTGTACTTTGATAATGTTAACCATATTAAACTATTCATATTGTGTATAATTGATTGTTGTGTAGATCATGGTGAGAACGAGGACAGAAGAGGTGGAAGATGCTACCTCAGCACGGCTTGACAGGATGGAAAGGATGATTATGGAAATGGCGGAGACACTACGTCAACAACAGCAGCAGCCTCAATAACAACCGCCACCGCAACCAGTACCCCCACTAGTGGTACCAGAGTTTCATGCTGAAGATCGAACTATTACTCTTACTAAGGAATTTAAAAAGATGAAACCACCATCTTTCAAGGGTGGAATAGAACCGATGAAAGCTGAGGCCTGGGTGTTGGGCATAGAGAAATTATTTGAAGTTTTCCCTTGCACCGAAGCTCAAAAGGTGCAATTGGCTGCCTTTACCTTTGAAGATGAAGCACGCAGATGGTGGATGCTAACGAGAACAACCCATCCAGGACTAACATGGGACAGATTCCTAGAGCTATTTTACGATAAGTACTTTCCCCAAAGTATGCGGGATAAAAAGGTGACTGAATTTGAAACTCTCAGACAAGGGAATAAGACTGTTGCTGAATATGAAGCCCAATTTGCGGAGTTAGCCCGGTTCGCGCCGCATATGGTGGACACGGACTATAAGAAGGCACGAAAGTTTGAAGGGGGCTTGCGAGGAGCAATTCTGGATCGAGTCAATATGTTAAAGTTGCCTACTTATGTAGATGTGCTGGAGAGGGCTGTTATAGCTGAAGGGAACCTTGCTACCCAGAACCGGATTGCCGAATGGAAAGGAAAAAGGCAAAACAATCAATGGTCGAAGGGAGCGACTACTCCACCAAACAAGAAACAAAACTCAGGGACTTCAAACATTTCTGCTCCTAATCAGGGTATGATTCCTACTTGTTCGGAATGTGGGAAGAGACATCGTGGGGTATGCCAATGGAAGTCTGGAGCTTGTTATCAATGTGGTAAAACAGGTCATTTGATAAAGGACTGCCCCCAAAGGAATCAACGAAATGGCGATAGGGCGGCTACTAGTTCAACGGGGTTTACACCAACTACGAATACCAAAGCACCGGTCAAGCCTAACAATAATAAAGACACAGCGAGACAAGGCAGGGTGTTTGCATTGGTTCCAGGAGATGTGCAGAATGCAGCAACAGTAGTGTCAGGTACATTTATGGTTCATGGTCATTCTGCTTTTGTTTTATTTGATTCTGGCTCTACTCACTCCTTCGTGTCGAAACTATTTGCACAAAACTTAGACCAAACTGAGGAAAAACTGTCTTATATGTTGTGTATATCTTCACCTTTGGGAGACTCTATACTTTGTACTTCTATTTACCTTGGTTGTGAACTTGAACTTGGGGATATCCGGGTATACGCCAACCTACTACCACTCGACATGGCCCATTTTGATATCATCCTGGGAATGGATTGGTTAGGTGAATATGGTGCAACTATAGATTGTTTGACTAAGCAGCTCAGTTTCCACCCTCCGGGTCAATCAGAGTTTATGGTTCAGGGGCAGGAAGTGACTTCTCCACCTTATCTGATTTCTGCGGCAAAGGCGTGTAAATTAATTCAGAAGGGGTGTCGGGGATATTTATGCAGTATTTCGGAGGGGCAAGTGGTGGATGGGAATGTTAACAGAATTCCAGTTGTTTGTGAATTTCCGGATGTCTTTCCTGAGGAATTGCCAGGGCAGTTGATAGACCGTGAAATTGAGTTTACCATCGACGTAGCACCAGGAACTCAACCCATTTCGAAGACTCCGTATAGGATGTCACCAGCCGAGATGAAGGAATTAAAAATGCAGTTGCAGGATTTGTTGGACAAGGGATTCATCCGTCCGAGTGTGTCTCCGTGGGGTGCGCCAGTTCTGTTTGTAAAGAAGAAGGATGGAACACTTCGGCTTTGTATCGATTACAGGGAACTTAATAAAGTCACAATCAAGAACAAGTATCCATTACCAAGAATTGATGACCTATTTGATCAGCTTCAGGGGGCACAAGTCTTTTCCAAAATTGACCTACGGTCTGGATACCATCAATTAAAAGTTAAGGCTGAGGATGTTGAGAAGACAGCCTTTCGAACCCGCTATGGCCATTATGAGTTTTTGGTTATGCCCTTCGGAGTCACTAATGCGCCAGCAGCTTTTATGGATTTGATGAACCATGTTTTCAAACCCTATTTGGATGAGTTCGTAGTGGTCTTTATTGACGATATTCTCATCTATTCAAAGGATGTAGAAGCTCACAAGAACCATCTTCGTTTGATCCTTCAAACCCTCCGGGAAAGGAAATTGTATGCAAAGCTGAAGAAATGTGAATTTTGGCTACCAGAGGTGGCGTTTCTGGGGCACATCATTACAAAGGAAGGAGTTTCTGTTGACCCACACAAGATTGAGGCAATCGTAAATTGGCCAACTCCTACCAATATGACCGAAGTGCGTAGTTTCATGGGGTTAGCTGGCTATTACAGGAGATTTGTTCAAAATTTTTCCAAGATTGCTATGCCACTTACCCAACTGACTCGAAAGGGAATTGCATTTGAATGGTCAAAGGAACAGGAATCTGCTTTCCAGGAATTGAAAACAAAGTTGACGACCGCACCAGTTTTGGCCTTGCCATCCGGTACAGAGGGATTTGTAATCTACAGTGATGCTTCACACAAAGGGCTGGGATGTGTACTTATGCAAAAGGGAAAAGTCATTGCTTATGCTTCTCGGCAGCTGAAACCCCACGAGAAGAATTATCCCACGCATGATTTAGAGCTAGCAGCAGTGGTCTTTGCCTTAAAAATATGGAGACATTATTTGTATGGCACCACCTGTGAAGTATACACCGACCATAAAAGTCTCAAGTACCTCTTTACTCAGAAAGAGTTAAATATGCGGCAACGACGGTGGTTGGAATTACTCAAAGATTATGATTTGCAGATCTATTACCATCCTGGTAAAGCCAACACGGTTGCGGATGCGCTCAGTCGGAAAAATATGGGGATTATGGCAAGTATGGTTACGGAGCAAAAGGAACTGGCAATTAAATTAGATAAGATGGAAGTAGACTTGGTACTACATGAACAGGAAGCTTTAATGGCAGCAGTGATGGCCCAACCAACTTTACTTGTGGAAATTAAATTGCACCAATCGGAAGATGAAGTTTTACAGAAGATACGTGAGGAGTTAGGAACAAAACCAAAACCCGGATTCAGCATGGTAGACTCAGTGCTCAAATTTCAAAACCGAATATGTGTCCCCAATGGACTAAATATTAAACAAAAGTTGATGGAAGAGGCACATACCTCAAGGTTCTCAATGCATCCAGGGAGTACTAAAATGTACCGGGATTTAAAGCGAAATTTTTGGTGGCCAAGTATGAAGAGGGAGATTGCAGAATTCGTCGCCAAGTGTCTACATTGCCAGCAAGTAAAGGCGGAGCATCAGAGACCGGCAGGTTTGCTACAGTCCCTCCCAATCCCGGAATGGAAGTGGGAACATTTAACCATGGATTTTGTTGTAGGGTTACCACGGACTCCACGGGGTATGAATTCAATTTGGGTCATTGTGGACCGATTAACTAAGTCCGCCCACTTCTTGCCAGTAAAAACTCAGTATAATGCAGACAAATTGGCAGAAATTTATGTGAACGAAATTGTGAAGCTTCATGGCGTTCCAGTCTCGATTGTGTCAGATAGGGATCCTAAGTTTGTTTCCAGATTCTGGCAGAGTTTGCAAGAAGCAATGGGTACAGAATTAAAGTTTAGCACGGCTTTCCACCCCCAGACCGACGGTCAGTCCGAGAGAACGATCCAAACCCTAGAAGATATGCTCCGGATGTGTGTGTTGGATTTTCAAGAAAGTTGGGAAACTCACCTGCCGTTAATAGAATTTGCATACAACAATAGCTACCACTCGAGTATAGACATGGCACCCTATGAAGCTTTGTATGGAAGACCATGTCGTTCTCCCGTATGTTGGGCTGAAGTTGGAGATAAATCCTTGTTAGGACCTGAAATTGTTCAATTGACAACAGAAAAGGTTCGAGTTATTCGAGGAAGATTGAAAACTGCTCAAAGTAGACAGAAAAGTTATGCGGATAATCGACGGAGAGATTTGGAATTTGAAGTGGATAGTCATGTCTTTGTGAAAGTCACTCCAATGAAAGGGCACCCAAGATTCGGCAAAAAGGGTAAGTTGACACCTCGGTATGTCGGTCCCTTTCAAATTCTGGAGAGAGTGGGTCCGGTGGCTTACCGAGTTGCCCTTCCGCCACACATGAGTCAAATGCATAATGTGTTTCATGTCTCTATGCTTCGTAGATACCTTCCGGATCCGTCACATGTCATTGATTATCATCAAATTGAGTTGGATGACAAGTTAATTTATGAGGAAAAACCAATCCGCATTTTAGACCGACAAGTAAAACAATTGCGAAACCGTGAAATCCCCATGGTAAAAGTTGAGTGGCAAGAACATTATGGAACTGACGCAACGTGGGAAAGAGAAGAAGAAATGCAACATCAATACCCACACCAGTTTCAATCCTAAGGTAACACAAGTTTGGAGGACCAAACTTATTTAAGGGGGGGAGAGTGTAATGACCCGACCCTCGTCCATGTTTTTGATATATTTCATCCCTTGTTATGTGCTTTTAACATGTTTGCTGAAAAATTTCATGAAAATTATGGTTAAGGAAATGAAATGTATGGTTATGAATGTCTATCTGTTACTCAAGAAAGGTATCTGTTCCATTGGAATGCTTGAATCAGAAATTGAAGGCCTTAATGGCTTAATTGTCAGAAATTGATTATATATCTATGATCAGCATAATTTTTAGGTAATTTTAAGCATGTTCGTGAAATTTCAATTTTGGAATGATTAAACGACTCATTTTTGTCTTATATGCCCTACTTGTGAACATATATATATTGATGAGACTTTATGATTTTTTGGTCAAAAACGTGGATACCATTTTAGGAGAGAAAATAAGAAGAAGTAAAGAAGAGAAATTGGGGAAGAAGGGATTCAACAAGGAATTTGGGCAAATTGTTAGAAGTTTGGGAATAAATTCAAGGTAAGCCCAAGATCATAACAACTTAAGAGTTGTAATTTATGTTTTTGTTTGCTTCATGTATGCTTCATGTTTAAAGTATGAGGGTTTTCACCAATTGGTACTTTTGACACTTAACTTGGGTGTTATATGAAATTATGCTTCAATCCTTGGTTTATACCATCACTTCATGAATATATGTGTATATCATGTGCTATGGTTCATTATAGAGATCTATCATGTGTTATGTTTCAATAAACATAAAGAACTTGAGTCCAAGAATAAAAGTGAGTGAGGAATGGCTTGATTAAGTTCCTAATCTTGTGCAATTTGCCATGTTTACAAGGTAGAATCCATGTTATAAAGATATTAGATAGTATAGATCCCATTGGAATTGCATGAGGAATGGTTTGGTGATGTAAAATTCGAAGTACAGGATTTCAGGGTCTGCGTGGTCCGCTCGAGCGGAGGAAAGTCAGCTCGAGCGGGAAAAACCACCTCCCAGCAGTTTGAGGCAAAATGCACAGTCCGCTCGAGCGGAAAAGGGGCGCTCGAGCGGAGGACTTATTTTCAGGAAAAATGAAATGCTTTCTTCTGTTTTGCTTGCTCCATCCTCTGCTAATGTTTTTAGAGTACGTTGGCGATTTTCAAATAATGGTGCATATGAAGTGTAATATGCAGAAACCGGTTATGCAATGATGTAAGAAAAAGAAGATCTAATGTGCAAGTTATGCTTGTGTGCAGGACACCCTCCAGGAGGAAATAGCACATCATCACAGCACTGTGAGTAGTAGTACCTGTGCAACTGTTATGCAATTATGTCAATGTTTCCAAGCATGTATTGTACTTATGTGAATGTTATGTTAATGTTTGAAGTCTATTAATGCTAATAGTATATAAAGAAAAGCAAGTCCAAGGGCCTCGTGCCATTTTCAAGGGCCTCGTGCCATTTTCAAGGGCTTTAAGGCCATCAAGTTACAAGGGCCACAGTGCCAAAATGTTTACAAGAATGTTATGCCACCATTTCCAAGGGCTTGTAGCCACCAAGCTATGTTACAAGATTAGGCCTAAGGCCATTATGTATGTAACACAGAATCAGACTACTGTATTGTCATGTACTCTGTTTAAGTTAAGCAATGTTTTATTCATGCATTACTATTCACTGAGCCCGGCTCACTCTCTCAGTTTTGTCTGTTTCTGTAGGTCACCCCCCAGGTGGACCATCCTAGCTCAGGATGCCGTTTTCCTTGGTCGACCCTTACGTGTCCAGGCACTATATCAAGCTACTTATTTTTGGTGAAACCTTGGGAGACGTTTGTTTACCTTTTTAATGCTACCCAAGTTACTGTACATAACTTTTGTGTTTTTTTTGTATACGCCCAGCCATGAGGCTGGGGCTGCCAATGTATGTGTATGTAATCGATATTCAGGGATTTCGTTTTAAGCCTTGACCATTATTGATGGCGTATATGATGCATGAGATCCTGGCATATTAGAAAATTGCTCAATGGTGTATGCTGTATCTATGTTTGTTCGTATGTTTATGCTTCCGATAAGGCCCCATAGGTTTGGTTATCAGGTTACAGGTCCATTTATGATTAGGTCACGCCCAAACTTTTAGGGGCAGGTTTGGGGGGTGACACAAATCATACGAGCATCCGATGAGGTTAACCATTGCTCTCAAAAGAGATGAAACCCTCGGAGGAAATCAATTCTCCGAGGTATTGGCTTAGTCTTGAAAGGGTTCGAAACCACGAACCTAGAGACCTATTTGAGCTCAGACTCGAAAGGGTTCGGATCCACGAATCTAAAGATCTGAAGCACTTGACTTCGAACGGATTCAAACGCAATTTAGAAGTCGCTTCGTTAATGAGTCTCAGAACACTTGCGGGCTCGGAGCTTTCCGGGATCTACGTACCGGAACCATGGATGTAACGGAGTCCGAACAAAGGACCTGATCCCGAGGACGGTGAGTGGAGATAAATTCACTCTTCGGTTAAATTAGCCTATACTCGGGTCAAGGTGGCACGATCTAGGGGGTCCTTGAGACTCGGTAATATTTACGGCAGGGCGTTCTTTGAACTACCCCTGACCCTTCTGCGGCAGGGCGTCCTCTGGGACTACCCCTGACCTTTTGGGATGATTGAGGATCATTGGTTAGGTGTGACTAAGAAGAAGGGTTCGCCAAGAGGTTGATCTCCTCTTCAGGGTTTTCCTAATCTTCAGAGAGGTCACCTCCTCGGATAAGGTGGTTAGAGAGAATATTTCCCATGTACCTTGCACATGGGCTCCATCTTACATCATAAGATGCCTATAAATAGCACCCACCCATAACTTTACAAAGGATGGATTTTGGAGAGATAACTCTTGGGAAAGAACTAATTTCCCTTCTTCATAATCAACTTTGAGAGTGAAAGTGGGAGATTCATGGAAAGCCTTGCCATTATTCTCTTTCTAACTATTTTGCCTTCTTCTTCACCCAATGTCTTATCTTCATCATCTCTTTGCTTTTGTGTTCTTAGTTGTGACTATTGAAGAATCTAAGCATCTTATCATTTTTCTAGAGAATTCGAATTTTTCTTCAAAGATCTTCGAATTCTCCAACGACGTTCTTGAACCCCTTATACAATACATAT
This sequence comes from Camellia granthamiana, assembly GCA_036172215.1. Taxonomy (NCBI): domain Eukaryota; kingdom Viridiplantae; phylum Streptophyta; class Magnoliopsida; order Ericales; family Theaceae; genus Camellia; species Camellia granthamiana. Next base: position 117,340,689 of record CM069904.1, read on the forward strand.
ATATATATATATATATAAAGTATAGAAATAATGTAATGTAAAATAAATTAAAATTTGACTTTTAACTTTTAACTATCTTCTTAAAAGAGGCCATAATAAAATGTTTATGTGAAAATTACAAATATCATTGTTGGACAGTCGCCGAAAAAGTTAGCAGTGATAGTTGTGATGATTTGAATAGATAAATAAATAAATTAGGTAAATAAATAGATTATATTAGAACAGAAAAGTAACATATAAATAGTGACGGAACCAAAAATTTAATATAGGAACACATTAATTATAATCTCAAAATTTTTCTTTCCCAATCAATAATAATAATTTTTTAAGCTAGTATTAAACACAAAAAATTAATATTAACACAAGTTAATATTTTTAGTTTTAGTACAAATTAAATCCCTAATTTTAACACAAACAACAACACCAAAATCCCTAATTTTAATATAAATCACCACCAATCAAGATTCATAATTTTATCATATCAAAATCTCTAATTTTAACATAAATAATAACAAATAAATTTTTTTACAAATTAAAACTTAACAAATAACTATAAATTAATATTCATAATTTTTATTTAAAAATAAAAAATAATAAATAAAGTTACTTGTAAATAATGAAGAGAGGACACCAAGGTTATAGTGTGGTCCCAAATTTGTATTGTATGATTCCAATTTGGTGAATCATGAGCCGATAAATTGTAAGGCAACAATGGAGACAAAAAGATAAAAAAAATATAAAGACACTTAACAAGTATTGTAAATAAATAAAATAAAATAAATAAAGAATTTCCATCGCTTTTAGAGTTAAAGATCCTCCTGGCTGTCACTAAATGCCTTCCTCATCAAGTTTTTCATTTTTTTTTAGATTGGCCATTGCCCAGCAAATTAAGAATTATTTATAAATAAATAAATAAATAAAAGTTGAGACTTTGGAAATTGGGGAGTTGTATGTGTCAGTATTTAGCTAAGAGTGTAGGACACAAACAAAAAAAAAATTTGAAAAGTCAAAAGCGAGTTATGTCAATGTTTATTTTGGGACTGTGTGTCAATGTTTAGTTAAGATCAAAAAAATATATATATTTGAAATGTTAGAGGCACATAACCCCCCTCTCCCCCCGGTCCCTTAATACCTCTGCCTCTGCATGTGAACAAATAGATAATAATTCGACAAATAAAGATAATATGATATTTTACATTGTTGTTGTCCATGTGACTTTAAAAGATTTAACATTGATATCTAGAGTAACGTTTTTCTTTTAGATAGAATCTGCCAGAAACCAAGGGCGGACCTTTGATTCGTCGATGGGGTGGACTAATATTAAAGTAAAATTATATAATATATTTTAAGTATAACCACATTTGAAAAATGAGAATTTAATAATATAATCTAGATTAATATCTAAATTTATTGATTTGAAACAATCTAATTAAGTTGTACTCGACGAGTCTTTAAAGATTCGAATTCATCGATTACAGAATCTAAATCAATTTTCAAAAAGTATAAAAAACAATATGCTTTATCTTTTGAAGGAGAATACTCTAGCCAAGAAAATTGTTTAAACCAAATATGCTGAAATTTGCGATTCTGTTTTTCCAAATGAGGACCTAGGATACTCAAGTTTAGGTTGATAAGACCTCAAATTCATATAAGCTCGTCTAACCTCATCCCGTTGATTAGCCAGATATTCACAAATTTACAAGCGTAAACTAGAATGCCTTTCAATAACAGTTGAATCAAATTCGTTTGGTTTATTTGCTTAAGGCATGGAAGGCGGTTGGTTGCACATCAGAAAATGAGATTTCAACAACATTGGATGTTGTACTACTAGACTTCTATTTTGATTGATAGAATGAGAAAAGAGTTTTGCATTTTTTGAATATGGAGGTTCTATTATTTATAACCTAAAAAAAAAATTAGCCCTACTTAATATTAAAGTAGAGTATATTCGCAATAATTTTAAATATTAGGGTTTCTATATATATCCGCAATAATTTTTATTTAAGTTTTCATTATTTTTATATATGTCCAAAAAAAACTCATTCAAAATTTAAAAACTAAGAACAATATAGAACATTGAATAAGGCAGCATCATAAAAAAAAACTAAAAGCTAATATTTATTGTATAAAGACAATTTCAAAACCATTGTTAATCAAATCCATTCTCAACCAACGAAATAAAATAATTAGTTAATTACACTTACCAAAAATGTTAAGAAAGTGAAGCTGCTGTAGGCTGCTGGAGACGACGGAGAGGGTTGCTGCCTATCTATTGGAAGATGTGAGGATTGTTTTGAAAGATTTGTTGTTTAAACAAATACAAACCTATTGGGTTGCCTATCTATTTTTTTGGGTAAGTATTGGGCTGCTATTGGACTGTCTATCTAAAAAACAAACAAAAAAACTATTGGCCCTTATTTGAGGCAGGGTGTAGACACCCCATTTTTGACCGCCCTTAAGACTTGGGCGCCACTGATTGCGCCACTGATTGCTTACTTGATGGTGCAGGCTATCTTGTGCAAAGGTTCAATTTATTCGGTAAGGAGAGTGTCAAATCCCAACCTCACAACCCCTTTTTGGACCAAAGCCTTTTCACCAAAAGATTTTAGATCTTATAACCCTCCATTTCAAAATATTTTTGAAAAAGTTCCAACGATGTTCCGAGGCTTGCATTTCGTTAAATGTTGCGTTTTTCGGTAAACCAAGTAAGGACAAAGTGGAAATAAATGAAAGAGATGTGAACTCTGTGAAAAATATTTCAAAACACCTTATTTAGAGGTTTGGAGTTGAAGAAAATGAGAGAGGAGATAAGAGAACTAGCTGAGGAGAAGTTCGGCATGAATCCGGATAGGACCGAAACTAAGCAGTCTCCACTAAAAGAGGCATATCTTTTTTCACACTTGGAATTTTGATGTGAGGCTTCCACCATTGGAAAGAAGACTTCCGGGGCTACAATTTAGGATTAAGAATGACCTACAAAAGAGTCCAGATGAAGGAGATATTCCCATTTGAAGTTAGGCCCAAAAAGCAGATTTTTTTGGCCAACCAGAGGTGGATGTTGCTAGCCATGGATGGGCTTTTCTGGCCATGTGCCGGCCACCTGCTGTCCAGGAGTGATCCTTGCCGGCCAAGAATGGACCTGTGCTGGCCATTGGTTCAAAAAGTCAGATTTCTGTAGATATTTGTCTTCCAACTGTCCATTTTGGGATATTTTCGACCTGAGCTCTTGTTTTTCTATATATAGAGGCTGTTCTCTATTGTTTTCAAGGTTAGAACATTTTGAGGAGTGAAATATTTTGGGAGTCTCTCTCTCTACATTTCTCTCTCTCTTGAACCTTTGTGCATACAAGTAGAGAAACACTTCTCCTTTGCCTATACATCCTTGACCAAAGTTGGTTATCTTTGGGTTGAGATTCCTTGGGACCTTCTTTGAGCTTTAGAAGGTGATTTTAGCTTGATTTCGTGCCTCATTTGTGCCTAAAGTGTGCTTGACTTCAAGAGGTATAACCTTTACCCTTTAAGTTTGTTTTTCATACTTGTTTTTGCCATCTTTTTGTACTGTTTTTGGCCTAGTTTTCAACTACAAAAACCTCTGTTTTTTAGACTTAAAAATGGTGGTTTGAGGTTATTTTGAGTTTGGGGGGTGGTCCACCCTTCTTGTCTCTTTGCTTGTTAAGTTTTTGTGCCATCTTTTCATCACTTTCAAACCAACTCTTTTGGACTTTTAACCCCTGAAATTCAGAGGTTTTTCAGTGGTAAAAACTATGTTTTGAGGTCCAAAATTGGAGGGGTTAGCCTCCCCTCCTTATGTCTAGCTTGCATGCCTAGTTAGCTTCATATGTTAGCATGTTTTTGTAGCTTAACTTAGCTTATTTCCAGCATGTTTTTGCTTCTGATTTGGGCTGCTTTAGCTTTGTTTTGAGCTGTTTGTGTTGTATGAGTAGTCTTTTGCATGGTTGTAGTGTAACCCCATGTTTTGGCTTATTATCTTAGCTAGTTTTTTCTTTATTCTAGCATGCCTTTCAACTGATTTTGGGCTATAAAAACTCTGTGTTTTTGGGCTGAAGCTTGGGTCCTAAGGCCATTAATGGTTGAGGGGTTGATAGCCTTTCTTTGTACCTTGTTTTGAAGGCCTTTGCCCTTATGTTTTCCACTATTGCATCATCTTTTTCAGAGCTTTTAAACACTATTTTTTAGAGCTATTTCAGTAGCTAAAAACATGTTTTGAAGTCCAAAATTGGAGGGGTTAGCCTCCCCTCCTTGTATCTTGTTTACTAGTCTAGCATGCTCCTTATCTTAGCCTATTAATCTAGCATTTTCTAGTTTAATTCCAGCATGTTTTAGGACCTGTTTTGGACTAATTTAGGATTGTTTTGAGCTGTTGGCTACATTTGAGCTTTATTTTGTATGCCTTTAGTGTAATAGTCCTCACAAGTTTAGTGTTCTAGGCCTTAAACACCTTCTTATTTGAGTTGATAGCATTTGTTTATAGCTTTATCACTTATTTTTAGCACATATCATATCTGCAACCCCTCTCATTTCTTCATTTTTTCATTTGCTTTGAGGGTTGATTAGCCTTAGGATTGTGTTTAAACTTGAGATTGAGGTTTGTACTTAATTAACGGCATGACCTGTCTCTTGCCTTAAACCATCTCTTGGGTGACACCTCTTCTATTAAAAGACACTCACTTTTAGACTAATCAATTAAAGAATGGATTGGTAAGCTAAAATGAGTAAACAAAATTGGACAAGTAAAAGAGGCAAGATAAAGGATCTTTTGTGTTGCATTGCATGTGTTTGAATCGGACGTTAATTCGAACACAAGGCAAATGGCACATTTCATACTCAATAGTGATGATATGTGCCATTTTCCTTGGTCTCCATTGCCCTTGATCATGCATGATAGGGTGGTGGTCCTTTGAGTCTTATTTGTGCATTTATTGAAATTGTACAACTTGGATCTTTGGCTATCATGCAATGAAATTACTTGATTGGTGGTTTTGGATCCAAGAGTGCCATTCCTTTGAGGTTTTGAGATGATAAGGAGGGGTATAGTACAAACATATCCTTGGAAAAACCTTCATTTTGCTCTGTTTATGCTCTGTTGCAGTGTGGTGACCCAGAGCATCAGTGGCCGGCAGTGCCTCATCAGTGGCCGGCAAGGCCTCATTTCTGGCCAACAAGGCACACTTTTGGCCGGCAGATGGCTGGCAGCAACCTCCCATGGCCAGCAGGCCACTGGTGCAATTCTTAGCAAGTTTTTGGTAAGGTGGAGCAGAAAGATTCTGGAATATGCCTAACCTTGCAAATAGAGCCTCTCGAGAGCAAAACAGAGGGCTTTTCGGAGTGAAAACCGAGCGCATGCATCTTCTGCCTTTCGAAGCAGAGCTATGGCAGTGTAGTTTTATTGCTTTGCATGATTGGTTAGTTTGCATTTGTTTTAATTAATTAGTTTGCTAATTAATTAAGTGTTGTAATAATGTAATTAGCTTAGCTAGTTATTCATTTGATTTGTAATAATAAGTCTAATTAGTTTAATTAGATTAGTTTAATTAGCTTAGCTTAGATTAGTTTAGCTCTTATTCATTCGGACCCTCCTTCGCGATGGCACAATATTGTAATAAGTGTGCGTGTGTGTATGCATGTCTTCCAACCCCGCATCTTTCTCCCTTTTATTTAATCGCTTTCGATGGTTAGATGAGGAGCATTTTCAATTAGCATACCTTATGCTTGCATGTTTGCATCCATTCATTTGTCTTGCATGCACCGAGGCTCGGCGCATCATTCAAACTGCATTGTTATTTCAATATTTCTTTGAATACGTGTTTCAAAGCTTGCTATCAAAGTGTTGCAAATACCATGATTAAGTAGCCGAGCCTATTTTATTGCGTCATTGCATGTGTTGCATTAAACATCTTGTATAGTTAGGATCATGAATTATTTCTAACTAGTTTTTGTTTTGACTTGGAGTACTCAGTAAGCTTTTACGCTTTAGCATACTTGTATGAGTGTGATTGCCATATTGCCATGTTTCACATGCTTGCCATGAGGCTATGTGCTTAAATGCTAAACTGCATGAATGCCTGTAGATGAAGGTTTGATTGTTTGAATTGGAACGATTCAACAAATGTAAGTTTTAAGCCCACTTTGTTAGTGGCAAATCATGTTTTAAGCTCACCTTGTTTGGTGGCAAATCCGCATTTCTAAGCCCACTTGAGGGTGGCAAATTCAAACCATTTTCAAAAGCAAACATGAGTTGAGTTGTTCCAAATTCTTGCGATCTTAGTCTATACTTGCTTGTACGCGTCACATAGTAAAGTTAACTAATAAACCAGAATAAGAGCACATAATATTTATAAAAGAACATATCATGATTAGTAGAGGCTGATCATTGATCAGACGAGCGGGGGTGCTCATTTCAGGACATTCCCCTCTCGTACCTAAGTTCCCGAGCCGAGGCAACTTAGGTGATGACGGACACGTGGCATTTGGCACAAGTCAAGGTTTCCTAAATTTCTCAAAAATAAAATATTTAGGTGGCAACTTTGTAATCTCGCAAAGCAGTCCAGTTTTGGCATTATTTGATTCAAAATCGATTTTCTAAACGATTTGTCGGATTTGGACTATTTGGTGTTTATCAGTTTTACATTGCACCTTGTAAGACTAGATTCAGAATCGCGGAAATCTGAACTGTGAGCCCTTTTTTTCGAACCCTCTCCGAAAGGCGGGGGGCGCAAAAAAAGGCGAGCCCACAGTTTCTGGCGACTCCACTGGGGATTTAAAGAACTTGACTCGAACTCATGATATGTTGTTTTAGCTACATTTATATGTTTCTTTGCATTTGCATTTGTATCGGTGCGCTTAAGTCATAGTGTTTGCCATCTGCTATTCCTGAACGGTTTGTCGGAGGCTCGCTTGGAAAAGCGTGGCATAAGGCTGACCGGTTGCGGGCTCTGCCACGATGGAAACACAAGTCTCGGATCTGGACTACTGTTGTACCGTTTGATCCTTCTTTTACTTCTCGGTATTAGGTGTGAAAGGTATATTAGGTAGTCTTGTTGAGGTACCCTTTTTGACCAATCGGCCTAGTTGCATATCGGAAGCCATAGAGACTGTTCCAAACTAGGACAGGTTGCTTACTTGAATGCAGGATTATGTGAAACCACTTGTTGTGCATAGTGAAACCCTAGCTCCTGACAAAATTAGGACAGGGTAACCTTATCCCCTCATAGGGGTGTTTTAGCTCTCACTTAACTGGTATGTGCTTTATAGTGAAATTGTACAGGGATGTGCATATCAGTTACCAAGTTGGTATTTGTTTTGGGGCAGAATTCAGTAGAGAACACAATCATTCAGCTGTGATCATATCTGTTCTAGTGAAATCAGGCTAAGATGTTGTCTGTTTTCTCTTTTGCAAGGTAATCCTGGAACCATAGCTTCAGAAGACTCCAATATCCCCCAGGTACTCTGGACTTATGTCGATAGACTTTGTCAGGTCGGAAATTGTTCAGAAGCAACCTGTGTTTACCTCACCCCCACCGGTTACAAGACAAATAAGGTTCAGGCAGAATTCACTGGTACAGCTTCTACAGCAGTCACACCTCAGTTCACCTGGGTCTAGTCTAGTTTGGGAACAGTTGTCTGCATTCAGCTTAGCACAAGACCAATCACTCATTCCCATGGCTCAATATCCCCCAGCCAGTGTAGAAGAACAGATACAACACCTACAATAAACAATCAAGGCACTGCAGTAGAACGCAGTCCGTCAGGCTAAAGTCACGGCGCATCAGGCCAAAGTGATAACCTGGCTACAACAACAACAACCACAACCGGCCGCGGCTTATGCATCTCATACACCTCCCACGGGTAACCCGACATCCAGAGCCACTGTCCATACTACTAATGTCCAAGAGACCCAGGGCAATCCGGCAGAGCCAATCCCAGAACAGGTCTCTAAAGCTCCTGTCTATCAAACCGAAGCTCCGTTTGAATTTGAGGTTGACCTAACTGCACTTAAGGTCAATAAACTGAAGAAGTTATTCAAACGAGCACAATGAGTGAACTCTATCCCTGATTTAAAGGATGGGTATACTGAATCTGCAGTTACCTTATCGGAGCGGTTTAAAATGCCGCATATCGACAACTTCGACAGCTCTGGAGACCCAATGATGCACCTCTGCCTATTTTCTAATATCTTGAGGCCAATAGGTTTGACCCCAGTCCAAAAGTTGTCACTATTCGGCCGAACCATGTCCGAGATAGCGGCAATCTGGTATGTGAAATTGGAGGACTCTGTGAAACAGAACTGGGAAGAGCTGGTTGAGGCCTTTATTGCTCAATACTCCTACACCACACAGATCGAGGTCACAACTCGTGATCTCGAACTCACCCGCCAAGAGCTAAATGAGGGTTTCTCAGAGTTCATGACGAGGTGGAGAGCGAAGGCCTCAATAATGACTATAAGGCCTTCCGGAAAAGATCAAATCAGGATGATTGTTCGGAATCTGCATGGCAAGTTGCTGCAGAAGATGATTGTTCTACCTTTGTTTACCTTTCCAAAGCTTCATGAAATTGGGGTTCAAATCGAGGATGCCCTCAGACAAGGGATCTTTGCGGAAGATAATGAGCCTTTGAAGAAGAATGTTGTTCACAGTTCCAATGCTATTACTGATGGAAGCACAGCTGCAAAGTGCTCAGAAGTAAACATTGTCACCACTCCCTTCAATGGCCAAAAACCAACCACTTCAACTCAACTCCAAGCCCCGAAATTTCCATCCTCTTTACATAAGTCTCTCTCAAGCTTTGAAAATGCTGAATGAAAAAGGGTACCTAGAGCTCCTAGAACCTCAACCCCTTCCAAAACCTCTTCCACCAAGATATGACCCAACAAAATACTGTGCCTATCATCAATAACACGGTCATGATACGAACTGTTGCATCTGCTTCCATCATAAGATTCAGGACCTTATTGACGAAGAGATCATGGCTCCACCTAAAGGATCTCAAGCTAGTACTGACCCGTCACCTCCCCATCTCAATCTAATCCATACACTCCCATCTACCTACAACCCCAGCATATACATCACCCCAGTCCATTTTCCCAAGCTTGAGGTGTTCATTCCAGAACGTACGGACCTGTGCATGATGGATGAACTCGAACCCCAATCATCTCAAACCCGTGAACCCACTACTTCTGAGCTGATGAGAATGATTGAAGATCTTCAGAGAACAGTGGTAGATCTAGCCTTTGGGATATTGGCTCCATTATCGACCACATCACATACCGGGAATTTCATGTCAAAAAACTCCCTAATCTTGGGGCGGGTTGCATTGGAAGAAGGCCAATCCCTTGGCAAAGTGGAGGCAAATGGTAAGAACAAAGTAAGGGCAGGCATTGGTCCTTATGAACATCTTCAGTGGGTTGTTGAGGCTTTGAAGGCCGAAGGACTGAACAAACAACAAGTGCTCACAGTTGTTGCAAAGACTATCGATGACACTTTTGCCACTCAAGATGAGAGCATTCTGAATCAAGGGGTAAGCCGGGAAAAGGGATGTCGTACCAGAAACGTCCCTTTCAGCTCCAATCCTACACTCGAAAGAGATCAGCAAACCCAGTCAACACCTGCTAACCCCTTTGCCGGTACATCCAACATAACTCCACAAACCTCGAAGCACCAACCCCGAGGCCAGAGGGTCTTCACCCCGCTTTATATGACCTTGTCCAAAGCTTTCCAAATCCTTATAGGACAAGGCCATCTCAAACCCTTTGAGCCTCGGCCTCTCCCGGATCCCCTTCCAGCTGAGCATAATCTGGCCAAGTACTGTGCCTTCCATCAACAAATCGGTCACAACACTGACATTTGTTTTCGTCTTCGCCATGAAATACAAGATCTAATTAATAAAAAGGTCATTGTCGCACCAGGTCCTGCAAAGTCTATCGATACTAGATCAATGAACTTGGGGGATAATGTGACTATGTGACTGGGGAGGAATCACCTGCTGATGGCGCTCGTTTTACTCCATATGTAGTGTATAGCACGCACTGTTTTGAGCAATTTGAAAATGTTGTATTTTCTGCCTTGGGTATTGAGTCAGTTCTGTTGTGATATATTGAGTCTGTCTTATCGTATCGAGTCAATCATGTTGTGTTAGAGTCGGGTGATTTCGGGGATGTTACCTCGGACATCACTATCTTGTTTTGTGTTTGTCTTTTACACTCTTTCTTTTAAGTTTGTTTCTACCATGAAGCTAGTTGTGCCAGCAAATCTGAATGAAACGGCAGAGCTTTTAACCTACTTTTCTATTCCTTGAAATCATTGCATTGACCTAGGTTTTTCAAAACTTTTCAAACACTGTGATGAAAACAAAGAAAAAGGAATTCCTAGGGATTTGTAAAAATTTGATCAACTGAGAGAAAGAGAGGCGTGCTAAACCCTTAATGAATGAGATCATGTTCGTTAATGTGAGTGCTGAGAAGGATCCTAACTTGATCTAGATTGGTTCTACATTGTCTTCGACGTGAGCGACTAATCGCTTTATTAAAAGATTTCAAAAAATGTTTTGCATGGTCCTACAAATACATCCATGGAATCGCTCTCGGGATTGTATAACATAGGATCAGTCTCGACCTCAAGATTCGACCCCTTTGCTTTCAAATTTTGGTTCAGAATGTTCAATGATCAACCAAAACATAAGGCTTGTATGGCCGGATCGGAAGCAACCCTTGAACTAGGGGCAAGAAGGTCAGATCAAGAAGATCAGATGTCATCAAAAGAAGCTTGCAAAGCTAGATCAGAAGTAGCCCTTAAATTAGGGACAAAAATGTTAGATGTACTCGAAGATTCAAAATTGGGTCATCTCTCAGACCAATGAAGGCTGGCAAGAAAGCTAAATCCCAGAATCTGAGAAATTATTACTAAAGGACAATCGAGTTTCTATCCACAACACTAGGGACAAATTCAGACCTGATTGGATGAACTCCTATATCATCAACGAACAGTAGCCATTCTCCTGGATTTAGATGGCTTAGAGATCCTATGACCGATCAACATGGACAAAGTTAAACTTTTTTATCCTTGAGAGGCTCGCTGGGCCGAAAACCCTGAAGAGCAACCCAGGCAAAAGTTAAAGCAGAGAAAAGAAAAAGAACAAAAAGCAAAAAATGGAAAGAAAGAAAAAGAAATAAACAAAATAAAAGAAAAAAGAAAAAGAAAAAAATGAAAAGAGAAAAATAGAGCTCGCAAGGTTGAAAACCCGAAAGGGCGGCCTCGGCAAAAGTTAGAACACAAAAGGAGAGTGTCAACACCCGAGTGAACCTCAAACTCGGAACTACGTACGGCCTGATTCCCATGCTTGGGATACATAGGCAACTTCATCCTGAAATTCGGCCTCAATACTTTTCAGCCTACTTGGCTCATCCATGTTGATTGGTTGATCCTTGTTCAACTCGGCTATCTTATCCATGTGCAAATTAGCTTGTCTTCGTTCAGATTTGGGTGTTCTATTCCGTTGGAAGATTCAGCTACAAGACAATTCAAGTTCAGATCTGAAATTGTGTATCTCGAGAGTAGATTCCACGTTGGTTAAGCAATGGCCGTTTACAAAAACAGTTTTTTAGAATTTTTAATGAGGTTGACTAATTCTCTAAAAAATTATTCTATTTTTTCCAAAACTGGACCATTTCTTGGACCCAAAAAAGGAAAATTTTCAGTGCTCACAGCCTGACTTGTATGATTTCAAATCAGAAAATTGAACAAGTGTGTTAATCTAACTTTCATATTGGTCAAAATTGTTTCAGTAGAAAGCCAAAACAAAAAATGGTCAAAATGATGAGCTAGGGGTACCGTTGAGTCAGGTTTTTTGTCTTTTTCCTGTTGTCAACATACTTGCCAGAAAAAGCACCATACTTGCCAGAAAAGGCACCATACTTGCCCGAAGGGGCACTATATTCGCCAGAATAGGCGCAACTGAAGCTAACAATAGAGGGCCGAAAACTCTCACATCCTCCAAGTAGTGAGGTATCAAGCTAAGTGCGAAGCACGAACTAGAGCGGGATGTTCGGTTCCTTCATCCGGACGATCACACCCAAATTGGCATCTGACCCGGAATGGGGACGTAGAAAACGTAATGTGTGAGACCAATCAATTGTAGGCTTGGCTGGTGAGACATGTTGTAACTCACCTCGATCAAGCTAAGCCGGGGGTGTCATCAACCTATGTCAGTTGCAGATTTCCTACACATCCGGTCGTATCACAACCCCTCTGTGGGAGAAGCTCACTAGTTACGAGCGAAAGAAGAAGAATCTGGTAGAATACTAAGGGCAAGAGCCCATAACTTCCTGCTTATCCATCAACCACCCAGGGGAGGGATAAAAAATAAGAAAGATTAAAGAATAGAGATATGTGCACCGAGAGAAAAAGTGAGGAAATGGCTTTTTCAGAAAACTAGAGATTGAGTGCCAGAGTGATGTGAGAATCACAAATGAGAAAGGGTGGGAAATAATATCCGAAGAAACATGCTCCTCGTGAATCGAAAGGTCTCCCACCGATGGATAACAGAATGTTCGAGTGTTGTTTTTGTTTGTCTCGATTCTTGTTTTGAGTCGTTTCGAGTGTCAATGTTTGTGTTTAGGTTGTTCTACCTTCGTTTTCTCTTTGTTGAGTCGTGGTGTACTATGGTCGGTTGTAGGCTCAATACCCGGTTAGCAACTCATTTCTCAATTTCAATTTCAAAAATAAATCGTTTTGTACTCAGAGTACTGTGTCGTTCTTCACATTTGTGCAAAACATGATTTGTTCTTTCATAAAGCTGCAGGGTTCAACCCAGGTCATGTGAGAACAATAGAACAAGGACCTAACTAAAGCTATATAGGTTCCAGATTGCAAAGCAAAAGAAAAGAGAGAAAATGTGGGGCATCTGAGTTTGTTTCAACGTCAGAAAGTTTCGAGATTGCATTCCATGTACACCTCCTTAGGCCTTGTCAATGCTCCAAAGTATGAGTGTGCCTCTACCTCAAGCTCAAGCTTAAGCCTACTTCAAGCCAAAATGGCAATCAAAAGTGCTCTCCCTGAGTACCATTCCCTGCCAGAGGCATCTTGGCTGTGTTTGCAATGAGTTCCTAGGAGACCAACTGCGACGGTGGAAACTAGAGTTCGAATGGCGATGCCTAGAACACAAAAGTTTGGAATTTCTGAGACTAAATTCTGGTTTGAATGCCCAGGGGTGTATCCCCGACTTGAAATCTGTATGGCAGCCCCATAGATTGAGATAACATGTGTGCGCCTCAATTCTAGATACTGAACCAACCTAATCTATCACCCCATTAGAGAATAGGGAAAGTTGTGAATATGATCAAGAAGAAAAGCGGCATCCGTGGCTTCTACATGCAAATGTCGCTCATTGTCAGTATTTCAGGGCCTTTGTACTGAGAGTTGAAGGTAAGAGTTCGAAGAACACAAAGGGAGATCCCCGTCAGAGTAGAGTGGTTCATCGCCACTCACCCTATGAGGTGCTTTTTAAAACGCCGCTTTATTTGTTTATTGCATTTTTCTAAGTATTATGCACTACATTGCTTGTAACATGTATCATATCATCGTACTTATTGCATTTATTTACATCTTGTGTTATCTTGTATTATTTATCCTTTTACGCTGAGCAGCGTTTAGGATCGTTGTCCCCCGGGACTTTCTCAGGATGCGTGGAACGCGCTCTTGACGACTTTTCTTTGGACCTCTTCTCACGATTTCAACGTGGTTAAAGTGTTCTTTTCCTCACACGATTTCAGCGTGTTTGGAATTTATCTTAGGACGCGTGGAACGCGCTCTTGATCGGTTTTTCTTTGGACCTCTTCTCACGATTTCAGCGTGATTAGAGTGTCCCTTTCCTCACATGATTTCAGCGTGTTTGGAATTTATCTCAGGACGCGTGGAACGCATCCCTGATTGGTTTTTCTTAGGACCTCTTCTCATGATTTCAACGTGGTTAGAGTGTTCTTTTCCTCACACGATTTCAGCATGTTTGGAATTTGTCTCAGGTTGCATGGAACGCGCCCCTGAGTAGTTGTTTTCGGACCTCTTCTCACGATTTCAGCGTGGTTAGAATGTTCTTTTCCTCACACGATTTCAGCGTATTTGGAATTTGTCTCAGGTTGCGTGGAACGCGCCCCTGAGTAGTTGTTTTCGGACCTCTTCTCACGATTTAAGTGTGGTTAAAGTGTTCTTTTCCTCACACGATTTCATCGTGTTTGGAATTTGTCTCAGGTTGCGTGGAACGCGCCCCTGAGTAGTTGTCTTAGGACCTCTTCTCACGATTTCAGCATGGTTAGAGTGTTCATTTCCTCACACGATTTCGGCATGTTTGGAATTTGTTCTTCCTCCTCTCACGATTCCAGCATGGTTAGAGTATGTCACCCTTTGCATCTACTGTACTATCTGCTACATCGCATTTATTATCTATTACATCACATCTATTACTTCTATCGCATTGTATATAGTATATATCGCATGCATTTACCGCGTTATCCGATTTATCGTCTGTATCCTTTCCATGTTAAGCTTGGTTTGGCATGTGCTCATACATTTCCCTTATTAAAGCATGGTTTTGTGATAATGTGTACACGCCTATTCCACTAAAAGAATTGTGGTCTGAGGGTTTCGGCACCTTTTCTGTGTTAAATATGATTTGTTTTGTGTCCATGCCTTTTCTAGGCAAGATATGGTTCGGCTTGCGCCTTATTCACCGCATCCATTGCATTGTACTTTGTTTTGTTACATTCAGTATTTAGGATCACGATCTTTCCTTAGCAGATCATTCCTCACTCATATCATCCCACCCAATTACTTGTATTCTTTCTGCGAAACACACAGTTCTGCATGTGCACACGCCTATTCCACTAAGAGAATTGTGGTTTGAGAATTCCAGCACCTTTTCTGTGTTAAACGTAGTTTGATGTTGCATCTCCATCCCTTTATGATATTTGTGTGGTTTTGCACTGCTTGTAGTGTGATGATTCAATTACATACATTGTATATCATTTGCATTATTGTATTAAATTGTATGTCATTTGCACTGTTTTGTTACATTGTGAATCATTTTGCATCTTGTCTTTAAACTATGCTGGTTTGATTCCTTGCAAAGGGATACGTAGGTAACCCTCGGGTTCAACCAACCGCATCTGCATTTTGTTTGTTTGCCCAAGTCTTACGACCTTGTCAAATGGGTTGTCTTTGGGCTTTGACATTCACTCACGTCATTTCATGACTTCTGAGTTCTGTCAAAGAGGGGCAACTGTAGACACTCCATTTTTGACAGCCCTTAAGACTTGGGGCGCCACTGATTGCTTACTTGATGGTGCAGGCTATCTTGTGCAAAGGTTTTATTTCTTCGGCAACGAAAGTGTCAAATCCCAACCTCACAACCCCTTTTTGGACCAAAGCCTTTTGACCAAAATATTTTAGACTTTATAACCCTCTCTTTTAAAATATTTTTAAAAAAAGTTCCTACGATGTTCCGAGACTCGCATTTTGTTAAATGTTACGCTTTCCGATAAACTGAGAAATGACAAAGTGAAAATAAATGAAAGAGATGTGAACTTCTTGAAAAATATTTCAAAACACCTTATTTAGGGGTTTGGAGTTGAATAAAATGGGAGAGGAGAGAAGAGAACTAATTGAGGTGAAGTTCTGCATGAACCCAGGTAGGACCGAAACTGAGTAGTCTCCACTAAAAGACGTATATCTTTTTTCACAATTGGAATTTTGATGTGAGGCTTCCACCATTAGAAATAAGACTTCCGGGGCTACAATTTAGGCTCAAGAATGACCTGCAAAGGAGTCCAGATGAAGGAGATATTCTTATTTGAAGTTGGGCCCAAAAAGCAGATTTTCTGGCCAACCAGATATTCCCATGGATAGGCTTTTCTGGCCATGTGCCGGCCATAAATGGCCTTTGCCGGCCACCTGCCGTCCAGGAGTGATCCTTTCCAGCCAAGAATGGACCTGTGCCGGCCATCAATGATCCCTTGCCGGCCATTGGTGCAAAAAGTCAGATTTCTACAGATATTTGTCTTCCAGTTGTTCCAGCTGTCCATTTTGGGATATTTTCGACCTGAGCTCTTGTTTTTCTATATATAAAGGCCATTGTCTATTGTTTTCAAGGTTAGAACATTTTGAGGAGTGAAATATTTTTGGAGTCTCTCTCTCTACATTTCTCTCTCTCTTGAACCTTTGTGCATACAAGTTGAGATACATTTCTCCTTTGCCTATACATCATTGACCAAAGTTGGTTATCTTTGGGCTGAGATTCCTTGGGACCTTCTTTGAGCTTTAGAAGATGATTTTAGCTTGATTTCGTGTCTCATTTGTGCCTAAAGTGTGCTTGGCTTCAAGAGGTATAACCTTTACCCTTTAAGTTTGTTTTTCATACTTGTTTTTGCCATCTTTCTGTACTGTTTTTGGCTTGGTTTTCAACTACAAAAACCTCTATTTTCGAGGCTTAAAAATTGTGGTTTGAGGCTATTTTGAGTTTGGGGGGTGGTCCACCCTTCTTGTCTCTTTGCTTGTTAAGTTTTTGGGCCATCTTTTAATCACTTTCAAACCGACTCTTTTGGCCTTTTAACCATTGAAATTCAGAGGTTTTTCGGTGATAAAAACTTTATTTTGAGGTCCAAAATTGGAGAGGTTAGCCTTCCCTTCCTTTGTCTAGCTTGCATGCCTAGTTAGCTTCATATGTTAGTATGTTTTTATAGCTTAACTTAGCTTATTTCCAGCATGTTTTTGCCTCTGATTTGGGCTGCTTTAGCTCTATTTTGAGCTGTTTGTGTTATATGAGTAGTCTTTTGCACGGTTGTAGTGTAACCCCATGTTTTAGCTTATTGTCTTAGCTAGTTTTGTCTTCATTCTAGCATGTCTTTCAACTGATTTTGGGCTATAAAAACTCTGTGTTTTTAAGCTGAAGCTTGGGTCCTAAGGCCATTAAAGGTTAAGGGATTGATAACCTTTCTTTGTACCTTGTTTTGGAGGCATTTGCCCTTATGTTTCCCACCCTTGCATCATCTTTTTCAGAGCTTTTAAACACTATTTTTCAGAACTATTTCAGTGGCTAAAAACATGTTTTGAAGTCCAAAATTAAAGGGGTTAGCCTCCCCTCCTTGTATCTTGCTTACTAGTCTAGCATGCTCCTTATCTTAGCCTATTAATCTAGCCTTTTCTAGTTTAATTCTAGCATGTTTTAGGACCTGTTTTGGACTAATTTAGGACTATTTTGAGTTGTTGGCTACATTTGAGCTTTATTTTATATGCCTCTAGTGTAATAGTCCTCACAAGTTTGGTGTTCTAGACCTTAGACACCTTCTTGTTTGAATTGATAGCATTTGTTTATGCCTTTATCACTCATTTTCAGCACATATCATATCTGCAACCCCCCTCATTTCTTCACTTTTTCATTTGCTTTGAGGGTTGGTTAGCCTTAGGGTTGTGTTTAAGCTTGAGATTGAGGTTTGTGCTTAATGATTTCAATCCTCTTTTGAGGGTTTCTACTAATCAACGGCATGACCTCTCTCTTGCCTTAAACCATCCCTTGGATGACACCTCTTCCATTAAAGGACACTCACTTTTGGACTAATCAATTAAAGAATGGATTGGTAAGCTAAAATGAGTAAACAAAATTGAACAAGTAAAAGAGGCAAGATAAAGCATCTTTTGTATTACATTGCATGTGTTCGAATCGGACGTTAATTCGAACACAAGGCAAATGAGACATTTCATACTCAATAGTGATGAAATGTGTCATTTTCCTTGGTCTCCATTGCCCTTGATCATGCATGATAGGGTGGTGGTCCTTTGAGTCTTATTTGTGCATTTATTGAAATTGTATAACTTAGATCTTTGGCCGTCATGCAATGAAATTGCTTGATTGGTGGTTTTGGATCCAAGAGTGCCACTCCTTTGAGGTTTTGAGATGATAAGAAGGGGTACAGTACAAACATACCCTTGGAAAAACCTTCATTTTGCTCTGTTTATGCTCTGTTGCAGTGTGGTGACCCAGAGCATCAGTGGCCGGCAGTGCCTCATCAATGGTCGGCAAGGCCTCATTTCTGGCCGACAAGGCACACTTTTGGCCGGCAGCAACCTCCCATGGCCGGCAGGCCACTGGTGCAATCCTCAGCAAGTTTTTAGTAAGGTGGAGCAGAAAGATTCTGGAATATGCTCAACCCTGCAAACAGAGCCTCTCGAGAGCAAAATAGAGGGCTTTTCGGAGTGAAAACCGAGCTTATGCATCTTCTGCTTTCCGAAGCAGAGCTATGGCAGTGTAGTTTTAATGCTTTGCATGATTAGTTAGTGTGCATTTGTTTTAATTAATTAGTTTGCTAATTAGTTAAGTGCTGCAATAATGTAATTAGCTTAGCTAGCTATTCATTTGATTTGTAATAATTTGTCTAATTAGTTTAATTAGATTAGTTTGATTAGTTTAACTTAGATTAGTTTAGCTCTTATTCATTCGGACCCTCCTTCGCGAGGGTACAATGTTGTAATAAGTGTGCGTGTGTGTGTGCATGTCTTCCAACCCCGCATTTTTCTCCCTTTTATTTAATCGCTTTCGATGGTTAGATTAGGGGCATTTTCAATTAGCATACCTTATGCTTGCATGTTTGCATCCATTCATTTATCTTGCATGCACCGAGGCTCGGCGTATCATTCAAACTGCATCGTTATTTCAATACTTCTTTGAATACGTGTTTCAAAGCCTGCTATCAAAGTGTGTTGCAAATACCATGATTAAGTAGTCGAGCCTATTTTATTGCATCATTGCATGTGTTGCATTAGGCATCTTGTATAGTTAGGATCATGCAATATTTCTAATTTGTTTTTGTTTTGACTTAGAGTACTCGGTAAGCTTTTACACTTTAGCATACTTGCATGAGTATGATTGCTATGTTGCCATGTTTCGCATACTTGTCATGAGACTATGTGCTTAAATGCTAAACTGCATGAATGCCTGTGAATAAAGGCTAGATTGTTTGAATTGGAACAATTCAACAAATGTAAGTTTTAAGCCCACTTTGTTAGTGGCAAATCATGTTTTAAGCCCACCTTATTTGGTGGTAAATCCGCATTTCTAAGCTCACTTAAGGGTGGCAAATTCAAACCATTTTCAAAAGCAAACATGAGTTGAGTTGTTCCAAATTCTTGCAATCTTAGTCTATACTTGCTTGTGCACTTCACATAGTAAAGTTAGCTAATAAACCGGAATAAGAACACATAATGTTTATAAAAGAACATATCATGATTAGTAGAGGCCGATCTTTAATCAGGCGAGCGGAGTTACTCATTTTAGGACCTTTCCCTCTCGTACCTAAGTTCCCGAGCCGAAACAACTTTGGTAATGACGGACACGTGGCCTTTGGCACGAGTTAGGGTTTCTTAAATTTCCCAAAAATAAAAGTTTAGGTGGCGACTCTGTAATCTGGCAAAACAGTCCAGTTTTGGCATTATTTGATTCAAAATCGATTTTCCAAACGATTTGCCGGATTTGGACCCTTTAGTATTTATCAATTTCACATTGCACCTTGTGAGACTAGATTAAGAACCGCATGAGTCCGAACTGTAAGGCCTTCTTTTCGAACCCTTTCCGAAAGGCTAGGAGCGCGGAAAAAGGCATACACAGGGTTAGGCTGGGAGAGGTTGGGAGGCTGGGCTGGGCTGGGAAAAAAAATTTCTACAAATTTTTAAAATTTTGGACCGGGCTACAGTCACCTATGCCTAGGGGTGTGCACAGTGCGGTTCGGGCGGTTTGAAAGTAAAATTACAAACTGAATTGCAGGTTGGCAGATTAGCGAATTGACAAATTGCGATTTTGGCAGTTTTTGGCGGATTGAAAATATTCTAACTAACTAGCATACATTTCATAATATATAACACTAATTTGTATAATATTTTTTAAATATATAACACAAATTAATTTTACATAATATCTTTCATAAATATAACCACTAATTTGTAATAAATTTCATATCTTAAATCTCTCTCAAACTCATTTTTACATTGATATTTCATTTGAGGTTAAAAAATATATATGTATTAATTATAACGAAGCGGAACAGTTCGGTTGACAGATTATAAATTTTAAAGTTTAAACCGTAGTTAGCGGTTAGAACGGTGCAAATAGATGCAGATCGATATAATTTTAATGGATTATGTGATATTTTACACAACCCTACTTATGCACAACCCTAGGTCCACCCTTGGGAGAAACCAACAACATCAAAGGGGCTTATCAGATAAAACCAAGTCAAACGAAGAAATTGGAACCTCTTCCCAATCAAAATTGAATTTATATATTCCCATTTGCGGGGGTGTCCAATTACCTTCTCTGGGCTGGGAAACTCCTGGTATGCATCACAGGCTCTACGAAGAATAACATCAACTTCACCTCCAACATTACTGAAAATAAAGTGATTATGCGCTAATCGTACCCGCAAATAGATCATAAGACATAATGCTAGAGTTGCTTCTAAATATATATATATATATACATATATATTTTTTTGACTACTACCCCCATCCGAAGGCCCAACAATAGCCACAGCCCAATCCATCAAGTGCATGTTAGGGGTAATTTGAGATGATCTAAATAATTTTATTTTTTGACTTTTTACGAAAAGATGTGCAAAAAAAAATGAGATAATGTAATGGACAAAAGATAAAAAGATAATAAGTGTGTACTTATTAGTACACTCTAAACAAGGCCTTAATAATGTAATTGGTTGAGAGATTTAGAAAGACATTTAGAAAGAGAAAGAAAAAATGTATGTGAAATTATGTAAAATATACGTATATTTTATTAATATTTTACTTTTTTTTTATTTTCTTTTTTAAATCTCTCCTCAAATTTCTTAATCAAACATAACGTAAGTGATAAACTGAGCGCACAGAAGAATGCCCGTTCTTCTGATAACGCCGTACCCGTGCATCCCGTGGAGGTCTTGGATTTAGGGGGATACTAGCTAAAAGTTCCTGCTCAGACGTATAGTCCAATTATTTTGTGTATTGTGTATTTTATGTGTGGTTAGCTCAACATTTTTTTGTTTGTTATTGTTCTAATTAATTTTAGATTATTTTTTAAAAAATCTAATGTATATGAAAATATATATATATATATATTTATATATAAGTGAAATTTTTCTGTATTTTTAATTTCATACTGTTAAATGAAATTTTTCTTTGCTGATAAAAATATATATATATATATACATAAGTGATTGAAAATATGTGATAGGGGTTTTTTTATAGATCGGAGGGTTTCAACATTTAATAATCCACGATAATAAGGGTGTATTTGGAATTTGCTTATATAAAATTTTTTTTTTAGTAATTTTTTAATAAAATTTGAAGAACTTACATTTTAAATTTTATTTTTAAATGGTCCAAAGGTAAAAATAAAAAGTAATACATATTTGGAAAATTTTAACTACAAATAAATAGATAAAATTTAATTTTTTGGTTTTAATAAAAAATTTTAGATTGATCAATATTTATTATTTCTTAGATGTTTCTACAAACCGAGCATTTGAGATTGTTTTATCAAAGCCCGAACTTAATTTGTGTGCGGACCAACTTTGCTCGAATCGGCCTGAAAAATGGAATGACATTATCCAACAAAAATTGGAAGCCCAAACTAAAACGAATTGTCCAATACAAGCCCAAGAAAAACTGGATTAACCTCCAAAGACTTGATCTGGTGGATGCGGCCTAGAACATGGGGTTATGCTTATTTCAAGATGTGTTTGTATCATAAATTTGAGTAGAGGTTTTGAAAAGAAAATGAAAATGATTGATAAAATATGAATGAAATATAACAACATTTAACCCATTTTTTTCCTTTTCTTTTCAATTTATTATCCAAACACATCACTAGTCTTTTATATTCTACTCTACTAGACAAATTGAAAAATTTTAAAAATTAAAATTTTGAAAAAAGTCCAAAAAATATTTTTTTTTTTTAAAAATTGATTTTGATTTTTTATTTTGGACAATTACAAAAAAAAAAAATTCAAGATTTTAACGTTCTAACATTTAATTTTATCAATTTAAACCTTAATTTTTATTTATTTATTATCAATCTAAATAATTCACCTATTTTTGTTAAGTAAAACTGATGGAAAAAATACATATTTTAGTTACTAAAGTCAATGTAGATATATATATATATAATGTCTAAAATGTCTTTTTTCACTAAATTTAATAATTAAAATACCTTTTTATCTATTTTATTTAAGGAAAATTGATAAATAGTTTAGATTGAAAATAAATGAAAAATTTAAAATTTAAATTATCAAAATTAAAAGGGTTTTTTTATTGATAGATCCCATTTGGAGGTGTTCTAACCCAATATGTCCACCAAGGAAAATTATAATCTAGTTAGTCCTATGTATTTAAACTTTTATTCCGTAAGATCTTTTTTTCCTGATTTATATTGTTTGTTGGACTATTATACCCTTATGTCTATTATTGATATGTATTACATAGAAAAATAATATATACATTTCCTTTTTGTTACCACCTTTATTTTGGTAGTTACCATTATTAATATTTTTCTTTTTGACCAGATTCATTCACACTTGTGATATTGTTTCATTGTACTTGAGTTTGAAACTTTCTATTTGGTAGGGTTTAGAAACTCTAGTTTTACACCATTGTTGTGGTAAAGCTTTGTGTTCAAAGTTCTGTGTTCATCCATTGTTGCTCTGTGTTCGAAATTCTATGTTTCTCCATTGTCGAAACTTTGTTTATGTCCAGTCAAGTTTGTTATAAACATATTCTTCAAAGGTAGGTTTGGTTTGATTTGGATTGGTGGAATGGTGAAATTGCATAAATTGTTAATGATAGTGATGATGATGAAGATGAGGATATGGGTGATATTTTTTTATTTTTAGAGTGATTGAGTTTTTTTTGGATTTCTAATTCTATTACTGCCATTGTTTCTATTTTTTTGTTAATTAGTGTGGATGTTCACATTTCACATTTCACATTATTTGAAAGTCTGATAAATAAGTGTTGGAATATAGATATGGACATAATTATATATTTTACAAGATGTGAATGTTCATATATCATTGGTTATTTGTTAATATACTTGTTGTTTGAACAATCATTTTTTGTTACCATTAAACAATTGAAATAGTCTTCTTCTTTTTTTTTCTTTCAATTGTGTTTCATGCTTCAGTGTGAATGTTCATATTGGTATGAATTTAGTTTTTTAAAGGTTAGTTGTATGTTAATTGTAATTTGTGAACATTCACATTATATTTTAGTATGAGTTTTTTTTTTTTTTGAAATTTTTTCGAAAGTCAGTGGTATTTTATTTTATTTTTTACTATGCTTGTTGGTTGAACAATCATTTTTATTACCATTGAACAATTGAAATAGTTGATTTTTACTTTTTTAATTTTATTTTATGTTTTCACGTTGCCATGTAAATGTTCACATTGATATGAATTTATTTTTTTAAAAAACTAGGTGTATATTAATTGTAAATTGTGAAGATTCTCATTATATTTTGGTATAAGTTTTGTTTTTTTGAAAGTTAATTGTGTATTTATTGTTTTTGTTATTATGCTTATTAGTTGAGCAATCATTTTTGTTACTGAACAATTGAAATAGTCAATTTTTACCTTTTTTTTTAATTTTATTTTATATTTTCAGGTTAAAGTGTAAATGTTTACATTGATATGAGTTTTTTTTTTTTTTTTTTTTTTTTTTTTTTTTTTTTTTTAAGGCTAGTTGTATGTTAATTATAGATTTTGAATATTCACATTGTATTTTGGTATGAATTTTATTTTTTAGAAGGTTAGTTGTATATTTGTTATTTATTGTAAACATTCACATTGAATTGTAGTATGTGTTTTGTTTTTTCAAAAATTAATTGTATGTTTGTTATTTACTGTAAACATTCACATTGTATTTTGATCTTCATTTAGATTTTTTTTTTGCATTATTTTTAAAATTTTCAAATTATAAAAAGGTTCAAAATTCAAAATTTGAGATTTTATCCATAGAATGCGGGAGAGATTTTCTCATTAGAATAAGGGAGAGATTTTCTCCATAAAATAAGGAAAAGATTGTTTTTTTAGAATGATCGAGAGATTTTCTCCATAAAATGAGAACTATTGTTATGTATTACTTTCAAAATATAAATATGTGCAAAAAAATAGAAAGGATAATTTGGTCATATTATATTAAACAGAACTTAATGGAATACTCAAAAAGAATATGAATTAGATGGAATAAAACACTTAAAAAGAGGATTTATCAAAAAATGATCCAAATTAAAAATTCATGATTTATTTTGTTATAAGGGTTAAATCCTAAAATACTTTTTGTAATTTCTTCTTTTTTTAATTTTTTTAAAACAAAACGTTTTAGATTTTAGGAGGAAAAAAAAAACATAATTTTAAAAAATATCAGTAAAGATAAATAAAATAAAATAAAAAGTAACTTATTTTGAGTATAATTTATTAGTTGGCCTTTTTTCTAGTTATGAGAAAATATGCACACAAAAAAAATATAAAAAAATAATCTAACAAAAATAAGTCAATAAATTGACCAACAGTTTATTTATGATTTTGTCAATTTATATATTTCCTATCACATGACACATACAAAACGTAGCGAAAGAATCCAACGTGGTTGTGGCGTGGTGTGGTGTGGTGTGCGGCCTCCTCTACCAAAATAGTCCAAAATAGTCGCGTGCTCTTGCAGGCGATTCTTTGAGGCAATTTGATAAGATTGACTTTTTAATTTTTTAATGTTTTTTAAGTCATATTATCACTTTATTTTTTTACACAAAAAGTTATAAAAGTTAAAAAAAAGTCAAAAAATTTAGATTGTGTTTGATTGTGAATTCAAAACGTAATTCTACAGGTGTATTTCAGTGTGATGTTTGGTTGTGTGTTTGGAATCAACTTTTAAAACCTCTGCATAGAGCTCTGTATCTCAGCCGCGTTTTTTGTAAAAATTTTGGCTAGGGAAAGACCGCCCGGACGTCCTTAGGGACATCCATCCGGATGTCCTCCGCTGTACAGATTTTTTTTTTTTTTTTTTTTTTTTTTTTTTTGCAATTGATTTATATAATTGGGAAAAATATTTTCTAAATTTTTTTAAATTTTTAATGTGCTTTAAAATAATTTTGAGTTGTATATTTAGTTATAAGTTTTAAATTTTTATATCACATATCAAATATCACATCAATAATTCCCCACTCAAATCAAATCTCTTTTCAAAAACTATTTTCAAAACTCTTTACCAAACAAATTTTCTACACTCAAATCATAATTCTACAACACACAAACTCAAAATACAACTCATACTCTCAAATCACATTTACAAAACACAACCAAACGCAGGCTTAACTTTTAACTATTTTTCTCTAAACACCACTTTAAAATCTCAAGTCCTGTTTGGGTGCGCTAAAAAAAATCCTATCTAGATACGCAATTTTAGTTAGTTATTTGATTTTTTATAAAAAGATATTTAAAAAAAATAGAAAAAAGTAATGTGATGGGATATTTTATTTTATTGGAAAAATTGCACTTTGGTGCATATTTTTGAAAAAAAGTATAAATTAACTTTAAAATTTATTAATTTTAATAATTAAAATTATATATTTTTTTATAAAATTTGTAACTATTTTTTTAAAAATATCGCTAATTTACAATTTTTCTTAAATTATTCAGTAATTCTTAATGCTCTAATATTATGTATTGAGAGAAAAATATATATTTAATTTTTCTCTTATCTTGTTTGATTAATTTATATAAAATAAATAAATAAAATTATATCATGTTATATTATTAAATTATTTTTTTTATTTCTTTTATATCTAAAAGAGTAGTTTTTGTATTATAACAAAATAATATTTTTTTTCCCCTCTTTCAATCTCTCTACTTTTGAAAAGATTTAAAATAGGAATTATAAGACAAATAAATTTCTCTTCATTTATTTTCATTTCTCTAATCTTTACTTATTCAGCCACTATAAGATCTCAATTCCATCCTATTTACATATTAATATTTATTACTTTATTTTTTTAAAATTAACAAAAAAGTTTAAGGGTATTTATTCATAAATTTCTCGTTATCTATTTATATTTTACTTTAGTCTAAATTATTATTATTTTTATATTCTAATAAGTCCTATGAATGACATAATTATCAAAATACCCTTAATAATAATATTCACATTGACATAAAGAATGTTCCGTGATGTGAATGTTTGCATTATGAAATATGAATGTTCACCCCTATCTTAAAAAAAATATGTGAATGCTCATATTATGAGATTGCTGCGTTCAAAAAATATTTGTAAATATAAAATTACCCATAAAATATCTTAAATATGATAATTAAGATTTAATGGATCAAATTTCTAAATAATCAAATTTATTAAAATACCATAATATATTATGAACTAATTGAAATACAAATACTTGAAAAATAATTTCCTAATTCATTAATTGTATGATTTAAACTAATAATAACTCACCAAGAGAGCTAGCTCGATTGGCAAGGGATTTGCTCTTTCTTTTCTTAGTTATTATTTTTTTTTTTTACTTTGATTTTATGACTTTTTATCAGAAGATATGTGAAAAATAAATAAAATGATAGGACAACTTATATGATTTTTTTAACTTTTTTACCATGTGCTCAAGTCTTATTCTCCGTTTATTAAATTAATAACAATTATTTTGAAGAGAAATTCATTTAAAAATTTTATTTCAAATACTTGTATTTTAATTAATTTATAAGATATTTATATATTCAAATAAGTTATTATGTTGGATATTTGATCCTCCAAATTATAATTCTCATGCTCTTACAAATATTTTTTCAACTCTTAACAACTAGGTGACGTGAGCATTCACATTAAATAAATTTGACAATTTCACATCACGAAATATTCGCACTATTAATGTGAATATTAATATACGTTTCATCCTATTATTATTAGAGATATTTTAATAATTATGCCAACCATAAAACTTATTGAAATATAAAAAAAATAATTTAAAACATAAGTAAACGAGGAAAGATTACAAATGTCCACTTAAAATAAAATAAACAAACACCAAGGATCCGATTGATTTAATTTTATAATTATGATTTAAGTGTAGAGTTATGTTTTGAGTTTTGAGTTTTTAAATTATGATTTGAAAAGATAAATGAGTTTTGAAAATAGTTTTGAGATGATTTGTATTTTATTTTATTTTATTATTGATTGATGTATAGAATGTGAAAAAATGTGAGAGGAAAAAACGAGAGATGAAAGAGAAAAAGTAACTGATTGATTGATTAATAATAATAATAATAATAATAATAATAATAAAAAAATAGAAGAGAGAAATTTTAGGTGACACATTATAATGGCTTACTTTTTTCTAAGAAAGTCACATCAACATGTATTTTCTTAATTACATATAGAGTTCTACACAAATCCAAACTTAACTTAAATTATACTGATGTTACCTATTTTATATGAACTCACAAACTCAATATCAATTTTGCAGGCTATTTTGGGAAGATTGTTATAATCAGCTTTTTGTGAGAGATGAAAGTGTGTTATACTCTGGGAGTAAATTGTAACCCACTTCTCAAAAGATCCCTACGTTTCACGTTTTTCTTCTTAATTCTTTCAAGGATATTAAATTTTTTTTTAATGTTAAATTGCCTTTCTTTTTTCTTATTTTTTTGTAAATTATTCTATACCAAATATCAATTCTATATTATAGATTTGTCGTTTAAATTTTATGGCGATTTTATATATGAAATTATACTTCATGAGAGGGTAATTTATATAAGAATTGGGCCGAGCTAAATTAAAGGCCATTTTAGGGCCGCACTGCGAAGGGCCAAGTAAAATGGCCATAAAGTTACTCCGGTCCGAAGAAGAAGCTTGAGTTAGACCGGTCACACAGTCGAGGTGATTAGTCCGGTCCCAGAAGGCCTTATTTCTAGTCCGGTCGGAAGGAGAATTATATACGGTTCGGTGCTCTAAATTAGACCGGTCAAGGCATGGTGCCACCAGCTTGACCTCGGCATGCGAAGCTGAGGTAGAAACGTGGGAAGGCAAAACCGAGCTATAGGTTAGTTCGGTCGTACAGCCTGTCTGGCGGGGTAATGGTACTTCGGTCGTATTGTAGTTCGGCCATGGTAAAACCATCTCACTTGGTTTAAGCAGTGAGGGGGGTGTTGAAAGATAAGCATTATCCTTCAGGAGTATGAATCCTAGGAGGACTCTACATGGAGAAGTAAAAGTCCTACTAGGATTGTGCTACACGGAACCTATAAAAGCTCACAGACATCACCTATGGAGAGGTAACGCAACTTTGATTCCTGAATATACAGAGCTTTTGCCTATTTGTCTTGTTTGTTGACTTAGGCATCGGAGAGGTTTCCGGCACACACCCGCCGGCCAGCTCACGTTTGTGTTTTCAGGTTGCAGAACGACGACGTACGGAGGAACGCAGATTTGATCAACAGGATTATACGAGAAGGTATATTTCTTTTCCGTACAATTGGCGCCGTCTGTGGGAAGTCAGACAAGAACAAAACCTCTTGATCAAACTTTTCCTCTTAAGAATCAATGGCGCACAACGAAGAGTTGCCACAGTCCGCCATCGACGGACTAACACCAGAAGGAGGTGCAAGACGCGAAGGTCTACCTCTCGTCTCTCCTATGGCGGAATTGGAGCCACAACGGAATCCCAGGAGGGATAGAAGGGAAAGAAGGCGGACTAACAACCCTCGTCACTCTCGTTCACAGAGCCCAGAGAGACAACGGCGAAGGATCGATCCTCAAACTCTGGAGGACCGTGTAAAGGAGCAAGACGAATTAATATGACGAATGGCGGCGGATATGGAATCTCTAAAGCGTCAGATGAAAGGCAAAGAAGTGGCGACAGGAGAGGGGCGCAAAGGCAAGACGCCCCCTCGCCACTCAGAAGATCGTAGTAGACGTACCACACCGTCCCAAGCGCAGAGTAAAAGCCTCAGGACAGGCGACACTCAATCCAGAACCTCCAGAACTCGTCACTCCAGAGCTGAGAGGACGAGGTCTGAGAGGTCGTACACTGAAGGAAGCACTTATTGGCCTTCACATATGCACCAAACAAGATCCAGGCAGACAGTGTTGCCCAGATCATCTGACTTACGCACCGTGCTCGAAGAGAAGGCACGATGGAAGAAGGACGCCAGGGCACGCGATCCACATAGAGTTTCTGCTTTACAGCGGTTGGCTCCTCGGACGCATGGAAGCGTCGAGGTTGGAATGCCAATACCACGCCCTGCCTACGAACCGACGGACAAAGCATTAGCAAGGCTGCAGACTTCGCCGTTTGTTCCAGCAATTGAGAACGCGCCTCTACCATCAGGCTTCCTACAGCCCAAATTCACTACATATGAAGGGAAGACGGACCCCTACTCACACTTGAGCCACTTTCGCTAGGTCATAGCTGTATACCGGCGAAACGAGGCTTTGATGTGCATCTTCTTCCTATCAAGCCTTGGCAACCTAGGCTTGACTTGGTTTGAAAAACTTCCAGAAGGCAGCATAGCCTCCTTGGCACAATTGGCGGAAGCATTTGTAACAAGGTTCCGAACAAACACTAAAACCCCGGTGGAGATCGACCAGTTACTCTCCATCGACATGGGCGACAAGGAAACCTTACGATCTTACAACAGTCGTTACTGGGAGACATTCAGCCAGATTGGGGATTGTCCCATCAATCTGGCCATTGCACAGTACAAAAGAGGACTTCCAGTCGGAAACAGACTAAGGGACTCGATCACCATAACGCCGCCCCTCACCATGGAAACCTTGATGGAGAGAGTTCATCAGCACATCAGGGTAGAGGAGGATGGCGCACATGCCAAAGCAAAATCTGGCACAAGCACAGTACCAGAAAAGAAGGCCTCAGTAAAGGTCAACGCGGTAGATCGTCCAAACAAAAACGGACGTGGCAGGCGGGACAATGGAGAAGACCAGGATAAAAGATGGTTGAGAGTCCGCACTGCCATAACCACGGTCTTCAAAAAATCGATCTACCGAATTCTAAGTGAAATAAGAGACGAACCTTTTGTCAGATGGCCTGCAAAGCTAGGAGAGGCCCAGAAGGACTACGACGAGAGGTTGCGATGCACCTTCCACAAAGAAAAGGGGCACCGCACTGAGAATTGCACGCCATTGCGATAACACTTGGAGGAGTTTGTGGCAGCAGGTCACCTAGATAAATACATTGAAGGAGGGGCGCAACCAGCCCCCAGGACCATAATAGCCCCAACGGAATGCCAATCGACTCCCACCTCAAGGCATTATCAACATGATACATGGAGTCTTTGAACCTGAGCGTGTATGCGAGCTCAGGGGATCAATCAAAAAGGCTGAGCACTTAAGAGAGGTGCTAAGTGCCCAACCTGCAGTCAAGAAGGGGAAGACTGAGGCCACAAACGTCATGTCTTTTTCAGATAAAGACTTGGCAAGGATATATTGCCCTCACAATGACGCCCTGGTCGTCACTCTCCGAGTCAAGGATTTTGACGTCAAGCGGATTCTGATAGACCAGGGTAGTTCATGTGAAATCATGTACTACGAGACATTCAAACAACTGAAGCTACAAGACAAAGACTTGGCACCTGCCGTATCTCCCCTAATTGGATTCAACTCCATGCCAGAATGGCCCGTCGGCAAAATAATCCTCCCAGTCAGAGCAGGGAGTGTGACGAAACAAGTGGAGTTCTAGGTATTGAAGGTCCTCTCCACTTACAATATCATCTTGGGCAGAACATGGCTGCATGCCATGCGATCGGTGGCGTCATCCTACCACCAAGTAATGCGGTTTCCCAATGACACCGGAGTAATAGAAGAAGTCTATGGAGACCAGATCATGTCGAAGCAATGCTTTGTCACGGTGAATGGCAGCTGTGCTGCCAAAGGATACGTTCATTCGGTAGAGGAACCTGAGAGCAATGAACTGTTCGCAGATGTTGGCAAAGTAGCTAATCAGAAGGCGGTGGAAGACTTGGTAGAGGTAAGAATAGATGAAAAGAACCCGGATAAGTTCTTTTTTCTTGGATCATCGTTGTCCAGCACTGAGAGATTAGAGGTCTTGGAATTTTTGACCTCTAACATCGAAGTGTTCGCCTGGACACCATACGACATGCCAGGCATTGATCCCAACTTCATTTGTCACCAACTCAATGTCCACCCATCTGCCAGGCCAGTCATTCAGCGAACTCGCAGATCGGCACTCCACCACGCCGAGATAGTGGCGGAAGAAGTAGGAAACCTGCTAGAGGCAGGAGCAATTAGAGAGGTGCACTACCCAAGATGGATCTCCAACACAGTCGTAGTGCCAAAGAAGAATGGCAAGTGGCGTGTCTGCGTCGACTACAAAATAGTCAACAAGGCTTGCCCAAAAGACAGCTTTCCTTTACCACGGATAGATCAACTGGTAGACCTAACAGCGGGGCACAACCGACTTAGCTTCCTGGATGCATACAGAGGCTACCACCAAATCACCATGCATGAACCAGACCAGGAGGTCACATCCTTTACAACTCCAAGAGGACTATACTGCTACAAGGTCATGCCCTTTGGCCTAAAAAACGCAGAGGCGACATTCCAGAGAATGGTCACCAAGATGTTTGAACCATTGTTAGGCAAAACAATGGAGGCTTACATCGACGATATGGTGGTCAAGAGAAAAGATGAGAATGACCATCTCAAGGACCTGGGTGAGATGTTTGAAATCCTGAAGAAGCACAAATTACGCCTCAACGCGTCGAAGTGTGCATTCGGAGTAGGATCTGGCAAATTCCTGGGCTTCCTGGTGACCAACCGGGGTATCGAAGCAGACCCCTCCCAGATCAAAGCAATCTTGGAGTTGGAGAGACCAAACTCAGTCAAAGAAGTGCAGTATCTCACCGGCATGGCGGCTGCGCTCAATCGGTTCATTAGCCAGTCGTCGAACAAACTACGGCCATTTTTCCATGCCCTAAAAGCCAAGTTTCAGTGGGACGAAGAATGCGACCAAGCTCTGGAAAGTTTGAAGGAATACATGTCTTCTCCACCACTACTTGTAACCCCAATCCCTGGAGAAGAACTCTTCCTGTACCTGGCAGTCTCTCAGCACGCAATCAGTGCAGTGTTGGTCCGTGCAAAAGGAATCCAACATCTGCCCATCTATTACGTCAGCAAGACACTACTGAGCGCCGAAACAAGGTACTTGCCACTGGAGAAACTGGCATTGGCCTTGATGATGGCCTCAAGAAAGTTGTCGCACTACTTTCACACCCACACTATAATTGTCCTCACAGCCTTTCCATTAAAAGCATTGTTTGAGAGGGCTAACTTCTCAGGGCGAATCTTGAAGTGGGTAGTTGACCTGGGGCAATACGACATCAAGTTCCAACCCAGAACCGCAATAAAAGCACAAGCCTTGGCAGACTTTGTCGCAGAATTGGCCCCAGGAAGTCATCATATCTGCCCAGTCGACCTGACTGAAACAACCGAACTAGGGATAAAAGTTGACGTCGGAATAACGCAGCCCCTGGTACTGGTTACTCAGTCAAATCCCAAGGCAGACCAAAGTAAAGCAAAGAAGGAAGAAGCGAACCATGCTACACCAAGTCAAGACTCACCAAATAAAGACTTGGTACAACCAGACGACAAGGGGCAGATAACAAGCATGGACCTTAAAGAAGACACTAGCAACATGGAAGATCCCAAGACATCATCCGATCCCTCCACTTGCTAGAAGTTGTTCGTTGGGGAGATATGGAAGCTCTTCGTGGATGGAGCATCCAACCGGCATGGAGCAGGGCTTGGCATAGTCCTCATCTCTCCAGACGGCTTAGTAGTGGAGCAGGCGATCAACCTTGGTTTCTCAGCATCAAACAACGAAGCGGAGTATGAAGCGCTTCTTGCGGGTCTCAAGTCAGCGTTCTATATGAAAGCCACCGAGCTAATGGTTTATAGCGACTTACAGCTGGTGGTAAACCAAATATCTGGCGGCTACGAAGCAAAGGATGACAGGATGGCCAAGTACCAAGAATTGGTCAGAACAGAGATCAAAAAATTTGAAGTAGTCAAGATAGAGCAGATCGGCAGGGAGGAAAACAGCAGAGCAGACGAACTAGCAGGCTTCGCCTCAATGGCAGATACCTCTATCCCTCATCCATTACTGATTGACTACCTGCCTAGACTAAGCATTGAAGACCTAGAAGTAGAAGAGGTATGCTGCGCCGATCTAGGCCCTTCTTGGATGGATCCCATCATATTGTTCCTAAAAGATGGCACCCTACCAGAAGAGAAGAAAGAAGCCAACAGAATAAGAGCAAAGTCGCAACGATTTTGGCTCTCTTCATCCTTGGCATTGTACAAAAAATCATTCTCGGGACCCTACCTAAAGTGCGTCCACCCCAGCAAAGTAGAGGCATTCATGTTCGTAATACACGAGGGCGTATGCGGAAGCCATCAAGGAGGAAGATCACTAGCATACAGAGCAATCTCACAAGGGTACTGGTGGCCATATATGCAAGCAGACTCAGAAAAGTATGTCAAAAAATGCGAAAAGTGTCAAAAGTTTGCGCACCAAATACACCAACCTGCCAGAGAACTTCTACCTCTCACCAGCCCATGGCCCTTCGCAATGTGGGGCTTAGACATAGTGGGACCACTTCCAACAGCACCAGGCAACAAGAAGTTCTTTCTTGCAGCAACCGACTACTTCACAAAATGGGTGGAAGCAGAAGCCTTGGCATCAATCAAGGAAAAGGATGTGAAGAAGTTTGTTTGGCAGAACATCATCACTCGGTTTGGCATACCAAAAGCACTGATCTCAGATAACGGCACTCAGTTCGACGGCAAGATTTTCAGAGGCTTTTGTGAAGAGTACAAGATAGAGTTTTACAATTCTACACCGGCATATCCCCAAGCAAATGGTCAGGCGGAGGCATCAAACAAGGTAGTTTTGGATGGATTGAAGAAAAGGTTAGAGAAAGCAAAAGGCAAGTGGGCAGAAGAACTCCCTCATGTTTTATGGGCTTACCGCACCACACCCCGGCGATCGACAGGAGAAACACCATTCTCCTTAGCTTATGGCATGGAGGCAGTTATCCCATTAGAAGTTGGTCTCCCCACAATTCGGAGCGAAAACTTTGATCTAGACTTAAATGGCGAAGCCATAACATTAGAGCTTGACCTTGCGGAAGAAAGAAGAGACAGAGCATTGGTTCACATCGCCTCCTACCAACAAGAATTGTCCATAAAGTATAACAAAACAGTGCATCCAAGGCAATTCAAGATCGGATATTGGGTGCTGCGCAAAGTGATGGGAAACACCTTGGTTCCGGGAGATGGCAAGCTAGGGCCTAACTGGGAAGGACCTTACAAAGTGGTCGGATTAGCAGGCAAAGGGGCATACCACTTAGAAGATAAGGACGGCAAAGCGATTCCCAGGCCATGGAACACTGCCAATCTCAAGTTATTTTATTTTTAGCATTTTTCTTTCTTTTTTTCTTTTAAACATATGTAATTTTTTCCTTTCTCAATAAAACAAGTCAATTCTTTTCAGTATGGTTGTTTTTCTGTAAAAGATAGTTTAAGTGGGTTAGGAACATTGTAGACACTCTATTCTAAGTTGGCTGGAAAAACCAACTTAGAGGTTGGCTGGATTAAACCAACACCCCTCCTAAGCCCAAGATAAGGATCCAGACTGCAAGACGTTTGGTCGGAATAACCAAACACTCTATTCTAAGTTGGCTGGAAAAACCAACTTAGATGTTGGTTAGATTAAACCAACACCCCTCCTAAGCCCAGGATAAGGATCTAGGCTGCAGGACGTTTGGTCGGAATAACCAAACACTCTATTCTAAGTTGGCTGGAACAACCAACTTAGAGGTTGGCTGGATTAAACCAACTGTTGTTACTCTTCAGCCGAAGTAAGGGTATGGCTGAAGAGGGGTTGGCTGGATTAAACCAACTCCTGTTACTCTTCAGCCGAAGTAAGGGTATGGCTGAAGAGGGGTTGGCTAGATTAAACCAACTCCTGTTACTCTTCAGCCGAAGTAAGGGTATGGCTGAAGAGTGGTTGGCTGGATTAAACCAACTTTTTGTACTCTTCAGCCGAAGTAAGGGTATGGCTGAAGAATGGTTGGCTGGATTAAATCAACTCTTAGTACTCTTCAGCCGAAATAAGTATATCAACTAAAAGAGTGGTTGGCTAGTAAGATTAACTAGTTGAAATCGGAATACGATATCTCGGTCAAAATTATTACAAAAAAGCATGCTCAAACAGGTAAGAAAACAGAAGTAGGAGTAAGCACAAAAGAAGATTTTTCATTGAAATACAAAACAAGTACAGAGGAAGGGCCACAGCCCGGTTACAAATCCGTCACAAAAGAAGAGAAAAAAGACATTCAGTTGAAAAGGTCATCAATTTCGGCATCGAACTCAGCATCGGCATCAACACAAAGACCGGTCTCAGGCGGGAGCTCGGTCTCGGTCACAAGAGTGGGTTCGGTCGGAAGCATGGTTTCACCTGGTTGTTCAACAGTCAGGTCTTCCACCGTGGGCTCCACCCGAGCTGACTGGTCCGCATTGATGACCGGAGCGTCCTCAGAATCAGAATCTTCGTCAGAGCCTGAACCCTCTTCAAGAAATTGCTTTTGAAGATAGGCAGCATATTCCGCCAGTGAGGTCGGTATGAAGTACGCTGGAGAGTTGAAGACCTCGGTTTGTGGATCTTGGCCGAGCTTCTCCACAGCTGCCCTCCAGCCGCACTTAAAGAAAAGATCCTTGGCGGCATCACACTGTCGGGTATAAGCGTCCTCTGCATTCTTGAAGCCACGCTTTTCGGCTCCTTTTATGGCTTCCTTCAACTGCGTTATCTCGGTGTCTTTATTCTTCTCAATCTCGGCCAGCTGGCGCAAATACTTGTCCTTCAGTTCAATGGCAGCCTTTTGCTTTTCCGCTTCGGCCGAACTGACCAGTCCGGTTAGTCTGCCGTTCTCGGATCGTAGCTCGGCCATTTGCTTTCTGGCCTCTTCTAGCTCGGCCGTTTTTGCTTCGGCTTCGGCCATGGCCTCCCTTGTCGTCCTCCTAAGCTCCAACACTTTCCTATGTGCTATATTGTTCTTCTGGATGGCCTGTAAAATAGTAACTCCCTTTAGCCGGACTGACAGTTGGGAGAAAATTAAACAGAAAAACGGACAGTGCTACTTATCAGGATCATGGATTTTGTTGAAGACCGGATGGCCTTCAGTTCGGTGTTTAGTTGCTTTTAGTGGTGCTCCATGTCTTTGGGGAGACACACACTCTTGGCCAGGTTAAAGGCCAACTGGTGATCCTTATCAGCAACAACAGAGTCAGAGTCTTTGATATCTCGGTTGTTGAAGGTAAGTTTAGGTGCCCAGCTAGTGGTAGTTCGGTCAACAGGCTCCGGTTGCGGGCTGGGTGGATGGCTCGGTGGTAGTATGGTTTCGTCTTCATCAACCAAACGTTGCTCGGTCTCAGTAGTCCGGGCGCGCTTAGCTCGGCGGGACGTGGATGGCTGTTGGGATGGAAGAGCTACCACGGTCTCAGTGGTCTGACCGGTTTGTGGTACCTCGGGTCTGTTAGTTTCGGTTAGAAGCGCCCTTACTCTGCTCCTTTTTGCCATTTCTTGTTCGGCAGTTAGTGGGACGAGGTTAATTTGAGGCAAGGTTGGGTCCGGTTCTGGCGCGTCTTCGAGGAGGAAATCGGTCACTCTCGCTTTGCGGCGACCGCTGTATCTGTACGTCGGTTTGAAATTTAGAAGTTTGGCCCAACTTCTTTCTTTGACCCGTAGTGCGGCGCGGAGGGTATTGAGGTTGGGGTAGCTGTAGAGGGAGTGTAGATGCGCTGAATCTGCAGATAAAAGTTCAACTGTTAGATCGGTTCAAGGGCGAAAAGCCGAAGTAAAAAAAAAACATGAAAGAAAACCGAAGTAGTTATACCGGGGTCTCCTTTTTTCCAGTTTATTCTTCGGCCAGGAATCTGGGCTTGATGATCTTCATAATTCCCAGACACCCAGAAAAAAATCATCGTCATTCAAGTCTTTATCCGGCGTATCTTTTATTATTTTCTCCGGTTGCGGCGTATTCTTAAATAATAAACCCAGCCCTCTTCTTTGGAGCCTATGGAGTATTGGTGAAATATTTCGGCTAGGCCGAGGTTGAGTCCTTCTTGGTGGTTTAGTGTAGCTATTCCCATTATGATACGGTATGAATTGGTGGAGAGCTGGGTTGGGCATAGTCGTGTTTGTCTAAGGAATTCACATATCAAGGGTTGGACTGGGAATCTTAGTCCGGTTTCGATTATTGACAGAAGGGTAAAGGGGACGAAGTCTTCATTTCCCCATGGAGTTACATCTTTTTTGGCCAAGATAAGTTGGACGTCGTCAGGGATGTTGTACTCCCTTCGAAATTCGGCTAGGCCTCCAGGGGTTTCTACCAAAAACCTATACTTCCCCATTTATTTTATAAATTAAGAATAAGTTAGTTCAGTCGAAAAAATTGTGCTCGGTAGCTCGGTTGAACGCACAGAGGTGTGCCTGGGCAACCTAAGTCTGCAAAGTGGAAAACAAAGGTGTTAAGCACAGATCGTTGATCGTGCTACAAATTCAAAGCAAGATAAAGAAGTTTCACTTCGGCTTAAGGAGTGCTACAGGTTCTGTATCGGTTTCCACATGGCATTTGGAAGCTCGGGTTGAGCAAGGGGATGGTTATCTCGGTTTGAGCTACGGGTTTCTTTACTTCGGTTAAGCCTCTAGGGGCAGCTTTCTGAGCTCGATTTTAGAAACTAAGAAAGCTGGCATAGCCCCCTAAGGCTTAGCTCGGTTGAAAGTTATGGTTTAGTTTGCTAAGTGGAAACTTCGTTCGGTGAGTTTATCTCGGCTAAAAGTGAATCAGGAATTGGTAACTTACTGAAACTATTGATATATCTACTAGTTCTAGTTCGGTTATTGTCTGGATTGATCTACCTATATAGCGTAAACAGTACCCTAGTTCGGTTGGGACAAGTCTATGGATCAAACCACGTTTTACAGGTTGCATCATGTTATTCAAGTATTCTATGGTTGAGGTTTTTCCAGAAAAGTGTTTTGCAAAAACACGCGAGGCAAATTACGTTGGATTGAACAGAAGCAAAAATAGGCAGAGAGAAACAAATTCATGGTGCTTACCTGGTGTAGAGGAAAAGCTGGGGATGAAAACAGCAGCAAGGAAGAAGAAACACGAGCGCAGCAAGTTCAGAAGCTCAGGAATGATAGAAAGAGAAGAAGTGAATAGTGTAGGGTTTGATCCAAAATGAAGGGTTTTTTGTTTTGATACAAAGGAAAAGGCGGGAACTGTTCAAATTTTGCGGAGTACGAGGGCGGCGTGACAGCTATGATTGACCAATGGGAGCGTGCCACGTGTCCTTGGAATAAGAAGCGCTTCAGTTGCTGTGATTGAAAAGACGTTTGATCGGACAAGCGAAGCCCGGTGAGGAATTTAGCTCGGCTAGATAGGCTAAAAGAATTTTAGCTCGGCTGGAAAGACTTAAAAGTTTTTAGCTCGGTTGTAATACTATAAATATTAGCTCGGCTGATAGACGGGTAATCCCTATCATGCTGCGCAGATGGAATTAAGGGGCAATTGAGAGGGTAATTTATATAAGAATTGGGCCGAGCTAAATTAAGGGCCATTTTAGGGCCGCACTGCGAAGGGCCAAGTAAAATGGCCATAAAGTTACTCCGGTCCGAAGAAGAAGCTTGAGTTAGACCGGTCACACAGTCGAGGTGATTAGTCCGGTCCCAGAAGGCCTTATTTCTAGTCCGGTCGGAAGGAGAATTATATACGGTTCGGTGCTCTAAATTAGACCGGTCAAGGCATGGTGCCGCCAGCTCGACCTCGGCATGCGAAGCCGAGGTAGAAACGTGGGAAGGCAAAACCGAGCTATAGGTTAGTTCGATCGTACAGCCTGTCTGGCGGGGTAATGGTACTTCAGTCGTATTGTAGTTCGGCTATGGTAAAACCATCTCACTTGGTTTAAGTAGTGGGGGGGTGTTGAAAGATAAGCATTATCTTTCAGGAGTATGAATCATAGGATGACTCTACATGGAGAAGTAAAAGTCCTACTAGGATTGTGCCACACAGAACCTATAAAAGCTCACAGACATCACCTATGGAGAGGTAACGCAACTTTGATTCCTGAATATACAGAGCTTTTGCCTATTTGTCTTGTTTGCTGACTTTAGGCATCGGAGAAGTTTCCGGCACACACCCGCCGGCCAGCTCACGTTTGTGTTTTCAGGTTGCAGAACGACGACGTACGGAGGAACGCAGATTTGATCAACAAGATTATACGAGAATATATATTTCTTTCCCGTACACTTCATTTCTTACATTATTTTATATAATCACAACTCACAACAGAAAAAACCTGTAAAACAAATAATATTTTCAAAAAAATTTTAAAATTTAAATTTATTACTTGAGTTATCTTTTTAATTGTTGAACTTATTTTAAAACTATATTTAATTAACGTATTTGATCTAAATCATAATTTAAATATAAAATCACAATTTAAAAAGTAAATCAAAGGCTGCCCAAATGTTTAAGAGGTATTTTGACCAATAATTTCTCGTGGTTCCCACCCCACCTCTTTGTCAATTATCTCACAACAACAGTCTTCACACATACACACTCTCTCTCTCTCTCTCTCTCTCTCTCTCTGACTTTATTATATTGATTGAATGAATGAACGGACGGAGATAGGTACGGTCGATGCACGTTAGTGGGACCCGCATCCCGTACCCGGACCCCTCCCAAAAACAAATATAAAATAAAAATGATACCACACACACGATCAATTAATATATCAATTAATATATTAATATATATTTTAATATTATTATTTTAAAATTATGAATCTCATTTATTATACAAATTATAAAGAGATAAATTTTTTAAAATTATATTATATTATCTATTAATATATTAATTGATGTACCAATTACTCTGAATAACTTTATTATTCATAAAATAAATGACCAAAAAAAAGTATTCTCCGCAACCCCCGCTTTCCCAGAAGCTTCGCGCCCCCCTTTATCATAAACCGCCCTTTATTCATTCCCTCATTCATTTTCATTTGATTTATACGATCACGTACCACGACCCCAGCCCCACTCACTAAACAATGACCTAACTCACCCACCTCCACATCTCCATCCTCTCTCTCTCTCTCTCTTGTCCGGTTGCCGTTGGATTATTATCTGATTCTTATCCAACGATTTAGGGTCACTTTCTCCAAATTCATTCCTTTTTTGTGAGTGCTCTTTCTAAAATACCCCTCATAATGGATATAGATATATAAGCATCTGTTCAATTTTAGAAAGAAAAAAATAATAATGAATAGTTGGCCGCTATCTGACATCATTTACAAAAATGTATTTTTTATTTTTAAATTTTTTTTAGTTATATTATTTTTTTATACATTTTTTTTTATAAAAAAGTTAAAAAGGATATTTGTTTAACTAGTCCCAAACACCCTCTTGATATTTCCTCCGCAGCCCCCCCCAATTTTTTTTTTTAAATAACACTAATTAGTATAATTAATAATAGTTTCATGTTGGTTAAAAATAATAGTTACAACTTACATTAATCAACACATATATTTTGTATTATGTTTGTTGGTACATTTATTATATTTCTCCATCATTATTGAAAAATTAATCCAGCTTCAATTGATAAATTTTTATTTATTTATATTTTTGTATTTATTATTGTATTACCTATCATATTACTAAAATGGCTCTTGTTCCTATTTTTATGAAATTGCATAATGCATAACAATCCAACCTAAATTGACAATTTTTTTTAAAAGATTTTTGTATTTATTATTGTATTGCCTATCATATTATTAAAATGAATCTTGTTCCTATTTTTATGAAATTACATTATCGCATAATGCATAATAAAAATTTTATAAGATTTATTAAAGAGGATTGGGGTTTTAAGACCTATTTTGACAACACCGTTAAAAATCTATTTTTTAGCTTTATGATTTTTTTGGATTATATCACATTCTACTTTTTTTTTTAAACGTCAAAAAAAATATTTAAAAATTAACTTTTAACTTACTGCTCATGATAAGGCTAAATTTAATTTCAAAATTTTTAGAGCAACAGTTATAAGTTTTATTCTCTTGGGTTCCAAAGTATAAAGCAATTTAAAATATCATATTTTTTGGGTGGGTATTAAAAGATCATATTACTTCTACATATTTGTCAATATGTGCACGTTACCTATCTATCCACTTATCTATATACGTCACCTATATATTCATTTATTTGTCAACGTGTTATCTATATAGTAGAAAATATGTGGTAGTTGTGATATTATATGATTATATATCCGTCTACCAATAAAAAATAAAGTTATCGTATGTTTATCTATTAGGACAAAAAAGAACATGAAAGTGTCGATTAGACATAAATAAATTATAGTGTAAATGTGTGAAAATGATATTTACATAATAGTCCCGCTACAGACCCCCAGTAAAACTTAACCCCCAGGACCCCCAGTGACGTGGCAAATGAGGTGGCAGCTGATGTGGAGGATGAGTGTAAACGCAGCTGTAAGGAAAAAAGAAAAAAAAAAAAAAAAAACAAAATCTGGATATAGCAGGCCGCCATCCTCCTCCTCCACCGTAGCTCTCCGCCGTCGACGATGGCCATAGCTCGCCGGGAACTCTAGTTGTTCTCTGCCTCACTACAATCTCCAACTCAAGGAGGGCTCTCACCAAGAACAAACCTCAACAAACCCACAAATCTCAATTTCTCATACAAACCCACATCACAAAAATTCACAAGAAAACCCACAAAAATTTCATCATCATCTACCTCCAGTTTAACTCCAAAAAACATAGAAGAAAGACAAGAATCCATGGAAGAAGATCCAAGGCCACTTCATCAATTTTGGAGAGAAATCCAAGGACTCAACAAGGCCTTTTAGACCCCATGAACTCTCATCTTTGCTGTGAAATCATCCGATACGGTGGGTTCGCTCAAGCCTGTTACGATTCCAATTATTTTATCCCAAGCCCTAATATATATATATATATACAATATACATATATATATATATATCTCTATTGGATGAGAAGGAAAGAGAAACAGAGAGAGTAGGGGCTTTGGAGTGAAGGGAAATTTGCCTCTTAATCGTCGGATGACAGGGAAAGAGAGACACAGAGAGTCGCGAGTCCGGTGTCGGAGTGAAGGGAAGGAGCTGTCGCCAGCGTCGGGAGTGAAGGGAACTACCTATTAGTCCAGCCGTTTCAACCGTCGAGAGGGAATGAAGAGAGATATGTGCTTTGAGGGGGAGATAGTCACGTGAATATCATGTGACTTGCCACATCAGGTGCGGGTCACTGGGGGTCATCCAAACCTGGGGGTCG
This sequence comes from Camellia granthamiana, assembly GCA_036172215.1. Classification (NCBI taxonomy): domain Eukaryota; kingdom Viridiplantae; phylum Streptophyta; class Magnoliopsida; order Ericales; family Theaceae; genus Camellia; species Camellia granthamiana. The sequence goes on from CM069904.1 coordinate 117,383,195, forward strand.
GAAGCATTTTTCTTTACATAAATTATACAATATTATCAAATTTAACATTTCAATATTATAACATAGCATATTATAATTTTGACATTACTATTTATCTATTTTACTATATTAAACATACATTCCATTATGTGTGAATTTTTAAAAAAATATCCTTCATAATTAAATAGCTCACATTCAATTATTGCTAAACAAATTTTTACTAATTGTATTCATCAAATTATTTTAAAATTTAAATATAAAATTGTTTAATAATGACAAGTGAAACTGATCTAATGTCCAAATATAAGTGATATTCAATTTGGTTTAGTTTTTGAAAATTATTTTTAAATTTTTTATTTTCTTTAGTTCATTTTTTCATGTGTTTAATATGATTTTTTTTAGTTTTTAAATACATCTAATTTAGATATATTGAAAAAGTAAAATATTTATAAAAAATATTGAAAAAAAATTCATTAAATACAAAAAAAAAAAAAAATTACTACTCTTTTGTATTTTTTTTTTTTTTTTTATAACTTTGTATTTAATGTTTTTGTAAAGTTTTATTCACAAATATTTTTACATTAAGGCCTCGTTTGGGAATCCTCATTTTTAGCAAAAAAGTCAAAAAGTTACTAAATTAGCCAAAAAGCCAACAATCCATACCAAAAAGTCAAAGATTCTTTTTTCTCTTTACTTTTTGCACATCTTTTCGTAAAAAGTCAAAAAGTCATCCCAAACATACTAGTTTTTTTAGCTCATATTTTAGCCAAATAGTCAAAAAATTACTAAATTAGCCTGTTCCCAAACGAGGCCCAAGTGTATTTAGTTTAAGTGAATTTAAAAGATAAAAATAATTTGATTAAGATATTAAAAAAAAGGGGGTAATAATGAACAATGGGGCAATGGAATTGTTTTTCGATGGCATTACATGCACCAATTAATATACACACTAGTGTACCAATTAATGTTATGGTATTATTACTGACCGCACCTATTATATAAATTATAAATATACAAAACCTTTAAAATTATGACACATCATTTGTTAGTATATTAATTAGTTCATATAACATTATTCATTATTTTTTCAAAATAATAATAAAGTTTATAAATTTTAATTATTAAAATCATAATTTTTTTCATGTATAAGTAATTCTTATTGTAGAGTATATCTAATTTGTAATTATTGTTTTTTTTTTTTAAATATGAAAAATTAAAAACTAAAGGCGTGTACCATTTTAGTCATTTCAACACTTGTAGTCACCTGCCATATCACGTGACCATTTCCGAATTTGGGCAACCAATGACCGGCCACTCATAAATTGATACACCGTAGGTAAACAAACGTCACTCCACCATCTCTCCCTCTCTCTCTCTCTCTCTCTCTCTATCTAACCTCTCTCTCTCTCTATGTAACTTCAAGCTTGCTCTGCAAGTACGAGTTGTACATTGAAGCTATCCGACAACCTTCCGAAACCGAAAAAACCCTTGTCGGCCGAAACAATGAAAGTGTTTCGTTTCGATCCGTCTCGCTCCAACTCATCTCTGGGTCTCAACCTTAACTTGCTCTACTTCTTGTTCGTCCCCACCTAGAAAAAAATAATTTTTGCAAAAAACCCCTACCTCTTTCCCACAATTCCCAATGGAGTCCCCTCCAATTCTCTCTCTCCTCACCGACGACCTCCTCCTCCGAGTCCTCGACCAACTCGCCGACGACTCGGACCGCAAATCGTTCCGCTCCGTCTGCAAATCCTTCCTCCGAGTCGACTCGCTCCACCGCACCACTCTCCGGGTCCTCCGCCCCGAATTCCTCCCGGCTCTCCTCCGAAAATACCCAGAAATCTCAGCCCTCGATCTCTCAGTCTGCCCCCGGATCGACGACGGCGCGGTGGCGGTTTTACTGGGTTGTGGCGGGGGCTGGACCCGGAGGCTGAGGAGGCTGGTGCTGAGTCGGGCCGTTGGGTTGAGATTTTCCGGGTTGGAGATGATGGTTCGGGCGTGTCCGGGTTTGGAGGCGGTGGACGTGTCGTTTTGTTGTGGGTTCGGTGATAGGGAGGCGGCGGCACTGTCATGTGCGGCGGGGCTGAGGGATCTGAGGATGGATAAATGTTTGGGTGTGACGGACGTTGGTTTGGCTAAGATAGCTGTTGGGTGTGAAAAGCTTGAGAGGCTTAGTTTGAAATGGTGTTTGGAGATTTCTGATCTTGGGATTGATTTGATGTCCAAGAAATGTCCACACTTGAAACATCTTGACATTTCATATCTAAAGGTAGTCTGTCTCTTTCTCTGTAACCCTGTGTATATTATGATGTTACATATCTATATTATCAGCAACAAGCAATACATTTATATATATTGGTCGGTAGTGGTCTAGTGGGAGAAGTAGGATTCATATAGTAGACCCATTTGATGAGACTTATAAAAGGCTTGGTTTGATTTGGTAATTATTAGCATCAAAAGTACAAAATCTTCTATATGTCAGTAAAATATTGGTATAAGAAGTTCAAAATCTTGGGATTTATTTAATTATATTGGTTATACAGTTATATGTACTGATATATCCATCAATATCGGTGTCAGAAGTTTAAAATTTTGATACCTTATTGGGTATAGTGTGTTGTATCTGGAGATTGATGGGTGGGCTTGTTTGTAGGTGACGAGTGAGTCGCTTCGATCGATTGGGACTTTGCAGAAGCTGGAGGTGTTGGCAATGGTGGGGTGTGGTTTGGTGGATGATGATGGCATAAGGTTTCTTGGAAATGGGTGTCCTTCACTTCAGGTTGTTTTCAACTTTTGATGAACTTTAAAAATTGGTGTGTGATGAGCATTTGGATTTTGGATAATATGCTAATCAAATCCACCAATTTGTTTTCATTAAAAAATGGTCTGTCATCAGTTTTTGTGATTTTGTTTTCATATTTCTATTTTGTGTTTGTGATTGAGAAAATTGTTGATAATGAGCTGATTGTGAGTGCAAGAATGTGCAAGTGTAGATTACATGCATACACATAAATAATGAGTGTCAATTTCACTTCACTGCCCAACTTTAGCCTTGTGAAATTTATAGTATGAAGAGAGTTCTCTATAACAAGTATTTAAACCAACAAAGATGAAAAATAAACTATTAGGGCTAAAAGAAAATGAAAAAAGTGATACAAAAGGAATTTCAAAATTCAATATGACAGTTTTACGTTGTTACAATGTACAATATTTGGATATGTGTATTTCATTTCTGAAAATTTTCTGCTGGTATAATTTAATCCATTAACATGTTTCTAGTGTGATGCCATTTGAAACATTTTAGTACTGATGCTAAAATGTCACACTTTTGGGGGTGGGGACACATGGAAGAGTTTAAGGTTGGGTGAATGAGGGGAATAGCTTCATTTGCGTGAACGAAGTTGTGTAAAGCTTTTCTCTTTTTTCTTTTTTTTGTCCTATTCTAGAATTATTACAGAAAAGTTACCTTTTTAAAGTTGAAATGAGTTCTTGTAAACTTTTGAAGGGTAGAACTGTAAACTCCTCCACAATTACTTATAATTATCAAACTCAGAGGTAGTTTCTAAACTTCACGTTCTCCTGGTGGTTACTTGCATTCATTGTGTGTATGAAGAGGCTAGTATAAATGTACTATTAGAAATAATTTTTCCTTAGTTCTAATCTTTACTTTAAATGTTTGCGTTATACTAGCTCTTAAACTGTTAAATATAGGTATAGAAATTCTCATTATAAAAGTTATAATCATCACTAATCATATATATCTTTGTCCGTCAATCCTCATTAATCCAATGTGAAAGATTTATCAGAAAATTTTCATTCTTTAATTCCTAAAAGGAAAGTCAAAATTTAGGATAAATATATATTCTCTACTACTTTTCTTTCATGCTGATAGCTTCTCTTTGATATTCATGTTTTAGTGGATCCATCCCATTTGGAAATGCAATTTTATTTTGACAGGAATGAGATTCTGACAAGAGTCTTACTATGAACCGCAGAACCACACTTATAGAGTGGAGACGTTACCCCCATTAGGAGTTGGTGGTAGCCCTTTTTTGAAACATGCTTGACTTTAATATTTTAGCTATGTGTTGCTTTTATTATCTTTATATTAGGTTTTCAAGAAATTTTGCTCATGTTCTTCTGATTACTAACTCACAATAAGGAAATATATGATAAACTTGTATTCTTTGTTACAGAACACTCTCTGGTCCTTGAAGTTTTCATTTCTTTTCCTATGTATCTTCTTCAACCTAACAACACCAAAAGGGATTTTAAATGTAGAGATCTTTTCATCATTTGTAATTTTGCTAATTTTACAATAAATTTTATGTGATATAAATGAATGGATCATTGTTTAGTGTATTGACATTTTTACAAAGGAATGAAGGCTATTGCCTATGGATCAAATCATTGACTTGTCAATATTTTTCTGTAAAAGGAAAGAAAGAAGAAAAACTCATTAAGCCATTTGATACTATCCTTCATTTATTGAATGGATCACTAGAGTAGTTGGCAAATTGTTAGATTGTGCTTGGCCAAAGATGTGATTTTCACCATAAAAACTCAATTGCAAGCCTCTTGATATGTTACTTCCATTAAGAACATTGACATCTCTGTATATATTACATTGATGCAAAATGTTGTTCATGCATATAAATGGGTGGCAAATGAGCAATGGAAACAAATTAAACATGTCACGACAAAATTACTGTGATATATTTTAGATTTCTGTTAATGGATCATTGCTGTAATTGCAGGTTCTGGATGTGTCAAGGTGTGACAAAGTCAGTTCATCTGGCTTAGTCTCAGTAGTTAGAGGACATAGAGATCTGCGGCAGCTATATGCGGGTTTTTGTTTTTTTGTGAGTAAATTTCCATTCGGGCCATATAATCACTCTTTCTTCACTTGTGATGTTATTTTGGTTTAAATCCAAAATTTTCAATGCACCAGGAACTTTCTGCGACCCTTCTCCGCTGGTTGAAAGAATTGAAGAATCTCAATACAATAAGAGTTGACGGGGCTCGAGTTTCGGACTCTAGCTTCCAAATCATCAGCACCAATTGCAAGTTTTTGGTTGATATTGGCTTGAGCAAATGCAAAGGAGTGACGGGCACAGGCCTAATGCTGCTAGTGTCTGCCAATCCAAATTTGAAGATCATCAATCTGACATGCTGTGATTCTATTACTGATGCGGCAATTTCAGCAATAGCCTATTCTTGTAGGAATCTTTTATGCCTTAAGTTAGAGTCTTGCAATTTGCTCACAGAGAAGAGTCTTGAAAGCCTTGGATCGTGTTCCTTGCTACTCAAGGAGCTTGATCTCACGGATTGCTCTGGTGTAAATGATGCAGGTGAACTTTTAAGTGGTCTAAATTTTGTGCGGTTTTCCATAATCCTAACTACTATAGGAATTATGTATAATTCAATAGTTTCCAGATCCTGAATTTTAGGATTGTATACATCCATCTAGAGAATGTGAAAGTGAAACTATTTTTATAGTTGAGGGGTTAAGATTATATTCAATGGTAATTGAGGCGGTAAGGTGCAATGAACCATAATTTTTATATGCATATTTGTAACATACTTTTTTTTGTTGTGTGTGCATTGACCTCTCCAATCTTCCACTACATTTGGCACTTCGAGTAAGTTCATAATTTAAATGTGATCTTTTTTTTTTCTTTTTTAATTTGTTCTCTCTTCTGCAGGACTCAATTATTTGTCCAAATGTTCAGAGCTTTTAAGCTTGAAATTAGGACTTTGTACGAACATATCAGACAAGGGATTGTTTTATTTTGCTTCAAACTGCAAAAAGATTCATGAACTTGACCTATACCGGTAACTTGATCCGATACCTCATTTTACATTTACTTTAAAACAGTTACCCATCTTTGTTTTTATTTTATTCTGTATTTCCATTATAATTTTGTTTCAGCTGTATGGGAATTGGTGACGATGGATTAGCTGCTTTATCAAGTGGGTGCAAGAAGTTGAAGAAGCTAAATTTGTCTTATTGCAACAAGGTTACTGACCAAGGACTGCAATACTTGAGCCATCTGAAGGAACTCTCGGACTTGGAATTGCGTGGTATTGTGAAGATTACAAGCACGGGTTTGACAGCAGTTGCAGCTGGGTGCAAAAGTCTCTCGGAATTGGATCTTAAACATTGTGAGTACATCAATGATTCGGGATTCTGGGCTCTTGCCTACTACTCGAGGAATTTACGACAGGTTTGGTTTCCTGCTTTTCGACGGAAAATTTTCTTTTATGGCTCTTCCCAACACATGAACGTGTACAATATATGTGATGTTTTTACATGTAATTATGTAAATAAAAGAACCAGACACAGTAAGGCCATGTTGGTTGTCTGGAAATTTAGGCTGGGACTTTATGTATTTTTGGAGTTAGGAGTAGTTCCGTTCTTCATTCACGAGATTCCATGGAAGTTGGAACTTATAGTTAGTCCCTCTAGGTACCACTAATACCACTAATCCCATAAAATATAGGTGGTTTAGCTCTTGCCTGAAGGTATGAACTAAGGAACATGAGCATACCGACAGAGGCATGACAATTTTTAAAAAGGGTAAACTACTAATAGGTTTTGCTAATAGTTGGACTTAATTTCCATCAAGTCCTATTAAAAATAAGTCCTAGTAGGTAATTTTTTGTGACTATTTTTTGCATATGTCGCTAAAACTTAACAATTAGTGACTTTTTTTGGTCACGATTTATAAATTGTCGCTAAAACTTACAATTAGGCCTTGTTTGGGAAGACTAAATAAGTATACTTTTTGTCTTTTTTGACTAAAAAAGTGAGGTTGAAAATATGGATGTTTGGGTTAACTTTTTGACTTTTTATGGAAAAATGTGTAATAAAAAATTGTAAAAATTAGTTTTTAGAGGAAAATTTGAATTGGGAGTTGTGCAGCCGTAATTGTTGACTTTTGGTGAATAGTGTTAACTTTTTAACTTTTTGAGTAACTTTTTGGCTTTTTGGATTATTCTCTACATCCCAAACAAGGCCTTAGTGACGTTTTTCTGTGATAAATTTTTCAAACAGTCGTTGAAAGTTAAAAATTATCAACTTTTTTTGTGATGATTTTTTTAAACTGTCGCTAAAACTTATAATTAGCGACATTTTTAGTGACAATTTTCAAACTGTCACTGAAAATTAACAATCATTGACTTTTTTTTAATAGTGTTTAATGAAAAATGTTACTAATTATCATAGAACCTATTGGATAATAAGTCTACTTATTAAGGGGTTGTTTGAAATGTTCTAAATAAGTGTACTTTTTGACTTTTTATAAAAAAATGTGTAGAAAAGTAGAGAGGAGATGTTGATTGATATTATTCAAAAAAGATAAAAAGATAAAAATTGTGGACTTATTTAGTCTCCCCAAACTTGGTCTAAGATTTATATGCAAGTCTTCATTTCTAAAAAATACAGGACATGACATGTAAAATAAAATATATAACTTTATATATTTGTTACATGACATATATGTGAATGAATATATCATTCAAGATTTTGTTAAGGTGTGCCCGTAGGGCATTTGTAAAGAAGCTTAAAAGGATTGTAATGTGCCCTAAGGGCACACATTATCAAAAGACCAATCATTCAAAGATAATAGGAAAAATGTAACATGACATTAATTTCAATATTTGTTCAAATTTACAATTAGTTTCATGTGTGTCTAAGCAATAGACACATCTCTCCTTCAAGTGTCTGAAGCATGCCTGGGTCCTTAAAAAAATTAAAAATAGGCCCCATTTAGATGAGCGTTGGTGTCTGACACATAAAGGCCACCTTCTTAGAATTATCATGCTTCTTAGGGTATGAATTCCCAGTTGATTGCTGCTGATCATGTTCCAATAATTACTAAATTGATAACTATTTAATTAAAAAAATAATAAGGGATGTGAAGAGAAACAATAACGTCCCTCAAAATTCATTTTTAGGGTTAAGTGGTTATCAATCTTGAAAGTTCATTGTTATCTGGTATGGTCTCAAATTCTCCATATTTCCGAGTTTGTTGACAATTTGACACGCAATTTCATAGCTGATTATTTTTTCTCACCGGAAATAAGTTTTTTTTATTTATTTTTTATATTATAAATATTGAACTAAAACTTGTTGGTGGCAGATAAATCTAAGCTATTGCACAATCTCAGACGTCGGGCTGTGCATGCTGATGGGAAATTTGACCCGTCTACAAGATGCGAAGCTCGTGAACCTCACGAATGTGTCAGTGAAAGGGCTTGAGCTCGCGCTTCGTGCCTGCTGCGTCCGAATCAAAAAGGTGAAGTTGTTTACTTCTTTTGGATTCTTGCTTTCTCCTGAGATACTTGAGACCCTGAGGGCTAGAGGTTGCAAAATTAGATGGGATTAAGTTCATGCTGTGAGATTATTATATGTAAGACAAGTCCATTATTATCATAAAAAATAGGTAAGAAGAAGATAATCCGATGAATTATAATAACAACAATAGTTATGCATCAGGCGATTGAGGATTGATTTCACAAATTGTAGAAGATGGTTTGTATATGATTGAAAATATGGTGAGAAACTGGAATAAGGTGTGGTTGAATCGACAAAAAAGCATTTAGAAAACTTGCGAATTTTGTGGAAGTTTACATAATTTTCATATAGAAGGAAAAAAGTGGAATTCATATGGGATAATCTAGACATTTTGCAATGAAAATGGAAAAATCTTATGAAATAATGGCACTATTTGGTGCAGTTTATTTATTAATTTATATATATAGATATATATTTTTGAGAATTTACATAATTTTTATATAAAAAGGAAAAAAATGGAATTCATATGGGATAATCTTAACATTTTGCAATGAAAGTGGAAAAACCTTATGAAATAATGATACTGTTTGGTGTAATTTATATATTTTTTGAGAATTTATGCCGAAGTGTTTGATGGAACATTTGTTTGTAACTTGCAAGATAAAATAGTTTAAATAAACTATTAAAAAAGAAGAAGAAGAAGAAGAAGAAGTAGTTGATTATTATTATTGGCTAGTTTGGGAGAAATGTTTTTAGTTTTTATTTTTTAATTGTCAGTTGTAGCTTGCAAAAAGTTGCACTAAACAAACCCCAAGTGAATTAAGAAAACGGTTGAAAATTTTGGTGTTTGTCTGTACCAAATGCGTGTGCTTGGTACAATCTTGGATAAATTATAAATACACCTGTATGAGATTTGTTTAATATATAGATCGCCTAATGTGGTTTTGAAAATTATAAATATCTCTTTGTCAGAATTTGTCATTTAACAAGGTTGCTAGAAAAAATAAGATTCTAACTATCTTCTTATGCGATAATGAAATTACTAGGAATTGTTAATTGAAATATATTGTTAATATAATTAAAAATTATTAATTGATTTAATGGTTGATTTATAAAAAGGGTTACTTGTTTTGCGATTAAAAAAATTAAGGGACGAGATATAATTTTTAAATTTACAAGGGACAATTATAATATTTTAAGTAAACTTTTGGGTGTATATATAATTTATCCTAAATTTTTCTAGATGTTCAGTTGATTTACTTTCACTTCAAAAAACTCATAATAAACCTAATTTTTCTAAGGCTGAATTTGATGTGTGTTTTGTTTTGTTTTGTTTTTTGTTTGTTTTTGGTAAATAGCTTTTTTAATTTTGAGAAAATTTTGTCAAACCACCTCATTATACAAAACTAAGGTTAGTTCCTTTACCCATAAGACATAACATTTCTTGATGAAGTCACAAATGATACAAAGCAAAGAAGAACCAATATTATAAGTTAATAAATTATTCCTTCTTAGGTCTAATCTCAATTCCCTCAACAATGAGTCCACCTTTCAAATGAGCACCATTTACCTCCTTTAGGCTCATTTTCACTTCGTCCTCACTTCCATCATTGTAAAATTCACCCAATTCAATCTCTAACCATCCATCTTCTCGTTTGCACGGAACCATATCTTCATTGCCTGTGTAAACACTTGACAATGTGTAAAGACGCTCGGACAATTGTATTTTACGATCAGGGTGGCGAAGGTAAATTGTTCTGTTCGTTCGGTAGTTATTGACTTCAACAGATACCTTTGAGGGGAGGGAGTCCAACCCATAAGCACGATTAGCAAATTTTACGATGAGGTAGGCTTTGTAAGATGTGTTTGGTGATAGCATTCGAGTGTTGATTTTGGCATTGATTTCTAGCCACCAAATGGTTATGAGCTCAACAACTTCAGCAAATCTGTTGGAATGGACAATTAACATGATATTTAATTTAACTAATTTTTTCCATGAAAAGTTTATGACCACGAGATTGTAAACATAAAAATGCTATCACCAAAAATTTCATAAATTTTGGAATCAATTTCATATAATAGATATTGAAAACAAAAACAATGTTGAGGAATAATGAACTAATACAAACCTAGATTGAAGAAGGGGTTTCCAAGACCAGTAGAGAGGATGATCAGCCCATGTAATTGAAAGCTCTCTTGCACTTAACATGCAACTTTTTTTGCCTGTTGGTTTATCTAACCACAACATCTGTATTATAACAAAACAAAAGCACAACACCATTAGCACTAATTACATCTATAGTTTTTAAAGCATGTACTTCAATTCCTAATATTTTAGTTTTGTCAATTTAATCTTCAAATTATAAAAACTTTTTTTTTAAAGGATTCAAATACAAGGTGTATATATATATATATATATATTAGCCTATTCTTAAGCTGTATTTAGTTGGGAGATTTGAAAAGGAAAAGGAAAAGGTGTGTGAAACTAGATGAAATACAAGTATATTCTATTCACATCTTACCTACCTTTTCCATTTTCCTTTCCAAATCTCTACTCAAATCTTTCAACCAAATATAGCATTAAGGGGTGTGGAAGAAAAGTCGCCAAGCGGTAATTGTAACAAGTAACATGTTGTATAGATTGAAGCCAAAGAAGCACTGCCAATGTTCTTCGACTCTTGCCAGGCAAGAGTCGAAGCCCCTCACCCCTGGGCCCCGTTGGTTCAAATTATAAGACTTGGCTTTGAATGGTTCTTAGCATTTGCCATGTCCAAATTGATTAATGAAAGTTGGGATTTTTTTTTTTTTTTTTAAATTTACATTAATTCTTAACAAAATTAAAATGATAAAATACATGCATAATCTCCAAAGTATGCACTTTGTTATATTTTATCCCTAATCTTTTAATTTTGTTGCATGTTTATGTCAAGTTTCAAAAATATCCTAGATTTCGTTAACTAATTAATGCAGCATAAGCGTTGAAAATTATTTAAACTCACATTTTGCAATTTAGATATCAAATTGACAAAATCAAATGTTATGGACAAAAATCAAATCAAGTGCATACTTGAGAACGACTTGTGTAATTATCCATATTTATATTAAAATGCATAAGATCATTAGTTGTATCGTTTTATACCTAGAAAGACTAATTGACTAACAAAACAATGATAGAAAAATGACAATTGTGACAAAATTTGAACACATTGATCTCTTAGAACTATAGCACAAGTCAGATTGCTATTGGAAATGAGTTTAACAATATATATTTAATAATAATAAATGCAGCAAAGAGAAAAATGAAAAAGAAAAACAAGTTATCAGAAAAAGGAAGGTCCAAAGTAGAAGTATGACATTTTTAGGCACATGATTAACAATAATTGGTGTTGATTGGTTATGGATGATGCATAGAATTGTAAATCGAGAGTGAACCAGATGAGCTAGTGAATTAACCTTTTCACCCTTATCAAGCAGAACTGGATTACAAAGCTTAAGAAATAGCTCTTTTTTGGATTTGAACACAATTGGAGAGACTAATCTTGAGAGAACCTCCTCATAATCTAAAGGAAGAAATTTCTCCCATAGAAGGTCAGATTCAGAAGCCACTTGCATAGCTGGGGAGACAAGGGACATCCGACAGATATCACGAGCAGACGCGAATGATAGAATGTAACCTATGCAATCTTGTGGCAAAAGATCCAACTTCATCTCATACATGAATTTTGACAAGAAGAGGAGAAAAAATGGAAATGAGAGCTCTAGTACTATATGCAAGAAAAAACAAAAACAAAATGGACCATTGGCTTTGCCTTAATGATGACCATTCTTGAGGCTTATATAATGTAACAATGTGATATTTATGGTCAACATAGTGCCATTATGTCGACATGAGTTGGGCAAATGTGGACATGATGGTCAGAATGAGGAAGTTTAGGTGTAAAAAAATATAATGTTACGTACTCGGAAAATATATCATTTTTGGGCATACATAATTTGAAATATGTTGATATGATTTTTGAGAATGTGGTATACACCACACCATGTTAAATTTATACGCATTCAAATTTTAGATATTTTTCTTGATATTTTCTATGAAAAATAAAATTCTACGAGAATAATGTGGTAATAATATTTTTGAATTAATAGGTTGCTTTGATGGGTTGTTTGGTTTAAAATGTATGAATACAAATATATTGCATCATTATGTAAGGTTTTTATGTTTTTATATCATTATTCTTTTTTATTGGTACATAGCATTTCTGCAGAAAAACTCAAATAGCCAAATCCTTTTGTGTTGATTTTGTAACTTTTTTGTATTTTTAAATTTTTTTTATTTTGAAAGCTGGAATTAATTATCAAAAGAGATGTATTTTTTATTTTTTTTAATTTTTTATTTTTTACGTTTTGGATAAATTACACTGACTTTTCCTTAGATTTGGAGAAAACATAGCAAGTTTTACAGTTTTTGACATAATTACATTAAGTTCCCTTAAAATTTTAATTTACATGACACTTGGTCTCTTTTTCATCAATAATTCATTAATCATATGAATGGAAAAAAATAATGTTTGTCATTTTTTTAGCATTGAAATATTTATTTTCACTTATTTAGTTTTCTGTTTTCACAATAGTTACATTAGTTTCAATTCTTTTAACCTTACTATAAGAGGAAGATTGGTGTAATTTTGCCAAAGTTGTGGGGCTACTTGTATTTTTTTTTTTTTTTTAAATCTCAAGGGAGATTAATATAGTTTACCATTTATACTTGTATATTCTTTAAATCTCAAAAGAGATCAATGCAATTTATCAATTTTATTTATTTATTTTTTTGTGTTTCTTATATTTATATGTTTATTTGAGGCTCCATGTGGCAAGACTACATTGGTGGAAAAACTGAAGTTGGGCCGAGCACGAATCATCTATCTCACTTATTATCTTCTATTCCCATATTATATATTTATCATGTTATCAAAATTAAAGACTGAGAATACTGATACAAAAAATAATACAAAATGTAAAACTGGTGGTCTTAAGCCCCAACACAGAAAGTTTTCATACACCTTAGTTTGGCGAGATATATATATGTGGATATAAAACAAATAATAAAAAAATTAATATTATAATATGTATATTGTCTAAGTAATAAGAGTGTTTTTAATGAAATTTAAGATATAACTTTCAAATTTTACTTATGTTTTTAAATATTAATCTTTTTATTTTAAGCTAAATAAAACTGTCACACTTTAAATAATAATTTTTTATTTTAAATTAAATAAAACTATCATGTGATACGAAGACTTTGACACTAAATCTAATATTTACTTAATAATAATATAAATAGATTAGATAGATATAGATAGATACCTAAAATGATGAGAAATGTCACATATGGAAGCAACAAATGACCACTGATATTGGGTTAGGTCTATTTTTGGTTTTTGTCTAGGTTTGGTGGGACCATGGGCGCGTTTGGCATGCCACTAAAAAATTATTTTTTGTTTAAAAAATTTAAAAATTTCTCAGTGTTTTTTTAGAAAAATGCTTGGGGCTCTCTGTTTTTAGGAACTCCCATAATCCCCTTAGATCTCAACAATTGATGTATGTGTGGGACCTACTTATATATGTGTGGGACTTACACCATTAATAATTGAGATTCAAAGAAAATTGTGGGATCCCCAAAAAAGGATCTCAATCAATTGTTTAGTCGTTTGTTATTTTCTAAAATGCCAAATGTCACGTCTTTTTTTTCACTCACCAAAAAAAAAAAAATAACAACTTTCCTAATGTATTAATTTTTTTAAAAACTAAAAGGGTAAAAGAAAATTTCTAAAAAGACTAAACGTACAAAATACTTTTCGTCCAATTAATTTTTTTATTGATTATTACAAATATTTTTTGTGAACTTCTACTTCTTCTTCTTCTGCTTCTTCTTGTTCTTGTTCTTTTTTTTTTTTTTTTTCATGATAACAAATATTAGAAAAATATGAAGCCAGTGGAGAAGATCCTGTTGATTTGCTTTAATAGTTTTTCAAATTGGACATTTTGAAGACGGGGATTCTATTTGTATCTAAAAAATATTAAATATGTTTAATTTTTCAGTATATTTTATTAAAATATTTAAGGTTATAATTTATTCTTAATATATATATATATTTTCAAATTATGTTCAAAATATACCTAAATAATAAACAAATCAAAAATTATGAACTATACCTCCTTAAAAAAAAGAAAAAAAAACCTTCAAAAAATCCGGAGAATGTTTAAGGTAGGAAGGAATGTAATCCAACAAGCACATAAGCTGGCAACAGATGTACTCAAGTGTTTTATCTAATATATTTTGATGGTTAGTCCTCAAAAAATTAAAAAAATAAAAATAAATATAGGATCCTTGCTTCTCTTCCTCCGCAACCTATCGCCTATTCGTTGAATATCTGTCTTATATTTTATACTCTGTTCGCAACATTTGAATCTATGATGAAAAAAAAAGAAAGAAAAATTAAAAATACACCATTTAAGATTTGATTAGAATACAAATTACTCTCTGTAGTTCTGAAAATTATTTCCTTCTGAGGTTTTTAATTCCATAACAAATCGCCATTTTTATTAGAGAAATGATTTGTCCCCCTAAAAATACCCTCCCTAATCCCCCTAATGTCCAAAACGACGTCGTTTTGAGCATGTTTTTTTTTTTTTTGGCTTGTTCTGATTTTTCGGGGGATTAGGGGCCCCCAAATTCGGGGATGTAGCACAGCCCTTTTTATTAATAAATTATCAAATCAATTAATAGCTTTTAATAATGTTAGAAATATATTTCAATTTATAATTTAGGTAATTTTCTTATTTTGTAGGAAAGTAATTATGAATTTTATTTTTTTAATTAATTTTGTTAAATAAAAAATTCTAATAAGGAGGTATTTGTTATTTTTCAAACTACAAGAGGTAATTTATATTTTAGGTAAATCTCAGGAGTGTATTTGTAATTTATCCCCCCCCCAAAAATAAACATTTGCAGTTTCAAATAATTGAAATATTCAAAAATTTTCAAAAATTAAAAATGTAGCAGAAAAATAAATAAACAATTTTCCTTTTCTAGTTCTTCCTCATCTTCATCAACATTTAAGATGGAAAAATAAAAGAAATTGTGAGAATTGAAAATTCTTCACCTGTTTGGATAATTAGTGAGATAAGACATAGTGAGAAATGATGAGAGATAATGAAAAATAGACTCTCACTAAATCTATACTTTGTTTCTCACCAAAAGTAGTGAGATTTGGTAAAAAAAGAATTAAGTTTAATGAAACTTGTTTAAAATATCAAAATTATTCTTATGAAAAAAATATAACTTATTAATACAAAAGGTTATTTTGGTAAAATGAAACAAAATACTTTCTTTTCATTTTTCTTATATACTCTATCTACATAAGATAGGAGTGATGCTGGAGACCCCCAGTGACTAGGCACCCCCAGCACCCCCCAGTGCCACATGACACACTGCTAGTGGCTGAAATCCAAAAAAAAAAAAAAAGTCATGATAGAAACCCCCTCCAATCACCACCCCCACAACCCACACACACACGTGGCGGGTGGTGATTGGAAGAGCAGGAAAAAAAGAAAAAAGAAAAAGAAAATGTAACCAATGAGAGAGAGGGGGGGTCAAAGGGGGTGGGGGAAAAAGGGGGCATAAAACATTTTTGAAAAAGAAATTTGTTTTCCAGTCAATCAGCAAGGACCCCCAGCACCCTCACTGGGGTCCAAAGCATTTTCCATAAGATAGATGAGAAATTACATTCCTCTTTTTTTTTTTTTTTTTTTTTTTTTTTTTTTTTTTATCCAAACACTATAATAAAAAAATATAATCATTTCCTTTTTTTTTTTTCTCCGCAGTGCAAACGAAATATTAGTAGGGTAAACTACCAATAGGTCCTATTTTGGAGACTTATTACCCAATAGGTCCTACTTTGGAGACTTAATACCCATTAAGTCCTATTTGATAAATTTATTAAGTGATAAAGATAAATTTATCAGTCTTTTTTTTTATGAATAAATTTATAGTGATAAATTTATCAGTCTCTTTGTTTTTATGAATAAATTTTTAGTGATAAATTTATCACTCTCTTATTTTTATAGTGTTAAATTTATTAGTTAGGACCTGTAGGTAAATAAGTTTAGTGAATAGGACTAATTGGTAAGTACCCCATATTAGTATATCTATGGAGTCATGTTCGTCTGTCTTCTGCATCACATGCGAACGCGGTTCTCTTGACTTTTTCACGAAATAACAACCTTCTCTCGCACCACTCAAATCGTAGATTGATACACTAAAATATGAACGGAAAAATTACACTAACACTGTGTTAGTGAAAATAAATTACAAACTAATAAAAAAGTTTATAATTTTAATTATTAATATTTGTAATATTTTTTATTTTTTTTTAATTAATTGTTTTGATATTACTGTCAGGTTTATTTCCCCAAATATGAATGTCACGGTACTTCCCCAAATATGAATTTCCATTATACCGAAAAACTAGAAAATCCAAATCCATGTTTTTAATCTGTTGGATAAGTAGGAACATGGTGCAAATACTTATTTCCTCTTTGGTGGATTATTTCAAAAATTACTTTTGATTATTTATTTTAAAACGGGAAGAAAATATTTATAATAAAATCGATAAAAGATAAGATCAATCTGGTATAGCAGAATCACAACACAATAAGAAACAATAATATTGATAATAATTGTGAGTTTTGGTAGGGTGGATTGAAATTTTGGAGTGAGAAAGAAGATGAAGAGAAAATAATTGAAAGTTGGAAAAGAAGATGAAGAGAGTTGAATATGAAAAATACGTATAAATGGTTCAGGTGTACCATGAGAGAAAAAAAAATTATTTTAAGATTTAATGTGCATTGTCCTTATTAGTAAATTTATATTAAAATGCAATAAAAATAAAATTTCAAAATTTTAATTAGACGTATTGAATTATTATTTGGATGCAAATAAAATCGCCCTTTCATTATCTCTAACAGGCCATTTTTTTATTTTCGTAATTGGGCCCTTTAGTTTTGCAAATTGGGCTGTGGGGAAGTAGTTTGGAAATACTCTTCCGATCCTGGGAGACGCTCTTGATCCTCAGCTAGTCACCTGTAAAAGCACCAGCACTCCGGTCGGGGGTGCCGGGGTTAGCACTCCGACGGGCAAGTCAGTCTCAATAGTCAAGAAAGCTTGTTCACTAAGTTAAGTGGAGTTATTCTTACATACCTTTCCAAGAACACTGCTTCTATATTTATATCTGTTCTTTGTGGGACCTCGGGGCCTGGGCCTACTTTTCAATCATTACCCGTTCTTCTACTCGGCTTCGAGGATCCTTTTTTAATCGGCCTACGTATTGTATTCGTCCCATCCTAATCATGCAGGATACAGCCGGTTAATGTTAATACTACAATATATCCCTTCCAATTTAGCCATATATTCGGCTCTCACAATTGCCCCTCAAACTCCCCATTGACGGTAGTCAATCGGCATGTTTGGTCTTAGAATTCGAAAAGCTTATCATTGATCAGGCGGCTTCGCGTTCCCCAAGTCATGTCAGAGGATGTCAGGAGGCGCACGCCTTTTCATTTATCATCATACTTTCCCGCCCTACTCAGGCGTCTTTCGCATTTATTGCGATTTGAAACTTCAGTCCTTTTGGATACACATTTCGTCGATCATCTGATACGTTTGGACCGCCAGCGCGCATCTCCCCTCGCACTCATATTTTCTGCAACTTTCGTCCGTCTATCTTCGTCTCATCTGCTCTTCGTAAGTCTTCTTCTCATTTCTTTGTTTATTGTTCTTACTTTCGGCAAATCCTTGGGTCCCCGTTGAAATGGCCAAACATTTGAAAGACCTCCTTTCTGAGAGTCGCATTTCCGGATTCCGGCGACATTTTTCCATTCCCGATGACGTTCATTTGTCTCTTGTAACGGACAGCTCTCTAGATATGGAGAGAGAGGATCAGAATACGATCGTATTCCCCCTCATGTCCATTGCGGCGGGCGGAGTTCGTTTTCCCCTACATCCATTGCTTAAGGCCGTCCTTCGCTATTGGAGTCTGATTCCTTCTCAACCCAATGTAAATTTCTTTCGAATCATTATGGGGATTATAGAATTGAATCGACACCTTGGGATCAATCTCGGAATTCCGGCCATTCGGTACTGTTATGCTTTAGCCAAATCCTCCGGTCGACTGGGGCGGTACTTCCTTAGGGCCAAGGATACTGACCATCATTTGGTGACTATGCTTGCCAGTTCTGGTAAGAGGGTTGACGATGTAATGGTCAATGTTCGAGGTAATTGGGAGTTCGCTGAGGGCGAAGATCGCCTAGACCCCATTCCCAGACTTAAGGGTGATCCAGGTTACCGAGTAGTATTTTATGTTTGTTGATATGTCTTTTAATCGGCTCCCTTTCCTTAATCTCTCATCTTTTGCATGTAATAATTTGAAGAAGATTTTGACTTCTGTTGACGACGCAGTCCTCAGGGACATTAAGACTGCACTCAACTACTTCGGCCGTCAAAACGTGCAAAAACAAGGAAGAGCCGCCCACATTTTACTTCGGTACGAACCGACTTATACCACGTTCTCGGCTGCGGACAACATTCCGATTCCATCCGGCGATCAGAGCCTCTCGGCGCTTATCTTCCCCAACTACAAAAACCTTAGGCAAATTGGTCTTGAAGCTTCTGATTCGGGGCAAGACACAGAGCCGGCGATAGTAGTTGCCGATCCGGCCAGAGAACTCACTGAGGAGGCCGAAGAGGTCGACGAGGCCGTGCGCTCGGCGTTTGAGGCTGCCGGACTCAACCAGCCTTCCTCTCCATCCGCTTCGGGTCGGGCAGAGTTCTCTTCCGGAGATATTTTCGCGAATTTGGGAGATCTTCCCGGCGACTTCTTCGAAGGTATGGCGAAGGAAAGCCTTACGCAAATGGCGCATAAGAGAAATGCCAAGCGAATGGCTACTCGAAAGAAGGCCGAGGCCGCCGAATCTGATGCTAGCTTGGCTAAGGCCTCTATACCCATTGTTGAAGGAATGGCTCAGGTTACACCGGTCGGCACGGAAAAAGTTGAACAACAGGCCGGTGAAGAAAGGCTGATTCCGGAGGACCGCGGCCAAACGTGGCGCCGAGGAGGAGGCTAGTTCAGAAATTAGCCCTGCTGACAAACGGCCTCGCCTCGAAGAATCGGACGTGGTTGCTCCTTTCGTAATTTAGCCAAAGATCAGAGACATGCCGATTTCTTCCAACGCTTCGGCCATTGAGGATCCGGCCGTTGCATTGAGCCTGGCGGCCTCAATTTCCTTCCCGGCGGACAATGCGGCCTTTTGCGCCACGCCGGATATTTTGGCCGTAGCCCTGTCTGCGCAGTCGGCACTTCTGGTAGGTATTCAATTCGCTTGAATCCATTTTTACAAGGGTATCTGACGATCACTTGTTTTTGCAGACCGTTGGCAGGATCGCCGACTTAGGCCGCCACCTGCACGATGCTCTTGGCAGAGTTGACCGTTTGTGAACAGAAGTGGACGGTCAGAAGAGTAGGGCCGAGTTTGAGAAAATGAGAGCCGCAATGGAGAGCGCACGAGCCGAAGCGGAGAAGGAGAGGGCTCGCACTGCTAAACAGCTTCGTTCTGATGCGAGTGAGGAGAGGGATCTCTAAAGACGAACTTGCCGAGGCGAAGAGTCAGTTAGAGGAGCTCAAGGCGGCCCAGGAGAAAGCCGAATCGGAGGCTTTTGAGGCAGGAAAAAGAGCCGCCTTTACGGAATATGTTGATGAAGTTCCCAAATTTGAGAATCGGGGGTTCAAACACGGGTGGCTCAAAGCCCTTGCTGCCGCTGGGGTTACGTTGGCTGTGCCAATTCCTTACGAGCAAGTAGATGTTGAGCCACTTGAGTCCGACACCGACGAGTGATTTGGGAGGCGTTTCCAAATTTGTTAAGTTTTTTGATTTTTGTGTAAGTTTTTGATATTTGTTTGGTAGAGTTTTGTTGGTTCAGGGTAGTTTTCATGTATAAATTGGTTGCTAACTTGTACGCAATTTATTAATGAAAATTTCCTTGTAATTTCACTTCTACTCGTACACAATTCGTGTGGTTATGTTAATGAAACATTGTGATGTCTTTCGCTATTTTGCGTAAAATTGTTGCTGAGTTTCAGCTTTTAGAGGTTGAATATCCAGTGGCAATATTGATTCGCCCTTCATATACCGACTGGATTAGAATTATGAAAAGTCGATTCGTGAGCCGGCTAGGGTACTTGAGTCGAGTATATTAATGAATCGGCCCTTGCCCTAGGCGGTTCCTGAAGAGGTTTGAAGGATCGATTCGATTCGTGAGCCGGCTGGGGTACTTGAGCCAAGTATATTAATGAATCGGCCCTTGCCTCAGGCGGTTCCTGGAGGTTTGAAGGATCGATTTGTGAGCCGGTTGGGGTATTTGAGCCGAGTATATTAATGAATTGGCCCTTGCCCCAGGCGGTTCCTGAAGAGGTTTGAAGGATCGATTCGATTCGTGAGCCGGCTGGGGTACTTGAGCCGAGTATATTAATGAATCGGCCCTTGCCCCAGGCGGTTCCTGGAGGTTTGAAGGATCGATTCTTGAGCCGGCTGGGGTACTTGAGCCGAGTATATTAATGAATCGGCCCTTGCCCCAGGCGGTTCCTGAAGAGGTTTGAAGGATCGATTCGATTCGTGAGCCGGCTGGGGTACTTGAGCCGTATGTATTGATGAATCTGCCCTTACCCCAGGCGGTTTCTGAAGAGGTTTGAAGGATCGATTCGATTCGTGAGCCGGCTGGGGTACTTGAGCCGAGTATATTAATGAATCAGCCCTTGCCCCAGGTGGTTCCTGGAGGTTTGAAGGATCGATTTGTGAGCCAGCTGGGGTACTTGAGCCGAGTATATTAATGAATCGGCCCTTGCCCCAGGCGGTTCCTGAAGAGGTTTGAAGGATCGATTCGATTCGTGAGCCGGCTGGGGTACTTGAGCCGAGTATATTAATGAATCGGCCCTTGCCCCAGGCGGTTCCTGAAGAGGTTTGAGGAATCGACTCATGAGCCGGTTGGGGTACTTGATGGTAAAATCGTGCCCCTGTCGTTGACTCAGTCGGCGACGAGCGATTCAGGCTCTGCAATTAATGAGAGTGCCTCGATCGTGCTGCCTCTGTGAAGGGTAAGTGCGCAAAGGCACATCCTTTATGATCTTGGCAAACAACTGACTTGAGACTGACTTGAGCTCTTGCAAGAAGACTGATTGCGCGAATGTCGAACCGACTCTTCTTTAATAGTAAAGGGGAAGCGAAGACCCTTGCTGAGCTGGGCGGAGATATGAATCGAGGTGATGAACCCTCGCGCTCAGTAAGTAGGAGTTCTAGGGGTCGCGAGAGGCGTCAGTCTCCTCGACGTCGCAGCAGATTGCCCAGGCGAGACAAGCAGTCGCAGGGTAAATCTCCACAGTCCCGAGTCGAGAGGAGGTCTGACGCGAATCCGTGCCCATTAAGCTTTGCGGTATTTGTGAAGAATAGACCCATGACGGAGGCGGACTCGATCGTTCGAGACCCAGACGTAGTGGTCAACTTTGCCCGACAAATATTTCCTCCTAAGGTTCAGCAATCAATGCTGGGTCGACAGGACTACGAGGTGTTTCGCGAGGGCATTCACGGTGCGGTGAAGGGGCTTTACACTGCTTACGAAGTCGGCATGCGACTGCGCGCTGCCCGTCAAGAGATGGAGAAGAAGGAAGAACGTATTCGAAGTTTGGAAGCCCACGTGGAGGCGGCCGAGCGGGAACTAAGGAAGACCAAGGCGGCTTAGGCACAATCCACCGCGCACGCGAACCCAATTGTGGAAGAGAGGGTTACTAGTCAGCTTATCAACTCCGCACTTGCCGATCACGACACGGCAAGTATGTTCGCAATAGAGAGCGCGAAGGGGAGGGCCTATGAGAAAGGTTTCCATGAGGGCCGAAAAGTGGGAATCGAGAAAACCAGGGAAAAATTGGCCGAGGAAGTGTGCCGATGTGAGAACCGTGGGTTTAGGCATGGTTGGATCAAGACATCTCACGCCGCAGAAGCTCTACGAGCGTCGGGAATTGATTCGGCATTGCCACGCTACAGGAATAAAGATTTTTCGTTTTCTGCTTTCGAAGTTGAGGAGAGTGAGGATGAGGGTGACACCGTATGAGTTTAATAGTTGTAAGATTGGAACGCAGGGCGCCTTTGAAGCTATGTAACTTATTGTTTTATTGAATAAAGAACGTTTCATTATAAATGTTTCTTTGTCATTCATATTCGGCATATGTGTACTTCGTGTTGCCTAAATGTTTGAATGAACGTCTAAATATTGTCCGACCCAGGTAGCCGTTAACTGTCCGGCGGTACGTGGGCTTATCGGCAGGATCTGCACATGGGCAGGATCGACGTATTCGTGACGATCGTTTAAGGTTTTATTGAGGCTATTTCAACGGCCATTTATCTTTGACTTGGGTCAGCGTATTGATGCTTGGCCAGTCAGATTGGTGGGCTGGTCGAGGCGAATGTCAATCGACGCTCGTCTTAGTTAGCCAATGCGTTTTTCGGCGTTAATAAAATTTTCTTGGGATTGGGACCTCGAGATCGCGGTCGTTGCTGAGAATAAAAGGAGTAGGCGCTTCGTACCAATAATCCCACTTGACTCATCCGTCCTTGTGTGGGATGGCGATTTTGGTTACGGAGGCTTAGACTTCAGTCGAGTTTGGTGCTGAGATGGTTTGCAGCAGAAAACCTACCCGTGAGGGAGTTAGGTCATCCAAAGAATTTCAGATCTGTGAGTCTCCAAGTCGTCGAAGCAAATCACCCCGAATGGAGAGTCAACAACTGTCAAGTTCATTCTTCCTTGTCCTGGATCTTTGCCTTGACATTGTCAATGGTGTCAGGGGAAGTTTGGCGCTATGCAAGTCGTGGGCTTAAGCGTAACTGGTTGAAGGTATTGCACGTCGTGGAGGGGTTTAGGGCGACGGTCGTCGAACCGGCGAAGCTGCTTTTCCGGCGTGTTTTGTTCCTTTTTTGCTTTCGATATTGTAATGCTCGAATGGGGGTTGTGTTTATGTAACAACTGTTTAATCAAATAAATGGTTTTATTTTAAATATATTTGCGTGTTATTCTGAATTTTGCTTGTGTACTAAAGCACATTACTTCGAATGTATGATCTGCTCTAGCGTGTTGCATAGGATCAATTATCAATAGCTTTTGTTCATGCCAACGCTTGCTCCAGATTCAGAGACGTAATTAGCGCTTAGTACTGCAGACCGATTAGTATGGCCGAACAGATTGACGCAATAATCCTTTGAAGCTCTAAAGCGGGCTCCGTATTCGGAGGCTTGAACCCAGGGGCCCATTCGGCCTTAAGGAGACAATCGACCCTAGGGCGTCATGTGCCGAAGGGGGCTCCGAATTCGGAGGCTGGATCGGCCCTAAGGCGTCATGTGCCAAAGGGTCGTGATATCCACGTAGGGTGCTCCGAATTCGGAGACTTAAACGGCCCTAAGGCGTCATGCGCCAAAGGGGGCTCCGAATTCGGAGACTTGATTTGGCCAATCGTGATATCCACGTAGGGCGCTCCAAATCCGGAGACTTAAACGGCCCTAAGGCGTCATGCGCCAAAGGGGGCTCCGAATTCGGAGACTTGATTTGGCCAATCGTGATATCCACGTAGGGCGCTCCGAATCCGGAGACTTAAACGGCCCTAAGGCGTCATGCCCCAAAGGGGGCTCCGAATTCGGAGACTTGATTTGGCCAATCGTGATATCCACGTAGGGCGCTCCGAATCCGGAGACTTAAACGGCCCTAAGGCGTCATGCGCCAAAGGGGGCTCCGAATTCGGAGACTTGATTTGGCCAATCGTGATATCCACGTAGGGCGCTCCGAATCCGGAGACTTAAACGGCCCTAAGGCGTCATGCGCCAAAGGGGGCTCCGAATTCAGAGACTTGATTTGGCCAATCGTGATATCCACGTAGGGCGCTTCGAATCCGGAGACTTAAACGGCCCTAAGGCGTCATGCGCCAAAGGGGGCTCCGAATTCAGAGACTTGATTCGACCAATCGTGATATCCACGTAGGGCGCTCCAAATCCGGAGACTTAAACGGCCCTAAGGCGTCATGCGCCAAAGGGGGCTTCGAATTCAGAGACTTGATTTGGCCAATCGTGATATCCACGAAGGGCGCTCCGAATCCGGAGACTTGTTTTGGCCAATCGTGATATCCACGAAGGGCGCTCCGAATCCGGAGACTTAAACGGCCCTAAGGCGTTATGCGCCAAAGGGGGCTCCGAATTCGGAGACTTGATTTGGCCAATCGTGATATCCACGTAGGGCGCTCCGAATCCGAAGACTTGAACGGCCCTAAGGCGTCATGCGCCAAAGGGGGCTCCGAATTCGGAGACTTGATTTGGCCAATCGTGATATCCACGAAGGGCGCTCTGAATCCGGAGACTTGTTTTGGCCAATCGTGATATCCACGAAGGGCGCTCTGAATCCGGAGACTTAATCGGCCCTAAGGCGTCATGCGCCAAAGGGGGCTCCGAATTTGGAGAATTGATTTGGCCAATCGTGATATCCACGAAGGGCGCTTCGAATCCGGAGACTTGTTTTGGCCAATCGTGATATCCACGAAGGGCGCTCCGAATCCGGAGACTTAATCGGCCCTAAGGCGAGTGCCCCACTGGGAATTGGCATATGCTTTTAAGGGACGAGGAAAAATAGTTCACATTGCAGAGGAGAAATATATTTACAAGTATCAGAGCCCACAGATCGGGTCAGTGATAGGGTTTTCATCAGAACTCAGCTTGTGCCGATTGGGGGGAACCGCGTATTTCTTCAGTGCCGTGGGTTGTTGGGAAACGCAGGATCTGATGGTAGGTGCTTGGGACGGCCTTCATGAGATGTAGCCAGCTTCTTCCCATGATGGCATTATACGGCGATGGGAGCTTCACGACCAGGAATTCCGCTTCGACCGTTTTGGAACCCGCTCGAACAGGTAATGTGACCTTACCCAATGGATATTCAGGATTTGTATTAAAGCCGAACAATGGGTGAGGCGCCGGAGATAGATCCGACTCGTTGAGGCCGAGCTTGGTGAAAGCTTGGTAGTACATGACCTCTGAACTACTCCCTGGGTCTATGAGAATTCGTTCAATGACGAACCGGTTTATGCGTAATCCAATGACCAACGGATCGATGTGGGAAGTCGTTGCGTCATCGAGGTCGGAGTCGTTGAAGGCAATTGTCGGAGCTTGTTCGGACTGGTCAGCCGAAATACGGCGCCCCTGCAGAGTTGGATGCGATCGAATTGTGTGCACGGCTGGGGGTGTAGGCAGGCTGTAAATTACGTGGATCACGCCAAGTGGGGGAGAGTCCTGCCTCAATGCTAATGCCTTGGTTGGCTTTCCCTGTTTCACATACTGCTGCAGTCGGCCATCTTGCACTAGTTCTTCCAGGTGGTCTTTTAATGCGTAGCAACTCTCTGTTTCGTGGCCGTGATCTTTGTGATATTCGCACCTCCGGTCCCTTCGTCGTGTATCGGGTGGCCCCACCATCTTTGACGGCCATCTGAAGAATGGAAGGTGTTGGATTTTGGTCATTACCGCGGTGATTGGCTCCGACAGTTCCGTGTACTTTTTGTCGGCGCGCCTCGGGCGTCTACTGTCGACCTGCAATTGTTCATTCGTCGGGTGGGAGCATTGATTACTCGATCGGCGAGAGTCCTGCCTTTTATCTCGTTTAGCACGTTGTCACGGCTCAGGGCTCGGAGGTGGCACGAAACTTATTGGTTGAGCAATTTCAGGAGGTGCCGGTTTGGAGGACACTTGTCTGGCTTTAATTCTCAAGGCATCGTCTTCCACTTTGCAATACTCTTCGACTTTCTTCATCAGCGCCCAGACTTTTTTGGGGGGTCTTCTGGTTAGGGAGTTGCGAAGAGCACTGTCGGGATGTAGTCCCATTTTGAAGGCGGTGACGGCCATGGAGTCGTTGCAAGCGTCGTCAACGAGATTGAAGCACTCCCAATATCGCGCCGAATATGCTCTCAGCGTTTCTCCTGGTTGGATTTGCATAGCCCAAAGAGAGTCGGCCTGTTTCGGCTGTACCTCGTTGGTGATGAACCTGGCCCTGAAGGATTTTTGCAATTGATGGAAACTTCTGATCGAAGCCGGCTCCAGCTTGTAATACCATCTGACAGCTAATGGCCCCAAGCTGCTGGGGAATATTCGGCACATGAGGGCTTCATTGTCTGCATGCAACGTCATGGCCTGCTTGTAGTGATGTATATGATCAATGGGGTCTGATTTTCCGTCGTAGAGAGTAAATGATGGAGCTTTGAACTTCTTGGGCAGGGCCGCCCTCGCAATTCGTCGGATAAAAGGATCGTGCCGGTCCTCTTCGTCTAAACTGCTTCTTCTGTGCTTGTTCCTTGTGTGTGGACTTTTTTCAGAGGAGCTGGAAGTGTCTGAGCGTCCCTTGTTATGCTCAGTGGATAATGAGTTGGAGTCACTATCGGTTTCCCTTGGTCGGGCTCGAGGTCGTTGTCTACCCGCCCTTAGGGGTCGTTCGGGGTCTTGGCGCGCGGCTTCTTTGGATATTGCTACTTCCAGGGCCAAATCTTGACGGAGGCGTTCATTTTCTGCGATCATATTTTCCAGCCTTTGTTCATTCTGTTTAGCTTGTTCTATGATGGCTTACATCGTCTCCTGCGTTGAAGTCGTTGGCGAGTCAAAATTTAAGGCGCGTCTCGCAGCGATGGTTTCCTTCCCGAGCATATTTGCTGGAGTAATTTTGTCTCTCTGTGTAGTCTCGTCGGTGGCTATCGGAGGGTCTTACGTCATGCCTTCCATGGATGTACTTTGAGTATTCCCACAGACGGCGCTAATTGTGGGGAAGTAGTTTGGAAATACTCTTCAGATCCTGGGAGACGCTCTTGATCCTCAGCTAGTCACCTGTAAAAGCACCAGCACTCTGGTCGGGGGTGCCGGGGTTAGCACTCTGACGGGCAAGTCAGTCTCAATAGTCAAGAAAGCTTGTTCACTAAGTTAAGTGGAGTTATTCTTACATACCTTTCCAAGAACGCTGCTTCTATATTTATATCTGTTCTTTGTGGGACCTCGGGGCCTGGGCCTACTTTTTAATCATTACCCGTTCTTCTACTCGGCTTCGAGGATCCTTTTTTAATCGGCCTACGTATTGTATTCGTCCTATCCTAATCATGCAGGATACAGCCGATTAATGTTAATACTACAATATACCCCTTCCGATTTAGCCATATATTCGGCTTCCACATGGGCCATCTGTTTTTTTATTGTCTTAAAAACTCATTAGACATCCATGATAATTTGAACCAACTAATAGGGGTTATTCTATGGGAGACTTACCGGTCGGTCCCATGGAAATAGCTTAATACAGGTCAAGTCTTGGCCTATTTTCGTTTTCAATTTTACCTCTCAATATCACACCATACGCGTGAAGCAAAGAAGCCATCACGAACTCTTCCCTGTGCATTTGACACACACGCGCCTTTTCAAGGGTTCTGTTGTAGACAAATGTGTGAAGATTTGGAAACCATTCTGAGGCGATTTCCGATTTGGAGATCGGAACAAACGAAGAGATTTTCGGCGAATCTCTTATCATTTCCAAAGAAATCGCCAATTGTTTTCATACCGATTCCGAACAGATTCCCAGCAAATCTTCTACTGTTTCTATCTATATTTCGATTTGGACATCTACTCTCCCTATTTAGTTCATCTTCAACAAACATGCCAATTAAACGTGAGTCGTACTCATCTTCCCTTCTTCTTTCATAACTATAATTAAGTAATAAAATTCGACTTGAAACTATTTTCAATGTGTATTATACAGTATTAATTTATCAGTGATATTCAACTTCATAATAATCATATCTTTATATTCATTTGCTATACAATTATGGATTTCCTTACTTTTGCCAATTCAGTGATAATAATCATATCTTCATAATAATCATATCTTCATCTTTAAGTTCATTTACTTTTGAAAGAAGGCTGTGTGGTGTCTCCTTCGATTAGAAGCTTGGTGGAGGATTTCAAATTCCTCATGCAAAGGTGTGGCTATGGTATCCAGCATGTTTTGCGCGACAGCAATAGCAGTGCAGATGGTCTTGCTAAATTGGGAGCTAATCAAGTTGAGCCTCTCGTTGTCATGGACGAGGCTCTTGAAGATATTCAAGGGCTAGTGATCGCTGACATGGTTGGGTAGGGTTACCTTAGGCCCTGAGTTGTGGCAACCTATTTGGATTTCATTGTCTTCTTTCCCTCTTCTTTTGTTCCCTATTTGTTTTCATTTTCCGATGTATCCAAAAAAAAAGGGATAAAATTTGATATACAATGATAGATTTGATTACTTTGTTTAATTCAGTGATAAAATTTGCTATAAGAATGATAGATTTGCTTAATTTTCCTAATTGAGTGATAACATTTGCTATACAATGAAGAATTTCTTTATTTTGCCTAATTCAGTGATACAATTTGTTATAACAATGATAAATTTGCTTAATTTGCCTAATTGAGTGATCAAATTTGTTATAACAATGATAAATTTGCTTAATTTGCCTAATTGAGTGATAAAATTTGTTATAATGATGGATTTGCTTCCCTTCTTCTTTCATAACTATAATTAACTGATAAATTTTGACTTGAAGCTATTTTCAATGAGTACCATACAGTATTAATTTATCAGTGATATTCAACTTCATAATAATCATATCTTCATGTTCATTTGTTATAAGAATGATAGATTTGCTTACTTTTCCTAATTGAGTGATAATATTTGCTATACAATGATGAATTTCTTTACTTTTCTTAATTCAGTGATAAAATTCTTCTTAGTTTGCCTAGTTCAGTGATAAATTCTTCTTAATCTTCAATGTTTATGCTCGATGTTTTTGTATAGATGTTCCCAATCATCGTAAAAGATTACGTCGTCTAGAGCCAACAACAGATGAAAGTGAAAATCAACCAGAAGTTGAACGTGAATCTAACATTGACAATGGATAGCCCAAATAGCAGAAACTGAAACAAGCTACAGAGCTCCACAAAGCAAGAGGAAAGAAAAAGGTTGATGGAAGAAAAACTAGGACGGAACAGATATATGATCATGAAGCAAAGTATGTCTACCATTCAATATTCAATCTCTTATCAAGTTTTTTAAGACAACAAAACTCAGAGAAGAGCATTTGGCATTATTGATAAAGACTCATTTTTCACTTCTAGTTGATAGATTGAGTAAAAACAACGTGAAAAGAAGAGATTCTATGAAATATGATGATGTGGTTGCAAAAATCTTGCAAACTTACCAAATGGATGGAGAAACTTTCAAAATAGGTGCTAAGAAGTTGAAGTTGAAAAGTGATGACTTTAAGTTGATTTTTGGGATTGCATGTGGACAAAAGAAAATGAATCTCTCATATGGAAGAAAAAATGAGATAGATATGGTTAAAAGAAGGAACATAACAGAGAGTAGAATGACAAGAATATCAATCACAAAATTGATGACTTAACTTTTGGAAAGCAACAACAATGAGGATATAGAAAATGTTGTCAGTCTTGTATGCCTCTTGATCTGTTTGCTTTTGTTATATCCAGGTATTGGGACTACAAGTGGTTAGGGATTCATGAAATATATCGAAAAATATTGATAGAATGAAGTTTTATGATTGGTGTGGCACAGCGAAACAACAGCTCACAATCAATAGCAAGCAACATGAACCATATCGATAAAGTCTCCGGATGTGTGATAGTTTTATTGGTAAGTAAATACCTCACTTACAAGTTATAAGATATAATATTTACATTTACTAAATACTTATTTATAACAATTTTTTTGTCCTCCACAATATTGGATATGCGAGCATACAAGCATCATCAAACCAAATGACAAGAACGCAATCCCAAGATTTGCAAAATGGAACATCACACATCTGGGACAACAATTGGCAAATTCATACTTGGATGATCTGAAAATATTGTGGTATGCATTGATAACCTTTGTTTTGTTTAAATGAATGATAAATTTTGTTATCTAGTGATAAATATTTGCTCACATTGATAAATTTAGTCAACTTTGCCTAATTCAGTGATAAATTTCCCTTAGTTCACCTACTTGAGTGATAAATTCTTTTAACGTTCATAGTGTCACATTTCTGGTAGAAAATTATTTAGGTATTTCATCTGTGCTAGGAAATTATTCAAGAAACAAGTTTTATCAGTATATAACCTTTATTATCTTAATTAAGTGAGGAATTTTGTTATGCAGCGATAAATTTTGATATGGAGTGATAAATTTTTGCTCACAGTTATAAATTTGCTTATTTTGCTTCATTGAGTGATAAATTTTGCTTAATTTCGTTGATTCAGTGATAAAATCTTGTTATCATGGACCAAATCTCTAGTCTTATTATAAATTTGAATCACTGAATTATAAATTTATTACTGAAATTTGTGTCATATCATTCTTTTAAATAATTTTCATTCATGTAGGAGAGCAATTTGAAACACACAAATGAAGAACAACAAATATACAAACAATTGCTACCACAAACAGAAGATGATGATAAAGATGAAGAACCTAACTTTGAGGAACAAGAGCAGATTGAAATATTTGAAAAGGAAGAAGAAACAATGATAACAAAGATATACCAACAATTGCTACCACAAACTGAAGAGGAGGATAAAGATTGAAAAACCTAAGTGCTTCGTGATTAGATCAAGATTTAATTGTACCAATTCCTAAACAATTAAAACTAACAATCTAAATCATTAAGCACGTACGAAAGTGATTTAGATTGTTGCTTCAGAAACAATAAATAGACACAAATGATTTTTACGTGGAAAAAATAACTATTGGAGCACCACCAATTGTGATTAAAAAACCACGGGCGAAATGCCACAAATCAATCCACTATGAAGGAAAGAAATAATACAAAAAAACCCAAACAAATTACCCAAATTCTGTTAATTTGCCTTCAACACTTTGTATATCTTCTACCGTAACCTTCGTCTTAGAATTGATTAGATTGATGTTGATTCCACAACACCCACGTCGACTCAACGACCGCGCACAGCTTCGAACACCTTTGAACACTCCACGCTTGAATTTCTGGATTCCACTGAAGAACACTCTTGAAGATGATCACTCAAACAACCCTTTGATGTGTATTATCCAACCACGTGAGTTTAATACTCAAGCAAGCATCGAAGGAAAACTAGCAAAATAACCCCAAATGAAAACCCTAGAGCCCCCCCAAAAACAGATATGAAAGCCTTAAACCTAAAAACAGACTAAAACACATATATATAGAAAACAGGGGCCGCGTACCCCGCTCGAGCATAGGACTTGCCGCTCAAGTGAAGTCATTAAAACACGTGTGATTAAATAGGTCTATACTCGAGCGTTGGAACTCACGTTCGAGCATAACAACATGCCTCCCAGTATATTTGCAGACAAGCCAAACAACTAAGAAGATGCAAACGCCGTTTGAGTGCAACTTTGGCCGCTCGAGCGAAAAAACCAAAAACCAAGAAAAAATTATAACTCAATTAAACTAAGCTTGTTCGCGAAATTGGCAACAAGTAGGGGCCTAACAATCTCCCTCTTTGTCAATTCCCGAACAAAACTTTTCTAACAATTTTTCCTAACAACACACGCACTAGACACACTCACTAACAACACCAAAAGATCCGGCCTAACAGACATAAAAAAAACTAAAAAAACACCAATGCCGATTTGATAGAGAAACACTGAGAAACATGTTGAACAATCCACCTGCGAAAACGACCAAAGACTAAAAACCAAAACTGTGGAACGAAATAAGATCCAAATAGAAATAATGCATGAAAGTCATAAACTAAAAAACAACCCACAACCATCGCATTTCCAAGATAGCACATAAACCAATAGTTTTTGAAATGTCTATGTTCTGTGTCTAGCATGTACAAATCAATAGACAAAAATATCCAAAATAATAGGCAAAAATATCCAAAAGCAACAACCACCAAAAACTACTACCTTTTTTGTCCGGGAGACAATAAAACAAAACAAGAGAAACCAACCAAAATAGGAGAAACTGTCCAAAAACTGTCCAAAAATAAATTGGCCAAAGAAAGAACAAACTCAATGATCTGGCGGCGGTGGATGTGGCGGCTGCAATTGAAGCAATGAAAGAATCTGATCAAGCTGTAGAGTGGTCTAGGCAGTTGACTGCTCAAGATGGCCAAGCTGACCATCGAAAGGATCCAGATGAGCATCCGAGTGAACTAACCGCTGAGTCATGGACTGCTCAAAGCGGCGAAGTTGGTCACGCATAGTTCGGGAAGGTACATTTGGCTCCTCTGCTCCTGCTGCGGCGGCATCAAACTCAGCCTCCTCAGCCATAAGATCATCATCACTTGTAGAAGATGGACCTGCCCTAGAAGACTCCCCCTTAACATGTGCCCGACTTTGAGAGACGGTCTTTTTAGTGAAAGGTTTAATAGGGAAGGCAAACTCATCATCCTCAAGAACCGGGACTTCTAATTTGGACAAAAGATGATTAAGAAGACAGCCTTAAGGTAGCCCTAAAGACTTTCTCTCAAATGCGGCGATCATTTTTTGAAGAATGAGAGTGGCAAGGTTGATGGAACGATGACAATCAATGCAAAAGAGAACAAAGCCTTGGTCCTGATTAATTTCATAACTATGGGTTGTGACGATGACATTGGCACAGATGATGAGATTGAGCAAACGGAACCGGGGAAGGAGCTCATGTTGTTTGATCAAAGCTCCCTTAACCCAAGTACGAGGTGTACCGCACAAAGTAGTGGCCACCTCGTTGAAATCACAAGTTGGGCAGACTGGGAAGGGATAGTGGATGGAAAAGACACGGTCTATGCCTAACAACTCTTGGATAAGATCTGGGGTAATAGAAATGGACTTAGACCTAACCCAGGTCTAAAATAAAGGACCAACATCATCAATGCCTTCAATATTACAATAAAACTCTAGGACCCAATCAAGGTTTTGGCAGCCGATGAAAGAGAGCACAAAATCACCCAGCAACGGATTGAACAAGGAACGTATAGGTAAAGACTCAAAAGTGTTGGGTTGGACATGACACTCAAGATGGACAGTTCTAGAAGCGTACGCCTCTCTAAAGGACTTGGCCTTTTCGGTGGATGGAAACCGATTGGGGTTATAAAATGGGCGAGAGGCAGTGGACTTTCTACGTTTGGCAGTAGACATAGCTAACCCAAGGACACCCAAACCAAGTTAGACAAACCCCCAAAACCATATTTTAAAAAAAATAATAAGAGCAAAACAAAAAACATTAGTAGCACAAAGGAGAGGGAACAAAACCAATACTAACAAAAACCAAACAAGGCATAATCCATTAGTAAACCAGTTATAGGACAAGTGCCAAAACAAAATTACACAGTAGCAGCAATGGAGCATATAGATAAACAAACTGGACAGATAGACAAGTATGTGAACAGTTTAACATGGATAAAAAAAAATGCCCAATCTACCAATATAGCACAGAATGACGTCCACAAGCCCAAAAGCCTACTGTGTGAAAGTGTGAATGAGTGAACAAACCATAGACTAAGCACATAAACAAACCAAGGCGCAAAAACCAAACAAATCTCAAATCAGACCGAAAGAGAGAGAGAGCACAGGAAATAACTAAGAAATTTAGGGAGAGAAACTTACCAAAGGTGAATTAAAGGAGGAAAAAGAAGAAGAATGACTAAAAACTCAGCCCAAGGAGTTGTAATCGAAGCCCTAGGGGAGAGAGAGAGAGAGACAATTGCAAAAAAGAGAGGAAACTGAGTCTGAAACGATGGGTGAAAGAATTTATACTAGGGCTTACCGCTCGAGCGTGAGACTCAATGCTCAAGCAGACTCACTTATGCGCGTCTCTCTGCTTGAGCGAAGAAAAGGATGCTCAAGCGTAAAAAACCAGCTTTCAGAATCTCGTGCATGCTGCAAAAGACCTGGATGAAATAAATACGTGCTCGAACACTACAATGTCCGCTCGAGCGGAAAAGAAAAATCACCAAAGGTAAAAAAACACCCTTCTAAGCAGTTAAAACCAGCTCACACTACCAAGTGGGACCTGAAACAATTAGAGGTGAGCATAATAGCCATAATGTGACACTAAGATGTGATAATCCATTAACCATGATGTCACATCCCAGAACCCGCCCCTAAAAGTTCGGGCATCACCTATGCAGACATGGGCATTAAACCTGATATACACAACATAGGGGGCCTGAACGGAAGCATTTAATATCAAAGAACAACATCAAAACATATCCATTGAGCTACTATTGACATGCCAGGATCACGCACATCATAACAGGAAAATAATATACAGAAACACGCATCCGAGCATCAGTTACATACATATATATACAGATCCAGCCCTAGGATTGGGCGTATGAAAAAAATATTATTTACAGTCCAACTACAATCGACAACGAGAGTACGAACCCAAAAGCCCAATAAAACTTCACTAAATGCACGGCGTCTCCAAGTGCCTGGTTATACTTAGGTAGACAAAAAGGAGATAGTATCGGGGTTATGACTGACCTCCCGGTTAAGCACCTACAGAAACAGGCAAAATACAGAGTGAGCTACGCTTAGTGAATAATAGTACCTATACAGCTCAATGCGTAATTTAAATCATAATGCATAACCATGCGTAAGTGACTACAGAGTTCTTAAAGTTAACCCAATGCTGCGTTACTTTCAAAATGGCCTTAGGCCCAGATATAACAGAACGGCCATCGGCCCAGAAATAGCAGAACGACCATCGGCCCAGAATGAATCCATATACACACATCTTCTTTCAACGTTTCCATTCACATCATTTTTCAACCCTTATACATGTCAAGATAGAGCTTTACGGAAATCAGAACGTTAATAACCATAAACATTAACGATAAACAAATGTACTACTACTCACAGTGTCATGGTGGGACGCTACTTCCTCCCGGAGTGTGCCCTATACACACATAGAACTCATAAGTTAGTTCAAGTTCCTCCTAACTTCGCATTTCATTCGTTAATTTCCAGTAAATAAAGGAACACTGTAAAAATTTCAAATATTAATTTCACACATCCCAGAGGGTCAAACAGATCAAACGGAGCAAACCATGTTTTTCAACTTGGGCCGCACGTGCGGCAAATTTCCCCGCACGTGCGGCAGTGATGCCCCGCACGTGTCTTTTAGGCAGTGTCCAACGCCCAAATTTGCCCCATTTCCCGCACGTGCGGTAGTGATCCCCACACATGCGGCGATTTTGGGAAAAACCTGTCCGAAATTCATACAAAAACCCAATTTTTGGTGGCATCAACAAGGTCCAAACTAGATCTTTAAATTCCTAAAACATGGTTCAAATATCATGTAATTAAGAGGTCCAAAACATAATTTATATATCAAGATATTACAAACACATAGTCATTTGAATGCAAATCAATTCTTTAGTTCTTTGCATTTCATGAGCATAACATAAAGATGTAGAATCTCTACAATTGTCTTTACATACAATAAGATCATCCAAGTCCATAATTAAGGATGATCATACACAGATAAGGAATAGAATAAAATGAAACACCAAATCAAACAAACATCAACACATCTTCTCAATTTATTCCATACACATCCCATATCAAGGAAAATTCTACTCCTACTCCAAAAATTCCTATCCAAGACAAGAGAGGAGGTAATTAAGGTACAACTTACATAAAATTTACATACCTTAAGATTTGAGTCTCTAAAATTCTCAACCTCCTTGACTACTCTTCTTCACCCTACCTCTCAAACCCCTCTCTAACCCAAACTTTTCTCCCAAGAGATAGTTGCCTCAAGTCAAGTGTTTAAGGAACTTAATACATAGAGACATATATAAAATGTGAATAGGACAAAAATCAATCGTTTAATCATTCCAAATTGAAATTTCACTGAAATGCTTATTATTACCTAAAAATTATGCCAATCTCAAATGTAACATCAATTTCGAATTATCAAGCCTCTAAGGCTCCCAATTTCTGTTTTACACAGCTTAAGTGTAATAGATGCTTTTCTTAACCAACAGATATAAACACAAAATTGGTCATTAAGCATTTTCATGCATAAAATAAGAGACTTAAACATGTCAGAAACACATGCGAGGGTCGGGTTATTACACATGAAGCCCATAAACTCGCAATTTTGACTGTATGTACCACAATATCATGAGCAAATCAGATAAAAATTGATAAATGAGCATAAACTACATGGGAATGCATAACTCAAAGACAACATGAGAGCTCACACAAAGAAAATGTGTGTGTGCAATCCTTGAGAGGCCACAGAGCTAGAGTTAATCTTCATAGTGATCGGATGGCTGGACCTTCGGCAAGAGTAACTAAACACCATTGAGAAAAGTCAAACCACCAGAAATCAAGGGGTATTTGTTAAGTAAACGTAGAGGCTCCCCCTCAATCAATGAGTCCCTTTATTTTATTTTATTTTTATTTTAAACTTTTGTTGCTTGTGGGCACTCACTGGTGGCATGTACGCTCAAGAGTATGGAGACCAAACTAGAGAAGCATGAAATCAATAAGGATGGCCTGATTGGTGCCTTTGAGGTAGCCTTTTCCTAATGCCCGGACTTCAATGAACCGAAAGAGGAACCGTGGAAGTGAAAAACGATAGGAGATGGTTAAGAGACTCAACATCACCCATGATATGCCAATATAGGCCAATTCCTCTGAGAATGTATAAGCGACACTGTTAGAGGTCCATAGAGAACTTTGATCACTTGTGCGGAAACCTTTGCAACTGCTTATCTCAAGAATGTGTACAGAATGAGATCATGATATAAGCTATGAACAAAGAAGAATGAAATCTTGCAAGCAGCATGAGAGGTGTTCATATGAGTCTAAATACAGAGATGACAGAAACAATGACAATAAGATTATATCATCCAAGTATACATAAAGCCGACCACTCTCACCCACTCTAGTAACAGGTCACACCCTAGTGACTAAGCACAACACCCAAGGTCTTTCTAAGGAACTCAAACCTAAGAAGATCAAGGGGTTTTGTAAAAATATCAGTCTTTTGATGCTCAGTAGGTACATGTTCAAGAACAACAAGGCCCTCTTCCACTAACTCTCGAATAAAATGATGACGAATGTCAATGTATTTGGTGTGAGAGCGTTGGATTGGATTTTTAGAAATATTAATGGCACTAGTATTATCATAGAAAATGGTGAGAGTGTTCTGGTCTATACCATAATCATGAAGCATTTGCTTCATCCACAACATTTGGGCATAACAACTCCCTGCAGCAATGTACTCAGCTTCAGTGGTCGAAAGAGAGATGGCATTTTGATTTTTGCTATGCCAGGCAACCAAATTATTCCCAAGGTAAAAACACCCTCCAGATGTGCTTTTACGATCATCAGCACATCCTGCCCAGTCGGCATCGGAAAAACCAGTGATTTCAGCTGTAGTGTCGGTCGAGAACCAAATCCCATAACCCAATATCCTATTAACATACTTAATGATGTGTTTGACTACAAGAAGATGAG